>OV281285.1:24985000-26185000 GCA_923062465.1 Acleris sparsana | reverse complement strand
GCATTTCATTCCGTTCGTCCATGATCTTAAGAGTGTGGTCTGAGAGTTTTTGGGTTCTTTTCTGGCTGCGGGTCTTAAAGAACTTCGACCCTGCAGCTTGGACAGCCTGTACAAACCCGTTGTTCAGATCGTCGGTAGACTCGCATTCTGCTAGGCATTCGAAGCGATTTTGGAGTTCGAGCTGGAAGGTTTCGGGGTTTTGGCATTGGCCTGGGGTTGGACGGAGCGTAGACTTCATCAATCGTGACCTTTCAAGCCTTGTGTTGATATTCAATGTGCCTCTTACGATTCGGTGATCACTGCCAGTCTTTAGCCTATTGAGCACAGAGACACCATTGAATATGTGGCGTTTGGTAGACAAGATGAAGTCTATCTCATTTTTTGTCGACCCGTCCGGGCTAATCCAGGTCCATTTGCGATGTGGCTTCTTTCTGAAGAAGGAATTCATCATAAAGAGTCCTTCCCTCTCCAAGAATTCAGCCAACCGCTGGCCCCTGGGATTTCGCCTGCCAACACCAAAATGTCCCACTCTCAGCTCATTACCTTCTCTCATGCCCAACTTCACGTTGAAGTCGCCCATCACCACCGTGTAGTGCGTCTGGATGGCTTTCGAGATGTCCTCGTACATTGCCTCCACCTCATCGTCAGAATGAGTCGAAGTCGGGGCGTAAACCTGGATGACCTTCAGCGAATACCGTTTGGTAATTCTGACCACAGGTACGCCACCCTTGTCGACACACTCCCGATCGACTCCACGTTGTTGACGAGCCACTTACGGACGATAAACCCGACACCACCCTGTGACAGGGTCACCTTCCCGGTAGTAGAACAAGTTACCGGACTTCAGGATCATCGAGTCCTCTCCCTGTCTTCGGACTTCAGATAACCCTAAGATATCCCATCGTAACTTGTCCAAACATTCTTCCAGTTCTAGGATCTTCTCGTCAGTCCTGAGCGTGCGGCAGTTGTGTGTCACCAGGGCCAGATTCGTTTGGTGGTGGTAGCCAGATCTCTGCCGGAGATTCTTAGCACCCTCTGCTCCGCCGTTACCGAACCCGCTACCTTGGGCCGGGCTAGCGGAGCCGCCGGGGACTAGGGGCCGTGGTTTTTTGGTGTACACCATAAGGGGGGGGGTTAGTGCCATAATCCCCACGCTTGGCGAGCGTGTTGGGGATCGCAGTGGGGCGGAAGTATATCACAGGACGCTGCAGCCCGTCCTGTGTCTGGCATTTGGCTTCCGCCCATCTCGGAACGGTTTGACCGCCGTTCGTCGGTTGACTGACTGCGCCGTGAGTAGTTACCACACAACGGGCAGTGGGGTCGTCACTTCCCGACGCCGAAAACTTACTTAACACTGCGTTAATCCACTAACTCGAGTTAGTAAACGTCAGATTCATAAGAAAACTGTTATTTTAACTCGAATTAGTGTCGTCTTAACTCAGTGTTAAAGTTTTGGCGCAAATGGTCCTTCTTAGTGTTTTAACACGGTGTTGAATTTTCCGGAAAAAGACAAGTCTAGTGTAAGTCTTAAATCTAAGTAGGTTTTAAACTGACAGGTCCATACATTTGATATAAAGTGCGTTGGGGTGAAGTTGAAAAACGGTGTAAGATGAAAAACCATTCATAACTCCCTATTTTTGGTTTGAGAATGCCATTTTTTTGTTCCCCGCCCCTCAATCAGTGTTGTTCGCTCAATGAGTGTGGTCGTGAGTTATTGTCAATTTTCGACATGGTGAGTTTTTTTACGTTCAAATTATTATTTTTAATCTTACCCCATGCTTCGTAACTCCTTTTGCAGTGACGCTAGAGAGATATTGTGTTGACACGTTTGCTTGTTATTGTTATTTTAATTACCTATCAATGTGAATTTTAATTAAGTGCATCTTTCCTAGATTTCGAGTTTCTGTACATTTTAATCTTGCACTCTAGACTTATTTTGGAGGCGTAAATCGGCAATATTTATGTTTTCATCTTACCCCGCTTTAAAAACTCATAGTAACTACTTTCATTAAATATACTTAGGCAGATTGATAGTTCATGGAGGTTTGTTATTTAACTTCTTTAATTAACCGTTTTAATTAACCGAGACTTTATTACAGTGAAACCTGTATAACTGGGACATGACGGGACCTGCAAATTTGCCTCACTTAAAGAGGTATTCCACTTACCCAGTGGCTCAGATATCCCGGCATAAATAAATATCAGTCTCATTTACAGAGATGGGAATAGAGGTTATTTCATTTAAAGTGGAGCCATTACAAAAAAAACGTATTTTGTAAATATTTTTTCATCTCTCCTGTTCGGAAAGTTTAATTTGAATGGGTGGATAGCCGGGTGGAAAATTGCGTTTTCATCTCTAGGGTGGAAAGTAATTTTTTTTGAATAGTTACGATTGGCCACGGAGTCTAAGATGATTGAGCTACGTCATATTATTAAAATAAAAGATTTTCATATATCTAAACTCGGCTATACGTTAAACGATGTATTTATTACGGCCTATAGGTTCATATGAAAATCATTTTAAGAATGGTCAATTTTTTTCGCAATTACAGAAAATCAACATTTAAAATTATTCCTATAGCATGACACTTTTTCTTTCACGTTCCGGCATGGCCATCTAGAAAATACACTACTGCCAACATTAGAAAAGTTTTATCGAGTTGGTCACGAGTGTCACGACCAAGGAGCTTATTATACAACAAGGAGGTTGAACACCGAACATCCGTTCGAAACAAGAAATTTGACCTTTATTACGTCACGAATATATTCCATCTCTTTCTTTAGTTAGGGTAAGAATGAGATGGAAGTCATGCTCCTTGGCCGTGACCAACTCGATTTAACTTTTCTAATGTTGGCAGCATGTGTATTTTAACTTTTTTATGAATCTAGAAAAAAAAGTTTTCAATAGATAAAGCGGGAAACGAGATTAAATATATTTAGGTATACCGTGTCTTTTTTCCTCACAGTCGAAATGAAAAGTAGAGTGTCTAACTCGGGTGAAATTACCCATTTCCCCTCGAACTATTGGCGCTCTCACTGCGTTCGAGCGCCAGAAATATCTCAGGTGAAATGGGTCACTTTCTACCCTTGGTTATCAATCTACTATACTATAATATGCAATTTACTTGTCGTATAAACAGTCAACGACAAACGCACCAGCGGGTGTCTTCCGTTTAAGATTATCGGGTTCTTTGTCATCTTTACTGGAGCGGCGTTTATTCGTCCGTGCATCTTTATAATTCCATTTTCGAGCACGGGGTCCAAAACATGTAGTTTGCTTTTCTTCGTTACTCTCCCCCCGTGCTCTAATATTTTTATCTCTTCGGGAAAGTCCTCCGCTTGGCTTTTTCTTTGCCACATTAGTTCTGCTTGATCTAGGTGCCGCGGCTGCATAACGTTGCTTCTTTTGCGGCACCTTTCAATGAAGAGCAGCACGTAGGCAGTTGCTCGAATTAGCCGCTTATAATTCGAAAATCGGCTTATTTCCGGTAGCGGGTACTCCTTAAGTTGGTTTGATGTGTGCGCGTATGAAATTGGTTCGGGCTCTTCCTGCCGCACGGGTTCCTGAGGCCAGTCCTCCTCCGGTCGTCGTAAAAACGCTGGCCCGGGATACCAGCGGTCCTCCTTCTTGATTACGCGATCGCAGTCAGCGCGTGTCGCGTCGTCCGCCGGGTTCTCTTTTGTCGGCACCCACCGCCATTGTTCTATTTTAGTCTTCTCGGCTATCTCGCCTAGGCGGTGGGCGACGAAAGGGCTGTATCGTCGTGCGTCATCCCGCACCCAGTGTAAAACTGTCCTCGAGTCGGTCCAATAGATGACGTCACCGACTGCGTAGCGGTGCTCCCGCCTTATTATTTCACTCAGGCGCGCGCCGAAAACCGCGGCTTGAAGTTCCAGCCGCGGGATGCTTAGTTGTTTCATGGGTGCTACTTTTGCTCTCGCAGTTATTAGCCCGACTTCAGGGCTCGGTCCATTAGATCTCCAGTACGCGACCGCTGCGTAGGCCTGTTCGCTGGCGTCAACGAAAATATGTAGTTGCGGGCGGGCTCCTCCCCCCGTCATGAAGTAGTTTCGTGGTATGCGCAGCGTTGCGACGCTATTTATTGCGCTCAGCCATCGGCTAAAGCTGTCGCGTTTCTTGTCAGGTAGTGGCTCGTCCCAGCCCATCTTGAGGGCCCACAAGCGCTGTAGCTGGGCCTTCGCTGTTATTGCGTATTGTGAAATTAGGCCCAGCGGATCGTAGATGATCATTACAGCGCTTAATGCTTCTCTTTTCGTGGGCCCTCTTTTCATATCCTTAACTTCGGCTGGGACTCGGATCATCGTGGTGTTAAACCCTAGTACGTCTTCGTTCGGGTCCAGTACATTCCTAGTACTTTCGGTGTTTTGTCTCCCAGCGGCGTAGGTCCTTCTGTTCGCAACTCAGGCGGTATCTGGTTAAGTAGGTTGCGCGAGTTTGAGGTCCACCCGCGCAAATTGAAACCGCCTTTCTTGTGGGAGGCCGCTATCTCTGTAGATCGGTGGATTAGTTCCTTTTCAGTGGCGTAACTCGCCACCAGATCGTCCATGTAGTGACTATATAATATAATATCGTCTACGGCGTCGGGATGTTCAGTGGCGTTGTCCAACGCGTTACGATTGCGCACGCTATGCGCGAGGAACGGCGAACTTGCGGCTCCGAAAATCATTGACTTCATTGCATATGTTCGCGGCTGTCCGCGCCGCTCGTTACCCCTCCATAGGAATAACTGTGATGGTTGATCGGCGGCGCGTATTCGTACTTGGAGAAACATATCCTGCACGTCTGCTGTGACGGCGTACGCCCCCTCCCGGAAACGAAATAAAATTCCCGGGAGTGACTGTAGTAGATCTGGGCCTTCCAATAGTTGATCGTTCAGACTGACTCCCCGGCATGTAGCGGCAGCGTCGAAGACCAATCTTATTTTGCCGGCCTTGTTCGGGTTCCTCACGGCGAAATGCGGCAGAAAATTAGTTATGGGGCTCGTTCCGGGATCACTTGTTTCTGCCGCGTAGCCTTTCGACAGTAGATTTTCTATTTGCTTCGCGTACTCCTCCGCGAAGTTAGGATCCCTGTCCATTTTTCTTTCAATGCCCAGCAGCCGGTTGTAAGCCATTTGGTAGTTGGGCGGGAGCTTCGGTTCGTCGTCCCGCCAAAGTTGGCCCACTTCAAAACGCCCGTCTACTTTCCGGACGGTTTCATTAAAGATCCGCGTTGCTCGTTCGTCTAGGGGGCGCACTTTGGTTCTTAGGGCCACCTCTAAGGAGTCCACGGCGAAATGGCGTTCCACGAGTTCGTGCAGTTCTTCCTTGACGGTTAAATGCAGAGCAGTTTCATAGCCCTGCGTCCTTATAGCGCGCGGTGCTGTGCCGTAGATTGCCCATCCCAGTTCGGTGAGCACCGCCGCTGGTTCATTCGCACGCCCGGTTCGAATCTCTCTTGAGACCATAATGTGCCAATGGTCGGCTCCGATCAAAATGCGCGGCGCAGCAGTGTTGTAACATGCTTCGTCGAGCCCCGTCAAGTGGGCGTGGTTTCTCAGGAGCGTCTTGCTTACTGCCTGATTGTGTAGATTTAAACCGCGCACGGATTGCAGTGTCAAACGGTGTATCGGACCGCCGTATTTGCCGCAGACGTCAGCTTCTATCTTTCGGCTCTTTCGCTGCTGCGTCATGTAGCCCACGCCTTTTATATAAAGCGGTGCTTCGGGTCCGGTGGCGCCTATCTCAAAGGCGAGATCATGATCAATGAGACTGACGGTCGATCCTTCGTCTAGTAGCGTGTATGATTCCACTCGTCCTTTGGGCCCGTATAAAGTGACGGGCACTACTTTTAGTAGCACTGTCGGTGCGTCCGTGTTAAAATTCGTTATGATCGTTACGAATTGAGCCTCTGAAGCTTCTTGTGGCGCTTGCGGCGTTTGTACTGCCTGAGGCGCCGGTGCTTGGGTTCGGGGGGCCGGCGCTTGGGTCCGGGGTGCCGGCGCTTGGGTTCGATGCACCTGCGCTGGGTTTCGCGCCTGCGATCTAGGCGCCGGATCTAGGTTCGGATCGTTCAAATGTAGTAATTCATGATGCGAATGCGGGCATCCTTCTACGCTGCATCCTTTAGCTCGGCATTGGTCTCGCCGATGCTTCTTATTAATGCATTTGAAGCATATTCTGTTTTCCTTAGCCCATTGCCATCAGGCAGAGACGGTTAGAGCTTGCAGCTTCTTGCATTGCGTCGTTTGGTGGTTTCCTCCGCAACTCAAGCATGGTTCGATTTGCTCGGCGGAGTAAACCGGGTTCGGTCGGCGTATTGTGGTTCCGGCGTTCGGTTTCATATAAGGGCGCAGCTCCCGCCGGTTCGGTGGCGGGGCTACCACTGTTGACGTTCCAGTTCCGGCCGTCGAGTACGTGAAACGTAAGGCGCGATCCGCCTCCCGCATTAAAAACTTGGTTAACACGACGACCTCCGGGTCATCCGTGTCGATGTTAAGTTCTGCGTAGTCACAAAATCTGGATCTCAGATGTGGGCTCAATCGGTCGAGTATCTCCCTTGTGAGTAGCGGGTTGTGTAGATACTTCCGCTTATCCACGCTCGCCACGACTGTAATTATGGTCTGTATTTTTACAGCGAAAGCGTTCAAATCCGATGCGGACGTGCCTATTCGAGGCAATCTTTTTAATTCGTCGAGCGCTCTGTCGACGATAATCTCGGGACGCCCGTAGCATTGCCGGAGGGTCTGCATCACATGTTCAGGATCGGTGTTTGTATGCAGCAACGACAATACGGTTTCGCGGGCGGCTCCCTTTAAACAGGATCTCAGACGTGCTATGTTTTCTGTTGGCTTGAATGAATACGCCTTAGTGGATTCGGCGTATGCCGCTTGAAACGGCAGCCATTCGCCAGTCGTCCCGCTGAAAGCCGGTAACTCGTACACTTGTCGTGGCAGCGGGCGTTGGCGTGACATTTTCTCGATAGCTTCCGCTAATTGAGTTATCCCGCGGTTGCTACTGGTACTGCGTTCGCGGGTCGGTGTTTGTGTCGACGGTCGCGGTTCGCGTCGAGGCGTCGACTCGTATATGTTCGAGGTTCGGGTCGGGTTCGACGGGTTCGCTGGGTTTGCATTCAGTGCGCATTGCTCCAGCCACGAATCAACCTGTTGTTCGATCTCAGGTTGACCCAATGCGCTGCCTCTCTGCGATCCCTCTGCTTCCAATAAATCTAATTGTGAAGCTAATTTGCTCTTGATCATTTGCTTTTCTAGCTGCAGCTCTCGGCGGCTAACTTCCAACAATCTTTGTTCGGCTTCGTACTCGGCTTGCCTCATAAGCATCGCTGTATTATTTGAGCATTTCGATGCTGCGGGTGATTGTTAGAAAACGACGGTCTTGTTCAAACCGACTCGCAACGGCGCGTTAGTGTCGCGCAGCGTTGTTGAGCGCACGGGTTCGGGGGCGCTCGGCTCGAGTAGGTTTGACGTAGCGGCGTCCAAGTGCCCGTAACGATTAAAATCGTCTCGTGAAACGGTATCGAGCACTTGCGCATTACCATCACCGCCAGCATCCGAGCGCACGTAACGGCCGAGGCCATCTCGTCCGAAGACGGGGTCGTGCGCCGGTGCAGCGGAAGCGGCCTGGCGTACGTAACGGCCTAAGCCATCTCGTCCGAGGACGGGAACGTACGCCGGAGCATCTTGGCGCACGTAACGGCCTAAGCCATCTCGTCCGGGGACAGGAACGTGCGCCGATGCAGCGCTAGCAGCCTGGCGCACGTAACGGCCTAAGCCATCTCGTCCGGGGACGGGAAAGTGCGCTGGCGCTTTGCCTTGGTACTGGGCAACCGGACACTCGTAACGGCCTAAGCCATCTCGTCCGGGGACGGGGACAAGTGTCGGTGCTTGGTTTAAATGACGCTCGAGCTCGGCACGCCATAAATCTGGATCGGCGATAAGGGCAGTCGGATCGGCTTCAACCCCAGGAGGTTCAGAGGTTCCAGTGAAGTTTGCTTGTTGTACTGCAGCCGTTACCGTCGATAAAGTATCGGCGTGTCCGGTGGATGGTGGTTCCGATCTTGTATCCAGTTCTCGAAGGCGTTCTTGAGCTTCGGTGCGATCGGCATGAATAAATATAAATAAATAATCCGATCCGTATAAATAAATAGAAAATAATGTTTAAAACAAATTTTTCGATGTAAAAACTATAAAAAACTATTATAAAGTGATAATTAAACAAGATAGTGCAAAAATAATCTCCAAAAGTGAACGTGCTTAAGTAGACATAGTGAAATAAAATCTATCTTAAACGTTATTTGGTTCAAATGTTACTCACACTACCAAGTGCATCACAGTGAAGTCAAAGTGTTTAACCAATAGACACAGAGATCCTTATCTCATGTACACGCCCACTGCGGCTTGGGCGCTTGCGATAACCTTTTTCGCTCACTTTGAACAAGTGTGCGTTGGTCGAGCGGTGCGCAGCGCAGCTATCGATCTGTGTAACCGGGTTCAAATCCATGGTCATAGTTCGGTGAGACGAAATTGGGGATTTGCTTTTTGTATGTTTGGAATAGTAGTTAAGACGGCCACGACCAAAACTATATACTAAATAATTACTAAAATGTCTTCCCAAGCTCCTATAAAAGGAACTATCACTGACAAAAAGAAAGTGTTGAAGTCCGCAGTATGTTACAAGTGTAAAAAAAGTACCGATGCAAGAAACACAGTATTGTGTTCGGTATGTAATAATAGTTTGGATTTTGATTGCTCAGGTTTGTCGGAAAAGCTCAAAGACCTTTATATAACTAACGTAATAGACCAACAGACTCCCTTTTTCCCGCGTTACCAAAACGGAAATGTCAACGTGTGCGTGATTTTACAAGTGTGTGAGTAATTTTAGTGATGTCCGTACGCTATATCGAAAAAGTATCGATGAAAAAGACTCGCTTATATAAGACTTGTTTGTATCTTGCGTGGAACTTAAAACTAGCATTCTTCACTAATAAAACACAAGATTCTTTCATTATCTATAATAATACTCTTTTCATGGTAATTACCACACACATATCATACAATCAATTTTTAATGTAAATAATTAATAAATTTCAGTCTTACACAAATTCTAGGCTTTTAATATGGGCACTAGGCAACAATAAAGTTACTTATATAGAGAAACTAGCGACCCGCCCCCGCTTCGCTTTGGTTAATATAAATAAAAAATAACCCAAGTTCATCTGGAATAATATACTTTTCCAATGGTGGAAGTATTCACTTTATTTGGCCACAACTTAGAAGTTCTTGTGGAGTTACGTTCGGACCTACTTTCATGTTCAGTAGAAGATTCTCTGGCTCTCTCAGATGTGTCTATCCCTGTCGCCTATAAGCCGAACGTCACGCTCAGTAGAGGATTCTTTGGCTTGTTGAGATCTGTGTATCCTTATCAACTTTAAGACGGACGTCACGTAAATGACAATTTTCATGTACATTCCCAAGCCCAAGGTAAC
Source organism: Acleris sparsana (assembly GCA_923062465.1). Classification (NCBI taxonomy): domain Eukaryota; kingdom Metazoa; phylum Arthropoda; class Insecta; order Lepidoptera; family Tortricidae; genus Acleris; species Acleris sparsana. The sequence goes on along the minus strand of OV281285.1, from coordinate 26,175,495 downwards.
TAACGTATAGGTAACTAACCGAATGTTATACAGACATAATTTTCACCCCATCGAAATTTCTCAAACGCCTTGTAGGTACCGAATTTACTAACTTTCGGACCCCCCATATCTCGGTAATTATCAACCTGAGAGAAAAAGTTTAAATAAGAGAAGATGCTTATTTTAGCATTTTCTACACGATTTAATTAAAACATACACAAAAAACATAAAAAAAAATTTTGTATTCCTGTCGTAGGCTGGACCACTGCATTTAATGATAAATAATAAACTGTGATCAATTTACCTAGCTGGGTTTTATAATCGCTCGGAATAATGTTTAAATAATTATGAGAAGGAATGAAGAAATATCGACATATTGATAACTTATCGATAGATGAGTGTGATTCAAACATTCAATCACTACCTAAAAAATGGAAATTTTCACGGACACAACATCTTTTCATTTTACATATAAAAATTAAAAATATGCATAAAACACAAAACTACATGATATATCGTACTTATTAGACCACTAACCGTATTCCTTGGACCTAGGAATCCTTGAAAATATGAGTTCAAAAATGACTATGTGTGGATCATAATTACCTGTGAAATGACTCATTGTTTGGATTATTCCTATGATTGACTTCGCAATCAGGTACTGCACAGCCCACCATTGTTGTTTTTAACGGTTTTGACACCACGTTTATACATTTATCCTGAATATTTTAATAAAAACTAAAAGACGCTGTCGCCAGTGGGCTACCGTGGGCTACCATTAGCTTTCAAAATGGTTACAACGTCAACGTGTTTCGCTGTCACTGTCGCACTCGTATTCGTGCATAAAGAGGCTGCACTCTCGCTTCCACACACTGTTCGTCTATATGAAGGTCTTTGGAGAAAATCATACCGAGCCACGGACTATCACAGAATTAGTCTCAGATTTGGAACATAAAAACAATAATTCAGATGCAGACAAACACTGCCAAACATCGCCACGGTCGCTAGATGTCGCTTTTCCTAAATTTTTCGCTTTTCCTGAGTTTAATGACAAGCAGTCTCGCTGCGAAACTGCTTGTCATAAAATATGTATGATAAGCACAGAAATAGGCAATAAAGTTCTCAAGATTGCTGACTGTGAACTGGGCAATAAGTACCAGATCTGCCATTATCTTTATCCAGGCGTTGGGTTACGGAAAGTTCTTCATAACATAGAAATTAAATTAAGAAACTTCACAAAAGATGATTTTTGTTTGTTGTTTATTGGCGAAGAAGATTTTAAAATTTCACAAAATTACAATAGCTTAGTGCTACATATCAGAAATATTATGTCGAATCTCAAGCACACGAATGTGATATTATGCTATCCAATGTTTAAATTAGGCAAGTTCTCTAATGTGTACAACGGGAGAGTAGAAGCTTTTAATTATAAATTGTTTGAGGACAACAAAAAATATGAATATGTTTACCTTCTGGACAGTAATCGGAATTTGTCGTATGATTGTGATATGTTTAATCGATATTCAGGTCGTGCTAAAAATGCTGGAATTAGAGTTATACTGAAGGACATATGTAAAATGATTTCAATTATTCTAGAGGATAATTCTATTGAGCAAACAGGCTCCTTACTAGAAGATTCGAAGTTTTTTCGTTCCTCAGTTTAATGAAGAAAAAAATGTTCAATCCGCAAAAAATGTTCAATCCGCAAATAAATTTCGAATAATGCACCAAAATATAGCAGGCTTACTAAACAAGTTAGATCCATTACAGATTGTCTTGCAACAATTTCACAAAAAGGGCCAAGAGATTAATGTAATTTGTCTTAGCGAGACTTTTGTCAAGCACGGATGTGAAAGTAACATTAATCTTAACAGTTATAAACTAGCAGCATCTTATAGTAGGCCAAAAAGTAGAGGTGGCACGGCTATCCTTGTGAAAAGGTCTTTAGATACAATAGCACTAAATTTAGATTCAAACTTAGTAATGAATTATTATTTTGAATGTTGCGCGACCGAGATAGTAGGACTGAATCTTATAATTGCTGTTATATACAGAATACCTGAACAGACTTGTGCACACGTAGGTGTTTTCATGCACAAGCTGAACAATATGCTTTATCTTTTAAGCTCAAGGTACAAGAAAAAACATATAGTTATTACTGGCGATTGGAACATTGATGTCTTGAAAGATAATAATTTCACTAAAGATTTAAAGAGTAATTTGTCGAATCATGGGTTCGTAATACATATCAATACACCCACAAGAATTAGTACATGTATAGATTTAATTGCTAGTAACATAAATAAAGTTGAATCTCAAACTCATAACTTTTGCTTGTCTGACCATGAAATGGCTCAAACAGTAACGTTTAATATCAAAAAGAGTAAAACGTTGATTAATTGGTTCGAGTTCAAAAGAGACTATTGTGCTGAGAATTTGGATAAGTTTTCTCAGTGCACTGCTGCCTTATCATTTTCGGAAGTTTTAGAGTCCAACAAAATAAGCGAAGCATTTACCTTGTTTCATGATATGATATGCCTTTTGTACAATTTATGTTTTCCGATTATAAAGATCAAAGTGAGCAACCATCGAAAAAAAATAAAGTGGTTAACAAAAGGAATTATAAAATGTTGTCATACTAAACGAAAATTGCATATGCGAGTGACGATGAAGAATGGTTGTATAAAAACAGATAAACTTAAATTAAAACAATACAGTAATATTCTGAGAAAATGTATAAACAGGTCGCAAAAACTTAACAATTACAACTATATCGCACTGAGTAAAAACAAATGTAAAGCTACATGGAATGTTATATCATCTACCACTACCAATAATCCTCATGTTAATGACATAAATTCTATAAAATTTGATCAAGTTACATATAATAATCCCCAAGATATTTGTAATATATTTAATGATTATTTTATTGACATTGTTAATACTTATATTGATAAAAATAGTAAACATAAAAGTATTACAGTAAATAATCAACATAAACATTTATCTTCAATTTTTCTTAAGCCTGTCGATAACAGAGAAGTGTACAAATTAATCATGTCACTAAATAATAGCAAAACCAGTGGCTATGATGATATTACTACAAAAGTACTTAAATCAAATGCTGTTTACCTGACTCAGCCCCTAACGCACATCATAAACCTCTCTTTCAATGAGGGTATCTTTCCTGATCAGCTAAAGATTTCTGTAGTCAAACCTATGTTTAAAAAAGGAAATCGCTGGGATCCTAATAACTACAGGCCTATCACGATTGTTCCAATTATTTCCAAAATTTTTGAGAAAGTCATGTGTGAAAGGTTAATGGGATTTTTAGAGAAAAATAATTTACTTCAAAAGGATCAATATGGTTTTAGGAAGGGTCACTCAACTGAATTAGCTTGTTTTAATCTTATAAAGCATGTGACAGAAGCTTTAAATAAAAAAGAACCTATAATGTCCATCTTTCTCGATTTGAGTAAAGCTTTCGACTGTGTCAATCACACTAAACTTCTCGAAAAGCTGGAACATCTGGGAATTAGAGGGATAGCATTAGATTGGTTTGCAAGTTATTTAAAGAATAGGAAACAATGTAGTGAAATCTCGAAAATAGTTTCGGAAGGTAAGGAACAAGTAAAGGTGAAATATCGGTCACCTCTCCGCGTTAATAAGACAGGAGTACCCCAAGGAAGTAATCTGGGACCGTTTTTATTTCTTGCTTATATTAACGATCTTCCTAAAGCTACGTCGCAAAAATGCATATTATTTGCTGATGATACTACATTATTAGTAAAGGGTGAAAATAATAGCACGTACGAAGCAACTATAAACAAATCATTGACTGACATAAAAAATTGGACAATTGACAATAATCTAAATATAAATATAACTAAAACATCATATATACAATTTAATTCTTATCAATGTAATCCTAATCAACTAAATATCATCTATGACAACAATCCTATCGTAAAAACTGACAGTGTTAAATTCCTAGGTCTATTCATCGATAATCATCTTAATTGGAAATCACATATTGACTTTGTTTGCTCTAAATTAGACAGATTTGTTTTTGCGCTTCGGAAACTTAGGACCACTGTTTCGATGAAGGCCGCAATCACAGCCTATTACGGCTATGTTTTCTCGACGCTCAACTATGGCTTATTGCTGTGGGGTAATTCTGTCGATGTCAAAAGAGCTTTCATATTGCAGAAAAAGTGCATACGAGCTATAACGAATACTTGGTTCACAGACAGCTGTAGACCATTGTTTAAAAAACTTAAAATATTACCACTACCATGTATGTATATGAAAAAAGTATGTCAGTTTGTGAAAATAAATCCTTCTATTTTTAAAATGCGCGCTGAGGTTTTTACTGGCAGGCAGAGGGCGCAATACAAAAACCTCTTGCACCAACCTCCTTGCCGCAGTGCAATTTATAGTAAAAATGCCTACAATATGTGCATAGTATTGTTCAATCATCTTCCAGATGAAATCAAATTGTCAAAGGGCTTAGAATTTAAGAAGAAACTTGATAAATTATTGTTTGAACATTGCTTTTATAGTGTGAAAGAGTTTCAAGAATCGGAAAGTATATGCCATCGATAAAATTATATTATTGTTACTAGAATATTTTGTGCTCTCCTAACATTTGCATGTCGATTGTTTTCGGCCGAATGCTTGATACCAAACTACCTTAACATCTTGTACATTATGCATAAGTATTCTGGCAAATAAAATATTTCATTTCATTTCATTTCATTTCATTTCATTTCATTTCATTTCATTTCATTTCATGTGATCGTGTCATGGTCACTGATTCAGATCCGGTTCTAAGGACCAAACACTGTTGAGGATTGACACTCAACGGGGTGTCTTCGGTGCTCAGGTGACGATTAAAAAGTTCAGTGGACTGTATAACGTGATTTTAATTTAACTAACAACAAAATTTACAAGTTTGAAATACACTGTGATGCTAATAAGAGATGTTCAAATGTTCGAAGTTCTTAGGAGGTTCGGTTCGTTCAGTTGTTCAGGAGGTTCTTCGTGTTCCGAGGTTCAGGTCGATCTCTGAAGTTCCAACAAATGACGTCTCTTTATATACAAATTTTCCTCCCTTCTTTTATTTCGGGCAACGCCCACTTTCTTACATTTACTTACATGCTAAGACTAGATTCTTAGGTCTACCTTAAATCTAACTAAAAAACGTAAATCTAGACATGGTTGGCTACGCGCCGACATGCGTGCGGACGCTGTAGCGGGTCGGGTGCGAGTGTGGCATCAAATTGCGTCGCAAACTATTTATAGTTTAGCCACTCTCCCCACCTCGACCTATAAATATAGAGTCCGAACAAAACTCGCCGCACGCCGCGCCAATGTTTACATTGGTTCTTGGCTCCGTGCTCGACGGTCGTGCGGCCGTTCGTTCGGATGCTCTCTTAATCCTATTGTTTACATGTTCTTATCCACTTATTTACTAACTTATTCTATGTCTGAATCAAAACAACGAGATAAAACATTTATTAACTTAAACTTAGGATCTTAAATTCTACTTACAGCTATTTCTTAGCCTACATGATCAAATTAAACCTAAGTACCTAGTCTTTATTTATGATACATTTCTTAAGCCTAATATTTACAAATCATGTTCTTATAGCTAAGTGGTTCGCCGTCCGTAACACTACTCCTACCAACAACTCAACAAGCACCAAGGCCACTCGAGTTGGACGTACTATTCGCCTGCCGGTACGCTTCGCTTGAGGGGGAGCACTGTAGGAGTAAGGAGATTGATTGATCATTGACGTCAATCATTAGGAAACGTGATTGACACAGACATCGATAATGATTGATTGATTGATCACGACGTCGAAGTTGATTGATCGTCATGTCGAAGATGAAAAGAGCAGTTTGTTTTTCTTAATACTTCGGAGCAGCAAACTTCAGCGGACGCGCAGCAGATCGACGCGTGTGTTCACCGCGACGGCCAGGAGCAAAGAGGACGCTACACACTTGTATTCTTCTCGGCCCCCGTCAGGGGGCCGGGGAGACAGATCGGGGCGTCGCCCCTCTCTGTAGGATCAAATCTCCGCCTGTGAATACAGGCGGGTCGTCGGTTTTACCTATGGTGAAATCTGATGTTGGGGATTTCCTTCTCTCGCCTGATGGCGCCGCGGCGAAGTCAGCCGGTTAGGAGGGTCCTAACGGCGACTTCAGCCTGCGGCGATTGAGAGGGATGGTCGTCCGTCGTCGTCATCTCCTTCCTCTTCCCCTTCTTGCTGGCCTTGAGGTGGTAGCCGCGCGTACTAGGTCGCGCGGCAAGGCCAGCATCTTGCGTCCTCGTCCTCTGCCGCGACGCTGCTGGCTCGCGTCCTCCACCGGTGTTGTGTGGGGCGCGAGAGTCCTAAGGTGCGGCCACTGCGACAGATCGGCCCGCCTGAATAGGTTCGTATTCAGACGGCCGACGAACTCCTCCACGCCGTCGATGTTGAGGTCGCGACGGATGACCTCGTTGCGGACGCATCGGGGGGCGTCCGCCACCCTTCGCAGCGCGAGCGCCTGCTGGGCTTCGAGGCGCTTGCGCCCACTGGGGGGCACAAGCGCGTACCATGCTGCGGCGGCGTAAGTTAGGCGTGGCCTAATATAGGCTTTATACACGCCTAACTTGACCCGCAGCGGCAGCCGGGACCGCAGTATGAGCTGTAGTATCGCCCGGGTTTGGCGCGCCTTGTTGATGGCCGCCTTGACATGGGCGGCCATCGTGAGACGGCGGTCTATCATTACCCCCAGGTATGTGACCGTGGGTTCTGGAGGAGGCCTTTACCTGAGAGGGGGTTCTTGCTTAGAACATTATGTAGTTCTATTAATTAAAATAATTCAATTATAAAAATCATAAAAATATTTCAAAACAGATAATTATGCAAAATAACTGAAGTAACATGTTGTAATCGAAATTTATTAAACAAGACTAGAATTATTTTTTTACTGACAAAATTAAATCAAATACCTCTACTACTAACAAACATTGACATTGTAAAATTATTGGCAAGAAATAAAAGGCTTTTTTATTTTATTTATTTATTTATGTGACCGTGGGGGCCCAGTCGATGGGTTGGCCGCCGAGCGATAACTTCGGCGGCAGGATCTTCTTTTTGGAGATCGCGATGGCTTGCGTCTTGGCGACGTTGACGGTCAGTCGCCATTTCGCAAGCCATTCCGGGACAGCGTCCAGCATGCGCTGGACTTTGACGGCGGCGTGCGACAGGTTCATCGATGACGCGATGTAGGCGGCGTCATCGGCGTACAGCGCCAGCGTCATCCCGTTTACCAAGGGAATGTCGTCTGTGTACCTTGCGTATAACACGGGTGACAGGACACTTCCCTGGGGAACTCCTGCGCGAACTGGTCGCTGGGCGGAGGTGTGGTTGTCCACCAACACCTCGAAGCGGCGGCCCTCCAGGAAGGAGGCCACGGTCTTGATGAGGCGCCTGGGCGTCTCGGAGTCGGCGAGCTTGGCCAGCACTCAGCAGGCCCGGGTGCCAGACCCGATCAAACGCCTTCTCCATATCTAGGAGTACTGCAAGCGAATGTTCCCTCTTGTTGAGAGCAACAGCGGCGTGGTGCAGCACTCTGGCGATCTGGAGGGTCGTCGAGTGTTCGGGTCTGAAACCAAACTGTTCCTTTCTCGGCACGATGTGACGGCCGAGATGGCCCAGGAGCATCCTCTCGAAGATTTTCGAGACGGTTGGCAGCAGTGAGATGGGCCGGTAGCTCTCCGACTTCATCACGTTCTTCCCCGGCTTGGCATCATGACCCGGCCCAGCTTCCAGGTCGTCGGGAAGTGGCCGGACCGCATGATCCCGTTGAACAGCCGCGTCAGCGTCGCAATGTCTCGCGACGGAAGGCGACGCAGCGCTTCGTTCGGGATGCGGTCTGGGCCAGGGGCTTTCCTGAGCGGGGCTCGGCGGATCGAGCGCTCCACTTGGCCGGGGTTGAAAACCACCGGGTTTTCGTCCGGGGCTATCAGTGCTGCCAGGAGCTCCTCGACTCGCCTCTCTACTTCAGTAGAGTGGGCGGGGTTGAGGTCCGGGTTCGGCGAGAATTGCTGCTCGAGGTGGGCCACGAATATCTTGGCTCTGTCCTCCGCTCTGTAGCGGGGGGTACCTTCTTCGGCAAGCAGCGGGCGGATGGGAGTAGGAGAAGGGCCGCTTTTGCCGCCGGTGAAGCGACGGCATAGCCGGTGCACGGCCTGCCAGTTGTCACCAGCAGCCTCGACGTCCTCTATCCAGGCCTCTTCCGAGTCAGCCTCGACTCCTCGAGGCTCTTTCGGATCTCCTCCGCCATGGCGTTGAGTTGCCGTTTCATGGCGGGGCAGCGGGTACGCTGGTACTGCCTGCGTAGCCTTCTCTTCTCCTCGATCATTTTAAGGATCGCAGGAGGGGTCTTCCGGAGCGGTGCAGTGCTGGCGTCTGTGGCGGATGCGGCCAGTGCGGTTTGCACGCATAGGCCGAATTCGACGGCCAGTCGGTTGACGTCCTCGGGAGTCGAGACAGGGAAGGACGGGGAGTAATCAGCAATGTGAGTTGCGAACTTCTCCCAGTCCTGTCTCTTGCGGGGCGGTGGGATCCGCCTCGCAGGGTCCATGGAGAACGTCGCCATGACGGGTTGGTGGTCGGAGATCAAGTGGTCGTCCAGCACGACCTGAGACGGCCAGACTTCCAGTCCCTTGATTACCATGATGTCAATGACATCGGGCATGTGCGTGTTCGCGTAGGGGTAGTGGGTCGGGGTCTCCGGACCCAGGATGCTGTACCCGTTTAACTCGGCGTCATCGAACAGTAAGCGGCCGTTTCTGTTCATGGACGTTCCAGGCCGGGTGCTTGCAGTTGAAGTCCCCCGCAAGCACAGTTGGGGTGGGCGAGTCCATCAGTCGACGGATGTCGGCCACAGCCAACGCGTCTGCGGGTGGCTTGTAGCATCCGTAGATACGCAACGGCGTGTTGGATGCGCAGATTTCTACGCCCAAGGCGTAGAAGGACTGGAGAGAGGACGCTAATTAGGTGCGCGCCGGTTTTATGCGTGCGCTTCTGCGCAGGTCTCCCGCGCATCACGCCACCTTCGCCCCGTCTCGCTCTTGTTTTGTGTTTTATATTTGTTATTGTTTTGTTTCACTTTTACCTCTCACTCTTATTTGTAAATATTTTATACCTCGTCTTTCTTTCTTCTATAAGTATCATAGTGTTAGCTTTAAGTATTCATTTTTGTAAATAAATTTGTTCATTTTCTCATCTTCAAACTAAAGACGTGTTTTATTCAGCAACAATCCACCGCATACCAGATACCTCTACACATATATACGAGTCCAGCAACCGCGCTTCCCGGCTGAGGCTTGTACAGCGCTTTTCTCCAACAATGCGACAAAATATTAATATTAAACATAGTCCCAAAAAATCATTGCAGATATTACCTACTCACAATTCTATTTACATTCGAAATAGTACGAAACTGAAATAAAGCATTAAAGAAAACAAATTTAGACGTGATAAACACAATTGTAATAAAATAAAGTTCATAAGATGATAATATTTATTACGCGTATCGTTAGATATTTCGGCAATTTAACCATTTTGTTAATGAACGCAATTGTTTTAAAAATACGGTCAAAGTATTTGATACACTTTTAAATACCTTCGCTGTTAACGCTGTTTGAAAAGGTTCACCTTTTTAGTCTATGACATTTAAAAAGTAAAATTTACCTGGATGGATTTTGATTAAGTACGAGTGTTTGGCTGTATCGAGTTAGTAGTCCATAATAGACAGAAGCCATTTCGAGAAAAAATGAATTGAGTTAGTTATCGTATTGGCCAGTATATATCAACACAAAAAAGGCATACCTACATCGCAAACCCGCATGTAATTACTTTTATAAATATATTCTGGTGTTGTCTTGGGGCCTTCAGACGCTGTTCAGCTCCGTCCTCCACGAAGGGAGAACGCCGAAAGCATGGAACAGAGGTGTGGTGGTTCTCTTCTTCAAGAAAGGAGATAAAACTTTGCTGAAGAATTATAGACTCATCTCACTTCTGAGCCATGTTTACAAGCTGTTTTCGAGGGTCATCACAAATCGTCTCGCGCGCAGGTTTGACGATTTCCAGCCTCCCGAACAAGCCGGTTTCCGTAAAGGCTATAGTACCGTAGACCACATACATGCGTTGCGGCAGGATATACAGAAGACCGAAGAGTATAACCTCCCCCTTTGCCTTGCATTTGTGGACTACGAGAAAGCCTTCGATTCGATCGAGACATGGGCTGTGCTGCAGTCTCTCCAGCGGTGCCAAGTTGACTACCGATATATCGAAGTGCTGAAGTGTCTGTACGAAAACGCCACTATGTCCGTCCGACTACAGGACCAGAGCACGAAGTCTATTCCTCTGCAGCGGGGAGTCAGACAAGGAGATGTGATCTCTCCGAAGCTGTTCACCGCTGCATTGGAGGATGCTTTTAAGGTTCCGGACTGGAAAGGACGAGGCATCAACATAAACGGTGAGTACATCACCCACCTTCGATTCGCTGACTATATCGTAGTCATGGCTGAGACCATGGAGGACCTAAGTGCAATGCTCGCTGACCTCAGTAGAGCTTCCGACCGAGTGGGCTTGAGAATGAACGAAAGTCATGTCCAATGTCCATGTCGCGCCAACTCCCGTGATAGTCGGAGGCTCTGCGCTCGAAGTTGTTGACGACTATATTTACCTGGGAGAAACGGTCCAGTTAGGTAGGTCCAACTTTGAGAAAGAGGTCACTCGTCGTATCCGACTCGGCTGGGCAGCGTTCGGGAAGCTTCGCAGCACCTTTACGTCCAAATTACCGCAGTGTTTGAAGTCAAAAGTCTTTGACCAGTGTGTGTTGCCGGTGATGACTTACGGATCTGAGACGTGGGCGCTAACAATGGGCCTCATAAGAAAGCTCAAAGTCACTCAGAGGGCTATGGAGGGGGCTATGCTCGCGGTTTCTCTGCGTGATGGAATCAGAAATGATGATGTCCGCAGTAGAACTAAGGTTACCGACATAGCCCTAAGAATAGCTAAACTGAAGTGGTAATGGGCGGGGCACATTGCCCGCAGGACTGATGGCCGATGGGGTCAGAAGGTTCTGGAGTGGCATCCGCGGACCGGAAGACGAGCTGTAGGTAGGCCTCCAACAAGATGGAGTGACGACCTCGTCAGGATCGCGGGACCGCGGTGGATGCGAAAAGCACAAGACCGGTCTGAGTGGAAAGCCTTGGGGGAGGCCTATGTCCAGCAGTGGACGTCTTTCGGCTGACATGATGATGATGGTTGTCTTGGGAGTAATTAACATCCTAGTTTGCAACCCTGAAAACCTTGTACTGAAGCTACGAGTATTGCGCTCGTAAATCTGCGAAATTTAGGCACTTGTTTCAGTATTTTCCAAAAAACTAAATGCAATGCAAGCATTTTTCAAGTATCTTTGTCGGGTACTTTAATAAAGACAATTAAATTTGCTACAATTTGAGCGTAACCGGGGCATACTATATTCTTCATATATATTTCGTGTTCCCCCATTAATGACGAGACTAAATATCTATAATATATAATTATATCATCCGGTAGACTTATCGTACTAGGTTTAGTGTCGTGGGCTCCCCTACTACTAGGTCCATTGGTTGCATAAAGTAGGTAAGTAAAAGATGGGGGCAATGTGCGCAGAGCCCGCTCCTCAAACCCTGCTTAAAACGGTGGCTTACTGCGTTTATGCCATTATTAAATTTTTCTCCACGGTGGCATAATTCGGTACATTTTACCAGTTTTTTCGACAGTTGCACCTATCACCGCACTGTGACTTGCACTTGCACCGAATTAATTCCAGACAAGCTGTATCAGCAACGCGTGCAGTAGTCGGAATTGGTTCCCATTCCCGGAGGTGATTCGATTGTATTTCCCGACCCCAATCCTCCGGAATGGGAAGAAGAACCCGCACCATCGCTTAGCCCCATACGTGCACACTCTGGTAAACAACTCTTAGATGCTGCCGGTTGTAAAATAACTCCGTATTATGAATTCACCTTAAGTTTAATTTGTTAAACACGCGATAATATGTAATTTGTGATATCAATAGTATAATGCAGCAGGGTGCGCGTCAATCATTCATCATTCTCATTAAACTTCGAAACGAAAACTGACACCTTGGGTAAGTTGTTTCTGCTGGAGAAATAAGACCCAATCCTAAGAAATTGAAGCTTTAATGAATGTTCCTCCCCCGACAACTGTTACCCAACCCAGGCATTTGATAGGTTAGCTTCGTACTTCTGACAATTTTTTCCTGCCTTTTCTCAGTTAATGAAGCCCCTTTAAATTATCCTCTAACAAAAGGTAATGGAAAAATAAACTGGAATGAACAGCATGACAAGGTTCATAAAGCAATAATAAATCATTTAACGAATGAACCGGTTCTTAAAATCTTTAATCCATCGTTGCCGATCCAAATTCAAACAAAAATCCCGAAGCCATACCGTAGCTGAGGACACTGCGACTGCCGCCGCCGCCGGTAAGTCCACCGCTAGTGTACCGGCTACTACAACAGCGTTGCCTAAACCGGACATCGACCTCAACGCGATCTTTATCCTGTTGAAGGAACAAACGAGAGTCAGTTCACTTTGCGTGCTGTATAGGCTTTACAACGGGAAGTGTTCTGATGAATTATTTGGACTTTTACCGGCCGCAGAGTTCCACCACCGAACTACTCGTCGCAAAGCCAGGTTCCATCAACATCACCTTGATGAATGGCGTTCTTCCACCGTGCGTTTCACTAGGCACTTTTTGCCTCGTACTGTGAAACTGTGGAATGAGCTCCCTTCGGCGGTATCTCCCACCAGTTATGGGTTATATTATATATTACATGGGTGCCTTCAGGAAAAGAGCTTACATCTCCCTTATTGGCCGGCAACGCACCGACAACTCTTCTTGATCTCTTCTTTCATTTCTCAAAGAGATACCTACTTCGCTCCTTTTTTTTGTGGTCGATTGTCTATCCTAACCTAACTTATTTAATAAGCCCATATAACGTATGTAATATTTAAATAATGGTTTATACTCCAGTAACTTTAGTGAATGTATTTGCGTCAAATCCGGTAGTTCTGATTTTTTGCTGTTTTGTTTATGATGTTGGCCCAATGTATAATCCAAGTTTGTGACCTCGAGCGCCGAACGCAACGAACTTTTTATGGCAATGAGAAGGGACGCGAGAACTCAGGCCACCTGATGGTAAGTGGGATTTGATACCCATAGACATCTGAAATCTCAAGACTACAATCTCAAAACTGCAATCCTAAGACTTCAAATGCGTTGCCAACCCTGATGTCTGAGATGGAAGGCCTCTGTGCTAGTTATTTCGCCGGTTGTCTTATCCCCACACCGGACCACAGCAATGCGAACACTGCTGCTTGGCGTGGGTTAATGGATAAGATGGTGGTAGCAATCCGGATGGAGTACCTTCTCAATACGTTTTTAATGCAGACTAACTTTGACTTTGTCTCTGTAGATCCAATAGGTCTTGAGATAAAGCTCGGACACGGGAACTACATATAAAAAGGCGAACCGGAGTTGTGGTATATTCAGTATTTACTTGGAAAGCGAACAGTGCGAATAAGAGCGACCCGAGCGATTTTCGACGCTTTCTTTTTTTTTTTTTTTTATAATTACAATTATATTGCGTTTGAATTGCATTAAAATTACATGACAGTCTAATATTTAAAACAAAATCAACATTAATTTTAAATGTACAGAAAAAGTTAGTTATTTTTTTAAATAAATTATGTAGGTAGGTATATGATTGCGATATCAACAGGTTTTATCCTCTATAAATTCCTTAACAGAATAATATGATATCTTTATTAGAAATTTCTTAAGTCTTGCTTTGAAAATATTTCTATTATTTATCGATTTCATCTCGACTGGTCTCGTCTATTGAAAAGGTGAACAGCTTGATAGCACCCCGCATGCTTCATAATATTTAAGCTACGGACTATTTGGCTTGGTAAGTCTTTCCGTCTTGTTATGTATCGGCGCTCTCTCTATTGTGTTGTCTGTAGGGTTTATCACATTACTTACGAGTTCATCGAGGAACTGAAAACCAGATACAAGATAATTTTTAAACCTGCCAGCATATTTTCTGGGCATGGAGATTAAAACTGGAAACAGATTAATTACAATATTTAATTGGTAATTAATAATTAATTGGAAAGTTCGGTATGCTGAATAGCAAACCAACACTGACACCCGTAAATCGTAATCAAAGAAAGATACATAACCAAGTGTGCAAGGCACCCCACTCGCGGGCTATCGGAGCCTGCGCAGGGAAGTGCTGGGACGGGGGGGCTTTCGGGAGGGATGAAGACTTCATCTCTCAAGCTCTCGGAGTCTGAGGAGTCCAGAGCTCGTTTTGTTCTTGCTAATCGTCAAATTTGTCCTCGATAAATGCGTAGTGGGTATCCCCCACCAATATCAGTGTATCCTGAAGCCTTAGAGATAGGTATATAGGCGGGCAGGTGCTGAAAAAAAAACGACTTGTAACCTTTTTTACGTACGTATAGAGACGTTATAAATTTGAAGTCAATGTCTGTCTGAGTCTGTCCCTGGCATCGTACTTGTAGTTTGTAAGCAGCATCTGCCTTGGACAATTTTTAATACAGAGCTAGTTTATCTGTGGTTTTTTCAGAAGTTATCACTATGCTGCAATATCACTTAAAATACCAATAGAAATAAATGGTTGATTGAAAAAACACCAACCGATCCGTAGTCACACCAATTGGCCACACTGGTGTGACTATGATTCATTTTATTTAGCCGTAGTCACACGAACACATAAATAGGAGGAAGGTTTAGGTTAGGTTCGTTTTTATATCAGGCCCGGAGGGCCAGAACAACCCAGAAATAGGAGCTCCGCGTCAGCGCAGCTCCGTTGACTCTGTTGAGTTTGATTTTGAAAGAGAAACAGACGCAAATTTGGTCTTGGTGTGACTACGGGTAAATAAAATGAACCATAGTCACACCAATGTGGCAAATTGGTGTGATTACGGATCGGTTGTGGAAAAAACGTATACGAAATCGTATTTTATAAATTCGGTTTCAGGTTTCTGTAGCCAAAGTGGCAAAAACGCAACCTCTATAGTTTCGTCATACGTCTGTCCGTCCGTATTTCACAGGTATTTTACTCAAAAACTACAAGAGGTATATTATTAATGAAGCCGCTACTCAGTTTTAGGGGGGACACAAGGTGGGACCACGCTTAAAAGGGGCTCTATATATGTGGTAGAAATGTTTTTTTTTTGACCTTAAATTATCGTGTTGCAGTTATTTCGACAGTTCTTTTTAAAACACTAAGGTTCCTAAGCGGTTTTTGTGTAACAAATTTGTATCGTTCAACGCTCGTAATTTTTTCGACGCGTTCTTTTAATAACCATGCGATTGGGCGGCCGGTACCGTTATGATATGTATGATCATCGTTATCTTTTTCGTGTGCGTGTGTGTGTGTGTGTGTGTGTGTGTGTGTGTGTGTGTGTGTGTGTGTGTGCGTGTGTGTGTGTGTGTGTGTGTGTGTGTGTGTGTGTCTGCGTGCGTGTGTGTGCGTGTGTGTGCGTGTGTGTGTTGTAATGTGATGTAATGTACCTATATTTTTACGTGGCAATAAATGTTTTAATCTTTGAATTTGAATGTAAACAACACATGATGGCCTCTCAAATGGCCGAGAGTAGCATGGTTTCTGTGTTTTATGGCTTCTCCCGTTCCGAGTCTCCGCATTCGAAGTCGCAGGCAGAAAGCTAGCCTTACAGATATATTGAATAGTCAAGCGACAACGTATTTTACAAATTCGTTTTTAGGGTTCCGTAGCCAAAATGGCAAAACAGCGCAACCCTTAAAGTTTCGTCATACGTCCGTCCGTATGTCACAGGTATTTTATTCGAAGAAGCCTTTACTTATTGTTTTAGGGGGGGGGGGGGGCCCGGTTAAAACGGGCGCCATATATGTAACAGAAGAGGAAAAAAATATCTCAGCGTAAATCAGCGTGTGGCACATATTTCCACAACCGATCCCTAGTCACACCAATTGGCCACACTGGTGTGACTATGGTTCATTTTATTTACCCGTAGTCACACCAAGACCGAATTTGCGTCTGTTTCTCTTTCAAAACCAAACTCAACAGAGTCAACGGAGATGCGCTGACGCGGAGCTCCTATTTCTGGGTTGTTCTGGCCCTCCGGGCCTGATATAAAAACGAACCTAACCTAAACCTTCCTCCTATTTATGTGTTCGTGTGACTACGGATAAATAAAATGAACCATAGTTACACCAGTGTGGCCAATTGGTGTGACTACGGATCCGTTACTCACATTTCGACAGTTCTTTTATTTTTATTTCATTTATATTTATATTTATTTTTTTGATGAGGTGAATATTTTCGGAAATAGTTGCTCCCCTTTATCTTTTAAACTGTATGTCCAAAAAACATGAAACAATCTCGAAGGTAACGCTTAATAAATACTTTCAATGAAAATTATTTTAAACATGCTCGGATATACCGTTTTTCACTTCTAGCCTAGCGGAAAAACCTGCGCTTAGAGAAGCGCAGGTTTTTCCGCTAGGCTAGAAGTGAAAAACGGTATATAAAAGGACGTAAGTGCCATGAAGATACGCTCTTTTGCTGATTCACTTCGTTGAGATAGTTTGTGTTTTTGTGTGGCTTCGGAACCGTACACTGAGCAAGGTTAGACATGCTCTTGCCCTGTTATTTTACTATTCAGTAAGCTTCGATATTATTTGATACTTATCAGTTGGCTATGAATTATGAATTATGACTAACAAATAAGTTACCTACATACAAAGTAATCCGACAAAATACGATTTTGTTTCATTAGTTATTAACTGCACCTGGCTTTGTTTAACACGGTAAAACAAAATTGCTTTTGACGTGTTATGGTTTATGGTACGTAAGTAGGTATACCTTGTCTATTTAACAGAGTTAATACTAGAAAACAGAGAATGCACGTAATTGGTCAGCGATAAGGACGATGCACAGGCACAAGGTAGGTTTACATGCCTGTCAAAGTTTAGTCAACATCTGTCGCTCGTACGGTGCGGACGCTTTCAAGTGCTTATCTTTGGTTACAAATTTATTTTATTTTATTTAATAATTTATTTCTATGTATATATATACCTACTACTTCTCTTTCTCACCATCACCCATACTCTTGTACTTGTATGGCCTGTACTATACGTCCCACTGCACTGCAGGGTCTGCAGGGCACATATTTAAATATTATTATCTACTACTTTAAATTACATATTTAGGATTTATAGATGAATAAACATGACATGACAATGTCATGTTATCAATAAGTTAATTATTTGAGGTGCCTCTAACTACAAACAAAAATCACGAGAAATATTACGAATATTTTAACAACAGGCGGCATGTAAGCCGAGCCCGCCATCGACGTGCGTTTGTTGCAAGTTTGTTGACGCCCACTGGCAGTTTCTTGTCCCTTTCATTTTCATACAAAAGTGCAACAGAGATAACGCTTTGTTAACTCTGTTAAATAGACAGGGTATAGGTACCTATTGTTGTTAACTCGGCCGCCATTCCTGTCAAGTAAATAAGAGGTATCTTGCCATTGACGATACGGAAAAACGTCAAAAGCAATATTGATTGATTATATTGACTGTTGAATAGACGCACATTCTGTAAAAGTAATGCTTAGAACAACGCCACGGGTTAAGGCCATGACTGAAGTGCCGGATTTCAGTTAAACTCAATTAAAAGCCATAGAAATAATTCACATACATTTTATTTTCTTAATTTATTAACCAGTGATTTCCAAGAGTAGAACTAGAAAACAAATTAAAGTACAAACACGTTATGCATCGCTAACTAAACACGACTTGTAGGTAACTTCTCTTGGCAAACCATTACGTTCGTCTGACTAACGGTCGGCGCCCCACCGCGACGCCGCACCGACGCGTCGCGTCACTCCCGCGCACACCGGCCCAGTCTGAGCACAGCTTTGGATCATATTTATTGGATAAAGCCAGCCAGACTATTTGTGCAACATTTCGTAGAAAGTAGATTAGCATTATGGCATAATATAAACTTCAGATACCGACAGCATGTACAGTCAACAGCATAAATAAGTGATCTTTTATATATATTGAAGGGCATAAATATATATACCTTTATGCCACTGGCAATAAGGTCCGTGTATATATATATATTTGACGCGATGGCTGTATAGATATTAATGCCCTTGACTGTACCTTGTCGCTTTCAATCGTTTCACAATTTTGTATGACATTTCAAACACGACGTTAAAGTGACAAGGTACATAAATTATCACTTATGTTGTTGACCAACAAAATAATTATAAGACATTTTTCTAGTTTTTTTGAATTAACACATAAGACATTTAGAACAGATATATGTTGTATATGTTAGTAAGTAAGTACTTGTTTCCAAATATTCATTTGCGAGCTGTGGCATATTATTACTATGTACAAAAAAAAGGTTCCAAGCATGTATATTCTGTTACTTACAGATTTACACACGAGCTTTTCAGTACTAAAGGTGCAGGGCAACGTACTTTTAGGCTTTTATTACCTGTCCCTTTCGGTGAATGCTGTTAACGTTGCCATTCAGATTGACTATTAACGCGGGTCCAGGGAAATATGGCAACACGTACTAAGTATTATTGGCAGTAAACATATAAAAACATTTTTTCTTGTAAAACCGTGCTCAGACCAACCGGAACCATCGAGAAACACAGTATAGCGATCAGCAACTACTTAAAGTGACGTCTACAAGTACACAGAACCCTATCATATTGATAATACTTAAATTAAAGCGAACAATGTATAATATGCTAGGTCTGAAAGCGATAAGTCTTAAAATTGAGCGAGCCCAAATAAATATGTGAGTACAGTACATACACACCACACTCGACCACAGCAGTCAACTATAAGGGTTATAAAGAATCTGGCGTCGTTAGGGCGCGTTGAGGGCACGTGCAGCGACCCCTAGCGCAAGTCTTGCGGCTCACTCGCATTCACTTGGTCTCAATTGGCAAGGAAAAGAGGCAGAAGGACCTTCAATGGTGTGTTTTCAATACGATTGTAATCTTATGAAGTGAAAACGTGAAAAGTCGCGGCGCCCTTCTCTGCGCCGTCCACTGCACCCACCAGCTTAGTCTCATCTCTGAGTTCTCTAGGGCGGTGAAAGTGTGTACCTACAGAGAAAGCATCTTGCGTTTTAGTTATTTAAATCCTAAGTCGAATCAGAATAGTGCGGCAACAATAAATTAAGTAGTCAAACAAACAGGACAAGCGAAACGTGTTTGTTTAGTTTTATTTTATGAAGACACTTAACCATAACAAAACACGATTACCTATTTTATCCAAAGACATTTAGAACAGATATCTATGTATAAGTATGTACTTATTTCCAAATATTCATCTGTGACATATATGTATATGTACAACAAACTTTTCAACGTTTCCAAATATATATATTCTGTTACAGATTTACACACGAGCTTCTCAGTATTATTAAATACAATGTCTAATGTACACAATTTCAACCCTTTTTTTACCCGAAATACATGAAACGCTATTTTATACACAACAAACCTTAAGCTATCAATGTGAAAATATTTCCTCACAATATCTTAAATGTAAGTTTTCTTATGGACTGTAAAGAAAGTGTGAAATGCATTAAGTTTTTGTTACATTCTTAAAAATATATTAACATTATTACGTTTAAATTATTATATCAGTCAAAATATTTTCGCAATATTACAAGGTCCATCTGTGGCGCTTCTCGGACCCGGCCAACCTGCACAAGCATGTTATGACGTCGTAATAATTGAGGGCGCGCGAGGCGCCAGCGTGGCTGCGCGGGCTGCGCGCTGCGCCTGCGCTCGCTCTGCGCGACTAACTACGCAAACGCAATCAGACCGATTAAGCGAACAGGAGCTTTAGAACCCTACGCCCCACTGTTTTCTATCTGCTAATGTAACATCTTAATATCCGGGTTACGTAAAAGAGAACATGTAATTGAAAGAGAGTAAAGGCGATTCAGTTGTATTACAGACTGCAGCAAATAATCAGGACAGCATCGAAAAGCAAGCGGCCGTCTTATGTCGAAATATTACTATTTACACAAGAAATGTTTAGCCTCAGCGGGCTCTTCGTGTACTATACTAATTAGGTACTCGCCAGTAATGCGCCAATTTAATTGTTTATTTATTCCTATCAATACTATCCTTTGTACAATGCCGATAACACCCTTACTAGTCTAATCTCCGCCTCTCGCATTGCCGTAAGTTCATCTTAATAATAACGCTACCATACTAACAAAATAAGTGTCATATTATCTACATACACAATCATATACACGTTAGTAGAATGATGCACGATTCGCGATTTACTATATGGTTTCCCTCATAACTTGTAATCTATAAAGGCATCTTTACCTCAGACTTTAGATTTACACCGCCGTTAAGACTGTGCTTAATAAACTAATTAATAACTATTCAGATAAATAAATATAGTTACCCAATTAAGGAGAATATTTGACGTGAAGTACTAGAGGCGAGGAAGGGCCCTGCGCGGCCAACCCCACGTCCAATCCCGGACCTTTCTCTACCCTATCACTGATTTATTATCACATATAACTTATAAATTCACGAACGCATTTTTCTAAGTTAAATCATAGTAACATTATCTATAACAAATAATTACATATTTATAATTAGGCATTTGATGGCAGTATCGTAACTGGTTGTATTCAAACTAATTTTAAAATTATACAAACTCTCTAATAGCTAACACTTAGGCATCTAATGGTAACATGACGAGGAACGAAGGTGTGGCGCTCAATGTAATCAATCAAGTGGTTAGCGGTAGAAGGCATTCTTTGGAAGTGCCGGAGGCTCAGAGCGCTCGCACGTCGCACAGTCTGTCAGCGGGTTCTGCGCTGCCGCGGCGCCGCATTTAATAACATTACAAGCAATGTTCGAATACACAAGAGGTTGGATTGGGACTGATCGTTTAAATTACTGGGAAGAGATCGTAAGCTATGTGGAAAAAAAACATGGCTTATTTAGTGTATGGGTAAGTAACGCAGAGACAGCCCTGAGAACACCGATGTCACTCCCATTATTGCAGTTAATTTGCTTTTCAGAAATACCATAATGTACCCCTACGTAACAATGGTGTGGTGTGTTCTAGGCTATCCTGTTGCCCCCCATACCGCGTCAGCTGCCAGAGGGTTGCGCTGGTATCCACGTGCGGAAACTGCAGTACAATATTTAACAGCTTAACTATATAACTAGAACCTAAGTCCCTATAACGAACTTTTTGGTTGTAACTTATTATATCGGCGTACGTCGCCTTCTCCCTAAAGCTATTGGTAACAGTTCACCGTTGCTGGAACGTTTACGCTAAACATTAACGATCAACCAGAGACTTACGTATAGGAAAATAACTTTACAAGGACATTTTATTAAGAAACTGTCAGCGTCAAGATTCAAAGTCTCATTGTTGCTAGTTTATGTATTTCGCTACTTATTACACAATCAAGTTTTACTTCACTAAATATTATAATTACAATTTGTTTGGACACGGAATCGTTATGAAAGTTCTGCGTAGGATATATAGATAGAAAGGAAATCAACAGATAACAAGACCGTACCGAAAGGAATGAAATCGCGTCTTACCTATTCTTGTGTAATAAGTTTATTAAGGAATGGCATTGTTAAGGCACTTGTCCCACCGACGGCGAGGAAGCGATTAGCTATAGACTATTTTCTCGCTCAAGAAACGAACGAAAGATAAAGATATATATACCAATTTTATTTTAATCGTATGGCTTTATTAATCCGAGTCAAGCACAATGCACCAATGAAAGAGACTCATGTATTATATCGCTGATTATCGCTATTGATCGCTGGCTGTTAGCACTGCCGGCAAGAACTCTCTCTCTAACAAAATATATAGATACCCCGTTAATAAAAGAGACGTATATTTATAGTTGATCGCTGGTCCTACTCACTTCTCGCTTATCGTCGGTGGTGGGGCAAGGGCCTAACATTTTATAGTTTTTGGGTGTGACACAAGTAGATAATTTAAAAATGCAGATTAAGATTAAGTAGACTCTACGATCAAATTCAAATTTGATGTGCAAGCAACAGTGCAAATGTTGTGAAATAGTTATTGCAGAGTATATAATAAGGGTGGGGTTGGAGATAAGTGCGCTTTGGTCTTAAAAATGGGACGCGTTGGCGGTTAAGCGAAGCGAGAGTCGGAACTTGCACAAAGTGATGACCGACCACCCTCGATCCTTGGAAATGCAACCAGCGTGTCCCAGTCCCGAGACCGCCCTCTACAATGTACACCGGGTACTTATATTTAGTTCAGAATCGGGGTGAGGGCAATAGAATAAAAATATAATGCACGAAACATTCTATGCGAAGTATTGGCAATAAAAATGCAAAAGTTGTGACTAAAGAACATTATGTTAGTGTATAAATAGCACAGTGCTTGTATACAAAGCAGTCTTGGTAAACACTGAGAGTTTAGGTACGTACTTAGTGCTACTTACATAATGTTACTTATCGACAAGTCTTAGACAGGTATAATTCACATCAATACATTACACTGGTTAGGTAGGTACTCCTATAAAAAATGCAAACTAAAACAGCAATATTCCATGTACAAGAAACGTATCTATTTAAAAAACAACATCCTTATCAATACACCTAAAAGAGTAGTCTATATTTACAGAAATAATTATATTATGCGATTCTTCTATCAGTTATAAATAGTAACTAACGTTAGTCTAGATTACACTAATTAGTATACACTACCACGTAGGTATAAAACACGCATTCGAGTCCCTGGCGCTTATCACATAACAACTATTTAATAAAATCAGTCTGTCAATTGGGACGTTTTAATTCCTCTACAATAAACATATCATTACACACTTGCGAGCATGTGGCGTGCCCGCACTGCAGTTCACTGTCGAGGGACCGAGTGCCGCCGACCACTTCCGAGGAGCACGAGTTGCACGAGCCGACTAGGAACATGTGAGCAAACTCTTGCGCCGGGCGGTGAACACAGGTGGTGACATAAGATGCGCGGCGAGGATCCTCGCTACTATCTGATCTCTGCCGAGTTTAGGACGAACGGGACGTAGAACATCTTGCTCTCGAGCAGAAGGTTCGCTGCCGCTTGAATCTGCGGATGCGAGACAAAATATTACTTTATAACACCTACATTATTATCTTATAATATAATATATTTAAGTAAATTAGATTTCCAAACATGAAATCTGAGAGTAATGTAACTTGTTTCCTTTGTGACATTGTAGGTATTTATTGAACATGGGGGTGGCGCGATTCTATAAGTAGGTACTGAGTTTGAACGCAGATTCCAACAGAAATGATAGGCACAAAAAAAAAAAACTTTTTATATTTTATGTTAACATAAATAGGATTAGTAGAGTAAGTAGTACTTAATGTTCGTTTAATAATTATATATACCTAATCCACACTGTCGAATTAGGTTAGTCTGTAAGGATAGTTGTGCGTATGTAAAATTGGAAAATAATAATAATTAAAAATCAGGTATCCTTGGCTTGCTTGCTTTCTATTACCCAAAACCTAAATATTAAAACTAAATCTCACCTCAGGTATCCTGGCAAATAGTTCCTGCAATCTGCCGGGGTGGTGCGGCGCAGCATGTTCCAGGTAACTGCGTAAAACTTGCACGTATCGCTCCTGAATGCCTTCGAGTTCCACTTCTAAGACAAAAGAAAACAAGTATAAAGCATACTAAACTCTGTATTTGTCGTAATCCGTAGTTATCCATAGTGTTGGCGAGTAAAACTTCGGCTACTCGCCGCTAGATGGCGTTAAGAGGCTAGGTAAGTTGAGCCCATGCCATTAGTATCGAGCGAGCGCGGTGCGGCGATGACGTCACACGCTCAGTAGGTCACTCCGATAGCGGGGCAACGACCGCGGCTAGCCGTTGACCTCCGCTCGAGCTCGATGCGTCCTCACTCTATCGCCATTTCGCTCGCACGCGGGCGCATTTACGCGGGTTGGCCGCGCGACCGTTTCATGTTCGCGTTTTACATTGAGCCAAGTTGATGTTTTGTTTTGTAGAGAACAAGGAAGGCCAATAGATAGATGACGGTTTGTAGGATGTCTTAATACCAATTAAATTGTTTTTCGGATATATTTTTCGTCACAATTTAAAAAAGTGATTTGAAATGGTGACCGAAGTGTTTATCCATAAATTAATGTACTACTGTTGGACTTATGGCGTGATGAAACCTTCTGTTTGTGACCTATTAGCGGTGTTCTAACTGCGAATGAGAGCCTATAATTTCTGTTAATGAGTGTTTATTGTTATAAAACATAGGTATTTTAATTCGTATTTTACCTCAGTATTTTCCGCTATGCCCGTACCGCTACGCGGCACTAAAGGTGTAGTTACCGAGCTACGTCGCGCGCAACCTAATCGCTGTTACGTAAAGCAGGTACCGCGGCAGTAGGTACCGAGTATCAGAAGCAACGCAAAAGAGAAAGTACCTTCCGCGCCGCTTTCCGCTCTGGAGTGTCCCGTGGCTGACGTAACCACACAACATGCCGTAGAAAGGCTAAGCTCAACTAGGTACACCAAGGGCGAATATTTAGACCTGTGGTTTTTACTTAACTTATAGGTAAAAGTCGTAAATAATGTGATGAACCAAATGTTGAGTCTACTTATTCTCGAATTTTAATTTTTAGATGAGTTATCCAACGGTTCAAAGACCTCGCTCCATGTCATTAAAAAAATTACAACACATTAAGCAAAAAGTACAGTTAGGTACCTACAGCTAAATTAGACCTATGGTTATGCGCTTTTGAGAATATATTCGTATTCTTTGGGTAGGTAGGTACTTAGCTGGTAGGTAGGTACTAAATATTATCACATCATAGCTAAGATTACGGTGTTGAGAGGTAAGTGTATTAAATAGGTACATATTTGAAAATCCGCAAAATATTTAGAAGTTACTTTGTGTAGGGTACCGCACTAAGCCGCTGCTACGGCGCGTGTTTAGTCGCAGCAGGCCTGCACTTTGCCTCCGCCTCTTCAATGTTGTGGACACAAGGATTTTCTCAGTTACTCACGAAAGTAAATGAAGGGTCCACGGAAAGAACATGTTTAGTCACTTTTTTTTGAAAATTAATTTTTTAATCCCGAAATGTAGAGGACGAAATGAACTATTACCTACCACTCAGTTTCAGATATAAATCTTCATATAACTTGTATTTTTTCACTCTTAAAAACACCTCTACACGAAAATTACGTACAAAATGACACGGTTCCTAACTTTCAAATCGCGATATCTCAAAAAGTTACTAATGTGACTAGACATGTTCTTTCCGTGGACCCTTCAAATATTATGAACATCGGCAATTGACCGGCCACATTAATAAAAAAACGTTTCATTGTAAGTATATAAACTTTAATCAACGCCAGTCACTTTAATTCAGTTGTATTTTGAACCCTATCATTTTATCTCGATTGAATAAATAATCAACAAATTGAAAGCAGTATATTTATCGGGTGCGGAAAAACAGAGTTTATTTATACTAATATATTAACGGTTCTATTGACCGATCCGAATACGCTTTAAAATTCTAACTATATTCATTTAACCAACTAGAGAAAATGGCTTGTGGAGAGGCGATTTACTTTGCCTGTAGGTGTCCAATGGGATGACTCCATGCCGTATCAATAATAAATGTTTTTATTGACCTATTTGGGACAAAGCAGACTCATGTTCAATACCATAGCAACATTGCTCAACACGCGCTCGTACCCGCGCGAACTCAGATGCACACACAGACACAGACGCGGAACTGTTGTGCAAGCGCTTTCCATTTCACTATACCTATAGCATAGCTCATAGTCAGAGTACAGTCAGGCGCACAAATAGAAACCGATCTTTCGACTCTAATATCCTGGTACTTTGTTTGATGTTTTGTTACAGTTATTTATGTAATATAAAAACACAATTGTATTTATAAACTGCTTTTGTTCATAAGAAAGATTTCCGTTGTATCAAAGTGAATATAAATAAAGTAAAATATAAAAACGTATAATAACGTATGTACGAATATCTATAACTTTTATGATACATACTTCTCGTGTTCATGTTGCATGTTTCAAGGATTTCAAGGGTTTCGATTTTCGGGGATTTGATAAAAGTTAAGTATCGTTTACTTTAGGTTTTGTCAATCCTACGCAAATTGAATACCGCGTAGGTTGTAGAGTTGAGAAACGAGATGGCGAGATACAATAGCTTGTCGCCCCTGGATTTGCATTGATAAGGGCAAAAGTATGACGTTTAAAGTCTGGCGCAGACTCACTTTTCTGAAATATTGAATAAGTTTATGTTTTATCGTGCAAATCAAGTGTTTCTCAAATATGTTATATCGTATTTAATCCCTAGATAAATGCACGTCTATAGGTATAAACGGAGCGCAATTTATAATCATCGGTACTTTTGATAAGTGCGTTACAATCGTACACACGCGGTGAAAATTATTTTCAAACACGGCATGTGAGGGCTGACCTAGTTGCAGCGCGATAACGCAGGATGTCACGCTAGTTTTCCTATTCTCGCTTTTAAACGAAGTTAAGCTTTAAACAGTATAAATTAAAGACTACAATTCCGGGAACTCAACACTGCAAGCGCGACTCGATAGCTGCTCGCTTGCGTGAAGATACTATGCAGAAGTATACACAGTTATGGTTTCAGTTTGACGGAAGGGTTTAGTTTAACTGAGGCATGACAGTTTCAACATATAAAAGTCGTGTGACTATAGGCAACTTATTTACGGGTCACTAAAAATTGACAGCCTCTGTGATTTTAACGTAAATTCTAATAAAAATATTTTTGGTATTGTTATTAAAGTCAAATTTAACTAACACGAATGGGATATGTTTTTCAATCAGATAAATAGTGTCTAACATTAATGTTCAGAGCGGGCATGGTCTTACCGATGCGTCCCGAAATCCGCGATCGATTTCACAAGCGCCTGCAACTGGGCTACATCATGATCATTCTAACAACCAGCGCGTGCGCATAAAGCTGCGGCTTTTTCGTACTTCCTACACAAACAGATGTCCCTTTATATTTGCCTGTAATTGGATAGGCCCTCTGTGCAATTATTAATATCTGTACGATTATTCATGTGTATAGTGCTGTATCTAAACGTTAATAAATACATTTACAATAGTAAATTAGTTACAATGACGGTCGTTCGTCTTATCTGGAAAGTGTGTCACGAATTACAATTATATTCGTATTGTTGCCATTTCCGTAGTTTTAAGTGGGAGATGTAAAAGTACCTGTTTATTGCATAACCAAAGCACTTTTATTTGTCTATTACTGAAAAAAAAAATGGAACAGATAAAATCATGGCAGAACATTAATCGCACAAGTTTCATTCGCTTGGCAGGCTGATTACATACACAAAATACCAATTGGCGGTCAAATGGACATAGGTAAACTGCGTTCAAATTTTTCATTAATCAGTAATCGAAACCGTTTTTAAATACTTATTTACTTAGCCTAATTAACGAGCTTCAGCCCATGAACTGGTGAAAGGTTATCCGAAAACAATTAACACGGTTACGAAGAAAAAAGATGCGTCACAGATATGAACACAGTTTACAAATACCTAAATTATAATTTGAAAAAAACACAGCGCAGACAAATTTTCAACGCATGAAATATCGCTAAGCTAATGTTTTATTACAAATATACAGACGCGATTATAGGTGGATCTGTCCAGGTTGAAACCCAAGAAACTTAGCACACAAAATGGAATGTGCTCCGTTCCAGTCCAAGGGACATAATCCCCCAAAAACTGCCCAGGTACATGCTTACCTTGGTTCAGCAGTATGTAGACCTTCAGGCAGACGTACTCCTCCATCCGCAGCTGGATGCGTCGGAAAACACAGGTGATCTGCGTCATTTTCTCCACAACGAGACCCACGTCCAGTCGGAGCTGCTCCAGGGTGATGGGCCGCCCCATGAGAGACGTGAGGCAGTTCTGAAGTGTCCGCAGATTAGCATTCACCTGAGTGTAAAGGTTAAAATGTTTAAAAAAAAGTAGCCATTTATGTAATAAGTAACAGCGCGTAAGTACAGTCAAAGAATTAAATTTGTGACCCCACAAGTCAATCTGACATTCTACAGCAATAAGGTTGAGTTTCCTATCAATTACAAATGACTTGGCATCTCTAATGGCAATGACATCTTCAAGCAGATTTTCTTTGAAATGGGTAACAAATAACATGCTTGACCGTATTATAGGTACTATATTTCTATCCAAAATGCAAATACAGTTAAAATATTTAAAAAAATTGCCTTGTTAAATCATCTGTACAATTACGATTCAGACCCGTATAAAATAAGCTTGTTTTAGTAGTATTTGGCTTACCATAAGTTAAAATTTAGTAATGCTAGATGTTAAGATAAAGTGACATGCTAAAATGCACATAAAAAAAATCATAACCGTTTGGGGAAGTTATTTACGGTTTACGCAGTCGTTTACCCGCACTTTACCTACGTTATGCAGACAGATTTCGCTTAACATGTTTTGAATAAACATCTAAGCGCCTTGACTTCTAATCTTCCCTTTAGACAGTCTAATTTATTATTCTCAATGTCACGTATTTTGTGTCTAGCAAATGTTTATTTACTCCGTAGCAAATGTTATTCACCTTTTCAAAGTTCCTATGCGTCAAACCAGCTGAAGGCTGTTCAAATATCCAATTTATTGAGTTAGTTTACGAGTGTAATAGAGCGCAATATGCAGCGAGTGCGGTTGAGTGCAGCTAGTTCTCTGCCAAAGGCGGATACTTTCTATCGTGATTACGCAAGAGCCGATGCAGATCACGTAACTGCACTACGGCAGACGGCGGCGGAAGTCTCTGGAGCGAAAGTGACCCGGAGCGCGGTCCGACGGAACCCGCTCGGCTTCTGAGATGCATTCGCATTTGCTTTCCTGTCACGCCAGGCAACTTACCTCCTGGATGAAGTCGTGCTCGTGGTCGGATGAGGGCGGCGCGTGCGCGTGCTTGCCGTGCATCGCCTGGAAGGCAGCTGTCGTCAGCACAGAAATCTCATGCCATTTCTCCATCAGCAGCTTCGAGTGAATCTCCATTGGAATCTCCATGATGAACGGCAGTTTCTTTGTCCACGCAACCATCTTGTGGACGATGCTGTCCCCAATTTTGCAGAGCTTGTCGCCTATTTCAGAGGTATCATGGAGGAGGTCTGGAAGGTGGCGGACGGTGGCGATGTCCTCCATGGCGTCGCAGTCGATGAGCGCGCGGATCATGTGCAGCGCGCGCTCCAGCGGCACGGCGCGGTCGCGCGACGAGGACACTGCACTCTCGAGGCGAGCCCTTAGGTGAACAACCTGAACGCAACACATCTATATAATATATAAAAGGAAGTGTTCTCAACTAAAACGATTTGATTTTAACTTGGAGAAAAAGTGTAATATACGAGTAGGTAGCGAACATTAAAAGATTTTGCTTATGGGGTATAAAAAAACAATTGGGTAGAGGGAAACATAGTTTCAAAAATGAAAGTCGAGTATTCTAAGATCTTTACCTCACTTGGATTTGTAAGTGCAGTTTTAAGAATGGTGCCATTGACGAGGTGTGGCGGGAGCGGCGGCATGAGCTCCTTGGGCTTCTCTGGAGGTGACGCCCGGTTGGTCGTGGATGCTGCTTTATTGGCCTTCTTATGCTTCTTATATTTTACCTTGTACAAGTTGTACACCGCCCCACTATTTCGTCCACCAGGCATACGGTCTTCTCGTACAGCTTAAAGTAATTAAAATAATATGAATTATGTATTGTTCACTTCTAATATCATACCACTAATAACACACATGCACACACACTAAAAATACACATACCTTGTAAAACCATGCCTTGTTCGATACATTTCTTGAAGCGGCAATACTGGCACCTATTCCTTTGGGCTTTTGTGATCTCACAGCCTCCATCAGCAACACACGTGTAGACTCGCCGATTCTGCACAGTTCGCTTAAAGAAACCCTTGCAGCCCTCACAGGTAATGATTCCATAGTGCAATCCTGTGGCTTTATCTTCGCAAATCATGCAGATCATGGGCTGTTCGTCCTCTTCCCGCTCCGCTTCTGGTGCATAGGCGCGCAGTTCCGGTCGTGGCACAGAGTGCGGGGAGGGGGCGGGTACGCCTGAGGCAGTGGCCGCGTTGCCAGCCGCCGCACTTAGGTTTAACGCGTGCAGCTGCTGGTGTGCTGGGAGCTGTGACACATCCCCGGCCCAAAGAAGCTCCATGTTCAGCGGTGGCCCACGCTGCCGCCTCAACTCGCCGCCTAGGTTCAGCAGCAGCCTGGCTGCTGACTCCTCGCTGCATGTGGTGGGATCGGGTGTCGGTGGTGCTGGCGTGTGTGAGCCGCTCGGCGCCGCGGTGGCCTCGCCGCCGGGCGTCGGAGCTGGCAGGGTCCAAAACATTGTGCGAACGCCGCCAGATTCACCCATGATTACGGCAGGCGCTCCTCTCCATTGTGAAGGTCCCCTTGCTCCCACCTTGGGCTCCTGAGGTTGTGGGGGGAAGTGGCCTCCTATCAGTTCTGGCTTGACACCGTTGATGCACGCCGCCGGCGGCCAGGGCCCCGATGTGAGGGTGGAATGCACGCTTGGAGGCGCTGGAGCATGCGCGCGTGGCCTGTACGGAAGTGGTGGCTCTAACGGCAAGCCTTCCAGCTTGACGGAGGAGTGCTGAGTGGGCGACGTGACGCCGTGTTTAATGGCATGCGAATTTTCAGACTTGTTAGAGCCGGCGGCTCCCTCGAACTTGATGACGGAGTATGGTGGCGCAGAGCGGATGACGGTGGGGTGGCAGACCGAAGTCGGCGTAGGCGAGCTGCCGCCGTCGAACATGGGTGGCGGGCGCGGCGGCGAGCTGCAGCCCGCGTCGGCCATGCGCGGCGAAGGCGGGGCCGGGTCCGGAGATGAAGTGCTGGTGTCGGCGGCCGACTCGCCTGCGGAACACACCACGGTCAACCGAGCAATAG
This sequence comes from Acleris sparsana, assembly GCA_923062465.1. Taxonomy (NCBI): domain Eukaryota; kingdom Metazoa; phylum Arthropoda; class Insecta; order Lepidoptera; family Tortricidae; genus Acleris; species Acleris sparsana. The sequence goes on along the minus strand of OV281285.1, from coordinate 26,144,315 downwards.
AGGACAACACGCCTAAGCGCGGAAAGGAAGAGAGCACCGCGGACTTTCAGACGCAAGAATAGAAACTGGGTGAAATGTCAACGACCGCACGGAGTGGCCGCGAGGCGCGGGGCGGGGACGCGACACTGCACTTCCCGACGCCGCCGACTAGATTAACCGTTGCGTCACGACGCCGCAAGCGTCACTGTAGTCTTATAGAAACTGATTTCTTTCGTAACGTTTAACTCGTAAGACATACTATATATTCATTATTTATATTTTATCGATGGAGGTATATTTAATGAAACGTTGCGGAAAAGACGTTGCAATAGAATATATAGGAAGCGTACAGCAGGCGCGAGATGCGGCGCGGGCGAGGAGAAAGTGAAAGCAGCGCAGATGCGGCGGCGCCCGGAAGCACTGCGCTCGCGCTCCGCCGCGCCCGCGCGCCTCAGCCACCACAAAGGGCTATACGTCACTCGCTAATTGTACCGATAAAAAATATTAAAATACCCCACCCCAATACAATAAACTAGACAAACAGTTGTCAAGGTTCAATAACTAGCGATTTGTGCACTTTGAAGACAAACTAAGCTAAGCTAGCTACTCGTAAATTTGAAAATATTTTCATTAGATTTTTAAAACGCTTCCTTTGTAGACACACATATTTACCGACTTTTTAAGACTAAATCCATAGGTGTCGTTACCCTCACGTGATCGCCTTACATAGCTATGCACAAAGTCCGACGACTCCTAAATATGAATTATCACATAATTGTTCGGGCGGATTTAACCCCAGTAGTACAGTTCGGCATGTAGCCGTGTAACCGGCGCGGGCGCGTGCGCGTTGTTTAACGAGGAAAAGCGACAAAGAAAGTTTTCCACAGCTGCGGCGGCGCGCGGGCGTCGGTGGCGCGCTGTGAGCCCGACCTACCACACGAGTGCGCCGCTCCCGCCCCCCTGCGCGTCCCGATCTCTCCCTCCAGCTACTATTAGGTCACTCCGGCGGCCGTGCGTGCGAAGTGCAACACAATGCCTAGTCTAGTGCAACGCGTGCACCGCTCTCGCTTCGAGGACGAACTCTATTTCACTGTCCTTTGCCACGCTGCATGGTGGGGACCGATCTAGCATCGTGATGCAATCACTAGGTTCTAGGCGATCATACCATAGGCATTACGTCCCGGTTTGATTGCGAGCTGTTATGTGGTCGACGTTGGCTCGTGATCTATGATCATTCTGGCTTGGGCGATTACCATCGAAGCGAGATGGATTATAATTTAATTAGTTTCTGTTTCTCACATTTATATGTCATGTATACATACCAACCAGTCTGCAATGTTAAATACAACCAAACTAATATTTACCCTTAGGAATAAAACGAATGACATAGAGAAACGAGGTAAAGGAGCGGTTCTGTGGCTGCGAGTGAAGGTCGCACACGGTCAGCGACACGCCCGAACTAGGTCACGCTCACGCCCCTGCTCCCGGCTTTCCCGGGAGCCACGTGTAAGCCCCTTCATGCTTCAACCCGACGTAATCCAACCATAGTAAAAATAACAGATCATTAACCCGCGCGTGACACAAACAAATGCGTCCACAGATAGGAAAAACCGTACTTAATTCTTTTCGTAGCAACCTAGTCACTATGTTTGTAAATAATTCAATGTTCAGCACGTCCATGCACACTCCTGCGTTATCGCAAGGCCTTCAGTGTTATGAGTACGTTGACTCTTAATCTCGTAAATTATTCCCAACTAGTTATTTACACAATTCGTTCCTCATACAGATCTGCAAGCCATATATATGTAATCAGCGTTTCGGTTTAAAGGCATTTCAAGTAACGATACCGTCGCACCAACGGCATTCTTGAATGGAACGTAACCTTAAAAGTCCTTGAATATTAGTGAGGAATAGGGTTACCACGAAAGCGAATAAGTAAGCGTAGTATTAGAATCACAGTTTCCCGGTTGTGATATCTTTTGGTTGAGTTAGACTTGGGTATGACGCAGTGGCAGTCCTTATCTGTGCATGTGCAGCGACTGCAGCGAGTGCACGGGGCCGCGGCGGCGCGTCATCGGCGTCACCATGCTGCGTCACGGGACCTTACTCGTACATCGGTACTTGCAGGAATATGGAAATGAATTATTTACAGACGTTTTCTATGTGATATTTGGCAGCGTGTGCAAGGCGTTACGAGTACGATCCAAAATGACTGAATAACCGAAACAGTATACAAGTGTTTCGGTTATTATATTCTTTGAATAGAATAACGGAGGTTCATTGATCAAGAGCGAACGCCGAACGAAGCGAAACGTTACGTCGCATGCCGGCGGGCGGCCGCACATCTTTCTCTCCCTCATGCCGCATTCATGAGGCTACAATAGCAATAATTACGCCACTGCTTTATTGCTTTCACCTCGCCTGAGTTTACGTAAACTTTCTTTATCGCTGTGACTTCACACGAGCATCACGCTTATATAATATTAATAATAATAAATAAATTACTCTTAATTTTTGTTCAATATTTACCTATAATGTCATTTATGTAGTAAAAACCGGCTAAGTGCGAGTCGGACTTGCGCACGAAGGGCTCCATATCATTATCTATAAAACACTAGACACTAAAATAGTGTGCTGTATGGGAGCCTCACTTAAATACATATTTTATTCTGTTTATAGTATTTGTTATTATAGTGGCAACAGAAATAGATAATCTGTAAAAATTGAAATTGCCTAGCATGAGATACGGCCTGGGACAGACAGCCAGAGAACAGTCTTAGTAATATAGCGATAGAATTTAGATTTAGAAAACCAAAATGTACAAAAGCAATCTATTCCAGCTAATCTAGAGACAGAGTTAGTCCAATTCGCGAAGATAAGTTACATGTGACGTATAGAAATATAAAATAAAATAGGTTTAAATAATTAATTAAAAGTGGTCTCACATATTTATATCGTTCAAAATTCTTGATGCGTGGTAAGTAAGACCACCGACCCCCCCCCCCCCCCCCCCTCCCGTCTCCACTCGCCTGGAACAGGGATGCTTCGGAAAGGATAGCGACAGCTAATGTCTTTTGCCAGTCGACGCAAAGGAGGGTGCGGCCGAACCGGATCTCATTTTTGATATTTTTCGGCGGCTCGTGAGTGAAAGTCGCGGCATTTCACCGAACCGGTCCCGTGTCGCTCACGGCCCCATGCCGAACGCGTTATTTAACTTTCGTTAGATGACGATTATTATCAAGCTAATTTGTTTCGAATAGGTATCCAATTGCGTAACCTTCATAAAATCATTATTTAATTTTGAATTATATTAAATTAAATTTCACGATATGCCATACAAATTATAAAACTAACTAACTTGTGATCTTCTACAATCAAGGCAATTAAAAAATTAATTCAATCTAAACGTGTTTATTAGAGGTGGTAAAATAAAAATCAAATGATTGTTACAGAGCGCACTCGCTGTCGCAGTTGAGAGTGACAGTTAGCTCGCGAGCAGCGTCAACGCTCGGCCGACGCGGAACAACAAACACCCGACCCACCTTGCTTAGTTTCCTAGACCTATCTTTGTAGTTTAAGGCTTTAATGAAAAACGCGTAAGTTCAAATACCGTCTAAAACCTACGAGATACATTTAAAAGTTTTATCACTACCAGAAGCTCTCTACTCGGCTCGACTCTATTGCTTTTGACAAGTTATCATATTATCAACGTTACGGCTGGTCTTATTTACTTGGCAGTAATCGCGCCCAGGTACGTACGGCGAACGAGTCCATGACTCCTGTGCCTGGGCGCTTGTTTGGTATTAACGATACACGATACATATCTATGTCTATTTCCTGCATATTATTTTTACTAGGCATATTTTGGCCGGTTTGCGCCGGTATTCTAACCGGTAAAATCCAAATCGTATTTGACCTGTTATGGGATTGTTTTTAACTCGGCCGCCATTACTGTCACGCAAATAAGAGCTATCCAAACGGTGACAATACGACAACAGGTCAAAAAGGATATGGTCTTTACCATGTTGAATAGAGGCGCTGGCCATGGTTCACTAATGTTTGACCAAAAAAATATTGACAAATGATCATTTGACAAACAACGTTTCACCAAATAATCATTTGGCAAACGTGACATTTGACAGAAGTATCATTTTGCAAAAACTCAATTAGCAAATGATCAATTAGCAAACACTACACTTGGTAAATGTGTTAAATAATAAAATGTCAATTGACAGTTTTCCATTTCACCAAATATTATTTCCTGTAGTTTACCTATTTCTGGGCAGAAAAAAATAACCTCGAAGGCCAAGGCGGGAGCAAAGCTCCCGCCTTGGCCTTCTAACCTAACCTATCCGAGTCAGTTCTGCCCAGATTCGTCTTGCTCGTTGCATTTAAAATTTTGTCTGATAACTCCGTTGCTAAATGTTCATTTTGTCAAATAATTACTTATAAAATGTAAATTTAACTGTTGATCATTTGAATAAGTGAGCCATTTTTAAAATGACAACTAGTAAAATGATCAATTGGCGAAACATTTTTTTGCAAAACGTTGTTTGTCAAGTGTAATTTTGCCAAATGACTTTTGGTCAAACGGCAGGACACCGCTGGCCATGTTTGACCATTATCGTATTTTTTTCTCGGCCGCCATTATAGTAGCTATTATAGTTTACAGTACTAGACAGTAAATATCTAGTACTGTAAACTATAATGGCTATTAATACGTTGACACCTCAAAGGTAAATATTGTAGAACCAACACCAAGAGGCCGTATTATGAGCTTTCAAGAGCTGGGCCGCAATTCTAGGCGGCAAAAACCATATCGTCTTTGACCTGTTATCGTATTGACAACGTTTTGACAGCTCTTAATTACTTTTTACCGAGTTGAATAGAGGCCCAGGTCAAAGACGATGTGAATTTTACCGCCTAGAATATAGGCCCTGATAAGATGCAGGCTGTGAAAGAGACAAAGCTGTTAGTCTCATATAGGTAGCTGTATTCATTTCGGTGACTGCAATTTGGCAGGTTTTTAGACCTGATAAAACCATGCCGGTTTTTCCCATGCCCTTGATCTAAACAACTGGTTTCAATGTTGGTATCTATCTTAAACGTAGGATGTCATATGGTTTTCTTGAACATCCGAAGTGCTCTCTTCCATAACCGGCGCTAAAGATGAAACGAATCTCACGATAATAAAATACCAAATATACTTACAAGCTTTCCAATCCTCACACGTATATGCATCTGCATGTTAAAAGAAATAAAACGTATTATGCACCCACGGAAAATTGAAAGCTTTAACTAGTTATTTGACTTCGAGAGAAAAACTATAATAAATAAAACTTTATAGGTCTGAAATGACTGATCATTGATCATTTGCGGCATTCAATTCTGTAAATATATTATTGAAATATAGTAGGTATGTTACTATTGGGGCGCCGTAAACTAAAGTAGAGGAATGTATGGAATCTCGTTACTTTTAATGAGTAAGATTAAGATTGATTACCGATGTTGCTGCAACTATAACAGAGTTGAAATGCTTACTTACCATCGCTACTACATCGGGAGTCAACTTTCCGCCTCTTCAGTTTTAGATCTTGGAAGAGACTCATGTTGTCAAGGTCACACGGGCCACGGCTGAGTGTCATTATTCCTGCAGACAATTCAGAAGGTTACAGTTAATTATACATTTTATTTCCAATCATGACGGACATGCCGGTCATTCTAAGCGAGCGCAAAAATGCTGTACCGTCTGTAACAGTATCGCTACAGGTCCAGGATACTCACGGCGACCGGGTATCATGGCGGGCTTCTCAATGTAGAAGGGCCCTGCCACTTTAGGGTGGACATCATGCATCATTTTGCACCCGATTTGTTTCAAGCGCTAATGTCTAGTGCGGTATTAAACCTCTCTCGTCGCAGTTTCCAAGTGACTACGCAGCTCCGCGAATGACCCCATATTTTATTTAAGAACGTTTTCAATCAGTTACGTAGAAAACTTTAATGGCTTTGATAACGACGTGGAATTCGCAGTGCCGCGTACGCGCACGCACATAGACGGCGTGTGCTACTCGTACAAGTATGTGTAGATGTTGTCGAACATAATTCGTGTATTTATTATACGCTTAATGTGCTACTTCTGCAGTGAAATAAAATAATTAATGAATATAGTGTTTGTAAATCCCAAATTACAAATTTCAATAAACAATTAATAATTAGGTATGTACATACTCTTAGTATTATATCTGTTATAACAAAATGAAGTTTAAACTGTGATCTAACAAGTATATAAACAATACTACTGGTATTAATAACAGAACTAGTAGTATTTGATATAAATTGAAATATGATTATAACGTTTATGTAAAATACCACTAGTTCTTGAACTTAGTGGAATGACGGTTGATAGTAAATTGAAGTTATTGCGTATACGTTGCGAACGGACTTATTAATAAACTCGGGAATTAATGGAGGCGCCCAGACATCGCCACCTGTTACTCTTACCTAAACAATAAGTGTTTACTTGCTTAACTCAGTGCTTTTCGCTCATTTGCTAACAGTAGGTACAAAATTAGTTTCTGACAACAAGTGAGCAACGAGCCAGCGCGTCAGTTGACCGGCGGTTTAAGTGACAATGACCGATATCAGTTCGCATTAACGACCTAGGGTTGCCGTCTGGTTTACTGTTAATGTACATACTAGTAACTTACTAACCGGCTGGTGTTTGGCATTAGCTTCAACACACACAACTCGAAATCTAAATCTGTTCTGGACGCTACTCAAAATGTACCTACAACTGTTATCGATCCTGAGAAGGATAGATTACGTCCAAAAAAGAGCTAGTTGATAACCCTAACGATGACTGTTCCAAAGGCCCCTGGCCTTGACTAAAGTGCGAGCAATTTTACAGCTGCTCTATAAATAAAGCATATTTATTATTGCCTGAGGTCATTTAACTCTGAAGTAAGACTGTTTTGCATAGGTCATCAAGTTCACTCGTGTTTTTCTATGCGAACTAGATTTAATGAATCACAATTGGGAATGTAATTTATGTCTTTGAAATGTATGAGGTACATGTTTTACAAGTATATTTAAAGACGTGTTTGTCTTTTCCTTCTAAATCGACTTTGTGCGATTTCGATGCGGTCGAACCGGACTGTATCAATCATGATAGGTTTTATGCGACGTACGGTTTATGGTCCTTGTACACGATGGCCCGTCATGAGCTAATGTAAGGGACGCATTTACACCTTAGAGCGAGCAACATATTCTCACTCGTACGCATTACTCCGTCCCTATGCTGGCCCATGACGGGGCAACGTGTAGAGCGGCCAGTTAATAGCGGTGTTAAGCCAATGCACTATTACTCATCAAGTATACGCACATGCAATAACGTGCACCGTTATATAATACCTACCAGCGTAGGCAACGTTATCACGGTGTATACCTAGCGGCACAAGCACCTACTACTGAACACGGTGGGATATTGACAATGAGCCACAAACTCTGAGCCTACAGTACTTGACGTAGTTTTGTAAGCCATAGTAATAGTAGTTGAACTAATGTGTTTTTTATGGATTGCCATTGATAAGAAACACATTCATGTAAACGTCATTTGAGTTTTCGATTATAGAAACAATTTCCTGTCTAAAGTGCATTTTATGACGTCAAAAATGTTGCATGAAATGGAATTCGCAATGCAGTTTTAACAACCAAAGTATCTGTAAAATATACCAATTTACAAGCAGAAGAAAATGCCTGTAATTTTCCAAAAATCGAACACAGCTTTTTAACCACATAACCACATCAAAAACCCTTATTGGAATGGTTATTTAGTAGTCAGGACCAAACATTATTTACAGGTACCTACGTCTTGGCCCTTTAAAGATATTAAAAGGAAAATCTAGAAAGACTTTCGTTAAGGTTTAGACAAGCAACTCTTAAATGATTCGCAAGCAGCCGCCAACATCACTTACGCGATACATTACTAACGTCAGAGATTTTCTTTAAAACTACGGATCCTTAAAAAGGTTTGTTCCCGATTGGTACCAGTATTGCCATTTTATAGAAAGAGAAAAGACTTTGAACTATTTTGACTAAACTAATAAACTCATACTATACGCCAATAATCCCAAGTTTTAAGTAGAACTTCCAAATTTGTTTATAATATAGTAGCTGCTCTTTTTCCTGCGGTGGTTATAGCAGCCGTGATAACAGAGGGTATAGCGTTTTCTTAGTGTTTGGTATAAAGCCAATTTGATATGTTAAATAGTATGTACCTAGGGACCAATTTTATGACTCCGGCATATAAAGCAGGTGTCAAGTTAAAAAGTCACAGTTCTCGTATGTTTAGAGTGTGAAAGTGACAAATGGATTAAGGCACGAAGGATTGGCTGAAGGTGAAGCGGAGTGGGCTCAAGTCTTGTACCTATTGAGCAAGTTCGTGCGGAAGCGGAGGCGGCCGCGCGCAGGGTCGCTGCCGTCGTCGGTCACTTCACGTTCGCGCTTTGTTCCACCGATGTTTGAATATCAATCAACAGGCATTACGTACGCGGACCAACCTGGCTTGGCACTTGTCCCCTTTATCTTGCAATTTTACTAACCAGTTGGTCTTATCAGACGCAAAGTGCATCTTTTAATGGATGGGTAGTTTTAACACTGGCATAAGTTAAAGGAATAGATGAGGAGGTATAGTGCTCATACTAAATTGCAAACGGTATTAACGGGGGTCTTGACCCCCTTGATACTCCTCGGAGTATTGGAGTAAAAAAGTACCGACTCAAACCAAATAACCAAATCTGTGATACAGTAATTGATAAGCCTGAACTCGGAAATGTCCAACGTCATGGCCACCGCTACCCAGAGTCTAACACACATGACAGTGATGCATTGGACTATATACGGTACGATTCGGTACTATTAAAACCTTTTGTCTACATAATAATATGGTTGCAAGTAAAGGTACGGTTCCAAACATAACTTAATCCGTATAGAACAATGTGTTTATTTGGTTGTCGAGTAGATATCGACGCGACGCGGTGCCTGCCATGTGCTAAAGTGCAAGTCCCAAACAAATGTCTTCGAGATCGTAACATATCCTTCTTAAATACGACGGCTACTGGAATCCTATCTATCGTTGCAATTTGTCAATTTATGGAGAAAGAGTTAGCTATTTCATACATTAGTAGCCCTTGCCCGCGATTCCGTCGGCTCTGAAGTGTCTTATCGGAATTACCTCGGAAACTATTCTATCGCCCGTGGTAACACTCTACGTCCGAAAGGTTTTTATAATAAGCTTTAAAAAAACCCAACCGTTGTTTGGATGATGTCGTCAAAGTAATGTTACTTATCATGTATTTCTTTTTTATTTCGTCGATTTCACATTTAAATAACTTTAACATAGCCTATGACACTCTATAGAGGTTAAGACGAATCAAACCACGTATAATTTATTTAAATAGGTTTAGCCGTTTAGAAGTTACGAGCAGACATTGAGTCGGACATATATACAAGTCAAACACATAACCCTCCTGTTGGGCATTGCCGCAGTCGGGTAAAAAGAAGACTCAGCACAAATGAGAGTTTATGAGGGATTTATTTTACTTAACTTTTCAGTATCTCCGAAATCAAGCATGAGAGACCCCACGAGGAAGCAAAAATCTACAATTCTAACATTTTATAAATTTATTCAAGAAGTCTTAGGAATAATTGAAAGTAAAAAGTACGCGGTCGGATTGCTCCTGGATATGAGCAAAGCTTACGACCGAGTCCAGCACGATATCCTGTTAAATAAACTGTGTGGCACAGGTGTTCGTGGCGCCGCTCATGAATGGTTTGTTTCTTATCTTAAGAACCTCCAACAAATTGTCGAAATTGAATTCTTTGATGAGAAAACGAAAATAATAAGAAAAGTCAGATCGTCCACAGTACACACTGTATGTTCTATCCCACAAGGAAGCGTATTAGAATGTATTTTATTTATTACTTGCCAAAAATACTAAATGAAAACAAAATTAAATCCTTACTTTACGCAGACGACATCTCTATCATCTTTCCCGGCGACAGCCGTAATCAAATTACAAAATTCCCAATACTATCTTTAAAACCGTTTTCTCCTGGCTAGAAGATCACAGTTTAAACATAAATTTGCAAAAAACTAATTTAATTCAATTTAGACCTTTTTAGAAATCCGCTTTAGAAATTGACTATTACTACAAAAATAACAAACTAGATCTTAGAAGCGCTTGCTCATTACTCGGCCTGAACATCGATGAGCACATAAATTGGAAAGCCCACGTCCAATAAATATTTGTTAAATTATCGAGATTTGCCTATGCCCTCCGGCAAATAAAAATTAATACGGAGCTAAAGACCGCGATCTGCGCTTATTATGCTTTTGCTCAGGCATGGCTCCAGTATGGCATTATATTATGGGGTAATAGTGTAAATGCCAAAGACTTATTTTTACTGCAGAAAAAATGTATCAGAGTACTTACTAATATAAGAAATGATGAGAGCTGTACACCATACTTCTCAGAATTAAAAATATTAACCCTGACATGATTATATATTTTGGAAGCGTGTAAATTTGTTCGTGAACACAAAAACTTATACACTAGACCTGTGAACGTCTACTCGGAGGCGCACAACTTACGGCACCGGAACAGATTGGCTCTTGCGATTCCCGTTAAGCTACAAATGTCAAGTAAAGGTCCCCACGCGATGTATATAAACATTTTTAACAAAGTTCCTACCCATATATCCCAAGAAGAAAAATACACCAATTTTGTAACTCAACTTAAATAAACTTAACTAGTTAACCTAATAAAATCTAGTGTTTTTATTAGGTTAACTAGTTAAGTTCATATAGTTATTATAATTCCCTTTTTTTTTATATACATTTTAACATGTTTAAGTAAAAGTACCTAAATGAGTGCTAAATTGTATATAGTTATACTCGTAAGTTTATATTGCTACACCCTAGTAGGGTCCATGTTTTGTACTGGTTATTTAAGAACCAACATCTTGTAAATACCATGATTGCAAGGAATAAATGAATATGAATGAATATGAATATGGGTTACTTAAATTAAAACGTCATAAATTAAGCATTGTTTCGTAGAATATTCAATGCCGGAGAGCGCACAAACCCTGAGCCGCAATATTCCTAGAAATGTCTGACATTTAAGACAAGTGGCACTGATCTTTACAACGCATCAAACCACTCGAACCAAGAGACGCAAGAGTCGCAGCAGGCGAGAGACAAGGTTGAATGAAATAGTTTTGGTATTGCATCATCAAATAATATGTTAACACGACCGCTCCAAACAGCCACCAGGAAGTGCAAGCTTCCGACCGCGAGTGGGCCGAAGGTAAAATGTGTATAACTTATTGTTTTTTACATCTATTTGCTACCTGTTAAAATCATAATTGATAAGAAGGTCAAAGAGTTACGTGCGGTGCACTAGTTTTTTCTTCCGCTGTTCGTTAGCTAGAAGTTTAACACGTTGCCCTGTCCGGGTGCCCCCAAGTCGGGCCATGAACCTTTTTTTCAAGAGTCCGCCGTTGCTTGCACTATGGAGTCCCATCACATCCCTATACTGAATGGACAGTTGGACTTGTGACATTGGCCGAATGTTTTTTATGGGGATAGTGAACGTGTTAATCAGTAATCTTTCCAATGTGATAGAAATCCATTAATCATTGTTTTCATATTTAACAAGCTTATTTTTAAATTGCCTTTTTATACTTATGTAGAGACAATGCTACCTCCGCAATCTAAACTACCTGTCTGCGACCAACTGTTGTCGCGTAGTCTTGTGGTCATTCATCCTCAGTGTACAAGGGTAATCGATTTGCATCGCACTTACTTGTCGTGTAGGAAGTGAATTCGATTCCGGACAATGTCAGTGTCACAGCGAGGCCACCATCCGGACACATGGCCATCTTTAAACGTGTTGTTTTTGTTTTACTTAAATTATTAATGCGCCACAAAAATAAAGACTTTTGTGAATAATAAATATGCTGAGGCGAACAATATTACAGCTAAGTAACTTAGTGGACTGCCATAAATGAAGGATAGTGAAGACATAATAAACAAAATATGTGTACTTATGCTTTTGATAACAAAGCAAATAGGCATAGCCTGTATATATAAAATGTGGTGGTGGAGCGGTTCAGCCTGTGCACCTTCTGTCGGCCAGTCACGGAACAGTTGTATGTTATGACTTCACGGAGCGACTGATATTTAAACAACGAATAACATTTGATTATTATAATCATAGGGCCACCATTTTTGTCTACCTTGTACAATATTTTGAGATCAAATTTTGAAGGCCTTAAGAGTAATTTCGGCACAGCATGAGCCTCTCGTGACCTCCGCGCGGCGCCTTGACATTTTCCTTCCACATTCACACTAAAGCGTTCCACATTTTAAATCGTATCTACTTCCTATCTAAACACTTCCTCAATAATATCGTAATTGCAGATCTGGGCCTCTGTTCTACTCGGTAAAACAATATGGTTTTTGACAAGTTATCGTATTGGGGTTATTATGGCGGGGGGGAGGGGGTTATGTAGTTCAGTTTACGCCGAGAGAAAAGGACAGAGCTGCATAACTGCTATAGCTCTGTCCTTTACGCTCCCCGTGAAATGAACTGCATGTCTGTGTCATAATAACCCCCCTATTTTTAGAGGATTGTGAAGATAGACTCCTCAATCGCATAGCTTTACTAAAAACATACAAATTTAGCTCCGGGCGACATCGTTTCACATCGCCTAAATTAAAACCGATTTCCACGATCTTTAAATATGTTCTGTATTCTTGTTCTTCATTTTGTTATTTTCCAAGAAATATTTTCTTGGTAAAGAAAACGTACAGAATTAGTTTTTCATTAAAAATCGTAAATGTCGGACCAGGTTTAAGGGGAGACAAACGCTATTGTATTTTGTATGGAAATTGTCAGTTTCACAATGCTTTTAACTCGGTTGCCATTAGGTACTGTCAAGTAAATAAGAGTTATCATAACGTTGGCCTTTATAATACGACATAGTTAGTAATATTATTTTATATTATATTATAATATTGACTTCATGTCAAAGAGCAGTTTTGCAAAGCCGAGTAGAATGGTGACCATGACTTTAAGGTTTTCTGTTCCTACCTATTCTACGGGTCCGTAATATCGTTTGTCCTAATCGTCATTTGTCCCTATTCATCGTTTGTCCTAAAAGCCATTTCCGCAAGATATTTAAAGCTTTTTAGTGTTATTATAACACAACTGTTAACGAATATTTGTATGGTTCAATGCTAAAAGTAGTTGAAGGTTCACAACACTTAGTCAATATACAACAAGTCAAATAGTTCATTTTTAGCTCAAGACATAATTTTAAAGCAAACTCAACTTCCACAATAAAAAATACCTTTGAAGAATTAACAAGTAGCATAGGCTATCAGATCAAATACGTTGACGCACAAAACGCCGTAGCTATTAGAGCACGAAGTCACGACCGCGATTCTAGGTATTCAAAACGACGAACAATGTAATTTCTAACGGCCAGGCCAACCCGCCTATTATCATTTAAACTCAACACCGGTATCCTCCCACTACAATACATTGAAAGGAAACAGTGACATTCAGTACCTTTTTCGCTTTCACTATTGGAAAGTGAGCGTAAAAAACGAATTTCGGCAACATCAAAATGGCGGGCGGTCGTCGACCCCATCGAGTCATAGACCATAGAAAAAGGGTGTCCGTATTGTAGCGAAAGTAAAAGCGAGGCCGGTCATAGAGCTACGGTAATGCAGTCACGAGCGCGATCCACGAGACGATTTGGGAATGTCACGGTTACCGCGCGGGCCTTTTGTTGGGCAACCGTACGAAGCGTACACCAATTTATTACGTTTGCGCAACACTTACTTTTTATTTAAAGTAGTTTTAACGCCGTAATTTTAAAAACCGCCCTAAAAGGTCCCAGTTTAATATGAATTGATACAAAGACCGATATTCGCCCAGTCTGCGTATATTTAATCTACTCTTTAAGGCTCTTGACAAATAAGAATCGTATACTATACGTTATTTTTTAGGCTGGATGCCTTAAGCTTTATATTATTAATTATTATGTTTGCTAGCGTAAACGGCATTTGCAATTATGGGCCTCGTTCCTTGAATCGAATATATCAATTTCGCATCAGTACCTATTGTGGACTGCACAAAGGTGCTTATAAGGTGCCGGTTGCAATGACCAGAATGAGTAAATCAAGTGGATAGCATTCCCAATTCACATGCAACATTTAACAGTTCATGATGGATCCTTATTGGCCAATAACCCAGAAAAAATGACTTATAGTTTTTTTACCTTAAATGGTAACCTATTGCTGTTTCGTTTGTCCAAATTTTCATTCGTCCAAAAATCAATTTTGTCTAAACCCACTAACTTTTTAAAATGTATACCTACAGAACCTGTAGGTGAGGTTAGGTCAGGTTTATAACAATCCAAGTGAGATAAACGGTTTCAGATAAAAAGCATTTTCGGACAAATCAAAATTCCGACAACCGAAACAGCGGACAAAAGTTTTTCGAACTTAAGATACCCAAGAGAATCATTAACTGGTCAACTGGTGCAGGATGGCGTTAGGTATTAATTTCACCTTTAACACTCAAATTTATATATTTGTGCAATAAAGATTAAGATATAAAAACACACATCTATCTTTTAGATTTCCCGGGTAATTTACAGTTAAGTAATATATTTTTACATATATATAAAGCCTGCAAAAGATTCTAGCATATGCACTTTACAAGAAAGGAGAAGCAGTTGAACAAGACCAATGTTTGTTTTGTATCAAGAAGTCCTTTTGGACTTAGTTTTAACCTGACGATCGTACTCGCACATCCTCATGGTATAAAAGTGAGCACCGATCGAATGTTTTCTAAGTATTTATGTTATGAGTAGCACTAGTATTCAATTTCTAAATTTAAATTCAAGGAAAACCATTCTGTTGATCAACGTTTCCTTTCATATTTGTCAGTTCTCTGCGAACCAAAAGCCATATTGCCTTATTGAACATTGGCGTTCTTATTTCAGAAGAGAGTTCTAGGTTTTTTTTGGAAAATTTGTCCTTGTAACAGTTTTAAACTAAGATTATCCAAGTTAATATTTTCTAGGAAACCAATCGAAACCCTAACATAACACATCTTTGTATCCGTACATATAAATCAACTTTATATGTGAACTAGGTACATATATCTCTTAATTGCTGTTCGATAGTCTTGCATGAACTCGAGAATGGCTCGACCGATTCGAACTTTATTTTGGTTTTGTGTGTAAAAGTTAGAAAAAGTTAGTATCACATAAAAATCAATTGCCGTGTTAACACAGCTAACGCCCCAAAAAAACTTTATAATGGCTTGAACGATTTAAGTAAAAGCATGTTGTGTCCATAATTGTTACGACAAGGATAGCGTGAAACAAAAAAACACGAGGGGAAGAGCTAGTCACGTATAAAATATTACCTTTATTTAGACTTCAACGGAGAACTTTCAAAGTTTCTGCAAGACGAGCGGACGGAGTACGTAGCAGCAGGCGTAGCACCCATGCTACGGTGCTACGAATGAAAACATTGACGACGCCCTCACAATGTAGTTTAGGGTTTTTTTAAATAACGCTTTTACAAAACATTTTCATAAATATTTTAAGTACATTTAAAATAAATACATATAGTTATTTCGCTTTGCATCATACAGATTAAAATAAAAGTAGGTAGCAAAGAAAGTAATTAAAATGTCTTTTAGTGATTAAAATGTCTTGTATTTACCCATTGTGGAAGTCATGGCGTGGCGGCGCGCGGGCGCAGGTTCGCGCGCCTCGTCCGGCCCCAGCTTGCACCGCTAGTCCTGGCACATCACACCAACCCAGTTCCAAATACACCAATCACCTCTTTAATTTACGTCTCCGAAAATTCTGGGACACTCCAACTCTCAGCATAGTTTTCCAATAAGCACTCTGTTCAGCATCTCGCACTGCCTGTGGAACAAACGCCAGGATAGCTCGAGCGCGCTCCCCGAACCTCTCGATTCGGCAAAGTCACGATAACGACTGCGCGAATGTCGTCATGTCGAAATTCGAAACACTTTCACCTAAATATGCCGCCTGTTTCGGACGCGGGCGTCGCTCTCTGCGCACGCACACACCGCCGCTCCGTCAGTCCTCAATTACGTACGCTGTAAAAATTGCGTCAGTGTTTTTCGTAGTCGGCCTTACGTTCGACGAGTGCGCTGCCGAAATATAGTTATCTCGCTTTTGTATTTATTAACCGTTACGCGTAGAGTTTTTGTTTCGTTTTTTTATCTTGCGCACACAGGTGCGAGTGCGGATTTCGATAGCAGGGTCATTGATCTGATGAAAAAATTTCTTTACGACTACAAAGTTGATGGTAGTGGTAAGTGTTGTGTGTTAGGATGGGTCGCTCGAAGTGGCCATCAAGTGGCGTCTCCACACGACGGCGAGCGCGTCTCGGATCTAGGTCAGCGTGCGCGCCGGTCCCGATGCTACCCGCGGAAAATATTTCAAAAATCATCAACAATGACTTTGATTTCCCTAGATAAACATAACTCAGCGCAATTACAAAATGCATGGACGCTGAGATATTCTAAGATTGTACAAGACCATTGTGCAAGATATATAAAATGTGAAATTTCCAAAAGTTTGAGATGTTTTTATATTATATAGATATATGCAGGGTTAATGTTTGTCCTAATAATTTTAGACATAAGACCTTTTACACAACGTGATCGCAATGGAGGTTTAGATTTGATTTACTTCATAATCTCCTACGTAACTGTTTACAACTGTACCTGAGTGCAATAAACCAAAACAAGTTGTTATTTTTGATGGTAGTAGGAACGCAAGCGCTGTGTGCTCCCGCACTTCTATGAACTCTCATGCCAATAACATAACCTAGTTGATTTTGTTTTTGTCTAAAAGGTTAGGCGGGCCGTCGGCATAGTTCGGTTTTGGATTAAATTAAATCGGAGTTCATTCGCATCGGCCGCGACTTGGCTGCCATGTGCGGACCCGAGCAATGACATATCGATAAGCGCTTTGTTTGAAAACGAAAACTGATCTGATTCTACATGTGGTCCCTAAAAATATCAAAATTACTTTGTGTGAATAAAAAAGTCACAATTTTTTTGTTAAAAAGCAAAGTTCTGACATTAGTTAACTTATAAATAGTTAAAGGAAATAACAACATACAAGTAAGGCTATTTTTAAACCGCAAGTAATGTGACCTGATAATATTTACCTCTAACCTCTAACTTTTAAGCAAGGAAATAACTCACTCGTGCCTATGTGGTGTGTAATTAAAAACAAATATAAAATGCGTGATCCATCACGTCCCTAAATCCCACACTAAACGAGTTAATGGAAAATCACGCCCAAAACCGTGTTAAAATAAGATATGGTATTAATAACATTGACATCCCCGGAGGCGGTGACCGGCGCGTCTTGCCCGCCAGTCAGGTATCGCGGTAAATTTAGCTTGAAACTGGGTTAACTATTCTCCTGTGCAAACAGGCCACTCGAAATATTGACGCAACAATATATGTAAGTACCGGGAATAGGTGAAAGCGAGACGCTTAACCTATTTCAAGTGTTGAAAACAGGAACTAGTTGGCAGTTTGGATAAATAGAGTAAGAAAGTTTGGTAAAGTGATAGCCATCTTATTAGGCAAGGGACGTGGTCGTTCAAACGAGTATACATACACGGCGGCCCTACGTCGCAGAAAGACACTAAAGTACCTACTTACAAAATATTCTTATTCTGTAAACACTCTACGCGTTATGGAAGGTCCGTGTGAAAAATATAAGAATGTCATCCAACCCTTATCTAGTCTCAATAAACAGCGACACTGTATTCGACAGGGACTGTGTGGTTAGTGTCGTATTCTTTATGCGCGGAACCATTGCAATTTGGGTTTTTATTGAGTTTATCAGCAGTGGCGGGTCGTATCGATGGCTGGAATTGATATCGCTATCGATCAACTATGAGCGCGGATATTTTCACACGGCCCGCGATACAGTCTACAAGGTTTTGTAATGGAAATAATAAGAGCCTAAACACGAAATACCTAAGTATGCGCCCAGTAGTGGGACGTAAATAAGCTAATTATGGAAAATCGTTACTCGTAACATTGGCAGACTACGGACACTAGACGATTTACTAGTTTTACAAAAGTACAGTATTGATAAGCCAACGAGTCAGCTATCAATTTATCAAGTATGAAATTAATGGAAGGGTAGACACCAAGCTTCTGCGTGATGCGGCTACGCGGAGGCGAGGACCACTACTTGAACAAACAATTGACGTCACGTCTGCAGTATCAAATACAACACCTGACCGATAGCTAAACATTCCGTTTCCGCAGCCGAACTCGCCTGGTGACAGTACAAATTTCGTCAAGTTGCACGATAACGGGGTGAACGACACCGCATTCGTAAACAGCTCGACAAAGCGATTCCAAATAATGAGTGTGAGTACAATGTAATTACAATACACTTTGTATTTTATGCCCTGATCTTGTGCAATAAAAACTTCGACTGCATTTCGTACTTAGTGAGAAATAAATCTGAAAAATCAAACGGAGACTTGTTGGACGCGTAAAAACAAAAAACATTTAAGTACCTTCTTAATTAAAAATAACTAACAGGAAATAGGATCCGAAAATGTCGAAAAGGAAAAAAATAATAGTTTGTCTTCGATGCACTTTAGTCGAATTAAATAATGAAATTTTGTTTAAGTTTAACAGACGTTAGGTAGCACAGAAGTACTTATAAAGTATCAAACAAATAAAGTATCAAACTGAAATTGTTTTTTCCCATTGAATTGCTCAGGACCCGGCTTTGAAATATAGGTCGCAGGTGGAGAAAAACTCAAAGGAAGCATTCACCTCTCCAGCCGAAAATCGTTGACCAGTTACATATTTCAGTTCTTGTATATTTTATATCCGCCGGAGTTAGGACGTTGACTGCGATACACTGATAAATACGCTATCTAATTTTTATTTCAAAAGAAATAATAAGTAGGCTTTCCCTCGATTACCCTAATAATGCCTCTACTACACTAAGGACCGATGGTCACGTTGCCGACACCAGTGGTCATAACATCGCGCATACATCTCAATCAAGCATTGAACTGTTACTTAATGGCCGCATAAAAAGCAATTGTTGGTTAAAAGACGCCTCTTATGGAAGTTATGTGAAACTGTTTGAAATTCTCAAATGCAATCTTAACTCGTATGAAATCTAGGGTATGAAAATATATGTAAGTAGTGTTACTCGTAATGCAGTATTTTCTTTCTAGTATATTGAGTAAATATTGCTATGATTGACCTACTGTGCGCAATACACACCAACACAAACGAGAGATGCACATAAATAATAGATTTCATTTGAGAATTCTCTCAATCTCACTTCAATAATGAAGACGATGCCAGCTTAACTTTTGTAAGAGTACTTTTGTACCTGATCCCCAAAAAACATTTTCAAACGGTGAACCAAGCACAATTGTGAATACCTATGCATTGTAGGCTATCGTGCTCAACAAGTTGGTCCACGTGTTTTGGCTGAAACAATGCTGTCCATTATGTCACCACAATTAAAAGTGAAACTTCCGTATTTGCGAACATATCTTAATCAAAAACAAAAATGTCTGAAGTATTTTAATAATCAACACGGTCGCCCTGCACCGACTAACGCCATACACTAAAGCTGCCACGAACGCCATATCATTTTGGTAAGAAAAGAAACACTTTGTCGACTTCTTGTAGTTAAGTTCGTCACAGCAAGAAACCACTGGCAGAATTTTAGTATTTAAATATGTTATTCAAAGTGACAAGTCCGAGTACCGACGCTACCTGCACCACCACCTGCGGGAGTTGGATGTGCCCGCGCTTGCGCTGCCGACCGTCACGCGCGATATGTTGAACGAAGTGTTTCACTCCATATTAAAATCACGCACCACTGCTGATACATATGACATATCGCCTACTTATTTCTATATGGCCAGTAATCTCTGATATATTAGTAGTTTTAATAAATATTATTTTCGACACCGAAAGTACTAGGGTACTAGGGTGTGTCCTGTCTTCAAGGGGAAGGGTGACAAGTTTGTCGTTAATAGGCCATAGGCCAATAACGATAGTTCCCACAGTTTCCAAGATGGTTGAATCCATCCTATCGTCTCACATAATGGGCCACCTTGAAGGCAACGACTTGCTGACGGACCACCAATTTGCATACAGGCAAAAGATGTCCACTACTGCAGCGGCGCGCCAAGTATTCGACTGTATCGTTTCCGGTCTCGACGAAAAAAATAAGAAGGCAGGTATATTTTGTGACTTATCCAAAGCCTTTGACGTAATAAACCACGAGCTACTTTTGGATAAGTTGCACTATTATCGCTGGCTGGAGAAATCACTGGCAATCCGGAGGGATTTGGAAAGCTTGGAATTTTCATTACCATTACACAACATTAAACAAAACCGGGCAAGGGCATGTCGGACCATGCTCAGTGTAGGGTTCCGAAGCCGCTAAGTACTATAAACATAAAAACAACAAGTAATAATAAATATTCTTTAAATGTTTCCACAAACCCGCAATATCTTTGAAATACCGATCCAACGATGCCCACACTACGGGTAGAGGATAAAAAAAAAACATCCCCACGTTACGTGTAGGGTAGGTACACTAAAAAAGTATTGTTTTCAACATTTTATATTACCACTTTGTTGGCGTGACTAATATGTATATTCGTGGGAAATTACAGCTTTTTAGTACTAAGATTCTCCGTGCTAGGCTGCGGACGGACGGACGGATGGCAAAACTGGAAGGGTTCCTAGTTTGACTACGGAACCCTAAAAAACAGAGAAATTCTGTCACCGAATTCAAAAAAAGGGGTTCTCAGTTTGACCTGTATGTATGTATGTCCGCGATTATTTCGCGTTAAATGCGGTTTTCAGAAAAGTATTTGTTAGACGTAGGAAAATGTTTTAGTATAAAACCGACTTAAAAAAAAGGAACTTCACAGTTTGACCAATATGACCACGCATAACGTTTTACAGAGAAGACCGATTTAAAAAAATCGTTATTGATTTGATAGAGTATACTTCCGTGGTGGGTCCATAGTCACCACATCTGATGAGGGGATCCGTGAGGAATTGAGGGAACTCCTCCTCAAATATTATAGGCATACATACAGTAACAAGTTTTTTTAGTAACAAGTTCAGCATTTGCGTTCAGGAGTTATCATTTGAATCATTTGGTGAAATGAAACTGATGATGAAGACCACAAATAGCTACCGGAACTCCTCAACGGTACTTATTTCAAGGAAGCAATTGTAACGAAGGATATTTAATTGTTTAAATATGTTTCCCGCGGCCTTGCTTGCGGCGAGCTTGAAATATCTTGAAATTTCATATTAACTAAAAAGTTTTTTTTTTTTTTTGTTTATTATTTCAAAGCTTACATAACAAGTTATCAGTACAAATTAACTCGCCAAACTGACAAGACAGTTTGTTGGCGAGATCGCGCTCTAATTACATTTTTTTTGCTATGCATGCACCTAAATTACAAATCAATTAAGTAAGTACACAAGTATACATTTTAATATTATTGAAAAGAGGAGGGAGGAAGGATACTTTTGGAAAGTTTGCCTACGGCAACCGTTCCAAAAGCATTCGTTTTAATGTATTTTTCACAACGTTTTTGCTACTTTTTGTGTCCGCTCTTAACCAATCAATTTCATTATATATTTTAGGAACCAGAAACAAATTCGTTCTCCTACCGTAATTGTTATTAGCATAATTTTGAACATATTTTCTTAATCTAACTTGCTTTGTATTAGACTACGGAACTACATAAAAGCTAAAACCACTCTACTAGACTACTCTACTATAATACCTACTTCACGCACTAACATCTAAATCGTAAAATTCCTTCGGTGTGAAATTGTGCGACTTTAGTTTATAGATGAATGTATAACATACAGTGACAAAGTTCTTCACAGCGTGTCGCGGACGCCGGGAGTGTAAATAGAGCGGCAAAGCCCGCTCGCGCTCATTGATCGAAGAGCTTCGTCCTTCTTGCTTTGTTAAGGTTAATTCAATATGGTATTATTATATGTACATAGTACAAATCCTAAAAAAAACTTCTAATATTGAAAACCGGTGAAGCGCGAGTCGAACTCGCTCACCGAGGGTATTTTTATCGATCACGATATCGGCCCGAGCTATCTATTTACATCTTATCCTATATACCTATATTATTTAAGGTTAGTGAGCGTGAGATTGTATTGATAGAGTTTGCTTAGACACTGGATTAACACATAGGCTACCTTGTATCCCGATACTTATATAGTAGGAGACGTGCATTTTGTGCATATATTTTTTGTATTATATTTACCAAAACAACAATCAAAGGCGGATTAAAAGAGCTTTTAGATTTGGCTTCAGTGGGTCCTGGGTGAACGCACATCTTAATTAACAAGGTTCGGAACGATAGCTTAGGTGTTAAGGCTCGCCCAGCGTGACCTCCGGAAGCCACCTAACTGGTACCTTGAGCACGGTATCTCACGCGAACGACTGTCGGATAGCACATGTGATTACATAACCCCGGGCAAGCCGGCGCGCGCGCAGGCCGCGTCGGCGCCCGCGCCTAGTTTCACAACGCTCAGCCACCGCAGCCGTTTTCACTTTTTCGCTGTCAAGAACGCGCGCAAACGATAAACAAAATAACATTTCGACCGTCACTGCCAACCATCCCACCCAATCCGACAAGACCGATCCACCCACACACGCTCATCCAATATAACCCACTCTACACCACGATTAAGTCTAATTTTCATTGCCCCTGACTACTAACCTACGGAAACCAACACTGTGCACACCGCTGTATCACCGACGATTTACAGAGCCTTTTATCCGGAGTCGCTCAAAAGCATTTTGAACTTTAATCCTTTACAAATAATAGTCTACTTTATGCGGCAACAAAATGAGATTAATGCCATTACGGTGTGCAGTTGGATAGTAGAAACGTCGAGGCTGTTCATTGACCTTTTTTTGGCGCATACACTGTAACTACAGTAGAGCGTACGGCGAAACAAAAGACCGACTTGAGATATTAGTTAGTGGAACCTTGATCTAAAATAAAGATACCAACACTCACTTAATATTCTGATGATACGTAAGAATACATTTTAACCTAATTTACTGATTTTGTTTTACTATTATACCTTGTATATATTTAATAACATTTAGCTTCAAGTCGACTATCGGTGTGTTACGGTCATCTGTTTAAAACCCTCGATTGTAGCCTCATGAGGGTATTCTTTTGTATTGCACAATGCTAAATAATAACATCTTAATTTAAATGATTGCACATTTTTGGGTGCTCTGTTCCACTGGAAGCAGCCGCTTTGTGATTTGTATGGCAGCGAGCACGAAGTTTTATTTGTATTTTGTTGAGACCAAAGGCTGCGTGTGGATTAAAATCTGCTTACTTGTCATAATAGCGCGATTGCAAAGGCTGACATTGCCTCTCACCGGTCCACGTAACGTCGTTATGTAAAAGGTCTTTACCCTGTATATCTGGGACGAGTGTATTAAAGATGTTTCAATTTATTAGCACATGTAGTGGTTGTGCAACGGCGTACAATACACTAGATGACAGGCCGATCATTTTCAGATATCGTTTTTAGCAGATAGGACTCGTGAGTTTTGCATTGTCATTAAGTCATTATCGGTACGCAATTAGGGCACATTAGGGTACTAATGAAAAATCTTTGGTAAGGTGGGGTTATGTATAACTGCGTCAAGCTTGCCATATATTCTCATTGAACAGCAGTGTTCGCATTGTTGTGTTTGTGGATTGGGGATAAGACAGCCGATGTAATGACTAGCATAGAGGCATTCCATCTTAGTCCTCTGGGTTGGCAACGCATTTGCATAGTATTTACAAGAATGCGACTGTCTATGATAAAAAAGATTAAAGAAGTAAGTAGGCCGCTCGGGCACTTTTACACGTCAAGAATCTACCAGCGCTTCCCAAGAGGAGACCACTGCTGAGAAGAAACGCCGCAAGAAACTCAGCAGTCAATCATTTTTTAAACATATTTCATATTTCATATTACAATGGTAGGTACCTATTATTTAGTCTAGCATTATATAAAGCTACAAGTATTAAATTAAATATAATATCAAATAACAGTAGTTCAGCAGGAAAACACACACACACATGGGTCACAGTTTCCACTTACCACCAGGTGGCCTGTGTGCTCGTTTGCCCTCTCCATGCTATAAAAAAAAGATTCGGTCCGCGAAATTGGTTATCACAGTATATGAAACCCCTCATAAACCCATTACTTGAAAGAATCGGGGCCACTGCAATTTATGATTGATAAAAAATATGTAGTTAGTGAATATGATAAGAAGCAGGTGTTTGCATCGTGGAGCTGTAGGTAAGCGCCGCAAGGGTGGCATTGGCACCTCTGCACCAGCGGCAACGCCGGCAACGCAGTGCGCACACGCGCGAGCTGAGGACGTATTCATATCACAGACGTGACGGCGAGATATAAAACGACAAATTAGGTTAATTGATTTATTGTTACATTTAGGCAGGATTACCGCAGTGCACTGACTTTTAACCGTTACAAGGTTTTTATGAAAACCTTTATCTTTGTGATACAAAAGCATTTGCTATGTAAACTTTTGGGCTTTTCCATTTTTTTATAAGAAATTGAGATTTATAAAAGTGACAATTAGGCCACTACATGTGTAAAATAACAAGAAACAAGAAAAAACCGGACTAAAGCAAGTCGGCCCATGCTCAGTGTAGGGTTCCGAACCCGCAATAAAGTAAGTAAAGTACTACAAACATAAAACAACAAGTAAAAACAAATTTTCTATTTAAGCTATAAAGATTCCTAGTTTGACAACGGAACCCTAAAAAGAGCAGGTAACGAAAAAAAGTAAAAAAATTTAATTGACAGAACTTATATCCACGAGTAGAATAATAGTTTTAAGTCGGCCCAATGGTTCCGATGGCGTTGCTGAAAGCGAAACATTTATAAAAGTACGATTAGTTCCACTTTGACACTCGGGACATCTCGGGTTTAATCATAGAGGTTCGTGTTTTTACAAAGAGTACCTATGTAATAACTCAGATATAATATTCAAACCTATTTAGCATAATCTACATCTACACTAATATTATACAGAGATTTGTTTTTTGTTTGCATTGAATAGGCTCTGAAACTTCTGGACTGACTGAATCGATTTTTAATGATTATTATTATTAGATACCAAAATCAAAGGAATTTGCTTCAAACATTGACTAATTTAATGTTTGTGATTTTAGTAATGCTATGTAATAACTAAATCAAGCCACATCTGTGTTATTCATAGGTCTACTGTAAAAATATGTCATGGTTGCAGGTGATCTACATTACTGTTAGACTGTTAAGTGCACACAATGATCTATTATGAATATGCAGCAATGTGTCTCGTGTCATTTGCACTTCCGATCTCTCCCGATGAATGTCGAGGATTGCCGAGTGGCAAATTCCAATTAATTGTACTGGGCCTCTATTTCTGACGGTAAAAAATATATCGTTTTTGACCTGCTATGGTTTTGTTTGACGTCAGTCGCCATTACTGTCAAGGAAATAAGAGCTATCAAATCGTTGACAATACCATAGCAGATCAGGAACGATATTGTTTTTACCGTGTTGGAATAGAGGCCCTGTACCTATGTACGAGTATGTTTAGCGGTGACAGTATTTATGAGATGATCACTTTATTTTCTTAACTTTGTTTTGTAATAGTGTACTCGTCTACTGGTACTTACTTGCAAATATAAAACTGAGCAGTTGAAGATTCGAATTTTTATTTTAGGATTGATATAGGTAACTAACTACCTTGAGGAAAGTGAGAAAGTAACTATGATTTTCTATTCGCATTGCATGTTGCGCCTAAGTGTCGCACGCAAGAATTACTTTCGTAAGAAGCCGGTGCATCTTTACGTAAGACCTGAGGCGGCAATGTCATTGCTTATGTAAATGTATAACTTAAAACAAACTTTGTAGCACCCTTAGAACACATCAGCCGCGTACCAGGATAATTATTTGTTATTTAAGCATCGATAATAGAGTGAATAGGAATCCTTCTAATACTTGTCTTTCGCACGTATCTATTGGTGCTTTTGCAAAGCACATTAGAAGTATGATGATAAGAATCACACGTCGTTAGCGTTCGGGGTTGAACCGAAAATTGAGAACCATTTTGCATTGCTGATGATTAGGGTAGGGGCACCAAAAGATGAACGACACCCAAAAGCTGAACACTCGATCGAAATAATCACATAACTAAATCGTGACAAATATTACATAGTTCGGAATTTATTTTTCTTAAACAGCAACTCTTTGCTTACACCTCCATTAAATCTTAACATAGTATTATATTATTTTTGGCCGTGATCGGTCGTTGTTCTGGAGCTTCCCGCCGAAAACGTCGATAGTATGGGAAAATACATAAGGACAGTGCTCTCCAAATTTAAGCTTTTAATTACGTATAAAATTCAATAATTGTCAGTCTTAGAAGGATTTGCTTGGTATGTATTCTTGATTAATCACTCTTTTATTGGAGTTATACGATATTTCATTTTTCTTGTTAGTTAACGAGAAATATGCCGTTCAAGTAATGGTTTCAAAAATGTATACCTAAGCCAATACTTGAACGGAGTTCAGCTACTAGGCAAGGCGTACTTTTTTTAAAGCTTCTTAATAAATCGTACTGAAATGACAGATGGAAAATTTAGAACTTAAAATGATCGTTAAATGCTCTTGTATCTTTAAACCAAAAGATGAACATAGCTTTTGATGTCTAATCCAATGATTTTGGAGTTTTAAATACTATGAAAACTATCACTGTTCAATAAAAAATGTGTGCCTAATACTTGAACGAATTAAATTTACTAGTTCATGTTTTGGATTCTATTCCAATATGTGAACACCTAATTGATTTTGTTTGTTCATTTTATAAATTTCGTGTCCTAAAATTGAACTAAGTAAATTCAGTCGTTCAACTTTTAGGCATAGTTTTATAATATGAACACTAGTAGTAGTATACTAGTAGTATTTATGGAAATGTTTACTAATATTATAAATGTTAAAGTAACACTTTTTGTCGGTTTATCTGTTTAAAAAGATAAGGAACTAAGTAGTTTTGCAAATGATTATTGATAAAAAATACTAATTCATTGTTTTTATGACACAAATAACCATAAAAAATAGGAACCTTATGTACGTAAGTAATATTAAATAAATGTAAACAATTAAAAAATAAAGAATATTTCGTTAACTCGCATTTTATTGCTAAAAGTGAATAGAATTAAAATTATATAGGTATTTTAATACGTTAGTTCAGCTTTTGGGCCCAAACCGTTCAGAATTAAGGCACGCTGTTCATCTTTTGGGCAAATCGGTACATTTTTGGTTTCAATGATTTTTAGAAAAATACGGAGATATAATAACAGGCTTTATAATAGTCATTTTCAATCTAGACCATATACTGTACCATATAAAAAAATTAAATAGGGTGTTATTTGTTACTTTCACTGAATATAAACTGTCTAAAGTTGGTGTAGTCGCTTAATCGTTCATCTTTTGGTGCTCTTACCCTATATAACTCAAGTGCATGCCTGTTATAAAACATTCCCGAGAGCAAGATCCTAAAACGAATTTCCACATAGGTACTTACTAATACGCGTTAACCTAGCTACTAGTAATATTTGTTACCGCCGTCCGTTAGTCAGAAAATATTATATTTTAGTTCCCCCTGTTTACGAGTTGCGTCTATTTCAGAAAGTGTGTTGTAAGACGGCAGGTTGCCTTCATCGATTTACGCGCATAGAATACAGCTTGGGGATTTTGAGTTGGTACCTACTGTAACTCAAACGTGTACCTATTCGACGGAATGGTAGTCGGTAATCGCGTCGATGACTAATGGAGTGTTTGCAGGAAACGCGAGTAAGTCGGTCACTCGGCGGGTAATGACAACACGCAACTTAACGACGCTGTTAAATCGCGAACGAAAATAAATTGTTGCGTGGAGACACTTGTGACAATACGGCGAGCGCGCGATTAAATATCTGCATGACTTGTGTACTTGCAATACTACTAAAGTGTTTTCTTGGAACGTGTTGGGTTAGGGTTAACTAGAGCTTGGCTAAAAGCAAACATTAGTAGCGCTTCTGCAACATATTTGTCTCGTGCGATAAGGGAACCAGGTATGCGCTGCTCTTGAGTGACTGAGATCCGGCGAGAGGCATTTGTGCTGACTGCACACGCTAGCTAGTCACGCGATCACCGCAGTAACACACTGCTAAAGAAACTGCAAGGAAAACGCCTTCCGGGGTTAACGGCCGGGTTGCGTAAATCGCTCGCTGCGTGGCGCAACAAGCGCGCGCGCCCCTCCTCTTGCCTCCTCTTGCTACGGGCTCCCGCTGCCACCTAGCGGACCCCGCCCGCACTAAAACTCACACGCCGTATAAAATCTATCCATCATTTTACCACGTCGGCCTAAGATAGAGCAATATAAAGACACTGCTCGTTCTAATAATTATTAAACAAACAACTGTAAAAAAAACCGTGTATGTAGGATTTAGTCACACTCGTTGACTGACAGTCGCTTTACGAATTCTATTGCAAGTGGCGAAACCTTTATTTATTCGTAGGTCAAGGTTATTTGCTTTTCTTCGAAATGGGATAAGTTGCCACACACTCGTATTGACGACCTTAACATAAGCCGAGTTCACAACCTTTCGTAAGTCCACTTAAATACTTCCTTTGGGTAATCATTGGAACAAGTTATATTTACGAGTATGCGTAGGTACCTGACTACGTAGCAAGTAGCAACAATCTTTAGGTACTTCGATTCGTTTCGTTTTCGTCACTATACCTAATTTCCTATCAATTATTTTCACTTATATTCTTTGTATTTATGATACCTATATTTCTATTATTCAATTCGTTTTCTGCTTTAACATCGTGGCAAAGAAATGGAAAGTCAGCGTTATACAACGGCCCCCTGATTGGGCCGTGAAAGCAGCGTGCGATTTTAATGTCAGTCACCCGTGGTCAAGGTTTTACAAGTTTCTTGTGCAATAGCTAATTTTTCTTTTAAGAAGTCTCCACTAAGAGCTTAAATACATTTAAGAACAAGCCATGCTGTGAGCTATTTTAACAAGATATGCGGCCACTGTAAGTAACAGTCTGTAACCCATATCACGTCAGTTTTCGTGAAAACTTATCAGTTAAAAAAAGTGGGTAAATAACAGGAAACAACTTTACACAAATTGTCTTAGTGTCTTAGTCCCAAACTAAGCCCTAGACTTGTAGTATGGGTATCTCTTACCCCTTACTTAGATAGAAAAAAACTTTTACGATGATTCAAAAAACTTTAATTTTTTTTTTGATAAACTTTAACGAGTACAACATACTTAACCATGGTGGGTTTAAACATCAAATTATAGTTTTACTGCTTGTTTTCCACATATAAATCGGAATCAGCCATGAATAATACTAACAACCATTTAAAACTTGACCAATAAAATGCCGAGCATTATATTATAAATCACGCAGCACCGTGCGCAAGAAGAACAAAAAACAGTCTGGTAAAAAGACTTCAAACGGAAAACGAGAGTGAATAATTCTAGACGGCGCGAGCGCCGTAGACGGTATAACGGTAACGGGAGTATGCTACGGTACAGGGAGTAAGCTACGGTAATAGGAGTACGCTACGAAAAGTACGGTACTTTCCGTAGAATGGAGAGCGAAGCTAGTGAGGTGTTCGTTATCGATGCTTCGGTGAAAGTTAAACATCCGTTGTCGTTTAGAATGTTTTTGGTTTTTGCATGTTATAAATTATATTATAATAAATAAGCTTAACAAAAGAAATATTGTTTTCTGTAAATTAGACATGCACATAGCGTTTCAAATGAATTTGAAATGTCATAACGTTTAATTGGCAAAAGGCCTAGATGATCATAACAGCCAATTGGGCAGACTATATAATTATTATTATAATCAAGTCGTAAAATATAATATATTCCCTGTGTATACTATACGTACAACTTAATTGAGAGCCGGCAGGCTAGGCATGGAGCGAGAATAAGGTACGGTAAAGATGTACTAGTCACCATTGCCCTCTGCCCGCACCTCATGCATTTGTACGCCTATATTAGTCTATATTAAGATATTTTTCTTCTTTTTTTTCTAACTTTCAAATACCTACAATATTCGATACTGTAGTTATTAAGCCGTAATACAAAGTGGAGAAACATATCATTTGAAATATTAGATGAATTATGACAAGAAGTATAAGTCAACTCTACCATAGGTACTCTCGGTTCACATCGACATCGAGATTGAATCCACATGGCTCAGCCCGGCAGCGCGCACCGTTCAGACCCATTGAGACCTCAGCGGCCACTTTCACTTTTTAATGGCTGATCGCACGCACACATACGCAGGCCACAGACTAACACAAGATGTATTCGTGTCGGTATTGGTTATTACATCATGTAGGTTTGGCCGACGCATCTAACGAGCGAAAGGTCAGTATCTATAAATATAATAGATGTGCTTACTTTCCATAAGAATGTCTTTGCTGAGTGTTTCAGTGGAATCAAATGAGATCAGATGTCATTGACCCTTGAAAACAAGTTTTAAAAGGTTTGTGATTTTGAACAAAAAGTTGAACTAACCATTTTTTAAGCCAAGTAGGACAAAATCTCTGTGGTTTTTTTGCCTGTTATATACGGAGTAGGTTCGAGAAGATTCAGTTAGTTCCGGATATGAACTCTTTTAACTAGTCATGTGATGGAATCGGGACAACTGATGCGTCATACTTGTAATGTTATCCCTTCTAACAACTAATAAAAACGCGCTCGACAAATAAACCTCGTATTAGTTATGTACTTGGAGTTCAAAAGTGATTTGTTAGGTAGGTATATAATAATAGAACTTCCGTCTATTAGTGCATCGGAGATGATCTAACTAAAAGCTGCGTCAGCGCCTCAGCCTTGGCGCATTCGATATTGACTAAGTTATTTTGCTTACGCTTGTTTTCACTTTCTTCAATTGCCTGTGTTGCCAAACACAAAATTAGGACAAACGGTCGTTACCAATATCACCTAGAACCTCGATTTTCATTTTTAAGGCCCGGCAGAATTGTCTGTGCAAAGGTCCGGAGCCGGCGCGGCAAGGCCGCTGTATGCCCACGCGCGTGGGAACAGCCAAACCTATACTTTAGAGATTAGGTATAGACAGCGTTGTATTGTATAGGTAAAAAGTAAAGCTCCTCTTGCTTGTAGTTGCAACACATCTATAGACCGTTCGACACTCTATATTTGAAAATTGAAGTGAATCCCATTTTAATTTTGTACACTATAACTTGCAAGAGGTGCTTTACTTAATTTTTTTACTTTATTTATTTACGTAGCAAATAAATAATGCTAGTGTGTAGTTTTATACTATTTAGTGCGTGTACGTACTTGTGTAGCATACGCTTTGTTGCCTACCTAGTTCATAACACCCTAATTTTCCCTTTCGAGCATTTTAAATAGCTATTGAATGCATTGACGATATGATATTACAACGTTAATTGTATATATCCTTCATTATAACTGGCTACAATTCGGCGTTGGTCGAATTGACATTCGTGACATTCGAGATCACCATAGTTCGTTTTTCTACATTATTATTATTAACTAAATTACTGTTAAAATACAGGGCCTCTATTCAACACTGTAAAAACAATATCGTTAGCTTTTATTTTCCTGACAGTAATGGCGGCAGACTTAAAAACAATACCGTAACAGGTCAAATACGATTTGGATTTTACCGCCTAGAATAGAGCCGCAGGTTTAGTGCAACAGTGCCTACCGTAATTGCGAGTTAAATTGGCTACGAAAAATTTGAATTCGCTATAAATAGATGGTGAACAAGTTGTCAATAAATAGATGGTGAACAAGTTGTCAAAAAATAGTTGGTGAACAAGCTGTCAATAAATAGATGGTGAACAAGTTGTCAATAAATAGATGCTGAACAAGTTGTCAATAAATAGTTGCAGAACAAGTTGTCAATAAATAGATGGTGAACAAGTTGTCAATAAATAGATGGTGAACAAGTTGTCAATAAATGAAATATTTCAGTCGTACCAATAATAGTAGATTGTTCAACGAGGGACTAAAATAAGCCATAATGACACGATTTGTTTAGCCACGCGAGCGAGCTTGCGAGCGAGGGTGGCTGTAGTTCGAGTGTCATTATGTTTGTTTAGTCTCGCGTTAAACACTCTACTTTTCACTTTGAATGAGAGGAAAAAAACCACGTTCTAAACAAAATTACAACATTTATTGTAAAAAAGTTTCTAAAAATTAAAACTAACAATTAGGTATCTTAACAACGCAGGCTCAATACAAGTTATGACATCTATTCAAAATACAAATAGGAAAAAAAGATCCGCGGTTTTTTTGTAAAGTGATGTTTTAAATGCTTGCATATTTAGCCAACAGATTCAAACTTGGAAACCATTTTAAAAGTAATTGGACAACGCATAATAAAATAGTTTGGCCTTAATATGATTAAATAGATTCATATTCGTAATAATTAATCGTGTTTCACGAAATTAAACCCTTTTTTATATATATTTGCAGTTGTCATTTTGAGGTTATTTCGACACCCAAAAATATGGTCCATACACAATCACTGAAAATGGCGATAATCCTCCATTCACAAACACCGTGATTGGTTGTTTAGGGGTTTCCAAAGTAAATTAAAAAAATATATACTTTAATCCCTAGAGATTAATAAGCAGCTTTAGTCCCGATTCGCAGAGATCTAAGTAGCGTTTTTAGAGCATGAGAAGTGAAAAAAATATTTTAAACAGTGTCTTTATATTGGGTCACACATGAAGGAGTCGTACACATGTTCTGCCAACATCATTCACATTATGAATTAGCAAAATACTTACTCATTAAAAACAGTACGTCGCAATAACGAGACTAAGAGATCCCCCCCCCCTCTTATTTTAAAAAGAACCTGTTGATCGAAGAAGCAATACGTTAATAAAGAGGTCAAGGGCGATCCAGACTTGACACGCCATTCATCTTCATACACCGTGTTTTTTTGGTTTAGGTTATTTTTAAGAAAGCATTCCTGAGTTCATAGATAAAGGCAAAATATTTCATTGTTTGTCTGCATTGAAAATTATTTCACTATTAAAATGCTACATTTCCCTGATGAACGTAGGCTATGTTTTATTTTTCTGCGCAGACGGAGTCACGGGCAACAGCTAGTCAATTATTAAATTTAGTTACTAATATAAGTTTTACCAATGTAAAAGGTTTAATATCCGTAAATAAATACTTGGTTTTAAAATCCTTTCAGTAAAGAGATTCTTATTTTTACGTATGCACATCATAAGGGTTAAAGAAATTCGGTTCGTTGGCCTTACTTTATTAAATGTGCACTGTCAAAATATTCTACGAGACTGATGATTCGATACGTCAACGTGATTGGGTCCCATAAAACTGTACGTTATAACTTTTCGGTTAGCAACACAAACCGTGAGAGGTGTGGATGTTATTCGAAATTGTCATAGCTGACACTAACTATTACTTAACTAACTCAGAAGGCCCTTTAAATTGACCGTACTTAGATACAACATTTAATTTATTTTTAAAAGAAATAAAAATATATCCATCATTTGCCATATAAATACCATGACAGATCAAAGGCAATATGGACTTAACAAGTTGAATGGAGAAGTATTGTTATCCGCAAACCTGAAGCTTAACTTGGCTATCGTCATTACAGGTAGTAGGCGCCCCCGCCCGCGACATCCTACCGCCATCTATTGTTTAGATATTGAAATCTGCATAGGGTAGAACTACCTATGTTGGCCATCTATACACCGTTTTTACCGTTTTTTCACCACTCTACATTTTAAGTAATATGTGAAGCATACGAAATTAAAAAAATATTTCTTAGGCATCTTTAGTCTTAACTATTTATGAATATTAGGTATTATTAATTTTATAGTAGTTTTATACCTAATCATTTCAACCTTAAATGGCTAAGAAGGGTACACTGGCTAAAAACAGTACTTCTACGCTACTTAAACTAAATTAAATTAAAAATTAAAAAATAATAATTGAAATTATCTTTATTATCACTTAGCCAGTTTATAAATTTACTGTCGCTAAGGCCGCCTTAGACTTACAAAGTTTGTGTTGGACATCACTAAAATGAACTGGGGCTTTATTGTACACTATATTCGTTATGGAAAAAGATGCATTTTACGATGGAAGTAAGCCGCTTTAAAGTGTTACTCTAAAATAAGTGATTATATCCGCAGCAGTAAAATGTTCACCCATTAGGAACACAGATGGCGCGTTTATCGCTGTGTGAAAACTGTCATTTTAGAAAATTAACGCAAATTCTCGAAAATGATATGTACCTAAGTGCGGGGACGGCAGGTGCTTTGTCTACAACGATAAACGCGCCCGTAAGAGAATAACGTATTTTTTATCGTAGTTAACGCATTTGTTTCCGCAAAGCAATTATTATTATTATTTGTATGTCTTTACCAATCACGGGACTATAGGAGTCCCGGACCTTTGGAAGCGTACATGGAGCCGAAGCCAACACGCAGAGGCCCTTTAGACAAGTTTAATTTAGTAAAGTTATGGGACACCAACCGGCGATTGTCCCTGAGTTCAAACTAAAGAAGTATGCTCCCACGGACAACCACCGGTCAGTGTAAAGACTATTTAAGAAGGATGGGAATACTAATATTAGGTTCTATGAATGAACTGATATGGATTGGTGAACTAGGCTATTGATGAAACTACGGCGCCTGCCTGGCCAATGCTAATTACTTTGGTTTAAATGGCAGGCGGTGACTCGCCAACTCAATGGAATGGACCTCCCGAAATAGCCACATATATATAGCAGCAGGGAGGCAACAGTTCCAGAGGGGCTAAGGGTGGAGAGGTGCTTCTGGACTTTAAACGACCATAAGGTGCCCACTCACCACTTATGCAACACATCCACCCTTCGAGCATATAGCTCTTGCGACTCCACTCTGACCGGCCAATAAAGGCAAGCCAGAGGTGAGGGTCTGTTCCTCGTCATTGCACACCGCAGCCGGCCGGTGAAGGCAAGCGTGAGGTGAGGAACAGGACCTACCCTCGGGAGCACTCAGGTCCGTGGTGTCGCCACTCACCACAGCTCGCCACTAGCTGCCCTGCGGCCTTATTATTATTATTATTATTATTTCATCGCATTTTATTTCAACTAACTCTATTTTCTGCTGAAACCATTCTATTTTCAAGATATCTTGAATAGTAATTAGATTACGTAGGTAAGGTTAGGTTAGACCTGTGACTACCAAAAAAACTAACTGATGCGGCGAGAAATGCCTTAAGATGAAATAAAAATTCTGCGTAAAGATACGTTTAAAAAAATATATGCAGTACCTTTTTTATTATTTAAAAAGAACGAAGAGTTTTATGCAACTGTCCAGCATGAGACGAATCTTATGACATTTCATTTATAATTATAAACCATAACTGTAGATTTGATGCCATGTCCAAAAATCGGCCTCGCGTAATATATAAACATATATTTAGATTAACATGATTCATAAATATTAAATCAGAGATCAAAGTGTGACCCAGTAAGTAGGTGAATAAAACGAGTTTTTAGTTTGGGCAACCCTAGGCGCCCAAGTAGTATTAATAGGTATGAGAATCTCGTAAGGGTCCGTAGACGAACTACTTTTTTATACATACTATGCCAGAAGTGTTATTTCCTTGATTAAAAGGAACAAAACAACAATATTGCCTTTTGTCCGGGTCTGCCTAAAACGCACTCTGACTAATTCGCGTTATGCCTAGACCAATTGAGAAATAGTCGAAATAAGACTTAGGCCGAATGAGCTTTTGTCCTAAAGCGAACTTGGCACAGTGAGACTCGGACGTATTACGATTTTGTCCTAAAGCGAACTTGGCACATTGAGACTAATCTAATTTAACAGAGTCGACGGAGCTCTGCTACCGCAGAGCTCCTATTTCTGGGTAGTTTGGCCCTCCGGGCCTGCTAAAGAACTAACATAACCTAAACCTACCTCATATTTATGACACTAATTTTAAAATAACAAATTATGTCAAAACTTATAGGTATATGATATTTAGGCGTATCGCGAAATGGACAAACAGCTACTTAGGCTTACTACGTTTTGGACATATTGCGAAATAGGTGATATGAGTAATAGGTCAATAGCGATTTAGACGAATAGCGAATTTCAAATGAAGTTTTGTCGTAAGCGAATTTGTCAAACTGCGTTTTAGGCAGACCCGGACAGAAGTCAATATTGGTAGGTAGGTAGGTAAGGTAGGCAGAGAGGTGAGGTACTGGATCTAAAGAAACTGATGTTTTGCACCAGATAAAATACTAGTACACTCTCCTTTTCGTTAACGTCAAACTATAATGATTTCGGCTTTGTTCGTGCGATCCCGAGCGATTCGTCGACGACGTGATACGAGTGCCTATTCATAATAGATTCATAACGCGCAGTACGGGTATATAATAGATAGTAACGAGTAATACATTCCTACTCTTGTCACCTTGCCAGAGTTCGTTGACGTATCTAAGTTTTGTCCGAACGGCCTTAAGCGTATGCCGCGTGTCTGTAACTAGCAACTATAAAACAAATTGACATCCTACTCGCGCAAATGGCCGCCGCGATTGTAGTGAATGAGAGGATCCAACCGATAAATCTAGCATGCCGAGAGCTCACCTTCGTAAAGGTAAAGTGCGGTAGGCGCTAACGAAAATGAAGGGCTATGGTCGATTCAAGCATCTGAAGGTAACCGCTTGGTTTACTAATTAGGAGTCCTCGCTTATGAACATTGTTGACGGCGTTACCGACGTCAGCCCGCGTCCGCGTGCGTGAACATGTGCAAGGTTCTACTGACGTTGTTCTGATATTTTAGGAGCAGGTACGAATTGAATCCGATTTGGGCTATCCATATACCTATATGAAAGAAGAAACCGACTAGCTGGTCGATCAACGCACAGCCGCAACCGCTGGACTTGAAATTCGGAGGGATTATTCCTTGGATATCGATTGGTAAGAGTTCACAAAGAAGGGGTTTTTGGAAATTCATACCCTAAGGGGTTAAGCCGAAACGGGGGAGTAGCGGGAAACTAATTCCACGCGTGCAAAGTCGCTCGCGGGCGTCGTCTAGTTTATAGCACTCAAGCACTAAATCCATGGTCTACATTAAGTCTTACATCATCATTTTAGGGTTCCGTAGCCAAATGGCAAAAAACGGAACCCTTATAGATTCGTCATGTCTGTCCGTCCGTCCGTCTGTCCGTCCGTATGTCACAGCCACTTTATTCCGTAACTATAAGAGCTATACTATGGAAACTTTGTAAGTAGATGTATTCGGTGAACCGCATTAAGATTTTCAAACAAAAATAGAAACAAAACAATAAATTTTTGGGGTTCCCCAACTGAAAACTGAAACTCAATTTTTTTTTTCATCAAACCCATACGTGTGGGGTATCTATGGATAGGTCTTCAAAAATGATATTGAGGTTTCTAATATATATTTTTTCTAAACTGAATAGTTTGCGCGAGAGACGCTTCCAAAGTGGAAAAATGTGTGTCCCCCCCCCCGTAACTTCTAAAATAAGGGAATGATAAATGTAAAAATAATATATGATGTACATTATTATGCAAACTTCCACCGAAAATTGGTTTGAACGAGATCTAATAATTAGTTTTTTTTTTAATACGTTATATATCGTAAACCGCATTTTACCTTTCATTCAATCAACTCAAATATAATAAAGAATTAAGAAAAACATTTATTTAGATGTATAGTGGTACGGAACCCTACGTGCGCGAGTCCGACTCGCACTTGGCCGGTTTTTCTACCAAAGCACGGACTACAAAGGCTACCGTTTCTTAGCAAATCTGTTTTCTAAAATCTAAACTGTGTGGAGGGCACGACATGAGCACAACGTACCTATAGTAATATAACTCAAACACCTTCCTTTGTCAATATAACATTTGCACCGACATTGGCAGATGTTATAATTGAACAAGAAAAAAAACGAGAAGTGAAAAAATCTACTGAATCAAATTCGTTTTGTTGTACACTTTTATCCAAATTTGTGCAGCAACAATAATTTCTATAATAAATTTGGCAAGCTTTGAAACAACGTGACGTCATCAACTTTCACCAACCTTGTCATATTGCATTCTATGCAGATACGATGCACTGTCTTGCACGCAAATATCTATTGATGTATTGTATGTACGGAAGGTTAAATTGGTTCGGTTAGCGCAGGCAACAGTACCGAAATCATTTGTTGGCGATACATGCTATACTTTACTGACGGAACGGGAAGTGCTCGTCAGCGAGATCAACACTCATCACTTTGAGCTCCAAATTAACTCATAGAAATATAAAGCCAGTAAGGTTATCTTATTAAACACGAGTTTCGGCTAAACATTCGTACCTTTTTTTAAGTTTATTTTTTAATATTCTTACAGAGTTCAATATAAATTGCACTTCGAGGAAAAAAATAGTAAAAATTGCAGGTTATGTTTAAAGTTAAATATCAATTATATTATTTTAGTGGATTTTTACGATATGAGGATCCACAACAAAAAAAAAAAAATCAAACTAAGCTGTATTTTCATGCGAAGAGAAACGGGCATCATCATTTCACATCGTTTGTCGGGCTTTATCGTCACCAGAAGACAGGTTGCCCAGTAGATAACCTAAACGAAAACGCGAACGCAGTGATAACGATAAGCCGCGAGGCTAACGCGGCGCGGGCGCGGGCGCGGGCGCGCGGCGCGCAATCGTTAGGTAAACAGATGGGTCACTGAACCGACCTAATTCCGAGAGCCCACACGGGCAGCAACTTTGCGCGTTTCCGTCCGAAAATCTATCATAGCTGGTGCGCAACTTGGCGTCGACGTTTGCGATGACAATGTGACTGTATTCGGCATTATTGATCCAAATGACATAGTAATAGGCCGATTTATGTTTCTCTATATTTCGTTTCGTTCTACAAGACCGATAGCGGGTGTATATTATATAGTGAACAGATATAGCAATACCGGTTACAATATCGCTTGGGCAATTTCAAACTTTAACTTTGCTATTTGGTATAATAGATTGGGTGTTTTTTTTCACTATAGCGCAGATTTTTACCCGACTACTCCAAAGAAAAAAGGAAGGGTTTTAGCAGTTAATGTATGTATGTATGTTGTTCCACGAGAATAAACTAAGTAGTCATCCAATTTTGATGAATGAGCTCGGTATGTGATGTGACGGCGGACTTCAAATCGATCGGGCGCTGTTATAATTTACGATTTCACGTCACAGCGCGGGACAATTTTCCCGTCCCGCGCGCCGTCGACGTCCACGGGCTACCGCGCCGTCGCGGTAGCACGCAAGGTCCCTCTCGACTCTCAACATCGCCGCGCCGATATTGAAGATGTAGCGTGTGCGTGCTAATATTGTAGTATTGTAACGTGCGTGCACGCCCAGCGCAGTGATCTATCCAGCACATTTTTGGCATCTATAAAGGTTTTACAATTTTTTAATTTGATTATTAATAAAATACAGGTTTTTAGGGCCACAGGGTGTTCTCTTACATGTTATCTTATTATCAACAGTATGATAGCTCTTAGTTACTTGGCAGTAAATGCGGACGATTTAAAATCAATACAATTACAATACGTCAGAGTTCAAAGTATAAGGCCCCTGTCTGTCCTACCTTCAAAAAGTTGTAACGTTTGTTTCATGTCAGATGAACATAATACGGAATTATGTACTATTTAGATATAGCGGTGGATTTCCAATAAAATAATAAAAAACTCTACATACATACATAAACTCACCGCCTTCATACCCAGAGTGGGCAGGCAGAGCTACAGAATAACCAACAACTCTAACAACTTGTTGATAATTCTGTCACCAGTTTTTGACCTGGTGACAGGTTGCAAGCCCATCGCCTACCTATTAGGCACTAACAGTACCTACTACAAGGCTTCCTTCCCTTATACGCCCGTTACGCCATTCTGGGGAAGACACGGGGTAAAACTATAAATCAAAAATAATGAGGGGGTCCCCATAAAACACGTAGGTATTAGGTTTCTATCGTAAAAACTGAAATAAGTACGTACAATAGAGTCAAATTTGGCGTGATTGTAATGCGCCTAAAGAAAAATAACCAAAAAGTCCGAGCAAATTTTAGTCGGGTGGTACAACATCCTCAGTGCGCGAGTGGAACTTGCAAGACGGGTTTTTTTCAAAATGTGCCTGTGTTTACGGGGTAAAGGACTCTTTCTCATTTAAGTGATGTTTATTTTTATGCTTATAAGCATTCACCTTGGCCCATTAATGGTCTGGTTTTATTTTAAATGATAAAAAATAAGAGTTTCGAATAGTCCGAATAGTTGCTGTCTCTAGAGAACACGATCACTGCACTATGTGGAAGCAAACAACTTTGACGGCGCCGTCATAACGGAACATTGTAAAGGCGCCCAACAACATGGGTATCTACTATTATAGACGACAATATCGAAACAAGGGTTAAAAATGGCTGCTAGTTGTATGCAGTGTTGTACGTGTTTTCGCTTAGATGTTTACTATTCTCGTCTTAACCTCGGGCGGGGCACCAGTCCGAGTCAATTGGGACCGACGTAGACCTTAGCTACATAATACCTACTCATGTTTCCTTCTATTTTCCATAGCGGCTATCATACACTAATCGTGTTTCCATCAAATAGTCAATGGCGCCGAGGTTGAAGGCTACATGACATTACAGACTGAAATGGAACAAATTGACGGTTACAGGTCAACTTTTGAGCAGAAGTTACCATTTCTGATAGTACCTACTTATTTAGCGTGTGGTGTCAACTAACATCTTACAAATGCGTAGAAAATATACAAATACTCACTGCCAGAAATCGAGTATGGATTTAATATAATTAGCTCGCTATTGTCGCAACAAGTTAGATACGTCCTTTCATGCTCTATTCTACAAGGTAAAACGATATTGCCTTTGAGTTATTTTGGTATTGTTTTTTACTCGTGTCGGTACAATAATATGGAAAAAGAAATATGGTTCTACCGTGTTGAATAGATGGAGATGATGTTCATTTAAATATCACTTCATAGTCATGATCATGAAGTAGGTACTCGTATCATTAAATATAATTGGTAAAGAAACAATATTTTAGTTCTATCTTTTTGCCTACTGCTTAACACTGCGATAGAATCTTAATTATTTTGTGACTAGTGGTTTATGAGAGTTCTTGCAACACCCGTACACAGACCACAATTTATTCTCTACCTTTACCTACCGTTCGTAAAAGAATATCTAAGTAACTGATGATGAAAACCGCATCAACATACATTGCGTGGTTTAGCAAGACTTAGTAGATATATAGACAGACAGACAGACAAACAGAAAGCCAGACACGGAAAGCGACATTGTTTTATAATATGTCATGATGATATAGACAAAAACCTTGCTATCCAGACTGGTGTAAATTATTTAAATAACCTAAAAGGAATTGCCACTATTTGCTTACAAATATGTCCAACTATAAAAACTTAAAATAATAAAAATAAATCATATGTCTATGTATTAGATATAAATATTATCTGAATCTCGGAAACGGCAAACGATTCTCATGGACTTACTGTGCAGTGGGTTTTGGGGGCGATAAATCGATCTAACTAGGTTTCATTTTTAGAAAACGTCGTTTCACTATTATCATTCACGTACAATAAATAAACTGAGCATTGCCTTCTCTTTGCCACCAACTACTATACTCATTAGAGAAACGCTAAACATCCGCTAGATGGCGACACTGCTAGGCAAAACCAAGATGGCCGCGCTGCCATTGCATATTTGAAGTATTCGTAAATGTATTTATTTAATTTATTTTGCTGTGTAAAAAAACAATTATGAACGAAATTTTACGTGAGATAAGTTGGAACCATATTTTTTTTACTTTAGCAAAAACAAAATATGACAACTCTAAAACGATTTACACTTAGTGCCTTTTATGAAGTTCAAGTTTTGAGAGTTCGGATATTATAATTTTATGCTACCTCAGCTGAGGTAACGTAAAGGGATTATAATATCTGCTTATTACTTAGTTAACAAAAACATGACGACAATAAAACTAACAATAAAGATTATTTTAAGTTAAATAGTTAAGTATTATTATTCATACGCAAATATGTTTAATTTTGTTTTAATATCACTACATGTTTTATATTAAAAACTCTTCTTAGAATAAGTTTTTCTAATTTTATATAAAACGTTAATTATATTTGTACACAACTGTATGGTATAGCTAGATAAGTGCCTAATATATACATTGTAACATCCTTTTACCCTGAGATAAAATATTCTAAAACTATAACGTAAAGCGCACAATACTTCTATATTCATCGTCATCAGTCATTATGTTGAATTCTTAAAAAATAATCCATTTTAAAATATTTTAGAAGATGTGTCATTGCGGTGTGCGCGTGGCAGTCCAATCAAAAAATCAATGGGTCGTCAAAGATGTTATTACGTGCATGCCAAGGTGTAAGTAAAATAATACAAAAAGCGGGACATTAGCGTCAATACATCGTAAACGTTCTCACCGTAAAACATTTTGGCAAAAGTCCTTTTCCACAGGTCACATGTGGCTTTTTGTCCATTCAATACTGGAAAGCGAGTACGGATGAAATTCGAACAAAACACAAACGGTCAGGAACAAATGCGAAAATTCGTATTGAAAGAAACGCGCGTACGGAGGAGCGTAGAGAGAGGAATTGCGCTCGCGGCGCCCGCACGGAAGTAGGTTACTAACTAAAGTTTTGTTTGGTGTGAGGCTGCGGCGGCGGTGCACTCAGCGCGCTAGTGACGCGCCGCGACGTCGCCCGCGATCCCGGCGCCCGCCCCCGCCCGCCGCCCCGCACATCTTTCACTTTCGGCCCGCTGCCCGCCCGCCCTAACGCAGCTGAAACCACCTTAGTCCACAAATGAGATCCATTCAAGTGTACCTACCACTAAAATACTAACATTTATTCAATAGATTAAGATACTACGGCGTCCGTTGCCCCAATCGTAGTACTACGAAGGACTTCCGAGAACCCTTGTACTAACTAGCTTCTTTTTATTATTTACTCAGAACTTAGTACTTATAGTTCAGAACTCTGGACTAGGAAAACTGAATGGCGAGAGGTTTTATTTCCAGTTTATGGAAGACTGATTTATTTCAAACATGCGTTTTATATGACAAATGTGATATAGTATGTCTTGATCCGATTATTAACAATAACTTTATCAATATTATATTTCCTTAGGACATTTAACAGTACCAAGGCGTGAAGTCACGGCTAGGTATTTTATATAAATCTTCAAATGAGCTACGGATTTCAGTTAACAAAAATTACTGGCATGAGTAGGCACATAAATAGTATTAAATAATAATATAACAAAGAACAAACTTAATTTGCTCTTAGCACAGTTACGTCTATAGACCGTGAATTTATAACTTGCTAAATAATAAAGATTTCACCCCCCGATATGCAATTAATTGAATTAGTAAAATTGAGGGCTCTGTCTACATAAGAAAAACTACCAAACGGTATAAGCGGAACCTCAACAAACCTATTTAAGCTCAAACTGCAGTTACTGGAGTCATGCCTGGGCCTCTATTCTTTGCCGGATCGCGTAACGTCACCGCCATGGTTGTAAATGCTGTAAAACATTTTAAAAAATAGGTACCAAACTCGTTTCCTTCTTTTATTGTAGTTGGGTTTTAGGTTTTAATTTATTATAAATTAGTGTCTATTCAACTTAAAATATATATGTATCTTATTTTGTACAACCGTCCATTCATTGACTATCGCTAGTCTGAAACTTCTTGTTGCCGCCACTCTCCGACTCTCCAACTAGTTTCGCGTCAAAATCACAATGCGGAAAAAGCAAAACAAGTATAGCACATCTATGTATTGTTTTAAATTTTAGCATTGTTTGTCCATTTAATTACCTTCTACTACCTCTTCGACGTAATACGCCTCCACATAATGATTGATTAATACGCGGGTTCATGCACGGGTGTAACCTTATTCACTCTCAACTAAGAGGCACCATTTTTACGTACGTTTACATTTAACTAGAGGACGCCCGACTTCGCACGCGTAGAATTAGTTTCCCGTTACTCCCCCTTAGAAGTTGAATTTCCAAAAGTACCTTTATAATACATCCCTGGGATATCCAAAGAATATTCCCTCCAAATGTTCAAGTCTCTAGGTCCAGCGGTTTCGGCTGTGCGTCGAACGACCAGTATGCCAGTCAGTTTCTTCTTTGATATACTATTATACATATACTCGTACATCAAACGAATTTGCCATGTCATCATTTTCCTATCCGTCAAACGCGATAAACCAACAAGGTACAAAAGTGTGCAGCTCCTTATAAGGCCAACTGTACAATAAACAAGATAGCCGTAATAAGCTAAAAGCTTTTAGTAAAAATTTGCTGCTATTTCGGGTTTTATCAGGTGTCACGTCAAAAATTGATACTGTATATTGTTTGTGTGTGTAGGTATAGGTTATGTACTTATGTATAATATGTAAGAATACGTATTTTTGTGTATTTGTTATACCACATGCATTATTATTTAATCATTTACATGTATTAAATATTTTTATTTCATATTTCTGCGCGTATGCCTTGCGATTTTTCTCACTGATAAACTCGCCTTTATCAATTTTATTGA
This sequence comes from Acleris sparsana, assembly GCA_923062465.1. NCBI lineage: Eukaryota > Metazoa > Arthropoda > Insecta > Lepidoptera > Tortricidae > Acleris > Acleris sparsana. Next base: position 26,099,393 of record OV281285.1, on the reverse strand, counting down.
GAAAAAAGACAGAAAATCAAAGACTTTTTTTAAATTACAATATAAATAATGATTCCTGTAGTGTAAGCATAATTACTTAGAACATTTTGCCCTGACGCTCAGTAAGCCCTTTTCGTTGTGGACAAATTTTAGCGTAATACACGTACTGCTTGATAGTAAATTCACAGGTAGGTTGTTCGTAGGTAGGTGTAATACTCGTACGAGCACAATAAAATTTAATGTTTAAAGGCATGACGCATAAAGTGTGAGTAGGTATATCGCTCTAGTGACAGGTACAGTGGTGAGCGGTGACCGGAGAGGAGCGGCGCCGTGAGTGCGGCACGAGCACGAGTCGGCTACACCGGGCGCGCTCCACACGCCCGCGCGGCCGCGCTCCTTGTCGGTGGTTATGTAAGCCAGAGGCCGCGCCGACGGCGTTGCTTCGAGTCAACGAACGGCATTGACACGCACCCGCCCCCCTCGCGCTCTGCCACCCGAGGCGCCCAACACCGCTGCTGAAACCAGCAGCTGCGAAATTGGGTCACGAGCTTCGAGCCTCACGTCCTAACCGAACTGACCATTCGGCACAGACCCCTGGCGTTATGTAGCTACATAAAACTCCATGAACCTCACTTTACCTTTATTCACAAACCGGGGAAAATACAAGATACCAGAACAGAAGTTCAATAACCGGCAATAACCAGAGGCATTATAGGTTGCCACATATTTTGGACTCCCGGTGTGAGTTAAAATATTATTGACGGTGACTGTCTATGATCTACTAGCACATACTTCTATACTAATATTATATTTAAAGTTTGTGACGTTGTGAGGGGTAATCTCTGGATCTACTGACCGATTTTTAAATTTCTTTTATCAATAGAAATCCACGTCATTTGAGGCTGTTATAGGATATATATTACAAAAGGCACGAGAACAGCTAGCAAATATACATTAATTTTAGTTACATAAGGTTAGGTACTTATTACTCGATAAAGCACTAACAGTGCCTCTATTCAAACGATAAAACCCATATCATTTGTGAACTTTAATCGTATTGTCAACGTTTTGATAGGAAGCTCTTATTTAGTTGACAGTAATGGCGGCCGAGTTAAACCGTACCATAACAGATCAAAGACGATGTTGATTTTACCTCCTAGAATAGAGGCGCTGGCGTCTGTCCTTCTGTTGATCCTGTGTAGTTAAGAAACTAGTACTTTTATTGTGACATTGGACTGCATTATTTAATTATAGTAAATCAATAGTTTCTAAAATCAATGCATGAAAACAGAGAAGGAAAACCAGCACTCCGTCCGACGTCGCCATCGAACGCTCGAGTCAACGAACGTCATTGAGCTTTACTACCACGGCATTGTCTGCTCTATGTTGAAATTGACACGGTATAAAATCTAACGGTGCCACGCCACAACCTAGCCTTGGCTCCTACTGGCCTGGCTGACTTAGACGTTCTATCCACTTTTACATAGGCCGCTGTATAGTATTCAAAGGTGGGGTTACATCAAATATGCACGTAATAGTATCGAAGGAGTAGCAAATTACGTACCTCATTAGTTATTTCTTACTTAACGATAGCTATATTAGACTAGCCTCAAGTGGGAAACAGTCAAGTCAATCAGTTGTCAGGAGAAGTCACTAACACGCAGGTGCTTGCAGTTCCGTTTGCGAATTTCCTAAACGTAAAATAATAAATGATAATGATAATTGGTTTTTTGTTCGGGTAGGACATGAATTACATTTAGAACTAGTGCCACATTATATTGCACTCATTTAAGAATCATTTCATGTTTAAAATTAAGTGGAAGGATTTTTTTTGAGAGATGTTTCAGTGACGAATATAAAAATAAAACGAGATAAAGTGGAATATATTAAGTGCCCTCACCGTATCAATTATTTCAACAAAATAAGCTCTTAAAACTACACATTGCGGGTAACAGTTTAGTTTTAGCTCTAGCAAGATGAACTTAGTACCTACGACAAGTATTTTTTCTAAACAACAATGACGAATCCCTTCGAATAAAACGAATTGAGAAAAAAGAACTGGAATAGTTTTTTACGTAATATATAATACATTTAATAGGAGATCGGTATATATTAATGCACAAACTGAGCAGAGTAAAAATCTATACATTATAACAGCGAGTCTAATGACTGAAAAAAAAAACTAAACGATCTTTCCAACCGGAAACGGTAGCTACAAAGCTAATTCAATAATTTCATAATAACTTATCTAAGTGCTTTTTGAAATCAAAATTTAATTAATAATGTTAATTCTATAAACTCGTAGTGCTCCGTCCAAAACCCGCGTCGCCGGCTCGCCGCGCTGAGAAGTCTCGCACGTTACGGTCAGGTTCGACCAGAACTAAATATGTGTACGTATTCACTTTATTATTTACCTAGTCACCTACTTCAATATTATAGTCAGCGATTGCACGTAGAGTGTAATTACTCTAACAATATTTTTTTTAATAAGAAATTTAATCCATCATTGATAGAATTATTGGCTACCTACCGTGGTGATTACCGGTGATTGTAGGATAGATGCAATTGCACTCGGTAACGAGGTATTATTCCTAACGCTATCGACGTCGAAATCACCTATGAGTATTGGAGTTGTGATTTAAGTTAAAGTCCGCGTGCTTTGAAAAGTTCTTACGCAGCTTAGGTATAATGTTCGGTATTTACAGCGGCTGATAGATGAGATGACTTGCCATGTTAAATTTCTCTTTTACGAGCCGTTGCTTCTATACCAGCGATTATAATGAGAGCGATAGATTATTGCCCTCTTAAAAGAAAATCAAATAGTATGTATGGTATAATGATAGTATTCACGCCGTGTGTTAAAGAATAACACTATGCTCACTGATTATTTGCGTCTCTGCAAGGTCAAGTTGTGATGCATATTCAAAGATATCCGTTACGTTCGTTTAAATAATCGCCCCAATCATGGTTGTGGACGTACCTGAAACATTTTGTGCAAAATGCATTTATCTCAAACCAAGTCAGTGATTTAATGTGTCAATACATTCCATGACTAGGTACCTACTTACTTCTTAAGATTTCATTAATTTTCTAAAGTTAAGTATTCTAAAAATCTAAACCCTTTTAATTGGAGCGAAGCCCCATTCTTCCCCGATTCGGATTTTCGTTTGTCCGCATACTTCTCTCAAAATATTAGAGATATCAGGATCAAATTTAGCCCGTAATACCACATCTAGCTATAGATGGTTTAAAAATAATAATAATTGAAAATTGGACATCTGTTCCCATAGACTTTCAATGGGAAAACTGCTTCGCTCCATTGAGACATTTCCGGGGACGGCCAGTGCACCTCGTTATTATTTGGAGTGTCAATAGGCCACTGGCTTCTCGACTACTATATCTGACGCGGAGTGAGTGAATTCTCTGGCGCGTATCCTTGTTATCTTTGCACAGTGTTCACACCCATGCACTGGTGAGTGAGTGGGCAATGATTTAAAAGGGTGTTCTTCAAACCGGTAGATAAGGGAGGTTCGAGGCACATAGCCCTATATATGTATGGCTTGTCCCAGTTCCATGGTGCATCGGGTGAAGGAACGTCACTGACCCACCCCTACCTAACCCGCGCCCCCAAATCCTACGCGAATATAGCTTCAACCACACCTGCCGTAACGCAGATATATATGTTACCTCGCAACGAAGCGTTTGTTACAATTTTACTTTGTTACTTTTAAAATAATAATATGGGGTTGTTTTCTAAGAAGTTTATTTGTAATGTCTGAGGCCGGTTTCGGAGACAATTAAATACCGTTGTATTGGGAATTATTGACACAGGTATAAATAATATATGGGATATAAGTACACAAAATAATTTTAGAAGGAATTGTTTTCTTATTTTTACGTTATGAATTAGAAAACAAAATTATTTCACAAAACAAAACCCGACTGCAGTAAAAATGTCAACTGAAAAGTGAAAAACAAGCTTAAGTATAATCTAATTGTAAGAGCATACTTGGGCACATTTAATGCGTCGCGCGATGGTTGGTTATTGGATACCTCGTTTAGTGCAGTCTTAGGGGTTTGCGCGGTACAAAAGGTGGAACATGGATGTTTAATATATTTATTGGTAAGTAAATGGGGTAGCTAATAAAAGTCCGAATTTTCGCCTTCGGGGCAGAGAAGCGAGAGTCGCTATTTTGAATTGAAGGTGCCAAAGCGGTTAAGTTTTTAAAAATATCTCAACAAATGACTTTACTACAAAAGTGGCTATGAAAAGTTAAGAAAACTTGACACACAGTTTGTACAAATTACATGTTCTTTTTGTATGTTTTCCCTATAGAAAGTTACGAACGGTGGAAGACAATCCTTCCCAACAAAAAAAATGCCTCATTTACAAATACCTTAACAACGTTCATCAAGAAAATGATGTGCTCGTGTAAATCAAAGCCCTTATAAGTCCCTATAGACTGGACCAATTAACAAATGATACAATTTTTAGGGCCCCATACAAAAAATGAAAAACCTGAACCCTTATAGGATCACTCGTGCGTCTGTTTGTCACAGGCTATTTGCTCCAAAACTACTGGACCGAATGAGTTGACATTTGGTACACATATGTAAAGTGATGGCCCAAACACAGGTGACAGAGTTTTTTTTTTAAATAACTTTCATGATCGGGGGACAAATTTCATATATCAAATGAAAGGGCTCGTTATGATTGTAAACTAAATAGTTGTCATTTTATTAATTAAAGGAGACAACAATTGACCATTGACTCCCTGATCTCCTAAACTAACGAGACTAAAATAAAAAATAGTTCATTGCTTGTAGATTACAGGAAAACCTATAAGAATTAAATCATTTGAAAATAAAGCGGTGAACTCAATGTGTTACGTTATTTTTGGCATTATACAGAACCCTCTCCATGCGAATTCAACTCGCACTTGGCCGGTATTTTTACTCTTATGTACGAGTGAGTGAGTAAATATATCAGGCGGCATGAGCTGATAGTCCAAATGTTGTTTCGTGATGAAATATTATTTAAGAATACCACGATGGTAAGTGGGATTTTCTCAAACATGCTCGGAAAAAACGGTTTTCCGATTGAAAGACAAGGACGGAAAGAGCCTCATTTTACTCCTAGGAGTAAAAAAACCATATAAAAACACTTTCCATCCATGTCTATATTTTTCTTAAAAATTCTGTCAATTTGCATACAAAATCAAAAGGACCAAGACAAAAATTCCAAACAGCCAAGGCTCGCTTTTTTAGCACAGTCCGTGTGTTTCTTTTTGAATTTGCATTCCAATTTCTATGGTTAGTATTTAAAAACAATTGACAGTCGGTAACATTCGTTCATTCTGCATAATTAAATTACTTGCTTTTTAAAAATATATTTGTATTATTTCCTCACATGTTTGAGAAAAGCATTACGTATGCCTCGGCGGAAACGAGGATTTCCTGACTCGTATTTTAGCAAGCCTCGCTATTGCTCGGCCTGCTAACCACCTCGTCAGGAAAACCCTTACTTTCCGCGCCTAGGCAACAATGTACTATTGTGGCCCATACACATTTTCATTCGCAGGACTACAAATCAAGACTGCAAGTGAATGCCATCCCTGTTAACTGTTTGTGTTTTTCTTTTTTTTCCATCATTATAGTTGTGGGCTTATAATAAATACCCGTTTACGGGTAAATCGATAAAGGAGACTCCTCGTGACGTCATCGATATATGTACAGTACTAGCTAGATTATGACGGGCGAATGAGTCTGCCTCACTCACGCTCATGATTATTGTACAGGAGTAAACGGCGCGGACAAAGGATCATTATTATATACATGTCATCTTAAATTATATTATCACTATGTCCGTTTATATACCACCACTTTAATAGAATTAATAATGGGCATTTAACTAGTCACCTCAAATTACGGGTCAAAATTCTGCAGGGAGCTATTACGATATTAAAATAACTATGCAGTTGGATATCTGGCTACAGGTTAGTTACGATTGTCACGATATAATTTGGTCGGGGGTTCGGGGGGTAGGGGCGGACGCTACGGCACGTGCGGGCTGCAGCGGGTGAACGAACGTCATTGACCCAGCTTCGAGGCCTACTTCTACTCGCGAGGGACTGTAACCCCGGCGTGGCACGGGGCGCCGCGCCGCCCCGTTGCGAATACCACCGATAGTAACTCTTATGACAATGATCGATAACTTTAAAGACTGGTCAGATGTTTTGGGGGCTCACTAGGTATCGTAAGTTCAACGTTTAAGTAAAAAAAATCTTTTTGGCTGAGTGTACCATCAGCCCAATGGAACCGTGACCCACCATAGAACGGTGTCACAGTGACATAATAAAACAAATTGTTTGACACTTACCACGACTTGAATCATAACGTCACTGTTACACAGTTCCAAGGCGGGTCAGGGTTCCGACGGGTGGATAGTACCCAACGGTAACATTATCTGGACATTCGTGCGTCCTATAATCATGGCCAAAATAGACTTACGCAACCGCGTTTAGCCTAATTTGAAGTGACTCTGCCTACAAAAAGCTAGCGGTCCCGAGTTCGATTCCTGGACAGGTCTAATACTTGTGTGTCGAGCGCGTATTTGTTGTTCATCGTTGCTAGTTCCCATTGCGCAAGCCTAGCGCTTAGATCGGGACTTCGACAATTTGTATGAGATTGTCCTCCGATTTGTTTATTTATTTATCTCTATCTATTCTTTCCATTTGTGAGAGCGTTTTTATTTACATTGTATAACGATGCAATAATATAGCTGACAGAAAACAAATATTAGTTTCATTTTTATTTTGTACCTACACATGTTTTCCTGTCAACCCAAAATTGATTGAGTTCTGAACACTGTTTTGTAATTAAAAATTGAATAATTAGATGCAATTGGCGCTTTAGTTAAAAGGTTCAAGGGGATTGGTCTGTTTAAGATTCATTAATTTTAAGCGCAGGCGGCCCGCTGGAACCTTGACTGCATAAGACCTCAACATTTTCCTTCTTTCAACGTGTAGGTATCGAACGTATCAATGTCAAGTGCAACGGGACTGGGCTAAACTACCTACGAGCCGGACTTTTACGAGAACAACTCATCGCACGTGTCCGTTAACGGGCGAACCTGGTCAGGCTCGCAGCCTGCGTCTCCACTCCCCTCCACGATCGTTCAAGTTTTTTATCATAACGCCAAATTACTACAGTCATATGGAAGAATGCGTTGTTTTTAATCATAGCATTATAATTGGTTAGGTACCTATATAAATGTTTTTATTAACATCAATAGCTAATAAAAAACAATTATTTGGTTCAAGTTTTTTTGAGTAAGACACTAAAAGGAGTATATTACTGTTTCCAATAAATAGGGTGATTTAACCATTTAAATAAAACCACCAAGCAAAACTCGCCATTTACTGATCGAATGTACCCATGTCGTTGGTGACCCGACCTAGTTGCCTCAAACCGGACTGCACTCGTAGGCGCCATGCACCCTCATTATAGAAGGAGGAGGTAGCAACTTCGGTGTCCGCTGCACCGTGGTCCTATTTCCGGCCTCGCAGTTGGATCAATACGTCGCGGGGAACGAACCCGTGACCTCGGCCCGGTAACTAGGGCGCCGCGCAAGCGCTCCACTCGGTGCATCCCAAGTTAACTCTTTGAATCGCTAATGACGCCTTACGCGACCGAAGTGCATGGGGTAGTGCGGCGGGGTCGGGATCCTCGCCCGACACCTCAGGCGGGGAGCTTTATTGAACGAGTAACCATTATTAGACCTCCGTCAACGAAAATCAATTCATATGCATAATGCAACAGGGCACTGGATAACGCGGTATACCAAATTGTACTCGTACCGTATGTGCGAGTACATTTTAAATTTCGCCTCTAAAATTATTAGTTATGTTTCTCGTAGCTCTTATATTCTAAAAGCCCACGACACTAAACCTAGTAAGATAAGACTACCGGATGATATATATATTACATGAATTTAGTCTCGTCATTAATGGGGGAACACGAAATAGTGATGCTGCAATTCAAAAAACACGGCTATCCTTTTTGTTTTTAATTTGCCAGTCCGATGTCTAGTTTGATAGTAAGACGAATCTCCAGGGTCCGCGCCCGCAGGGATCCCAACGGGACCCATTAAATGCCTACGCTGTGCGTCCTTCCGCTCTAATTTTAAAGAACTGTATCCTTTGAACCGTAATAGGGCGCCGTACAAAAAATGAAAGAGCGAAACCCGTATACTATAAGGCGTATAGGATCACTCGTGCGTTGGTCTGTCCATCCGTCTGTCACAGTCAATTTGCTCAGAAACTACTGGACCGATTGAGTTGAAATTTGCACATATGTAAAATAATGACCCAAACACAGATGAGCAAAGTATTTCTTTTATTGGGGTCTTTTTCAGGGAACAAATTAGAAAATAAAATAAAGTTGTGCAAACCTTACTGTGTCACATATCAAATGAAAAGGTTCGTTATGAGGATATTAAATGTATTTTTGTTATTATTGTACAATTTATGGTTTTGATATTATTCAAGAAAGAAAACGAAAATTGACCATTCCCCATTGTAGATTACAGGAAAACCTATAAGAATTCTATCAAAAAAAAAAGTATGTACGGAACCTTCTCCACGTATTTTAATCAGAATATGTGTTATTACGACTGATTTAATAACATTTGTTTTTAAAGTTAATTAATATGATGGCTTTTTTTATGATTATATTACAAACCCTAAATCAAAACAACAAATATAGGTACTAAAAATGTTCAAGTACATTTGAACAACAGTTAGGCTCGCGTTGATTCAATTCGAAATCAAATTCAAATTGGAATAAAATAATACCTACTGTGTGGAGGGTACGGAACCCTCGGTGCGTGAGTGCGACTCGCAATTAACCGTTATTTTTAAAGGTACTAACTAGGTAAGTAATCATTTCATTTTTTTATGGCAATGATATGTAACCACTTTATCAGAGAGTTTTGACGCTGCAGAAAACGGATCTGCCTGTCGCCATTCCGAAATTTGAACCGAAAGAACGGTATTCGCAAATGCTGGAATTGTTACTAAAAAATCTACTGGAATGGCTATATGTATGCCTATAATATTTGAGGATTTCCCTCAATGCCTCACGGATCCACGGATTACAATTTGGAGACAATAGAACTACCTCAGAAGCCTAACAAACAAAAAAAATATTTTATTAAATCGGACCATAATTGACGGAGAAATCAAATCAAATCAGTCAAACTGAGAACCTCATTTTACATACATGCATGCAGGTCAAACTGAGAACCTCATTTTACATACATACATACAGGTCAAACAGAGAACCTCATTTTACATACATACACACAGGTCAAACTGAGATTACTGAGAACCTCATTTTACATACATACATACAGGTCAAACAGAGAACCTCATTTTACATACATACATACAGGTCTAACTGAGAACCTCCTTTTTTGAATTCAGATAAAAAAGGTCCGATTGATAACAAATCATAAGGTACATATTTGATATGTTGTAAAGGACAATATAGTCATGGTAAACAATATTTTTGTCTCTCCTGCTCTTTATCTTTTTCCACCATCTTGGAAAAACTGACACTTTCTTTTCTGTTATTTTTGGCTTATACTGTCGGTAAAGTTCATTCTAGTGCTAATTGTTATGGTTCTGTTAAATTGTAGAATACAAAAATTGCTAAAACTTTTGGGTTCAAAGATTTTCAACGATCTCTAGAAACGAAGATATGGAATCTTCTACGGAGAGCTACAGTCAAAAATTTGTACCATATCCAGTTTTCCTTCAATATTTACGTTTTAGTGCATTTTAGCGCACTCTGTAGTTTGGCAATATTCTAGATCACAAAATATGCTTTAACTTTTTATTGAAATATGTTTTCCACGACCTTTAGGAAAGATGATATGGAATCATCTATGGAGTGCTAAATATATTTGAAGGATTTTAAATCCCAGATACTTCATGACACGTGAATCTTTTTTTTTCAACTCGTGAAATGTTGTTGGACTTGGCAGGCGTTCCTACAAGAGAGACACATTCGCGCACAAACTCATACCAAATAATATTGCTTTATTTTCCTAGTACACGAGCTAAGCCATTCTTGAGCGTTCCGTTTTGGGTACCATTAAGTACCAGTGATCGAAGAAACTTCTAATTTGCAGATCATTTTGTCTTCTGAAAGATTGCAAACCTACAATTTGAGGTAAAATGCACTAAAACGGAAATATGGGAAGAAAACTTGAAAAGGAAGTAACTTTCGACGGTAGCACTGCACAGATGACATCATATGTTCTTTCCTAGAGGCCGTGGAAAAACCATTTCAATGCAAAAGTTATAGCAAATTTTGTGATCTAAAATATTGCTAAACTACAGTTAAATGTAAATATGAGAAGAAAACTAAAAATGTAGAAATTTTCGACGATAAGTGGGCAGAAAATCCAAACACATGACCAGTTAAGGAAGAGTTTTGTCACCGTAACGAAACTTTCGATTAACGTCAAACACACACGTTTTTGTTACGAAATTGTAAATGAGACATCATTTAAGTGAGAATTAAATAGGTAGCGTTTTAAGAACATTTATTTTGGTTTTTACCCAGGCCGCTTAGCCTGTTTTTAGCAGGTAGATGATTCCATATCTTCGTTCCTAGAGGTCGTGGAAAAATATATTAATCCAAAGGTGATAGAAAATTTTGTGTACTTCATTGCACAACCATGATTACTAGAGTTAACTCTAAATACAATACAGGTAAGTAAAAAATTAATTGGCACAGACAATATGCGTTTCAATAAATGTAAATTAAAATGTGTTGTAGGCGACAAACTGACCAGACAGTAAGATAAGTAAGTGAAATATGATCACTGAGGTTTATTGGGCGTCGTACATGTTTATATCAAATAAAAAAAAATAAAAAAAATAAGAGTTCATTTCTAAGATTAATACTCGTAGCACCATAACATTCGTTTGGATACCACTATACGGCCGCTCGCAACAAAATTAGACTCAGTTTTAAATGAACAGTACACTATATTTCGCAAAGATATACTCCTGTTGTAAAACCCGTGGCGGCCGAAGTGCTAATCGTGTAAAAAAATAAAGTGATGTTACCGATCCACCCGCCGACACGTTGCTATGCGATGGACCCTTTAAAATTTTATTACGTAAATGTATTGAAGCTATTAACGCAATTCCTTCTTTACATTATTTGTAGAGCTATAACCATCGTTTATTTTAAATATTTGCTTGTTTCGTTTACACGCTGTAGAACGAATTTTATTGAAAAACTATAGACTTTATTGGTAAAAACTATTTAAAAAAAATCTTAGTTGGTTTTTGACATATTTTGTTGTTTTTGTGCTAACGGACTTGGTACCCTACCCTGAGCATGGTCCGACATGGTCTTGCCAGGTTTCATTAAATTTGCACACGTTTCCTTTAATAACATAAAATAATGGTCCACTAAAATTTTACGAAATCATAATTTGGCAAACTATATCATTTTGCTTACTCACATTTTCACAAAATACCCACTTCTGCCGCATTATCGTAATGGTTTGATCAGAAATAAGTTTATGCAAAATTAAAGTTTGAACAAATCATCAATAAACAATAATGAAAAATATTCCATTTTTTTTTATTAACTATTTAAAGAAATGACAATATTTCTTAAGTTCTGTGTAAGGCCAAACCGCGTGCAAAATAACGGTTCCACTTTGCAACAGCCTGTTACAGAATGCAGTTTAAGAATTATCGACTACTTTTTAGAGTTGTTGGTAATTCTGTAGCTCTCCCTACCCCACTTCGAATTTCTAAAGATTACTTAAATTCTATGTAACTGACCAAGTGCGCTCTGATATCCGCAACGCGCTCTAAGCCACATCCATTCAACCTTAGTCCGTGTCCACTGTTCTCGCTGCACTGTGCGGGCGCGCACCGTCGCCCGAGTAGCTAAACACATTATACATATTGTCTTAAAAGTAAATTAAAATTAAAATCTTATATAATAAAATGTGTGTAGTTAATTTAAGGTACATACTAAAAAAAAAAATCTCTGTATTTGTTTGAATGTAAATAAATACGCACGCTTAAATACGCTCACCAAACTATTGTAAACTTACTCTTAATTCTCATATAAGAGTCATTCCATATGAAAACGGCTGAAATGAATTATTTTTGTTGCCGGCGTGGTCACAGATTTCAATAAAAAAAAATAGGATGTACCGTGAGGCATTTAAGCACAAAAACCGTGGTCGTAATTTTTTTTAAATACTTATCTTTCTATCAGCACCCATCCAAAGTACAAAATGCTGTCATTTTTCTACTCTCACAAATTATGCTGAAACTTTGTTCAGAAGTTACGTATAGAAATGGTGTTAATTTATATAACACTCCCAATAAACACAGTATTCGATTGCTTTATAACTTTTCATCCAAATACTTTGATAGCATAAAATACTGTGTCACTAAAAATGACATTAATTTACTCATTTTCGTGATTTTCGGCTTGCATTACTGACTTTTGTATTAGTCCTGGGAATCATATTTATATCACAGCGTCAAGAACACTTCAATTATTACTACTCGCATCCATTTTAGATATCAAATTGTATTATATGGTATAAAAAACATGCATTGAAATTTTGATAAAATTGAAACGTGTCCATTTTGGTCGCTGAAAAGTCCAGGTTTCAGTGTAAATAAAAAATTGAATTTACCACCAAAGGATAGAACATATTCTCAAATTTACACAGTAACTAGATGTTAAGCGGTTTTTTAAGCTAGGTAATAAGTTATGATTTTTTGCAAATCTTAAAATATGCAAAACTCAGATACTTAATAAAACTACATCTAAATATTATTTATTTCTTAATTATGTGAAAATCATCACTATAATAAGAAAAAATAGTTAACTTTTACGTTTGCAGACCTGCCTCCTGACTTTCACAACTTCAAAAGATTGTGCAGTTGAATATTTACGAGCTTTTAAGGTGTCGGACGACAGACGTTCGAAATGATGATATGATCTAGTACTTTTAATCGTGAGTAAATTCTCAAATCTCCCTTGTAACCTCCATTCTGAAGCTTCGACATCTGCTTTTGGCACGAAAAAGAATGTAATGCCAGGTATCCGCTCCGTACAAAAGTCGAACATTGCTTGAGGGGTTAATATGTGACTATCCGCTGTTCTTTGTAAACTAGCTTTTCGGATTATTCTTTTGATGGTTCCTCCTGCACCATCACACGGGCATTTCCCATGCATGCATGTGTGTTGCAAACAGTTCCAGTCTGCCTGTAGTCCAAAATCTTCATCATGGTAACACAAATTCGCCATATTCTTTTTATTTTTATACTGCGATGCGGCTCCGTCACTAAATTAATGAATAGTTGTCATTAAAGGATTGATTCCTCTAATATATTCAATGAAAACCTAATATTGTGGTGCAAATATTTACGGTATACTCAAAAAATCATAACTTCTTACCTAGCAAAAAAACCGGTATAAAATCTAGATGCCTTGTAAAGTTAAGTTTATGATCTATCATTTGATGGTAAATTCAAAATTTTATTCACACTGAAACCTACATTTTTCAGCAGCCAAAGTGGCCATGTTTTGGTTTTTTCGAAATTTCGATATGTTTTATCTATACCTAAAATACATTTTGAGAACTTTAAATTGTCATCAGTTGTTTAAAATGTCATGTTCTAACAACCAGAAAAAAAGCTAAGTCTTCGGTCTAATAGGAAAGTCAGAATTGTAGTCTGAAAACTCCGAAAATTAACATATTTATACAAATGTTCAGTGTCCCGGAACCCAGTTCTGGAGCATACTGATTAGATATTATTAATCATTGTGGAAACGGTGGTTAGTAAGCTACAATTTAAAATAAACATAATTGTTAGCAAAAGTTTCTAAGCAGAGTTTGAACCTAGTTTATAGAAGTAAGAATATGACACCTTATCAAACTTCCAATGAGTGCAAATCGTAAATAAAAAAATCTGAAAAATAAAAATCCCATGGATGTAGTTATTTCGTGCGCCAAAATACATTCCTGATTTTTTTCAAGAAAATTTAAAATTAGCCAGCACACCCCTTCAGACGTTTTCATATGGAATGACTCATAAGTGAATTGTAATTATTCTTATGAGAAATAAAATTCATTCAACCTAGATAAAACGAGTTTACTCATTGATAGCCCGTTTATTGTTTTCACCCTGTATACATGTATACCTAAAATTGGTTATAGTGTAGTTCGGATTTTTGCACAAAACGATAATTGTTAACAATAGGTAGTAAAACAAAGACGTTTCCAAGAACGGATTCTCAGAAACGGCTCAGGTTTGATGAACAAACTATCACGTTATTAACTTCGGAAAAACTCGTCTTCAACCGGAGTTCAACCTCGGGCCCCAAGTAACAAGTAGATACTCAACGCAAATAATCAATAAATCGACTTGAATTCACACTACTTACGACTAAAATGCATTAAGTACGATCAAGTTTACCGAATTATGAAATCTGTTCATATTTTATAAACAGATTGTAGTGTATGAGAGGTGTACTTTTACTAGTGCATTTTTGATTCCACCTAAAGTTACCAATAAAAAGGATAAATGTATCAAATTCTAGTCATAATTATTAATTGTCTATTTATAAGTAAACAGAGCAGTTATATTTTGCAAACGCACGTACGGTTTAACTGAATTTTAAAAAGGTAGTGTTTCTAAAACTACCTACCGTCAACTGCTGCAACTTTGCCAACTAGCTACAACATTACCCGTTTTGTAAAAAAATGATTTTCTACCAAAGCGTTTTTTACTACTATTAATGGGAGAAATACTGTCATATACGTGGCAACCCATTTCAAAGAAGAAATATCTGGCAACACTGATAGTTTTGAACTCAGTCGCTGTCAAAGCTTGTAAAACGGACATCTGTTTTTTCGGTGTCTCCAAAACTTATGTTATTACTCAGAAAACACATAAGATAGCTACTTGGTGAGTGTTCATGTGGTAAGTAATAATGGTCTTTTTGTTACTTCACGTTCTTTTACTTGTAAATGTAATGATTTACAGCTAATAAGAGGATAGGTAATGTTGCAAAGTGTTTCTTAGAACATACATGCTACAAGTTTGCCTAGGGCTAGGGTTGTCACTATTTACTCGATTACGAACAAAAAAGATTGATGACGCGTGCTGATCTTAATATGCGGATATTTGTGTGTTGAATATTTGTTTTTATTAGTCATACCTACGTAATTCTCAAATTACGGTATATTTTAGTTAGTTTGCTATAAATCAATCAATCAATCATTTATTTGCGAAAATACAGTCTTTAAATAGGTCTTACATTTTAATTTGTACATTATATTCACCAACACGTTGGTATGCAAATTTTTATAATAACTCTAAATAGTTTTGCAATTACATTAATAATCATATTTCAATTCAATTTACATGTCAAAAACTCATTTATAGTGTAAAAACAGTGTTTCAGAAGCCACTTGGTCAGATATTGTTTAAAAGTATTGTTAGGGTGACGTTTAATGTCATCAGGTAAATTATTAAAAATCAAATTAGTAAATTATTCGTTCGTAAATGCCAGTACAGTACCTAGCTAGGTACTCTGAACTATTTTCCGTTTGGCACAACCCTAACTATGCTTTAAAATTTGTATGGAGAAAAACGAGAATTCTATTGGACACGCTACAACATTGCCTACCAGATAGAAAAAATATATATATGGTAGTTTGGTGATTTCCAATGACATCCCGGCATAGATAGAACAGTAATTAATTTAAGAATTAGTCCCTTTTTTAGATACTGCATTTAATATCTCAGATAATCCGCCAGGCAAAGTTGACGTTTTTGGCTACAACTTTACCTGCAACTTTGACAGTTTCTACAAGCCAATTTATAATGATTTAAAGCATTTGGTACCTAAATTCATATGTCTTATGATCTAAAATAACTTAGCATTGTAAAAAAGAGCACAGATAACGTACAATTTTAGAGTTATGTGTGTTATATGTAAAAAAATCATGAATTTCCGTGCAATGTTGCAGCAGTTGACGGTACAGATGTAGTGCATAATTGTTTTCCTTCGTATTTTCACGGAAACGTACGAACGCGTCTTGCTATTTTAGTCGGTCACAGTACAAAAAGTACTGAGGTTGACTGAAGTAGCATGACACCTTCGTACGTTTCCGTGAAAATACGAAGGAAAGCAATTATGCACTACACCTGTAATAGTTTTGTTGGAATAATCCCAGTTTTCAGAATTTGAACGCTTTAAAACAAACAAAATAGTTGAATTTGTATAAAGGCTGCTATGAGCGGCGAAGGTAAAGGCCGGCGGCCGGCGGCGATGTAATTACTTAGTTCACATTTTGAATGGCTGCCTCTTGAATGCTGTTGTTGCAATGCCAAGGCGCCTGCCAAAAGGCGGAGTGAGGTCGGGCAGCCAATGTCAGGGGCCCTGCGAACTTCGTCTCCGCTCCGCGCTTGTAGCGCATTTGTAGTCGACCACTTCAAAGTTTCCTTTGCTCGGCTCCTTGTTAATAAGATGGCGTACCCGTTAAGAATTTGGTTCGAAATGTTATTATGGCTAACGCGAATCTCACCAGATATGGATTTATATTATTCATATCACAGTATTACAATTGTGTAAGAAAATACTAAGAGTCGGTCCAATAATTCTGTCCAAAGGATGATTTTGGACACGTAAAATATTTGTATTCAGTATTCTCATATTTCTAAATAAATTTCATACATTTTGGGTTCATTTTATGCATACGAATATTGTTTGTTTGTGACGCTTTCACAGCGAAGATATCCTTCACCAAAATAAATTTAAACTCGTTTGAATTTTAAAACATATCTATCTTTAGGTACTGAAGGACAAAATCAAGGTACAATACGATTATTTCCACTTTGACACTCGGGGACATCTCGGTTTTAATCGTAAAGGTTCGTTTTTTTATATAGAGTACATGAAATCCTAGAATTTACTTACATAAAATATTGAAACCTACCTATTTAGTATAATCTGCACTTGCCGTCGCGTCCCCGGGCAAGTGTAAATGGAGCGAAGCCATTTTCCCATTTTTCCCATTGTAAGTCTATGGGAACAGATTTTCGGTGATTATTCTTCCGTATTGTCCGATTTTCAATTTATTTCTCTCTAAATCATCTATGGCTAGATGTCTGATGGTTTTGGTAAAAGTGTCATTTATAAAAGTCATATATTTTCAAGGTGCGCCGCCATTCGTAAAAGTGGTAAATTATGATAGAATTATTCAAAATAAACATATTGTTATGTAATATAAAATATAACACTGTAAAGTGCCTTTCATACCTGGGCGTACTTTTAGTGCCAAAAACCATAAAAGATATATCTATGTGTATTTAGAAGTCCTCTAAATAACTATGTAAAAATCCTCCGCGGCAACTGAAAAAAAAACAATTTTCTTCATACAAACTTACCCAATGCCCTTTGATCCTGATATCTCGAATAGTTTCTATTAGGTGGAGTATGCGGACAAACGAAAACCCGAATCGGGTAGGAATGGAGCTTCGCTCCAATAATAAAACATTACCTTAAGTATAGACCCTTCATTAATATTCTAATTATTAAAATAGATGATAATCAACTTTTTATCAAAAATATCAAGGGAATTTGTTTCGAATGAAATTATGTGCAATAAATTGCACATTTTACAAATTATGTGCAATAAATTTACTTATTTAATATTTGTGTTTTTGGTAATGCGATGTAATAATTAAATCAAGCCTTTCTGTATTATTCGTAGGTCTACTGTAAAAATATGTCATTGTGGCAGGTGATCTACATTACCGTTTTAGTGCACACTATGATATTATGAATATGCAGCAATGTGTCCCATGTCATTTGCACTTCCGATTTCTCCCAAAAAATGTTGAGGATTGTCGAGTGTCAAAGTCCAATTAATCGTACTGTAGTATGTATTAAGGACCGTATCGAAAAGAAAGTAGACCACTTTAGGAATCTCTAAAAACTGCCACGTACATGGAAAAAGCAATAAAAAAAATTTATACGGAACTACATCTTTTGCTTTAAATTGCAACTATTTTTGTCAAACTGTTAAAATGGGGCGAATAAACTAACACTTTCGTAAAAAATATTTGGACGATAGGTGGAAATAAAAGGTATGACGATTAAAAGACTGGCTAACAAGTACCGAGTTGAGTCCCGCGGCCGTGCAGTTTTGCCTACACCTGGAAGAAATCCAGGGACAACCGACTTGGCACTAGAAAAGAAAGTTGTAATAATGTTTTAACAAAATCCGTCCCTTTCAATACGAGATGCAGCAAAAAGAGCTAAAACTTCTTCGGCTATGACAGAAATAATCAAACTAAGATGCAACCTAAAAACACAAAAAGCAAAAACAACCAAAACGAGATGAAAATTAAACAATAGCTGTCAGAAAACGGCCAAGGAAATTATACAACCGTATGTTGAACAAGAAAGATCGGGGCATAATACTGGAGGACGAGACCTATGCATATTAAACTTTAAAGCCTTACCGAGACCTCAATTTATTACGGTGCCGGCTAATAAGGAGGTTACTCGATAAGATGAGGCCATCAACATCGAGAAATTCACAAAAATGTATTAGCGTGGAAAGCGATTTGTCAAAGCGGTCTGCGATTGCAGCCCTTTGTCACTACAGGGACTTCGACCGCGACGGTGCACCCGGACGGGAGCACAGGACTAGCAATTTATGTTGGCCAGATTTGGCTTCTTGTAATTACTCTAAAACAACGATGGATTGGTGTAAAGCCTATAGAATAGGCAATGGAATAGATATATGGATGGATGGATGAGATGGATGGAATAGACAGGTAGAAGTAGTGGATTAGGACATGAATCCTCTTACTTGCCCAGAAGTTCGCCCAATTTAGCGATATTGGGCTTCATGAATCGATATCTCCAAAATAACGTCAAAGCTGCCACATCAGTTGACGACTTTAAAACAAAGTGGAACAGGGCATCGAAAAACACATTAAAAAAAAAAGTTAGGGTGCAGGCAAAATAGATGTAATAAGACGAATTCATTCATAACAATTCTATATCAAGACCTCATTTTTCAGTGTCTTTTTGTTTCATTATCAGTTTTCACACAGTAAAAATAATATCATTTTGAAGTTACCTACTTTCTTTCCGATACGGTCCTTATAATAATTAGGAAGCAGCGACTCCATGGATCCTAGAACGACGGTTTGTCACCTAAAGCCCTAAACCTAGTTTATCATAATAAATCTACCTATGCATGGTTTCTCATACGCGATTTTGATAAAAATTGCGGAATAGGGGATTATTGGGAAAATAAAGATCCGTTTTCCGGAGATTTTGATTCTAACTCGAGCGACTCCCGGTCTTCCTGTTTCTGTTTAGAAGTACTTAGGCCTTTAAATACACAAATGCTAAAACTCAAACCCCTAGGTAGTCAAGGAATTAAATTTGTCACCCACCTTAGTTCCAAAGTCAATGAAAAATGACTTGGCGTCTCTAATGACAGTGACATCTCCAAGCAGATTTTCTTTGAAATGAGTAGCAAATTAACTTCCGTGACCGTACATTATTGTGCAGTCTTGTTGCAGTTTGAGATTACAGAGAAATTCTTCGCCTTACAAGGCTCTAACATTTTTTTATAAATAATAACGGATTACTAACATATTTTTCGGGTTCATATTATCAAGTTCTCATTTTGAAAAATCTTGTTTAGTCGAGTTCATAAATATGTGTAGGTACACTTAAGTACCTTGTGACTTTAATCGCTGTGACAATTTTATATGGCAGGTTAAACATGACATTAAATAGACAGAGTACAAAAGTGTACACATATTTATGAACTTTACTGTTCCACGTTTCCAGGATTTATTAAATGAAGTAGCTCGGTATTGTAGTAAAAGGTTATTGTACCTTTTTGAAAATAGGACAGTTTAGGTTAGGTTATGTTGCAGCAATCCGGACGACACGGCGAAGCACACCCCCGAGGTGTGCCGCCGGTGGAGTGCGGAGCGCCGCACTATGGCACTAGCCTAGCCATAGGGCAATGGGACCTCTCCCAGCGTTGTGTCTGCAATGCTGTGCAGCGACAGGTCTTGGTGGCCTGTGGCTGTCCTTCTGCGAGTATGTCATCTCACAGAAGGAGGCCTCGGAGCGTAAGCACGAGGAATCTCCTCTCGCGCATCCGCTCCTGCGTAGACGGCCGGGGTTGACGCGGCAGCGTTTAGCCGCCCGCCTCAACCCTTAGTGACTGCGGGTGGAGGATGGGTGTCCCTCGCCCGCCGTAGGCTAGTCACTTGGCGGTCTGGGAGAGGGGCCAGGCGTACTCGGCCTCTCTCTCCTTTGGCGCGGGTAGCCCCAGCAGACGGCTGGGCCTGCCGGAAGGCGTCATGGGCAGAGCTTCGGCGGTTCCACGGCGCCTTGCCTAACCGGCAGGAGGGTACGACAGGGTGGTTTTTACTGGGTTGCGCTCCCTTTCCCCCTCTCGTTGGGGGAGAGGGTGAGGGTGAGTCCCACATATCCCCTCGCCACTCCAATGGTGAGGGGAATGCATAAAGCATTTTCCACCACAACAAAAAGAAAATGTTAGGTTAGAAGCAAAACAATAAGGTTCCAAACTAATGGAATTACTCGTATTATGAAATCAAAACCGACCCTGCGCTAGGCTACATCATATTATCAGTTTCAATCGACGACCGACAGCCCACTAGCAACGTCTGTAAGCTCCGTGGGATGGCAAAAGAAATTAAGGCCCACCATTCGCTCATGCTTACAATAGATCACACTCAATCAACATTCTAGTTAATTAGGCATTCAATAAAAAAAGGAATTGCTCAAACGTTTTTTAAATGTATGCAGTAAGTAAAATATAGACAGGTTTTCTGTAGTTCATACAATTTAAAAAAATGCGAGTAATGTTAGGTTTCCTTTATTTACTAATTAGGTATTAGGCATATTACAATTCAACTATTCAATAAAAATAATGCTAATAATAAAAATATCATTATGTAGGTGTATAATAAATAAAAAGGTAACATAATAATAAAATCCATAAGAACAAAATTCATAGTTTCTTGCAACGAATTCTAATTGTCAACGTGAATGTCCATGGGTCATGTCCATTGTTCAACAAGGGACTAAAACAAGCCATAACGACACGAGATGTTTAGCCACGCGAGCGAGCTAGCGAGCGAGGGTGGCTGTAGTTCGAGTGTCATTATGGTTGTTTAGTCTCGCGTTAAACACTCTACTTTTCACTTTGAATGCGAGGAAAAAACGACGTTCTAAACCAAATTACAACATTTATTATAAAAAAGTTTCTAACAATTAAAACTAACAATTAGGTATCTTATTATTACTATCGTTAATCTAATATTAATGATGTTATTTGTTTCCCACATTTCCAATCAATAAAAGTTTGGTATGTTTTTGAATAAATGCCACTAGATTTTGGCGGCAAAAGATTTCGTATCACCTCTTTTGCTTTCTTCTCCATTCTGGAGTTAGGCGTTAATTCTTGTTCACTGGATGATGATGATGACATTTCTGGTCCGTAATTTCTAAAGTTGCACAATAATTTGGTGAAATTTTTAAACAACGTACGCTCAATACAAGTTATGAACATCTATTCAAAAAACAAATAGGAAAAAAAAAAAACCGCGGTTTTTTTGTAAAGTGATGTTTTAAATGCTTGCATATTTAGCCACCAGATTCAAACTTGGAAACCATTTTAAAAGTAATTGGACCACGCATAATAAAAGAGTTCGGCCTTAATATGATTAAATAGATTCATATTCGTAATAATTAATCGTGTTTCACAAAATTAAATCCTTTTTTTTTTATATATTTGCACAGTTGTCATTTTGAGGTTATTTCGACACCCAAAAATATGGTCCATACACAATCACTGAAAATGGCGATAATCCTTCATTCACAAACACCGTGATTGGTTGTTCAGGGGTTTCCAAAGTAAATTTAAAAAAAAAACCCTAATCCCTAGAGATTAATAAGGAGCTTTAGTCCCGATTCGCAGAGATTTAAGTAGCATTTTAAGAGCATGAGAAGTGAAAAATACATTTCATAAAACCAAAGAGAGCATAATTATCAAAAAATATAAAAAGCCTACCGCCACGTCGCTACGCCATATATACACGGTGTTTTTTTAACCGTCTTAGAGCCGAAGCCCACTTAACGTATCCAAAACGTACTTATCATTCGCGAAAAAATAAAAATAAAAATAAAATAAAAATACATATAAGTTCTTTATAATGGATACATTGAATGGGCTTCGGCTCTAAGACGGTTAAAAAAACACCGTGTATATACAGGGTTATTGGTAAGTCGACCTATTCCCGTTACGAGGTGATAGGGGTGACTATTTGCGATAATTTTGACCCCCATATGCATTATGCAAAAGTGAACCATTTTTGAGTTATCGCGATTTTTAGTTTTTTTTTAAATTAGTCGGAAATTCAACTTGAAAAATTTATTACAAAAAAAGTATCAATTTAAATCTTTTTTTTTCTTCTGATTTACAAAAACGATTAAACACTGGTTATTTTTCAATATTAAAACAATAACTATCGGCCTAAATTTAAAAAAGCGAGACGGAATACGAAATTTTTTCAATATTTTTTGCGATCGCTTACCACTAAAATGCCTTAAAAACAAAAAAAAACGTTAAGAAACTTGGCTTGCAGATTATTTTAAAAACTTAACTGTTTTCTTAGCTCTCCAAAAATGCATAACAAGTAGGAAATTATTTGAAAAAAAACTGAAAAAAAAATCATCACAAAGGAAGCGGGTGAAAACTAAAGTCACAAATGCCACTTCAAAAATAAAAATTAAACAACATACCGAATTTAAATCAACTTTTTTTATTTGCTTTTGTACAAGATGAACTTGTTTTTCTTATGCAATATTAAAAAAAAAATCTGTACACGTTTGAGAATGCGAGGCCGAAAACTAAAAAATACATGTTATTTTATCAAACTCCAACATAAATTACACGAAAACAAAAATTTACCAATACATTTGGCTGACTGAAATTAGTCTGACTAACTTAAAATAAAACTAAAAATCGCTTACTTTTTCCATAAGTTAATGTTGTTATTTGTGTTTACGAGTATAACAGTTAGTTTTAATAGCTCGTTAGAAAGCTGGAAAAACGTCAATGTTTTATGTGTAATCTAATCTGCACGCCAAATGTATTGGTAATTTTTTCTGTTTTCGTGTAATTTATGTTGGAGTTTGTTAAAAAAACATGTGTTTTTTAGTTTTCGGCCTCGCATTCTCAAACGTGCACAGATAATATTTTTTTTAATACTGCATAAGAACAACAAGTTCATCTTGTACAAAAGCAAATAAAAAAAGTTGATTTAAATTCGGTATGTTTATTAATTTTTATAATTGAAGTGGCATTTGTGACTTTAGTTTCCGCCCGCTTCCTTTGTGATGATTTTTTTTCAGTTTTTTTTCAAATAATTTCTTACTTGCTATGCATTTTTGGAGAGCTAAGAAAACAGTTAAGTTTTTAAAATAATCTGCAAGCCAAGTTTCATAACGTTTTTTTTTGTTTTTAAGGCATTTTAGTGGAAAGCGATCGCAAAAAATATTGAAAAAAAATCGTATTCCGTCTCGCTTTTTTAAATTTGGGCCGATAATTATTATTTTAATATTGAGAAATAACCAGTGTTTAATCGTTTTTGTAAATCAGAAGAAAAAAAAAGATTTAAATTGATGCTTTTTTTGTATTAAATTTTTCAAGATGAATTTCCGACTAATTTAAAAAAAAACTAAAAATCGCGATAACTCAAAAATTGTTCACTTTTGCATAATACATATAGGGGTCAAAATTATCGCAAATAGTCACCCCTATCACCTCCTAACGGGAATAGGTCGACTTACCAATAACCCTGTATATATATATATATATATATATATATATATATGCTGCATTCATTGTTTTATATCATGCTAGGTAAAGTTAATATATTTTTTAGAGAAGGCAAACGAGCACACAGGCCACCTGATGGTAAGTGGAAACGGTGACCCATAGACATTCACATTGACAAGACTGCAATCCTCAGACAGCAAATGCGTTGCCAACCCTGAGGACTAAGATAGAATGCCTCTATGCTAGTCATTACAACGGCTGTCTTATCCCCAAACCGGAACACAACAATGCGAACACTGCTGTTTGGCGGTAGGTTAATGGATAAGATGGTGATAGAGATCCGAACGTACCCTGCACAAGAATCCTACCACCGGAAAAAAAATGTGTACCTAATATTATATTATAACATAAGCAATATTTAAAACGACTGTTGAGCTGCTTGCGGTGTTTCTTCTCAGCAGTCTCTTGCGACGCGCTGGTAGATGTTTGACGTGTAAAGTGCCCCTGCGGCCAACTTAAAGAATAATTTTTTTTTATCTTCGTATGTTTTATTTACCAAATAACGTCTTAACTTTTATAACAGATGCAAGACCTAAAATACGTAGGTACTACTTTCGCAACAAGTCTAAAGTAAAAAGTTAGTTTTACTGACCATATATATTACAAAAGCAAAACTCCAAATCTCTTAGCGTAAAATCCTCCATTAAAAAACACCTCATTGAGATGAGAAACAAAACAATTGAAGACCAAGCACAATGAACGTAACCCGAAGAAACCATACGAGTAGAAATAGGCGCTGATCCTGCAGCGGTTTAGTCCTGCCTGACCTCTTGCAACTTCGAAGGTCACTCGAATTGGGTATTACACGTGCCGCGTGGCGGGTAGCTATGGCTGTATCGGCTCATGGTAGTGACAGTGGATCGACCCCCTTTTGACCTATTTTCAGGTCCCTTGGAACGGGCGGTGACGAAACATGCGCGTATCGGATACGATTCCGCTCGCGTTTTATTACTTACATATACGAGTATTTTATATGACACTAATATGATTATATTGAGAAATCATAGTCGTTAAACACTTCTATGTTATTAATTACCAAAAACTGTACTTAACTGAGTTAACTCGGGCAAAGATGGGACCCACCATAGTTAAAGATTATTCTTCATAGTTTATTGGCTGTTAACTTGCTAAAACATTGTTAAAACTTGCTTGTCCTTTACCTAAATTTCCACATTGTAAAAAATACAACAATAAAGGAATAATTATGAAACAGATTCATCAGGCAATTGTAAATGTGATAAAATACTCTTCAACAAAGTACCTACCTTGTGCTATAAAGTGAATTCACACATTTTTAAGAATTGTTATCGAACGTCAACGTTTGTACAACTTGCAGGCAGGAATGAACAAATGTAAAACATTAAAATACTCTTTCTACTGACCAGTGTTATTTAGCAAACGGAGACTTCGGCAGCCATATTATGGCGTCGGGACGCGGGTCCGTCGCCACGGTAACGCTGCAACCGACGCACCGCCCTACTTCCGCGGCCCGCCCAAATGTTAATGACCTCCAAACCCAGGTCGAAGTTCACGCGCGCCACGAGTAAAAGATTTACCTACGCCAGCAGACTTCACGGGTCACCCTTGTATTGATCCACTGTAATTTCGGAGATGGAACGGTATCTAGGTTAGAGTCGGATGTTGTAATGGAATACCTCACGTTGTAGACGAAACTTGACATCTTAAGCGGGTTGGGAGTAGGCAATCGTTGCGTGAGCGTTTGCGAATGTACAGTACCTACCCAGAGCACCAACTTGTAAGGTATATCAAGTAAACACAATTTACGTGACGGTTTCATCGATAAAATGTATGACGATAATAAGGCGATAGCAAACGCGCCTCGTCTTTGTACATATGCACAGACGGGTCCTCTTCGGACTGCCAAAGACAATAACAGGTAGTCTGTAATCGTCTTTAGATAGAGAATCAAATAGTGTTAACTATTATATTTATTAAAAAGGTTGAATGAAGGTTGTTGTTACATTCATTGTCATATTATAATTATGTCCGAATGGTAATTTTGAAGATACTTTTCGGCGTGTACGTTTACAAGTTGACCACACGCGAGTTGATTCGGCTAGTAGGTTTGCCTTCTGGCTTCAAATCTATTATTTTTTCATCTGAAAATAGAAAGCTCGTAAACCACGTAGCATTCGTCAATGTGCATCGCGCCTACGTCACACGCACCCAGGTGGGTTACTGCGACCAACGAATAAGTAAACTTTGAAAGGTTGATCACTTTTACTCCGTTATAAAAAAAAGGGACAGAACAAGGTTAACATTGCATTCGATTTGGGGATGAAAAGCACTGGTGTGGAACCAGGACCAAGGGCGAGGAAGCGATCAGCTATCGGCGATCGTCATCGTCGGCAGTGGGGCCAGTGCCAAACACTCAGCGAGATCCCCTCGTTGCCATCTTAATTCGTTTGTGTTATTAAAACAAAAAGCCTTTCGAAATATTTAAAAGCACCGTTGATTTTTTTGTTAAACGTTTTTTGTCTCTGTCGCACTGCCGGGTAAAACTTCTCTCCATTAAATAATGCAACCTATCAATACATCACTACATTTTCAACGACAAGAATATCTTGAAAAGAAAAATATTATAACAATCTTTGTCAGCTCTCATTGCTTTAAACCCTAAGTGCTTCGCATCAAAAAAAAACAATAGAGATTACCACCTAAAAATAAAAATAAAAACAATGATTCCGTGTATAAATAAATAATAGACCATGCTCAAACTTCAAAAATACGTGATCATGAAATAATAATGGTCAATTTATTTGTCGGTTCAAAAGATACAGCTCTTTCAAGTTAGGTCGGGCAGACGGACAGCGTATGCATATTAATAATGTCCCGTTTGGCTCCTTTCGGGTACGGAACCACAAATAATTCATTAATATAAAAACAAAAATACGACTTATTTCAACTTTTCATTCATTGATTAACAAATATATAAAAAATATGTCTAATATCCCTGTCTAAATTAGAAATAGGCACTGTATATGAGTGATGAAACGAAAAGGTCCCGACTACGAGTACCAGTATATACTAAAATTTGATAGCAAGTTGACATAGCCTGCTTCCTATAATATACACTTATAATGATGTTTAATTCCCACAGTTTATATATATATGGGACGGGATATAGCTAATATAGCTATGTTTTATCAATGTTCACATCCACCGGTCTTGTCTCGCTGAACCGTGAGTACGTAATAAACAAACAAACAAACGATCACAGTACACACACATCTTGTCAACCGTAGTACCTATAACGGGTCAATCAAGAACTGAGTTCGCTTGGCAGGCAGATACACATATCAATTTGCATAAGAAGATAATGTTGGACGTTTACAAAATACATACCAGTAGAAAACAGAGCCGCCTCCTCTTAAACTTCCGACAAAAAACGCTCATGCTGTAACTAGTCTATCGCCTGTCACTTTCGAAAGCCTTGTGTTCTCTTTCACACTTCACCATCGCTAAGTGACGGCTGCATCTGTCAAAAATAATTCAGTTAGTGGTTTCATTGTGGTGATGTCATGTTTTTCATAGGTTTGTGTTACAGTACGATTATTTCCACTTTGACACTCGGGACATCTCGGTTCGTGTTTTTACATCTATGTAAAAATCCTCTAGGATTTTATATAAAATCCTAAAATTTACTCACATAAAAAAGGGTTATTCAAACGTATTTGGTATAATTAATGATAAAAAGTATAGAAACTTAATAAATATTCTAGATATTCAAATACACTAAATAAATAAATAAATAAATAATAATAATAATACGACAAGAATCAACTTTAAATGACATATGTGACGGGTTAGCTTTCAAAATCAAAAGAATTTGCTTCGAATAAAATTATCTGTAAATTACATTTACTAATTTAATATTTGTTTTTTTAGTAATGCGATGTAATAATTCAATCAAACCACATGTGTTATTCATAGGTCTGCTGTAAACGAATTACATTGTGGCAGTTGATCTACATTAGGTAATGTTGTAGACTGTTAGTGCACACTATTATGAATACGCAGCAATGTGTCTCGTGTCATTTGCACAAAGTTCTGATCTCTCCCGATAAATGTCGAGAATTGCTGAGTGTCAAAGTGCAATTAATCGTACTGTATCTATCTAATATCTTTAAACGAGCAATTCTTGTATGTATGTATAGCCGTTTCCGAGATTCATGATTGATTTGTTGAATGATTCATTTTGTAATCCTAGAGCTTATAAGTTTGCTGCAAATAATAAACGCTTCCAATTTTTTCATTCAATTGGATCTTCATATGGCAAAAATTTTAGTTGATTGAGTCAAGAGATAAATATGCGTCACTAATTTTACCTATTAACGTTTATTAGGTTCCAATTAATGTTCATGTGTAAGTGTGAGGCAACATATCAAGTAATCCCAAGCGCGGCACCATACCGATCGGTTGAGTGGTGACTAGGGTTGTAAAAAAACCGTTTTTTTTCTGACTTGAAAAAAAACATGAAAAAAGAACGTGAAAAAAAACCGTTTTTTTTCTGGAGTACGTTTTTTTTCACAAGTATGAAAGCTCAAAATTTGCAAGGCAGTTAATACTTTTATACGGTTGTTTTACTTGTTTTAGACTTTATGTTAACCATTAAACCAATTTAATTTACTTAACAACTTTGATTAATAACAACATAAATGAAATCTGTAGTGGGAGTTATCGCAATTTACTGTTGGCAACACCAACGGCGACCAACGCCTCTCGTCGCCGCATCGGGGAATTCAAAAATTGTTTGTATACTGAACGTTCACATCTCGTCGCGGCATCGGGTATTTAAATAAATCACGAAAAACCGTTATTGTGACATATTTTTGTTCATCTGAAAAAAAAACTAATTTAGAAAAAAAACCATGGTGCCAGGTTTTTTTTCATGTTGTTTTTCATAAATTTGAAAAAAAACATTCGGTTTTTTTTTTATTTGCGACCCTAGTGGTGACCCGCCCGAGTGCGCGGCGCTACGAGCGGTGGCCATTGAGTCGAACTGTTTTAACGAGTTACAATCCACCGGGACCATTCAAAAATTAATTTAAAGTGCTGGGATACATTAAAATAAAGAGAACACTTTATTGAAAGCTTCTAAAGCTCAGGTACCTACGTGTGCCTACGTCCACACCTTGGCTCCTCGACAGCGGCCAAAGCTATACTTTTTTTTTAACTAGAGATCTCGGCCGCATACCTAACCGCCGAACAACGACAAGGTACTAAAGTGTATACATATTTATAAACTCGACTGTACGCTATAATGTTTTATGCACGATCCTTATCATTATATTCAACTAAATTAGACCGGAAATACGTTCAGGATAGGTAGGCAATTGAACAACATTTCAGCTATGAAAAAAAAAGACATTGAGGTTAATAAAAATGTTTGTGCGATTGATCATAAAACCTATCTACCTATATAATGTCTTGTTCAAACTGCCATATATCTGAATTATCACAGCGATTAAAGTGACAAGATACTAAAGTGTATACATATTTATGAACTTGACTGTATTAAAACTAAACTGATATAAACGACTTCATCCGAGTTATGCAGTTAAATGCACATTAGATTTTTTTTGTGATCTTTAACAAAAGTCGAGGATTTTTTATGTATGTAGGTACACTCGGCCTTTTAGGGAGCTGCACACTTTAGTACCTTGTCGCTTTATCGCCTTTGACGGATAGTGCAGTAGTTCAAACATCACGTTAAAGTGACAGAGCAATTAAGTGATCACTGAGCAGCATAAGGCCGACTTTATTTTTTGCATCTATTCGGGCTATGGTCGCGGCTATTGCTGTAGTTAGTTTATTGAAATAGTTCATTTTCGATCGCTCTCGGGAGGATTATGGTTTGTATACTGGGCGTACCAAAACTTGACGTAAATATAAAGAGGCCTCACATGGTGCCACACTCACACGAGGATAAAAACCGGGCAAGAGCGTGTCTGACCACGCTCAGTGTAGGGTTCCGAAGGCGTTATCTCAGAAGCAACAATAATTAACTAATTATCCATTAAAAGTTATTTGGTGCTGTCTTAAGTAGATGATTTTAGTAGGTATAGACAATTAGTTACAAGTTACTTAGTCGTGACAGTTTTTAAAAACCGGCCAAGTGCGAGTCGGACTCGCGCACGTAGGGTTCCGTACCACTATA
Source organism: Acleris sparsana (assembly GCA_923062465.1). NCBI lineage: Eukaryota > Metazoa > Arthropoda > Insecta > Lepidoptera > Tortricidae > Acleris > Acleris sparsana. The sequence goes on along the minus strand of OV281285.1, from coordinate 26,069,196 downwards.
CATCTAAATAAAGGTTTTTCTTTATTCTTTATTATATTGGAGTTGATTGAATGAAAGGTAAAATGCGGTTAACGATTTATAACGTATTAAAAAAAACTAATTATTAGATCTCGTTCAAACCAATTTTCGGTGGAAGTTTGCATGGTAATGTACATCATATATTATTTTAACATTTATCATTCCCTTATTTTAGAAGTTACGGGGGGGGGGGGCACACATTTTTCCACTTTGGAAGCGTCTCTCGCTCAAACTATTCAGTTTAGATTTTTTTTTTATTAGAAACCTCAATATCATTTTTGAAGACCTATCCATAGATACCCCACACGTATGGGATTGATGAAAAAAATAATTGAGTGTCTGTTCTAAGTATGGGGAACCCCAAAAATTTATTGTTTTTAATCTATTTTTGTATGAAAATCTTAATGCGGTTCACCGAATACATCTACTAACAAAGTTTCCATAGTATAGCTCTAATAGTTGCGGAATAACGTGGCTGTGACATACGGACGGACAGACGGACGGACAGACATGACGAATCTATAAGGGTTCCGTTTTACCCTCTCCCTACTCCCTCGTTTTTAGTATCATTCGCTGTCGCTGTTTATCTTTAATCACATTCGTTATTGGTCTCTCTTTTTGGCCCCATTGGTAATTCGTCTCGTTCATTTTTTGGGCACATTCGCTATTCGTCCCATTCGTAGTTCGTCTCATTCGCTACTCAAGTACCAAGTACATATATATCTAAATGTTAACCGATTTCGACCAATTTTTGGTATGTGGTGAGTCGGTACAAAAACTAGATCCCTACGTTTTTTCTAAAAAATAATTATTATAAAGAAAAGATGGCCGAAACTACTTTTGTATGAAAACAATAAAGACAATATTGGAAAGAACGTAACGTAAGGACCTAATTCTTGTTTCTATTGACCACATAATGTTTTTTGGTAGAAATCGGTTAATATATAGGGGGTGGAACACGTTAATGTATGGAAAGCCGTCGCTTCAAAATCCTCTTTAGAATGACGGGAAAAGATAACAAATAGTGCATGTGACGAAATACGAACGTCACCTACCTAGAACGCGACCAAAAACGACAGAGACTAATAACGAATGTGACCAGTATCGACCTTTACTTTTGGAGAAAAAGCTATCGATTTTATGCGTTTGTTTGACAAGTTCCTTGTGTTTTTTCAACGTTTTTCTTCGATATGCGTGGCCACTTTTCTTCTATTCGCATCCATTTCAGTAATAGTGCAGTTAATGAATTTAACCGTGAACCGCAAAGTTCTTAATCATGTCTTAAACTAAATGTAAGCACCCGTTGATAAGTTTTCACCAAGACAAATTAAACATAGGTAATATTTTGTTTATTCTATAGACTAATGTGAAACGAAACAAAGCATTCATAGATGGTTGCGAGGGGCGGCGTTTGGCTGCTGAACTTCTGCAGGCTGCGACCAGCAGCGAGCGTGTCCGGGTCGAACGACCTGACGATGAGGAAACCGCTCACATATCTCAACAGTTCAAACGATCTTTCAAGCCACCATCAAAAATAGGCGATTATAGCCGTGAACCGCGTTGTTGTGTGAGTTGTCCTTTAGTGCTGGGTTCTTGGCTGGAGCAGCGCGAGGCGGGGGCGGCGCCTATTCCGAGCGCGAAACTAGGCCGAGCGCCGACCGCGACCGCGGCACAGTATAGAGAACAGTAGCTCATCTTCAAACAAGGGTACATCGTGCGGCTTGCATGTGTGCATACGCGTCCGTACGGCTGTGAGGGGGAGGCGAACCTCCTACACGATACGACAACTTGGGACTTATCAGTACTGACTATAGAGCGTCGGTCGGTGGCCTAGTGCCTTTTGGGGTCGACTCGTGATCGTAAGGTACCGAGTTCGAACCCCCGCAGTCACCATGTAACAATGAGTTTTTATAACTTAAGTGCATTACCCGATGCTGTTACGGTGAAGTTACATCGTAAGGAAACCTGCACATTCGAACAGCCTGAGTGTGTAAGAGGGTAATTGCACAAAAGATCCTAAGGGGTCGAAGTGAATCCAATGGGCCCATCTGTAAGACAAGATAAGGTAAGATAAGATATCTGTACTGATTTAGTCGGGGTCGCGGTGTCATTCCGTTCGTTCACGCTTGGTTAATGTCTTTACCGAAAGGTCGTATATATATATTGTCTAAGGGAGGGCATTGTTTTACATATTTTTAGGGTTCCGTACAAAAAATTAAAAATCGGAACCCTTATAGGATCACTCGTGCATCTATCTGTCCATCTGTTTGTCACAGCCAATTTGCTCCGAAACTACTGGACCAATAGAGTTGAAATTCGGTACACATATTATTTTATAAATTGATGACCCAGACAAAGACATATGTGTCACATGTCAAATGAAAGGGCTTGTTGTGAAGATCTAAAATATATTTTTGTTATTATTATGAAATAAACACTTTTAATGTTATTCATGAAAAACTCGAAATTGACCATTCCCATTCCCCTGATTCGAAAAAAGTACTCGTTGCTTGTAGATTACAGGAAAATCGAATTAAAAATTTAAGTGGTAAACTCAATATAAGTAATACGTTCACTTACGGATAGATAACGCTAGTAGTAACAGTGCGACAAAAAAAGAGTAGATTAAATGAAGGCGCCACTTTCTACGTAACTATCACATTTTTGACGTAAAATGCTTAAACATGGCAACAATTTAGTATGTTTTATTTTAGTTCCATTTTATTTAATTTCCACTCTTTTTTTGTCGCACTGTTACTCGCACCTTACTGTGAGGATTTCAAATGTTGAACTCGCACTTGTCCGGTTTTGTTTTAGTCCTAATGTACCTATTGTTATTCATAATCATCGCAAGTTATACAGTGTTTTTTACTGAAACGGTTATTATTTCGAGATTTTTGAAATTTATTGCTGTTAAATGAGGTAAGGTTATGTTTGTTCAATAAAAACCCTGAAATAAAAAAGGTATCAGTAAAAAACACTATATGACTAATACATCTGGACTCCTTTTTTTTCAGCTAATCTAATATAGAACCATTGTACAGGTGCCTAAAAAATGGTAATGTGAGTCGGGGCAAGTGCACGAAACCAACAATATCTCCTAGATAATACACTCAGGAGCAAAATAAACGGGTCAGAGTGCGTTTTTCATACTAAAGAGGCTATTTCGAGGCCTTGGTTCCTCGCAAGGGAATACTTTTAGTGAAATCTGATGATGAATACCCCGAGCATCGATATAGGACTTCCAGAGTGCCTAGGATACCCAACTAAATGAATCTGCGGTTAACGCCGGAACTGTGCATGTTTAGAAAAACATCTAAAATGCCAATAAAATGTAAGGAAATCCAAGTGCTGACCCAAACTCTCCCGCTGTGGTGTTAAGCGATTGTGCGATCAGTTAGGTATCTTAAGATCTTTTGACCTCCTCTATTGAACCTCGGAGTATCCACCATTAAACCTCACTCAAAACAACTCCTGGCGAGGAACCAAGGCTCCGAACTAGTCTCGTTTGTATGAAAAACGCACTCTGACCCGGTATTTTTCCTCCTGAGTGTATATGGTTCGTCACACTTGCCCCGTAGACGCGCTTACCCAAAGGTGGGGGGTGGGGCAAAAGCGTCAACGGGTCAAGTGCGACGAAGCATATATCTTCTGGGAGATATCGTTGGTTTGGTGAAATTGCCCCGCAGGCGCACTTACCCCGACTCACCTTATACAATATCCGGAGCTACCGTTATTCAAGATACCTTTGGAGGCGGAAAGGTAGGTGAGGTTGTTTAGACCTTGTGAAAAATGTATTTATAGCCCACTTGCAGCTTTAGTTAAATTTATTATATTATCAGCATGAAATTTTCATCCGTTTCAACACGACACATACCTAACCATAAGTATCAGCATCTCCTAAAGGGCCGGAGTCGGACTACTTTTCTATTTAGAGTATGACCGGCGGCCAGCGCCGCCCAAGCGCGGCGATCACACACACACACCACAGGCGCGGCGTGGCCGGCGCGCGCGCGGCGCCCGTCACTGCCCGTCTACTCGCCGGCAACTGTTACCAACAACAACTAAATTTCATTATCAGCTATGTTAGTTCACGCCTATACTATACTGCACTAGTATTCATTCATCCTTTGGCTTTTAAACATATAAGTACCTATTTTAATAACTTATTAAATGTCTTAACAAAAAATAAAAATCGATTTAATAACTTGTAACTAATAACAACCGGAAATTGTTTATTTGGTGGAACTAAATTATGCATGAAGTATATCCCACCCTCCCAACTCCCAACCTACCTACACAATAGCCATTTAACCTGATTCTTGCCATCCACTTTAATCATAACATAATTATTAAATATGTGATTAACAAAAACTCGCTGTCCAATATGCAGGCGCGTTAAACATTGAGGACGAATTCTCCCAGTAGGTACCTACTTCACCATTAGTTCCTCTTCACCACACGTCTAATGAGTAACACTCGCTTGTCTCAATTAAAAAACTGACTGTATGATATTTATAATATAAAACAGGAGATTTGTTTATATCCATTTCCACCCACATAAGTACCTATGTATACAGCTGTTCAGGTGTGAGTTGGAGCCGCGCACCGAGAACTCCTCACCGCTCGACATGCACTTGGCCGTGTTGTAGGGTTCCGTAGTCAAACTAGGAACAATTATAGTTTCTCGATTTTCGGCCGTCCGTCCGTTCATCCGTCCGTCCGCAGCCGCAGCGGCTCTTAGCACTAGAAAGCTGTAATTTGGCATGAATATCGGCACGCCAACAACACGCCAAAATAAAATCTTTTTTTTTTAGTAAGTATATCTCCCTTACACACCTACACTCCCTCCCACACTCACTCCCACTCCCACTCTCTTTCACGTATCTTTCTCGTCTACCCCATAGTGTGTGGTGTCGATGGATAGGTATTTCTAAGATAATGCGGGTTTTTGGAAACATTTTTCTGATTAAGGGGTCCGTTTAAATATTCCATCCGGTTTAATATTAAACTTTAAAGCGCTAATTTATGTTAGAGTCAAGTGTTTTCCTACATTTTTTCTCGGGGATCAATACTGTTTTTCAGGATGTATTCAAGCGATTTGCTTAAAATTTTGAGATAATGTTCTTTTTACAGATTTGCATGGCATTTCGAAAATCGAATACTAGTTTTCATGTAAAAAAAAGAAAATAGATAATTTATTTATTTTTTATATGGAAGATTTTTGATAGGAAGTACCGCCTGGAAAAAAATGATATTTTGGTAAGTAGTAGAACACTCTGTTGATCTCTGGATCACTGAACCGATTTTGAAAATTCTTTTACCAATAGAAAGCCATGTTATTTGTGAGTGTCATAGGCTATATATTACAAAATAAAGGCCAACCAAATGGGTACGGGAACAGCTAGTATAAAATATATGTATATTACAACGTACTTAGTAAATAAGGAATACATATTTTATATACTTAGGCAATAATTTAAATTTCTTGAGGAAAACAGAAACTTGAACATTAGTTGGTATATTATACCTACAACCTACGTAACACATAGAGTGCGCTGGCGCCAGGTCAGCGCGTGCGCTGCCACTGCCACCCTAGGGCCGTCTCTCACTGAACAACGGCGAAGTACGAGTATACTTAATAGACGAGAGTGTCATTTTTAACGGTATGTTCTATCAGCCCAATGGAATCCTGACCCACCATAGAAATGGGGTGATATTCTCAAAAAACGGCGTTCGGTTGGTTGACCGAGTGAACTACTTAAACTCGCTGAGAATAACACCCCTGTATTACAGTGTCGTAATCGTTCAAATCGTAAGAAGTGTAAAAAAAAACTGACGTTTCGACACGTCGTCCAGCAGCGATCCCGGCGGAGGGTCTACACCACTCTGCGATCCGCCAAGCTACATTTCGCCCGCGCTTTCGAAAGCGAGTCTTTGTTTTCACTCCGTAGCGGTAATTTATAGTGATGAGGAGAGATCATTGTACGCCGTTTTGTAAATTGCTCTCGAGTCCATCGTTGCCATATTTGGCTACGTTTCAAATGTGCCAGTTTTCTTTTTTGATACCTAAACATTCCGGCTATCTCTAGGGATTAGGTGCTAGGAAAAGTAGTATCTTAAACTCGCTATTACTTTTAGCCACACTGTAATGGTTTCATGCACGTCATACTCTTTTGCCAGTAAGGCAACCCTTCTCAGGACTCCGCTCCTACTTTAACAGACAAGCCTTTTACTTTTTGCGTAAAGTATTATTATTTATTATTTTGTAGATACGAGTATGTGCATTTCTGTGCACTACTTTTGTTAGTTTATGATTATTTTATTGACTGGTAGAGAACGCCATTAGGCATTAAGGCCGGTATTTGTGGTTTTTTTTTGTGCTATAAAGGTTAAATAAATAATTCCTACTACTAATATAAATCTGAAACTTAGTTAATTCTTCACTCTGCAACCGGCTGGCAGGCTGGGCGGATGTGGATGAACTTCGAAATGGAGATTAGCTTATACCTTGGATCAACACATAGGCTACTTTTTATCCCGGAAAATTTGATGTTTCCTGACGCAATACGACAACCAAAATGTACGCGGATACAATCGCGGGTCGAAGCTAATAAAAAATAAACGATGGGTAGCTGAAGTAAACCGTGGATCCAGGAGTTTTTAAGTTATAATTCAAATGTTAGCGGAAGCCTACGCACTTTCACTTCATTGCACGTATCTACAACGCGAATACCTATTTGATGTACGTAGATATAAAATAAGGGCACGAGACGGCTGTTCATATACGCGCGGCGAGTACTTGCCATTTCTTTGTGTTTGTATCATTATCGCGAAAATCCTTCAGTTTTTCGACGGTGAGATTATTATCTCTACCGTATTCATGTCATAAACAGAGTCACGGCTGGTTATCGATCCCCTCGTGAGTTGGTCAGAGTGTTTAATGTTGTTAATCTTGATATTTTAGTAAGAAATCATATTTACCTAACAAAATGTTGTGGTTACAATTAAACAAACATATTGTAACGGTCAAGCGCCAAAAACCATTACGGAAAGGGTGGTTTTGCTCAGTGCCTCTTAGTAAGGAATCATTCATTAATTTTATATTCGATTAAAAAACAAATTTATTCGAAATATAAACCAAGTAATTTGAAAGAAAAAAAACTTCATCGACTCTCTATTATATTTTTGACAATACAATCTTTAAATTGCTTTACAAATACCCATGCGGCCTTGCGCCAGAATAACAAATCGACGGAATTGTCTCCTTAGTAGGTTAAGTAATATATAGGCATCCTGGTACCATTTTTCTTCCTGTTTTCTTTAATTCTTTAATTCGTAATATGGGTACGAAGCCCCAAAGCTACGAGTATCTTGCTGTAATGATAACACTGGGCCTGTGAATGAGGCGGAAGGTATTCCTCGTGGAGGCCGCGCAGGCGCGCGCCTCGACGAACACAATTCCGCATTGCACATATTTATTGCTAGTTTTACCTATCTTCTCCTTGCATGAAATTTGAATACGTGTATACTTTGAATTGTATACGTACGTAACTAGGTTGAACGCGGCGTAGCCAAGAACAAGTTAACAATGACTATGACTCAAAGTACGTACATAATCGGCAACTAGAATCATATTTTACCGCTTTCTTGCCAACGAAGCTCGCTTGTTAATCATATGCATCATATTTTTCATTCGTGCAGAATGTAATTATTCATAGAGGGAAGCCGCAGTGGTGTAGCGAGTATGATTAGTCGCGAACTCGCGAAACGAACGGAAGGTTTCTGCCGGCGTTACTAATGCCTTCACGATTACATAAGTACATCGAAAATGTCCAGGGATAAAAGATATCCTTGCTTTAATTTCATATTTCAAAATATATCGCCACGCAGTAGGTACCTACATTCCAAAATATCAAAATATTGTCAGGGTTTCTTTCATCACTCCTGTCCGGCTGTGGGTCTGTTGCTCGTCGATGGAGATGTGGATGTAAAGTTGGCGGGGCGGGGGCTATCTCAGCGATACGCAATTGAATTAAATTGTGACCATGTCCGAGCATGTTCTAAAAGAAGAGTCAAAACGTTCACGAGAAGCCATATTTCGTCCTAAAGCACATTAAACCAACGTAACAAAGCAGGTTACAGAAATCAATAAGAACATTTCTGATCTAGGACCAGGTTCAGTACCAGGTGGTCCACCGTAAGTACTATACGAGTATACTCTTATTCTGAGGATAGTCCCACAATCTAAACTAAGTACATACAAGCGACATTGTGGCCGTCCATAGCTAGCGTAAAGGGAACTAACTAATTCTGTTTTTCATAGCTATTCTAAGAAAAACTTGCCCCATTAATCAGAACGTGCCTTTGGTTAGGACGGCCACAATCTAACTACATGGTATTTTGAATATGGAGCATTCAATTCAATTCAGGCAACTAGCCCGATTTAATAGCACTTAAAAAAGTGAGTGAACTTGCTCCACTGACCTGTGGTGGGTGGTTCTTATAAATATACTAACTAACTTGTCGCTCGCGACTTCGTTAGCATAGGAAGAGTCGGTATTTTTGTTGAAAGTAGGTACTTAATGATATTTGAAAAACTTATGCAAAGCTTTTTTTTTTCGATTCTAATCTCAATAACTATTTCTTCGTAAAATACCTAATCTCGAGCGAAGAACGCATTGATGAACTGAAAGTGTATTTGCGCATAAATTACCGCTGAGTTGTGCATTTGACATTATCTTGTTTAAAATATAGATGCACGGATAATAGAGGCAGTTGCGTGGAGTACGGAGGGCCGGGGTCGGCGGGAGGCGGCGCGGGGCGCGGGCGCGGGCGCGGGCGCTTGCGCGGGCGCGGGGCGCGGGCCGCTCGCTGGTTCGCGCGGTGTAACCTACATACCGGTCAACACTCCGGCTCAGTCAACACTCGCTACAGGGACGTTTGATGTGTTACCTAGGCGAGCGCACTTGCACAAGTAGCTAAAAACAACTTGAACAAACGTACGTCGAGCTTGTAAGACGATACGATCCCCAGATCATTCGAGCGAGCATGCTAAAACGTTTTATACAAACCTGTTAACTTCTATCGCCAAGCTCCAAAACCGTAAAACACTCACCTGTAACAAAACAAAAAACATAAGTCAAGAATAAATCACAAGTTGTTTCCGTATAAGCCTTATAAATATATAACCATGCCAATGACCATAAAAATATTTTGGGAACGGAACATCTGTTTATACAGCGTGCTTTTTACATTTTGTCATAAACACAGTATGTAACCTACAAAGTCCAAATTAATTAGTGCGTGTTTAATATTGTTTACACATGTATTGGATATATTCAAACAGGAGGTTTGGCTTTAGACGTATTGTGCGGAGACAGTAACTGGGGCAAGTAACGCAACGTCGCAACGGAGGGAGAGCAGTGTAAACAGACTAATGCCAGCATTAGATGCGACTAGACAAGACCATAGCTATCAGTGAAATGTCGAGAAGGAAAGAGAGAGATACATAAAGTATTTATTGCACAAAACTACACCACAATTGCAATTTACGCACACATATGTGACTTTTCTATTTCTATTAGCCTCATGTGTCTACAGTTGTCTATTGGTGTTTATTACGAGTTTAAATTAACTTCACTATGTACTGATCTACTGGTGAAGGGGACCGATAAGTGGACGGAAATTTGACAGATGGTATTATCCGGAAGAAAATTAATGGTGCGAATGAATGGGGGCTCAGTCAAACCCTTAGATTCTAAGGATTAGAAAATCATTTCTTTGTTTTGTATGTTATAGTGTCACCAAATGGCAACGTATGTATAGTATAGTAAATCATTTTCCTTTCAATGTTCTTGAATAGCGTCCTCTTGCGGATCAAGAACCACCCGGTCTTTTAATATGAAACGAATTTGTAAATAAATCCGGTATTTTACTGCATACCATATCAAAGTGCATACTTAAACGGCGATCCATTTTGACGTTTGTATTAAAGTTTGAAAGTAGTTATCAAATATCATGGTTTACAAAACAGATCTCTGGTCAATACAACCCTGTAGTCACCGCAAGACGGCTGGCGGTGTAAAGGAGCTCTAAGCGTCCATGTTAACGTTTATACCAACTAGAATAAACTAGGTAGGTTGTGCGTTATACAAGTAGATCGTAGATCGTCTTCTGATCTTGTGTTGTCTGCCTGTGTAGTTGTTACGAGAGGCTTGATGGCAGAGGTCAAGCTGGAGTGTTGGCTGTCGTTATGTTGTGTGGTAATTACTAGTAGCACCAGGAAACAAGCAGGAAGGTTAAGTGCTGGTATTAATGTTATCATGTAATGATCTGGTGCGCGGCGATGTCCGCCGTCGGCACCGCCGGGGTTGTGGCGAGGGCCGTACTGGTGAGCCACGGCACCCTGGTGTGTTGCGTCAGGCAGCGGCCCCGACTCGCTGCATACATACAGCAGTCGGTAACAATATTTGATACACATATTAAAGTGAAATATAGGCCGCATACCAATTTGATGCAGGTAATTTAAGGACGACCAACAAATTAATATTGAAAATTCATCAAAATTAGTATAAAGTTAAAACCAATTGGGAACCTCTTGGGCACAGTCACCAGCAATTATATATTATCCAACATTAAGCGCGAAAATATTTATAACTAGAGGTATAAAAGCGAGTCAGATATCATTGCGCCCAATGTTTGTTTTGTTCCAAATCACAGTATGTATGTATGTAGTATACATGTTGTGTTTAAAAGTTCGTTCACAAACATCAATTTTAAATGATTGAATATTCCCATTTTAGTTTCCTACATTGAAATTGAACATGATAAGTATCATCACATCACAAAAAACTTTACAACATCACATTTAATCTGGCTGCATTTGAAACTCGGCTAGTGATGGTATTGATTTATATATGCACCAGGTGTACTGTTCCCGCGACTTCGTTCGCGTTGAAACAAAACACTGTGCCTACAGGTTTGTTATACTCATCTTATTAAAGACCTAAACCGGACAGTTCCTATCTTGATTATTTAGTTATTTTAACATTATTTCATAAAAACATGAATGAGAATTCGTGTAACCAGTAATATTAGAGTAAGTTTTATTCATAAAAATAACTACACTTAAATCAAAATGCAGTAATCACAGCGAATTTGCGCCAGTTGATGTTAGGATTTTGGTCTTAATAAAATTTTCGATCATAAATAATTTTCACAAAATCATTATTTCCTTGAAGCGTTATTTCTTTTCGCATTTTTTCCCATTCTTGATTTGACCCAATATCATTTTTCCCTGTCCGGTTTTACTACCGTGGCTTTTGTTCTCGTTCGTCTTTTCGCACAGTCGCATTTATTCCCGTTCGATTTTAACCCAGTCGCACTTACTCCCAAAAGTAATTACATCGTAATGTAGGTAGGTTTAGGTTATCTTAGTTTTGCAGCAGGCGCGGAGGGCCAAATAACTCAGAAATAGGACCTCCGTGACAGCGCGGAGCTACGTCGACTGTGTCAAATTATGTTTTTTGGATGTACAAAAACACGACAGTGAAAGTATGGGGCCAGGGTCAGAAGCGTTAATACCGGGTTTGGTAAAAAAAGTGCAAAAAAAATAAGCTTCAAAGAAAAAATGCATTTGGAAAAGTCAGATCAGTTCGTTACGAGAAAAATATTTTGTTTCACCAATTTTATATTTTTATGTTTGTCAAATTTGAAGTCTGACTGACGACCAATCACGAGCAAACTTCCACTGCGTGAATGCGACCCTCAGCTTTAGAGCCGACCACTTTTTTCGAGTCTAGGGTTTTATTTTATAGCGCGCAGTGAAGAAATGACAAGTACAGTAAGAGTTATAAATAAGTATATATACGTTTCCAATCCCAAGACGCCTTTATGCCACTTACAATAAGGTCTGTGTATACCTACGTATATGTGACGCGATGGCTGTATATATATTAATTCGTTCGACGGAATATTTCGTTGCGTTGATTTATAACGTAATTTGATCTAACAGAATCTATAGTCTATATTTTATAGAAATAAACTTGGTTACTTGTACATACTACACTTTTCAATTGTATACATTTTAAGGAAACCAATTAACTTTACTATTGATAGCACTGGCCACCTTGACCAGGGCCCTCTATTCAAGATATAACAGGCCAAGCACGATTTGTATTTTAACGCCTAGAATAGAGGCACTTGATTTAATTTTAATATCGAAACGTAGATATATCTAAAAATAGTACTTCGATTGCTTGATAACTTACGTAATACAAGAGCAAGGGAGAATGCTTTATACAATAAAAAACAATCCTGCCCACGCTTCGTTCCGGTTTAAACAAATTTAAAAATAGTCTACGTCCATCAGAAATAGAATACCTTTCAATGTTGATACAATCTCTCTTTATAGTAATATTATGTATAGTTCAGGAAATATGATTTGGCAGACTGTTATTTACTAGCGATCTTTTTTTCTGCATGAAGACTTACCGGACCTAACCTTGACCTTTCAAACCACTTCAGACGGCCAATTCATATTTCCTATAAATATAACTATAATAGGTACATAATAATAATGATTAATATTATTTTGTACACATCTTTTCCAATCACGGGAGTATGTTTACTGAACATTATTTACTTGACAGACCAGCACCAAAGAGGTATTTACTTGTAGTTTTTCGAGATAGGTTTTTGCGTTTGTATGTGTAGTATCGGCGACGGAGCCTGCTCAGAGCCTGAACATACTTTTGCCCGATATTTGTCGACTCAAATAGGTTTCGAAACGACTCCACGGATTACAACAATAATTTTAACTCAAAGTAAGTATGTTCTATTTCATATCTTGCAAGGTTTAGAAAATATGAATATGCATATTTATAAAGCTACTACTACCACACCAAATCAAAGCGAGTAATGTACGAGTATAACTTTACTATTTTAAAGTATAGGTAGAATAAGCTACAATAATCAGTGCAGTTTTCCGAGATGCAGCAGTGTGTACCTCTCTACCTCTCAATTGCAGGTATCTAAACCGAGTGTAAATTAAGAGTATAGAAGCCGACCTGGAAATATATTAATGTAGTTTTTCAGATGTTTATAAAACCTATGAAGTCAGAGTAACTTCTTATGTGCAATTTCATCCGACTTTGTAGGTTTTCAGACTTATTTAATCTTTACAGGAAAATATCCCGTTTTGACTTATGTATACTCTCGGAAAATTAAATTTCAAAGGTTTGCTTGTATTAGCCGTACATTGCGTGCACCTTCGGTGATAAGCTCTTATGCACTAGTTTCGAAGCGTGTGTAATATTGACTTTGTCGCTGTGAAACTCCTAGAATTGTTTCCCGCGCTGGATTCCCAGGAAATTGGGTTATCTTGATATATCACTGTCGGTTGCTACACCTCCAGCTATGCCGATCCCAACTGTGATAATAGAGAGCACCCGTGCCTGAAATTCAGCGCTTGTCCGAGCTCATTATCGCTAAACACGCGTCGAACAACACCGCTAGAACACTTACAGCTCATTGCCAACAATTTAACCGGTTCGCGTTGGGTGCAGCGGGATCAGGACGTTAAGAATCTGAAAGGCTTGGAATGTTAATTATCGAACTCTTTTAACGTACTCGTACCTGTTCATTCCACTTCCGTTCGAAACTTTATACCCGATCCAATATACACTATCCCAATACTGAGTTACGACCGACCGGTTTTCAGTGGTTGCAATGGGGTTTAGACATCATTATCAACGCCCGAGATATATACACGGCCTATGGCCAAGGGCAGATTTTTCATCAGTGAGTAGTTAACTTAGTTAATAGAAGAACCAATTAAATGAAACGCCTGGCACTAGACTGCACGCTGCTAATATCATACCAGACCCTCTGTGCAGATTAAAACCAACTGTTATTTGGATTATGTCGTCAATATATCGTGGGTTAATATATTATTTCGCCATTGAAAAAGAACCACTCGAATAGTAGATTGTTCAACAAGGGACTAAAACAAGCCATAATGACTCGAGATGCTTAGCCACGCGAGCAAGCGAGCAAGCGAGGGTGGCTATAGTTCGAATGTCATTATGGTTGTTTAGCCTCGCGTTAAACATTCTACTTTTCACTTTAAATACCTACCAGGAGAAAAACGACGTTATACAAAATTTAATTACAATATTTAACCAATACGAGGGTCAAACTGAAAGTTCTTAGAAAATCAAAAACTGATTAAACTAGCAAGTTATTAGCTTTATTACATCTTTTCAAAATAGTGTCCATTAACGTCAATACATCGCTGCATCCGATGGAAGCACTGACAAAAACACTTTGCCTTATTCTCTTTTGTCCTTAGGGGTCTCTTCGAGGGCCTTTTGAAACGCAGCCACAGCTCCCTCGGCGTCCATAAAACGTTTTCCTCGAAGTTTTACTTTTATTTTCGGGAATAAATGAAAATCGCTATACGGTCCGGGCTATACGGCGGGTGACCCAGTAATTCCACGTCTGACGTCGCCAAATAGTCGATCGTTCGCCTGGCGGTGTGTGACGAGGCGTTGTCGTGGTGAAGGAGGATCCTATTGCGAGGTCGTTTCTCCCGAACTTTTTTCAAGACTAGTGGCAAACAATTGTTAGTGTACCACTCTGGAGTAACTGTTTTTCGATCCTTTAAAACAGTTGTCGCGTAATGACCTGTCCTACCGAAGAACGACGCTACCATCTTTTTTCCTACACTTCGACCTCTCTTCACTTTAGTTGGCAACTCCTCGGAAGGAAACACCCACTGAGCAGACTGTCTTTTGGTTTCGGGATCATAATAGTAAATCCAGCTTTCCTCACCCGTAAGTATGTCGAACACAGCATTTGAGTCACCTCCGTTTCCTCCGTGGCTTAATGTACAACACCAAGAAGAGGGAGCTCATGGTGTTCAGGTCCGGGACCAGGTGTCTGGCAGATATACCACAAGTTGTGCTAAACGGAGTTCAGTTAAATCGTGTGACCCGTTTCAAGTACTTGGGACACCTGATCACCGACGACCTGAGAGACGACGCCGACCTCAAGAAGGAGCGTCGGGCGCTGGCGGTGAGACTGAGAGCGAACATGTTGGCCCGTAGGTTTGCGCGATGTTCCAGGGAAGTGAAAGTTACTCTTTTCAGAACTTTCTGTACTTCGCTGTATACATGCGCGCTGTGGGCCAACTATACTCGAAGATCGTTCAGCGCCCTACGCGTCCAGTATAATGACGCGTTCAGGATGCTGGGGCGGCTGCTGCGTCGCTGCAGCGCATCAGGCATGTTCGCGGAGGCGCGCATCGATTGCTTCTACACAACTCTGCGCAAGCGGTGCGCGTCTTTGGTGAGCAGAGTGCGCGGTAGTGGCAACAGCATCCTGGACATGATAGCGAGTAGGTTTGATTGCCCCTACATGGTTCACTGTATGCAGATCTATGTGGGGAGCAATCGTACTTACTAAAAAAATATGTGTTTTTAGTATATATTGTTAAATTTTTGTGTAATTTTGATTTGGATTTTAATTGTGATTTTATTTTTTAACTTTAATTTTAATTTTACTATTTAATTATAGTGTGTAATATGGAAATGTTTTTATTTATGAAATAAAAATAATTTGATTTGATTTGATTTGAAAAACATTTCACGGCACCAATGAACACGACGGAGTTTTTGGGCATCGGTCAAATTATGAGGTATCCACAGGGCACAAAGCTTCCTGACCGCTAAATGTTCATGGAGGATTTTGTGCACTTGACTCATACTTGTACGAATACCCAAGCTTGTACGAATCTGCTGATAGGTCACTCTTTTATCAGTCTCTATCGTACGCCGCACAACACTGATGTTATCTTCAGTCGTTGCCCTAGAAGGCCGGCCCTCACGCAGATCATCGGTGAGATTATTGCGACCACGTTTAAACTCATTAAACCATCATCTTCAGCTTCATCGTGAAAGGTCAAACATAGTCTATCATAACTTTCTGGTTGACTTAAATCACATCGAAAGTCATAAAAAATCATTGCACGAAAATTTTCTCGCATTAAATTCATGCTGATGTGACACAGACGACTTTCAATTTGCCGCCATTTCGTAAAACAAATGACAAATTAATAAAATACATACTCAATAATATTGGCAAAGAGTTCCATTTTCAAAATTTAAACTTATTGTTTTATTATATTGTTTACAAGTGGCCAGATCTAAAAACTTTCAGTGTCGCCCTCGTATGTGAAAAAGTTTCTGACAAATTTGTTTTGCGGGTTTTTTTGTTAAGTGACACTTTAAATGCTTACATAATTTAGCCAACAGGCAATAATCTCGTCAAACATTTACAGGCACGAATGGAGTACCTTGAGTGCACATTAATTGAGTCACAAGACTACATTTCTTACATGTATTGGTAAACTAGCACTGCTAAAACTAAAATATTTGCAAAATTTCATAAATCTGGAATATTATTACCAGTAGTATTATATTATTTATTTATTCAGTTTGAACTTATTTGCACAATTCATATGACAGTACAAATGACGGACTTAATACCCAAATAAATAAAGTAATTCTCTACCAGTCAACAACATGGTTAACAGAGAATAACTGGTGCAATTGGAGACCTAAACAGTTTTACCAATAGAGGTTTTTATTCTGCAATTGGGATACACCTAAAAATGCTCTATTTATTTTCTGTTTGTTGACAGCTGTTATCATGTAGTAAGTATAGTATAATGTTGCAGAGGGTAGAAAGTCCACCATTTATGGGCGAGTACATTAATTGCCCTTTGTGCCGAGGGAGATATAGTGCCTTTCTCAACTACTATAAGGAAATAGAAAAAACAACATTTCCATGTAATAGGGTTAATTTATTCCTTATTAATGTAACATTTATTATTTTCACAAATATCAAAACAATACGAGTAAAAGCATAAAAGCCCCATATCGTCGAAAGCTTAAGCTACCTACTCTGAAAGTTTGTAAATACGCTAGCACTGAACGATTTTATTTTTATCAGGTTTTCCATGGAATGAAGTTAGAAATTATACTTTTATTATTTCAGTTATTAAAAAATACATAAAGCATCACCTTCCTCTGCGATCTCGGTCCGCACTACTAAGTAATCGTTACCTATCTAGGGAGATAGGTAGATCCATAAATTGCCCCCTGAACTTTATATACTATTTACTTTATATTATTTTGATAGAATGTAATGTAATAATGGTGCAGTGTTATTTTTCAGGTAAAAGAATACATAATCACAAAAACAAAGGATGTTGCTCCTGTTCCCAAACGTTCAGAACTTAAGGCCTAGTTAGGTTTAGTTTAAATTATATTCGCTTGTCGTGTCATGAGCCATCTAGGTAAGATAAAAGACCTTTCCGTTTCATTCTATTATAGCTTGATCTTTCTAACTACGCATATAATGCATTTAAAATTACTTATATTGGATCGTAAATATGTATATATTACACAAAATATGTGAAATATACCTTTTATTGCTTAACCATTTTAAACTCGAAACAGCGGTTTTTAACCGAAATTAAAACAGAGTTTTTATCGGTGAATAACTGTCGGTTAAAATCGATACTCGGTTTTTTCATAAGTCGGTTGCAATCTCTAGTGAATAACTGTCGGTTAAAATCGATACTCGGTTTTTTCATAAGTCGGTTGCAATCTCTAGTGAATAACTGTCGGTTAAAATCGATACTCGGTTTTTTCATAAGTCGGTTGCAATCTCTAGTGAATAACTGTCGGTTAAAATCGATACTCGGTTTTTTCATAAGTCGGTTGCAATCTCTAGTGAATAACTGTCGGTTAAAATCGATACTCGGTTTTTTCATAAGCCGGTTGCAATCCCTAGTCGTGAGCCAGGATTAGTTTCGGGCTGCATCGAAGTTTTATGAATAGAACACTCACATTGCGTTATAGCTCACCCAAGGAACACAAAAATCTTCCAAATAGGGGAAATAATTCGTGCTTAAGCGAATTTTGGCATACCTTGTTGTAGAGGAATGGAGTTTTAAACAACATACTAAAAGTATACACACTTTTGTGACTATGTATAATTTCGATCAGAATAATTATCATATGTCATACCTAGAGGTAAAATGTATAACAACAAAACACATAATCTCTTAAAACCTAATGATCAGTAGCCATAATCTGAAATTGCATAATGAAATAAACTAATGGTATAATAGTCACCTTATGTAAGGTTTAACATCCATAAATTATACATTCGATATAAGCACGGAGAGTATAATGCTATAAACTTAGAATAATAACACATAGAATGATAGTTTCCTACAGCCAACCCGTCAAAAGTGTCGCACAAAATGGATTCATGTGGGCGTAATCAACGCGTACTAACACACGACAACACGCACACAAGTAAACAAATAATGTTGCTAGCGGATTACATCTCCCCCTAAACTAGGGGATTTTTTCATATAATCATTTTTGTTAAATTCGATCATTTTTTGTAGTTACTTAGTAATAATACAAACGTTTATTAACACTTATGTAATAAGAAAATGTTTTGTCTCTTTCTAATTCGCATAAAATATCATATTTTAAGCACGTAGTTTAAATGTTCTAAGGTACTTTTTTGGCCGGTGGTTTTTTGGCCGACTAAAATCACATGCCGCCGCGATTTTTATTATGTCTGTGTCATTAAAATGTACAGAACATATTTTTGTCCTCCTAGACGGCTTCCACCAGCTTTCATTTCGATTAAGCCTAATTTTTTCAATCCAACGTGCGGCAATAATCGGATTAGAAGGAAATCTTGAACGAGAAAAACAAGTAATTCAATTCGTATCACAGAATATCACAAAATAGAACAAGTACTTACTATAACAATTTAGGGGGAAAAATTTCGTTATAATGGCAACATTTTCATGTAATGTCGTTAGAAAATAATTTAATATTTTAGTGAATGTTTTACGTAAAACAACAAGTCAAAACATATTAATTACACGTGGAATGTTATTTTATAGTGTTTATTTTCTTGGTCTGAAGTGTTGTAGCACCCATTAACAATACAAATCGTCATAATCAATAAAAATCCGGGAGCTGTTGACGCTGTGTGACGTGGTTGCGACTGACAGGCGGCGATCGCCGAGTACACCAGAATGGTGTAGTTTAAGTCTGACGGTTTTGGTGCGCGGACTAGGTTTCTATGTGTTATTATTCTAAGGCTATAAACATATAAGAAACGATATAGGTATATATCGTTGCTTAAAATCAGATGAGACTGATGTCAAACGCAACCCAGTTATTGATTTAAAAAAAAAAACACGTTTTCGACACGGAGCTCCTTTTCGGCATAGAAAAGCGTAGCCTAAACCTAACGTGATAGACTTGTTTAAAATTTATATATTTTTAATTAGTTTCATACACAGTAATGTAAGACGATTATTATATCGCCCGATTATTATTGCAAATTGTCTGGGTCGTACATAAAAAAAATAAACTTGCGTTTAGTGCTTTTCTGGACCAAATAGCTCTTCTCTTCTTTCTTTTAAAAAGAATAAAAAAGTTGCGGTTTATTATTTTTGGCGTGTTGTAAATTTAATAATGTGTAAAGGACAACAGTCATTAGTGTACCGATTTATAAATTGACTCGAGTTTATTATTGAATGAAACAACGGCGTTATAATGATTGCGCAATACAAACCACGAAACGTCAGTTTGCACTGCCGCCGTTGACTTTCACTCAGTATTGCTTTTGCGCCGGTAAACAAAACAGCTGAACAGATAGCTTGTGCTCGTATTAATTAGGTACATTATCTAAGGGGAAATTGTTTTATTTTTGTATGGGACACGGCCCATCGTTTTATTTATTTTTATAAAGCTCAGATGCTTTTTATGCTTTCTATTTAACAAAACTAAATTTAATGCTTATTCACAAGTTCACCAATTTACACATTTGAATATTATACCTACCTTTAGTAGAATTTTCACCAAACGGTTTTAAAACACGGTTTATACTTTCAATGCACTTTTTTATTATTCACAAAACAAAATAGAAATACCTATAGGTACGGCAAAATGTTGGCAGTGGCGCATAATATATAATATTATATAATTATGTATTTCGAGGGCGAAACCTGATAAATCGAAGTAATTGTTTATTCAAACTTGAATTGTTTTGATTTCATTTATGTTCTTTTTGACACAAGTTATATCGACTTATCGGGTTTGACCACGCAACCCTCGTATTGTACTTAACCGATTTACTTCAATAACGTTTTAAGGCTTTGAATTCGTGAAACTTTAACCTTCATTACCTATAAGTTACATACCTAATTATGTACAACACGACTACACTTGTCCTTACAACTTCGATATTTGTAGAAACCCGGACGCGCCTATTACAATTAAAAATTGGGTCATACTCGTAGCAAAAAAAGAGAACAGTCAATCAAAGGCTAAAAACCTTTGATTACTAGGGCTAATTGTATCGTTGACTGTCGTCTTCGGTAACCTTTCCTAGCTTCTAATATTTTAGACTTTGAAATCGTATTTCAAAAATAATGTTACTTCACTTATTAAACCTATATTATAATTATAAATTTACAAATTTAATAATACATTAACAAACTATTAGCTACTCAACTTGCTATTGTATAAATATTATTAGTTTTTTCCGTACCTAAATGAATTGAATATCAACGCCATCTGTGCGCGAGTTGCTGAACTAAATAAGTTTCAGCTACTCACCGATAGATAGCACACAGAAACGAACTGCGTTCTATAAACTTTCATTGAGTATTCCAGGCGAGCTTTCTTCAATATTGATGCAATAATTAGTTAAAATTAAGACAAACCTTAAATCAAACGTAACTTAAGTTAAATGTAATAAAACTTTACGGTACAGTAATAAAATATAAGTGAAACAAAACTTCAACTGCGTTGAGGGACCCATTACATTTACGACTACCTATTTGTTGGGAAGCAAACTTACTAATTAATTTATTAAATAATAAAAAGATGGAATCATTAACACGTTAGATCATTTTTATTAACAGAGCTAAAGACAATGGAAAGGAAACGAGACTTCTGCTGCGCCCCGGGCCGAGAAACTCGAAGGAAAAACTAACAGGGTCATATCATACAGAAATTTAGGTTAAACATTGTCCCTTCTGTTGCCAATGGTTAATAGTGCCTATAATGAAATAATCCCTGTAAAAGCGAATTTGGTACGTTTCTAGATACGTGTTATAAACAACGTACTTACTCGTACTCAAAGTACTGACGGGTGAAGCTATCAAGTGGTTAGGAGTGTAAAGGTTTTTTTTTTTGTTTTTTCGTAATTAAGTCGTAAACGGAGGTCCATAAAAAACCATAAGTAATCTACATAAAATTGTCTACAAAAAAGAGGTAAGGCGTATTTACAAAATTTCAGAGTAGCGTACTTTTTCGACGATATGGGGCTTTTATGCTTTTACTCGTATTGTTTTGATATTTTTACTCGTATCTTACGATGGCAATGTCAAGACTGCAATCTTGCGATGGCAATCTCAAGACTGCATCTTACGAAGGCAGTCTTAAGACGCAATCTTACTATGGCAATTTCAAGACTGCAATCTTACGATGGAAATCTCAAGACTGCAATCTAACGATGGCAGTCTCAAGACTGCAATCTTACGATGGCAATCTAACGATGGCAGACTCAAGACTGCAATCTTACGACGGCAATCTCAAGACTGCAATCTTACATTGGCAATCCCAAGATAGCAATCTTACGATGGCAATCTAAGGCGGTGCAATATTAAAATGGCAATCTCTACACTGTGCAATCTTACGACTTACATGGCAATCTTAAAACTGTACATAAATATAGCACCATTTTTTTTCATGTAGCAAAATATGGTTACAGTTTCTAGAGGTGGTTGGCAGTATGTAATTTTTCCTTTGTCATTTTAGTTAGTAAGCAAATTTAAAAAGTTAAGAGTAGCGGCCAAAAATATTTTTTCATTAAGAAGCCGAAATAGTTTCCAACTTTTCATACATAGTTAAAAACAGGTGTACAGTCAAAAGCATTAATATCTATACAGCAATCGCGTCAAATATATGTAGGTATACACGGACCTTATTGCCAGTGGCATAAAGAAGTAGATATATTTTTGACGTATTGGCGCCGTCAAATTCGTCAAAAAATATTATATGTACGCCCCTACGCCATTAATAATATAGTATGTATACATGTTTGGTCCGATCGATGGCCGTATACCAATTTTTAATCATCATCATCATCAAGCTTTGATGAAACTGGATGTTTATTAAGTTATCATCAGAGTTAAATCAAGTGCCTCCCCCAGCACCGGACGTAACAGCAACGCAAGTGTGTGAGTTTCGTGCAGCACTAACTCGCCAGTGTGTGCGGTGTGTGTACACGAGAATCTGCACTCACATGTTAGGGTAGGTCTAGACCAGCCGGCCTTTTAATCGCGCGCCGAGCGCAGTGAATGGAATCCCGACGTCTAACGTTTTAACGTGCTCTGGTGTTCAAAAAAGCATGCTCCATAAGAGTAACAGAGATGATATTAAAGTTCGCTGCCGTACTGTAACATTTTTACTCTGCTTTATCGGGTAGAATATACCATTCATACCGACAAGACATCCTTAGAAAAAACCGTTCCGGGACTGAGTCGTCAACGTGACAAAATGGCCAGTGGACGAATTGTTAAATGGTCATAAAGTACGAGTATCAAAACGTACAAATGTCAAAACGTATAACACGAAATGGCCACAATGTTGTGGTGACAAATAATGTCATTGCTAAAATGTATGCGGTTTCGAATGTGTATATGACAAAATGTCCAAAGCATTAATTGTCTCATGGTCATAAAGTAAAAATGTCAAAATGTCCAAATGTCATAATTATTTAGTGAGATTTTGAATAAGTGCCCAAATGTATATATTACTTACCGTGCAAATGACAAAATGCTTGTGTATTTCCGAAACTAAACGTAAGAACGTATTATCCGTTTTTGGGATCAAAGTATTAAAAAAAACATTTACAAACTGTACATACCGTACCAGGTGTGACATATCAAATGAGAGGGCTTATTGTGAGTGTCTCAGTTTATAAAATATTTTGTTTTTTTTAAGTTATTAAAAAGGTTCAAACTTAAACATTGAATAGTAATCATACGTACATAGGTACCTATTTGGATTAGGTATATTTTGACACCTGTTTATTTTGAAACTTGTACATTTTAACACTTACACATGCTGTCGCTTTTGCATTTTGGCACTTGGTTATATTTACACTTACGTATTTAAACCTCTGTACGTTTTGACACCTATTTATTATGAAACTTGTACGTTCTAACACTTACACATGCTGTCGCTTTTGCATTTTGGCACTTGGTTATATTTACACTTACGTATTTAAACCTCTGTACATTTTGACACCTATTCATTTCAACACTCGCACATTATGACCATTCAACAATATATCCATTCGACATTTTGTCACGTTGACGACTCAGTCCCGGAACGGAAAAAACGAATATGAAGCGTTTTTTAGCGATAACTCAAAGTTTAACACATTCAATTCCAAGCGTTGTGATTTGCATACAGAATGGACCCGACTAGAGGGTTGATGGTGCTAAATGTGTACCTGACCATTAAATGTTAAGGTTCACCGTCTGTCCGTCGTATCGTATTAGGCGACACGTTTGACGCACGTTTGCGCGCCAGCGGCGGAACAAGCTCAGCCATGTTATTCTTTTAAGGAACTCGCCCCACTTTTTATCTCAGCAGACGAAATATTAACCGGTGAGCGTAAGTTCACCAGCCAGAGCTTATTTAGCTTAACCGTAGCTTAAAGCTCGCTCCCTAGATCGAACGATCGACCACAAGACGTTTTTTTAGAGAATAACTCCTCTGTACACTTTTTTTTGCACATGTCAAATTTTATTTAACTAAATTAGTTCTGTTATAAATACGTGGCTATCCACTTTTTTTCGTTATAATAAACAAAAACTGTTGCATGTTTGTGGCAAGAAGAACCATTTAAGATCATGTTTAGTGTACCTACTTACTACAAGCTGTGCCGCTTTAGAACTTTGTTTCAAGCGCCTGAAGTTCTCTAAACTAAACACGAACGGTCACGAAAATGAATTAGCAATACCGCTATACATATAATAAGCGGTGCTGCCACACACACGGCTCATGTCCACGTGCGCGGTACACCTGTGTGGCGGTTTGGAACCTATACGTACGTGTAGACCATCGAGGCGGAGGGTGCATCGCGGCATTTGGGTAGGTCCGGCATAACCTCAGTCTGTGTGCTTCAGTTCTAAAGATTATTATTCCTAGGAACATCGATGGGAATTATGTATATTTTAGTTTTAATGTCAGCCCTGACTTTCATGACGTCACTGGGCGAGCCTTGATTGATTTAGGTATAGCACATCAGGTGAAGGCAGTAATTATTCACGATCATACAATTATAACAGCATCATTTGGTTTCTCTATCTAAGCCAGACGGTCTAGAAATGTAAAATACCAAATATACAGGGCATCCCACGACTATGCCACATGGAAGGAAAGTACCTTGAATATTGTAGATGGATTTTTTTTCTGAAAGAAGTCATTATTTGAATTTATATCATTATCGGTATGATAAAGCTACAGGGTAATTATTTTTCTCGTGTAACGGGTTCGATTTCCGGTTCAACCATGTATTTATTTAAATATCTATGAATGCAGTTTAAATTGTTTTTTAAATTCAAATAATGACTTCTTTCAGTAAAATGTTCCATCTACAATATTCAAGGTACTTTCCTTCCATGTGGCATAGGGATCAAATGAACGGTCTCGGTACGCCGGTTGTACTAACTATCAAAACGCAGTCCTTTCGGGTTGAAATCGACATAAACTAAAGAGTGGTCGACGGGTTCGACTCATTTTTATGATTCCGTACCTCAAAAGGAAAAAAGTAACTCTTATAGGATCACTTTGTTGTCCGTCGGTCAGTCTGTCTGTCCGTCTGCGTCTGTCTGTCTGTCAAGACCCTTATCTCGGGAACGCGTGGAGGTATCAAGTTGAAATTCAAACTATACACTCGGGTCTACAGTCCCTTGAAGCTGTAAAAAAACAAACTTCTACATTAACGTAAAAAAAGATACGGCCATTTATGCCGCAAAAAACGTGTATTTCGACACTCGAGGGAATCAAAATGCATAGGGTATTTGTCGTTGACCTAGAACTATGAAGTTTCGTAAATAACACCGTCTTTTACTATTTACAAGTATAGGGAAAAATCTCAAATCTGTACATTTTGAATGAAATCACAAAAAACAGGGTCTTTATGCAAGGAACGGCGGTCCAAATTTTGAATTGAGTTAACTGTGTCATGTGCGGAAACCTTGGCGGCGGCCGGCGGCGGCGGCGGCGGCGGCGGCGGCGGCGGCGGCGGCGGCGGCGGCGGCGGCGGCGGCGGCGGCGGCGGCTCGGGATAGGCGAGTCCGATTCGCACTCGTCCGGTTTTTTTTGTTTTTGACAAGGTTGCATTCGGCGCTTAAAGCTGGATCATTTTGCCGTATCGTACAGTCAACAGCATAAATGAGTGATCGTTTAAGTACCTTGTCGCTTTCAATCGTTTCACAATTTTGAATGATATTTCGAACACGACGTTAAAGTGACAAGGTATATAAATGGTCACTTATTTATGCTGTTGACTCTACTCGTATCTCCGTCGCGTAGCACTAACGTGTATCATGATAGGTAGGTAGACGCAAAAAGATCGCGATCACGCTACGAACCGTATCTGAGGCCCCGCCAAGAGGCACTACTCCAACTAGCGTTTCTATTCGTTTCGTTTTTAAACCAATCGCGTCACTGGTAGACGACGTGACGCCACCTACCAGTTTCAAAACGAAACGAATAGAAACGCGAGATAGCGTAGTGCATTTTGGCAAGGGCGTCTGGTCCCTATATTATTTTAATACTCCACACGCTCGCAGTCGCATACGCGATACGTGTATCCAGATCGGTAAGTACGGACGTGGTTTATACGCCGCGATCCACCAGGAGTCGGTTTTTCGCGATCATCAAAAGGGCTCACGCACGCTGCTACGCTACGGCTAGACAGGAGGTCACGACAAAACGATCTCGGAAATGGATTTTCATAGCTTGATAGAATAGAGGATAACTCCCTGATGCCAAATACGTCGGTCTGGCCGGGCGCACAGGTCGCATTATGTAAAAGCTAAGGTAAGTATCTGAATGTCCTAAGTATGTAAAGTAAGTACATACTAGTTGAACTTATGTCAGATACGCAAAAAATTACCGAAATTTTGGTCGCGAAATGGCGCTATGACCTTTTAAAGATAAGACGAATTCTAAGCAACTTAGCAAACAACACTTAAATCAAAATGCAGTAATCACAGCGAATGTGCGCCCGTTGAGGTTAGGCTTTTGGTCTTTTATTACATTTACGAGTAAAATTTATAAAAGTAAAAACAATACCAACTTACTTGTTTTAAAACTTTGTTAATTCGTGTTTCAGTTTTTTTTGTTAAGTATAACAAATACCTATGATCATTTTATTTTATTAAAATTAAACTGCTCGTTCGAAAAAATGCAGTGTTTGGTAAAACTAGAGTCAGCAAACTGCTTTCCTACCTGAAATCTACTCGTATACACAATAAAGTTTAATGATCATTATATTTAATGATTTATGTAACTTTTTACCCTCGGCCGCAAAACGAGGGGATATGTTATAAGTTTAACGCATGTATCTGAGTAGGAATCTGTGTGTCTTCGTGTCCGTCCGTGGCAACGCAGCTCCCAAACGGGTTGAACACGTTTTGTAAAGAAAACTTAATTAATTAGGGTGGTTCTTTGTTTTGTGTTTAAATGGGTAGGTAGGGGAGCCTGTTGGACCCCCACACAGTTTTACCTCGGACAACATTTAAAGTATCCTGCACTATTCATTAATGAATGTCTATGTCATTTGAACCATTATCTATGAAATTAAAGCGTGTGCGCCGAGAAAATTACAAAATTAAAAAAATTGACACATAAAGTGAGTTTTTAGAATTTTATTTCAAACTCGTTTATGTAGTGTTTCGTAGATATATGATAAAATAGAATGAATGCTAACTACATTAAATAGCTATCAGATAGTGCGGTCGTTTCAAAATATTGGACGAAGTGCAATTACGAATCCTACTGAACTACGCATGTTATTTGATATTATATTTTATTTAATATTTATCTATACATATAAAATACTTTGTCCTGAATGTCTGACTGACTGACGGACCAACGCACAGCCTATACCGCTGATCGTAGAGACCTGAAACTTGGAGGGTGTGTTTTTTGTATGACGTAGGGATCAGAAAAGAAAGGATTATCCGAAAATCCCCTAAGGGGGTGAAAAGTGGGGCAAAGTTTGTATGGGACAACGTGATTCCTTGGTCCAAACTACTTCAAATTTCGCGTAAACATTCTTTAACAGAATTAATGGAAGACGTGTTTCGTATTTTTTTTGAAATTCATCCTCTAAGGGGCTGAAAAAGGGGTAGAAAGTTATTTTGGGGGTGACTTGATTTCTTGCTTGATTGATATCTATACTCCTTAGTGCTTTTGATTTATATTACATTTTATTTTGACACATGTTTAAAAACTCAATCCGATTTTATTCAAAAATGTTGAACGCACATTTGGCAAGTCTGAAATGCATCATTTCAGACTTGCCAAATGTGCGAATATGTCAAGTTGTACTATTATACTACATTCCGGGAAATCACATTAAACGGCTGATAGAAAAAAAGGGAAAAGTGTCCATGGCACAACACCCCTAATTTACCTTGGACACTCGGTGTTGTACCTTGGACATAGAAGGAGGATATAGAAGGCAACTCAGACGAAGAATTTTCATACCTTTTCATAGGTTCCATAGTAAAATTTACTAAAAATGGCCATATTTTCCTTCTCTGCTAAAACAAATGGTAATGCATCTCGTTTTTTTTTCAAAAAATCAAAGAAATATAAACTGTCCCGACTACAACAGCGTCCCCTATTTAGGCTCTAAATTAAGGATAGGTAGCTGGGTGTCCTTGGAAGTGTGGGTCAAATCCAACAGGGGTATAAACGCGGTCATTTCCAATCATTTTAATCGATAAGTGCCGATTCGATTATGATGGTTGATGTCATGACTTTTTTTAAATAATCATTAAGTGCAATTTTTTTTTTATCTTAATTAACTTTAGTCGAATCGGCTTTTTTGTTTTTTAAATAGGTTTTGATACATTTAAGGGAAAAAGCATCCAGCTGCTAATTTTACCGATTAAAATTAGAACAATGGAATGCCATTATGTTTTTTTAAATAGTGGAGCCACTCTAAAATGTTGTACTTATTTCGAACTTTAATTCCGGTCTAGCCGCGAATCATAGTAAGGCTTTATCGTCCAGCGCTGACATCGGTCGCTGACGTCGCGTCGGTCGAGCGCACGGATATATGGCACATCTGCCGCGGACAAAATAGAGAGAGAGAATAATTATTAATGAAAACAGCCTCCTGACCGTCAACAATCGAATCGGCACTTATCGATTAAAATGATTGGAAATGACCGCTTTTATGTCTCTGTTCGATATGATCCACACTTCCAAGGACACCTGTATATCGGGGGGTTTTACTCGTACCTATATAATAATTATTACGCTTTGAGGTACAGAACCTTAGAATTAGGGCATTACATATTTATTTGTATTTATATTTTAAACAGTTTTAGCGTCGTGACTCCAAACAGATTAGTTAGTAAGTACTTAGTAGCTAGACTCGTTCTCGGTTCAAAAAAATATATTTTACACGTTATTATTCAGAAGCGTCCTGTCTCATCCTAACTACGTTGGTTACTGTTTCGAGAAATGCTTTAACCATTTCCAAGAAACTCTCTAAGTCCTTTTAGACAACACCAGAGTGTCCTCCTCCGGAGCGGCGTCGGCGTCGCTCGTCTCTCGCGTATCCATTGATTACAGACGGCGTCGTTTCGATTTATAAAATAAAGGGCAATAACATTATAAATTCGCCGTATTCAAAAACTTGATAAAAAGCATTATGATCGACTGGGAGTTTTACAGCCAATAAGTACGTAGTGTACTTACATTATACACTATCTTCTGCCGGCGACTTCGTCTGCGTAGATTTTGATTATCGTTTTACATCAAGAATTTTTAAATTTTCTGAAATCAAAGTAGCCTATGTGTATCCAAGATATAAGCTATGTCTATTCCAAAAATCTTCCAAATTCATCCCGCAGTTGAAGCATGAAGGAGTAACAAGTAAAACAACGCAACGCCACTAACGAAATCATTACGTCGCCCTCAACTTTTACTTCTGCTACATTAAACATTTGTAGCTATGTCTTTTCCTAATAACTAAGTACATTTGTTCGAACAAAATACCCATAAAACGTACCTTCGTATTCCATTTCAAGGTCAACTAACAAGCAATCAGCACAATCACATATTGTCACCCACCACATACCTACCTAGAGGTGCCTGCGTACGTAGTGAACCCAAAATCAAGTGAAGAGCTATATTAAGGGACGTAGAAAGTTGCAACTAGGTGTCTACTTACCCATATATATCAATGTTTATTTACAAATTTAATGTGGCGTTCCCGGTCGACGAACCTGGTTCCTGATCGGTAAAATTCGGCATTGTTCGCGCAACAGAACGAGACGGACTTATACAAAAAGGTGTAAGTAAGAGTGAGTTTCCTTGAAGGGTAGAGACCTTGAGAGTGCAAAATCAAGGGTAAGGTTGTGAGGTAGTGTGCGTGAGTCCTAAACCGGCTGTGTTAGTTACTCGATACGATGTACCCATAGTTACACCCACCTGCTAAGACTGTAAGCAGACACGCGTAAAAAAATACAGTCTACAGCATTATTTATTAACACACTACCCATTCATTAAAGAAAATTTATTATTTATGACGGAGCAACCGCACGTTACCGTTAGAGCAGTTGGTAGGTAGCTTACCTATCTACTCGTAGGTAGGTAGGTAGTGGCGAAGTTTATGATGATTTGATTTGACACTAAACTGCAATTCTAATCTAATTTGACATTATCAACAGAGAAGTACGTATCAGCATCAGTATAGGTAGTAGGTACCTGTTAGTACGTGCCAGTTAGTAGTTGTTTATTTTCATTTGCACGCTTTTGATATGAATTTGGAGTGTTAGTAGGTACGTACAACATTGATGGTTATTCTTCTTTATTATCTATTTTAGGGGTCGATTCACGAGAGTTGGCACGAATTAATTGACCGAAAGTAATGTCACTTGTCACTGAGTGTCGTTCTTATACAGGGGGCCTCCTTATATTTTGTAGACATATACCTCAGACGTTTTCGTTATTCAGGAAAAAAAATATTTTATTATAATCTGCACCAAGTGCCATGTTAATCCTTTTAGTAATTTAAAGTTTAATGTCAAGAATGAGAATGAAAGAAGAAGGTGATGGCGTGTTCGAATTGTAAAAAATCTAAAAAGGAACAGACCGAGGAGTCCGTCCTCAACAGAGTTTTTAATTTATTTATAATGGTCTTATCTGGTTTCACACTGGCACCGCAATCTATAAAATAACGACGAAAAGATTCGAAATTGTTACATTTTACAACTATTTACTTAACTGCTATTTTCGCGTTTCAAGACATATTTTTTATTCATAAAATGCAAAATGCACGCTAGACTACGAAGTAACAACTTTCATAGATAATATTATATAGTGCATGATAAACTTCTTATTAGAATGGCACTTCACTCAATTTTCACTGTCAATTGAGCGATAAACAATGCTTATCCTTATACCGTAATGTAATTGTATTTTATTCACAAAATGACTTCACCTCACTTTTGGACGAGGAGAGACACTATCGGGACAATGACGAGAAATAATTTTTAATGTATTTAATTATTTTAAACAAAGAACTAAAAATGCTGAAGGTGGATTTCTAAACATTCAAGAGTTATACAAATTCTCTTAGACACAATTATCATAATTACTTTTTGCATCAATGTATTTAATAATTTAATTACCTATGTGATGCACACATAGATATTATCATTCACTCCTTCAATTCATTCATGCCAAGTCTCGTGAATCGACCTGTAGATTTACCTAATTAGTGTATTATTTTAATTAAACCTATACTTAATTTTATAACTAAGCAAAGCATTGCAAATAGCATTTAGCAAAGAAAATAAAAGCGTTTCAACTTTATAGTCCGAACCCGCTTTTATTAACTTTCCTAATCGATCAAATTTATTAACTAACCAGATCAAGTTTAAAATAACGGCATGTCAACAAGCATTCAGCCTGTTCAATACAAGCACCAACCACGTGTTCAGCCTAAAATAGATGTAGTTAACTTACACCCACAACCGCGCGCCGCACACACACACGCCCCGGGTATCACAGAGCCCGCGCAAAAATCAATATTTTGAGCGAAACTTACTTCCCTTCCGTTGCTGTGTGTATGAACGACCTCGAAAACGCTAGCGCTTCGGGTCCGAACGCGGACCGAATGTCACCTTATCACGTACAAGACAAAGCTCTATTTAGCCTAATAAGGATAGGGGTAGTTAAATTGTGAGGGTGTTTAGAGGTATAGCCATCCCGCTCCAATCAATCGGCGGGTCGGTCGCACGGCCGCGTGGCGTGCTGGCGGCGGCGGCGGGCGTCGACCCCGGCGCGGCGCGGTCGTTCCCCGCTGCACCCTGCTACCCCGAGCCCTGCTCGGTACGCATACGCACCCCTTGTCGTACCGAACTCTGGACCAGCGCGGCATGCCGCTGACATTGACTCCGACCAACAGTTCATTCACCTATAACGACGCACGCTTCCGAGTTCACATGTCTAAATTATGTACTTAAGTACCTACCTATCGATGTGTGAGTTTACGCGATTGCAATTGTAAGAGCCAATTTTATTTTAAGCCTCAACGCATTCGGTAGCGTTTTGAGAATTAGTACTAACATACCTACCTGGACTATATTCCTCGGCTATTTCACGAGAAATCTATTTTCGCTATTGGAACATTATTTTCCCAAAATAGGTAGGTAGGTGCCTACTTAACTGCAGTAATGAAAAATACCCAATCGACAATTTACTCGAAACCCAAAACTTAACACTAAAAATAAGGTAGGTACCGTTTATATATTATTTGTAGTTCCTTACCCTATTACCTATGTAGTAATATTATAAAGAGGAAAGATTTGTATTTTTGATATTAAAATTCATTTTACCATTAGAATGCTTCATTATCCCTGAGTAGCATAGACTACTTTTTATCGCGGAATAATTGACCGATTCTGTCAAAGTCGCGGGCATAGAGTCTGGTAAAAAGTGTAATCCGGTGTTTTAAACCTTTGATAGGTATTTTGGGAATGAGTGTATTTTAATTTGCCGTCAATACAAGTCCACCGGCTGAGATCTACAGCACGGGGTCCGAGCGAGCTATGTTAATGTCGATAAACGGTGTTACAGTTCATTTCAGTATTGTTGAAAAAAAACCAAAATACTGTCTACAAAGGGATGTTTCCGCGTTTAGTTAAACCTTATTCTTATTACAACGCAATAAGGCGCAACAGTCGATACCTACATCTCTTTATAGTCGATAAAAATATAGGTTTACAATTTAACGGATTGGTGTACCCTTTGACATTTTCCACGAGATAATTCTTACCAAGTTTTATCTCGTGCAGATCCATTAATCCGTGATATACATACCTACGGTGTTATTGTTGGGCGTTACAGAGTTAAAAGCATTTAAATACTTTTCCATTTTTCTAAAATCGTTTACGTTAGCGTTAAGCATCCAGTCTAGGGTCCGAGGGCCGAGATCCACTTGGCGAGTAATGTAGATCGTAGGCGAGCGGAGGCCGGAGCCGCCCGCCCTCCCTAGCTAAACTAACAGGAGTCGGAACGAAATCACTAAACAATACACCGAGTATTTATTGACCGTAGGAGTAATAATATAAAATATAAATTATCTTAACATAGTTCAATTACTAAGAATTTGTGATAAAAATTAAACAGGTACTTACTTCTTGTTAATTTAAGACACAATAACTTAAATAAGAATATAACATGCTCAGCTGTCGGTCGGTGTTCACTTGAACTGGCAATGTTCGTATTTTTGTTACTCCTGTTTCATAGAAAATTTAAGAATGCCAATCGCTATTAAGAAACTGGTGGTACGTTTATGATGAGTAAGGGCGTTAAAATTCCACGCGCCAGCGCCGTCCCGTAGGTACTCAATCTTGTACAAAATTATTGAATAAACAGAGTGCTGACCCTTCCACTCGTTTAAATAGAATCCCTTAATGCCACGTTGGAGCAGAAATTGTGATACAATCCTGAGGGTTCTTTACCGAGACAATTTTGGATGAGCGACAGGAAATTGCCCGCAACTAAATGTTTTAAGCGCAAAGGCGTCTACCGGAATTCTGCCGTGTCAGGCACAACTACTGCATCTCAAAAAGTGGCGAATCGAGTAATACCGATCTTTAAGGTTTTTCACAAGATCAATGAGTTGGGCATTACAACCTGCAGTAGATCAAAATAGGCTATATACCTACTGCAACTATTAGGTTGCCTGAAATAGGAGTTACGAAGGTAGTTACGTAAAACATTTCAGTTGTGCAAGTTGAGATATAAGTATTAGATAGTCGCAGGCGCGTTCTTATTTGTCAGTAAATCACTTAGGGGGTGAGCGTGACAGTTGTATTATTTTTCATAACACATGAGTTGGGTCTACGCTAACTCGGTAAATTCGCCAATACAAATAAAGTGTTTAAGTACGGCATAGTACAATGGAAAATATGCTATTTGACACCTAGAGTGTTTTCCCGTTCGCCCGAGCGGTCGACCGATGAATCAGCCCGATGAGCCTTTTGTCCCGATGGTCGTACTAAAGGAACCTGTGGGAAGTCGTTGCCCCATTTGTCCGATAATAATAGACTCTACTGTCTTTTTGATAAGTACTTTATTAGATCTTATAACCAAAACCAAATTCACTTTCAACTGCTAAAATAAAAGAGAAACTCACAGTGTACAGTCAGCGTCATATAGTTTGTGGCATCCAAAGTAGCCAAATAGTTGGTTACACGTTGTTGTTACACCATGGCTACTTCGGGTGCTACAAACTACGAGGGGCGATCCATACGTGTTGGGAGTCGGTATGAACCATCCACATAATGATATTATTTTTATGTGGAATATACCATGGCACTAATCAACCTTAAAATAGAGTTAGAAAAAATACATTATGGATTTGTTTTTCTGTGATATCTAAACAAAAAACATCTGTATGGACAATTTTACAAGATGTCAAAAATAAGAGTTAGTTTTCTTATAATTTCGAGCGGTGTGGAGAAAGTACTGGTGCACCAAAAATAATTGTGTTAGTGGGCATGAAACCTTGATTTATCATTATGATTTAAAGTATAAATAAGCGTCCTTTTCCAGGATTATTCAAGCCTACAAATAAATACTGTGACATTAGCTTTTTCATCACACTTGCTCGTAAATGGTGTTATTCCATGCCTGTATACAGAAGGACAATGGCCTAAATTGTTCCCGCGGGAATTATGGCGAGTTTGTCATCACTAGGGAGTAATGACTTTCTTTTTAAAATTTGCAACTCTTTCGTACATCATTTCTGACTAAGGAGGTTTAATTTTCAGCCAAAAATTAAATCTGTTTCTAATTTCATCTTTAAAAATTAGCTATAGACTAACTTACATTACACAAAACCTATACGCTTCATTAAACTTCATTATTTTTATACCTATTTCAAGTTTATATCAACATTTATCATTAATTTTAGTAATTATACATTTTTATTAAATTGGCTAAATCTGGCTCGAATCCAGGTCGAAACTAAACGCAGTTATTATCTGTATTAGAGGTCACAAAAAAAATATCGTTTCCATTTACGTTCCCGTTCGTCAAAAGTTATTTCTTTATATTTTGCAGAGTTAAAGTGTTTTTCCTCGCAAATGTGATGAAAACCAATGTGTGTATCACAGGCAGTAAGGGGATTACTAACTCGAGTCATTAAAAGCCCTCCGCCTTCGGCGTCGGGCTTCTAACACTCTCGTTAGTAATTCCCTTCATACTACCCTTGATGCACAATATACTATTAGCAATTCAGTTCAAATAATCTAGCAGAAATATATAACATCATTCTATCATAGTTACGGGAATATATTAAAAATATGCTGAAGAAAAAACTTAACGAATTTGCGTCAGGAATTCTGCTTCAGAGCGTTCTAATTGACAAGGGTGCTGCTCTTTGAGCAAAGACCAGAACTGATAACCGCTCTCCCCGTTATTGAGCCGAACTTTCAAGTGCTACTTCTCATTCATTCATGTTCAAACACGACTACATTATAATCACGAGCTGGTGAGGACTTAGGGAAGGTGCAAAAATTGACCTCCATAAATAAAATCATTTATAAACAGGTAAAATAAAACAATTGAATGACGTCAATAAGTATTTGCAAATATAGATAAATGTGCTCCCATTTTTAATACCGATTAACAAAATGTATGGATCGCCCCTCGTATATGATGCTGAATGTACCTGTTGGTATTGCACCTGTTCCTTACATAACCGAAAAACACGGAATACAATAATTATTATGAAATTAGCGGCTAAGGAAGTATAGTTAGTTTCGGGTGTTACATGGAATACTTCAAAAGTAGAAAATAATATGAGTAATAGGTACTAATAATTACTGATATTCTTACGTATACGTAGGTATTCTTATGTATTGGTACTAATATTTTTATATTAAAATTAATAATAATAATAAAAAAATACTCGACATGACTGTACAAAATTTAAAAACCCGAATATTAAATCCCGTTGAACCGACTGATCGGTCAACCGAACGGACGGACGGAAGACACTTGTCTACAGATACAGATGTATTGCATAATTGTTTTCCTTCGTATTTTCACGGAAACGTACGAACGCGTCTTGCTATTTCAGTCGGTCACAGTACAAAAAGTACTGAGGTTGACTGAAGTAGCATGACACCTTCGTACGTTTCCGTGAAAATACGAAGGAAAGCAATTATGCAATACACCTGTAACCGGATATATCGTCGCGCCTCTGAAATTAACGGAACGACTAAGTAAGCATTTTGTGAAGTTACGCATATTATTTTGAAATTTATACTGAAATCATCCGAGTCAAAATAATTTAATCAAAAATATAGACGGTAGGTAGTTACTTAGACTTAAGAATAACCTAAAGTCTCTATCAACATCTCTTGGTCTTGCACAATACCTACTCGTACGTTTCGAAAAAAAATCAATATTCACTCATATCAAAACAAATTTGCAGATTTATTATTATTTAGATTAAAATACACTATTATAATGACTCAATTTCTAGGGAGAAATCTGTTTGACTATCTACCTACCTTGCAACAAAATGGGCGGTTTTTGTTTTTTGTTAACATATTGAAAACGATGCGTCATAGGATGCTTTACATTTTTTACCTGCTTTCAATCGTTGTCCAGATATAGGTCCAAAAAACGGTCGATTTTCAATAATGTATTTTTGACCTCACATTTTTGTAATACATTTTTCTATAAGTTGCATATTCATCTGAAAAAACCGCCCCCTAAACAGCTTCCACGAGGAAGGCAATTAGTAATGAGCTATTCCCACACCAATATATGAACCCTCCGGCCGCGCGGGCTTGAACCAACGACTAGTATAGTAGCTACATTATTAGGCGGTCTGTCTCGCTCTACAACAGCCAGGCAATTTGCGTCTTTTCCGCTTTAACGTTAATGTTAACGACACGTTATTATTTTACTGTACCTGAGCTCTCTCAGCTTGACGGAAGATTCAGGCGCTATTTTAATTACCTCTGCAAATTGTTAGGCCCTTCTCTTACTTCGACAATCAATTACCTACCAACCAGCGAGCTTCAGCTATTATCCAGATTGTATTGTCATGATCTTCTTTCCTCCGAACTTAAAAGCGAACCATCCGATAAGGCATTAGGACGCCGGCTTATTTATTTTGGGTGCATATTTTTAAGACGATCCTTACCAGTAATAATTCTTAAGTAGTTCCGTATTGTGATTGATATTATTGCTATACTGACTTCTTAGTTTTATTTCTTAGGCTGGATTCGACCAAACACGTAATTACACTAGTCTAACTATTACGGGAATAATTTTACTCTTGGAAGTTACTCCTGATTAACTAGGATTACGTTTTTCCAACGAACTCGAGGAGTAAGCTAAACTCGGTATTATTGATTTGTGGAGTAAGAGTGAATGATGACGAATGTATAGACCGACAAGGAATAGTGTCATATTGTTTCTTCTGGCCTTACTTTAAACGAAGTAACCTTTTAATTTTGTAGGTACAGTTGGAGAAATGTCATATCATATTGACAATTTGTTTATCATTTGACAAGTGACTTTGACAACAATAGCTTACTCTCAGTTTGTTCCTTTACTCCACCAAAATCGGCCGTGTAAATATTTACTCGCGTGTAGTACCTTATTCTGAGATTGTGATTTGGTAAAATGCAAAATCAACTTACTCCAGATTAAACAATGGTTTACTCTCGAGTAAAAACTTACTCCAGTTTGGTCGAATCCGGCCTTAATATACTAAAATGGATGTATATTATTGACGATTTCAATTTCATTTGACATAAGATGCAATGTATACTGAGACTTACTTTGGAAAATAGATATCACTTAGAATAATAACACATAGAAACCTAGTCCGCGCACCAAAACCGTCAGACTTAAACTACACCATTCTGGTGTACTCGGCGATCGCCGCCTGTCAGTCGCAATCACGTCACACAGCGTCAACAGCTCCCGGATTTTTATTGATTATGACGATTTGTATTGTTAATGGGTGCCACAACACTTCAGACCAAGAAAATAAACACTATAAAATAACATTCCACGTGTAACTAATATGTTTTGACTTGTTGTTTTACGTAAAACAACAAGTCAAAACATATTCACGTTCAAGATTTCCTTCTAATCCGATTATTGCCGCACGTTGGATTGAAAAAATTAGGCTTAATCGAAATGAAAGCTGGTGGAAGCCGTCTAGGAGGACAAAAATATGTTCTGTACATTTTAATGACACAGACAGATATCTTACTAAAGGTGGCTTGTGCAGACTACGTCGGGACTTGGTTCCTACTAAGGTGATTGCGAGTATATACTGGGTGTCCCTGGATAAATTGACAAACGAATAGGGATGATAGAGCAGCTAAAAAGCTATCGATTTAACCCCTATGTATGATTAGCGATTTTTACTTTACTTTCGGAGATATTGATTTTAATCTGAGTTTTTGTAATTTTCACAGGTTTTTCAGAGGTATCTTACACAATTAAAATATTTACGAATCAGCGAAGTTTTTAAACTTATTTGCCCGATTTTTTTCAGTATACTTTTTAAGTAATCACATAAAGTTGTTTTTTTTATACAAACACTGTGATGGAGAAACAAACTTGACGTGATTACTTAAAAATAAATCAGGCAAATAGATTTAAAAACTTGGCTGATTCGTAATTATTTAGGCTTAAATCAATAGTTTTTTAGCTGCTCTCTCATCCCTATTCATTTGTCAACTTTTTCCAGGGACTCCCAGTGTAGAAAATATGAAATGTAAAAAAAATGATTATATGAAAAAATCCCCTAGTTTAGGGGGAAATGTAATCCGCTAGCAACATTATTTGTTTACTTGTGTGCGTGTTGTCGTGTGTTAGTACGCGTTGATTACGCCCACATGAATCCATTTTGTGCGACACTTTTGACGGGTTGGCTGTAGGAAACTATCATTCTATGTGTTATTATTCTAAGGCTGGATTCGACCAAACACGTAATTACACTAGTCTAACTATTACGGGAATAATTTTACTCTTGGAATTTACTCCTGATTAACTAGGATTACGTTTTTCCAACGAACTCGAGGAGTAAGCTAAACTCGGTATTATTGATTTGTGGAGTAAGAGTGAATGATGAACGAATGTA
Organism: Acleris sparsana; assembly: GCA_923062465.1. Classification (NCBI taxonomy): domain Eukaryota; kingdom Metazoa; phylum Arthropoda; class Insecta; order Lepidoptera; family Tortricidae; genus Acleris; species Acleris sparsana. The sequence goes on along the minus strand of OV281285.1, from coordinate 26,030,109 downwards.
TAATCCGACAAGGAATAGTGTCATATTGTTTCTTCTGGCCTTACTTTAAACGAAGTAACCATTTAATTTTGTAGGTAAATACAGTTGGAGAAATGTCATATCATATTGACAATTTGTTTATCATTTGACAAGTGACTTTGACAACAATAGCTTACTCTCAGTTTGTTCCTTTACTCCACCAAAATCGGCCGTGTAAATATTTACTTGCGTGTAGTACCTTATTCTGAGATTGTGATTTGGTAAAATGCAAAATCAACTTACTCCAGATTAAACAATGGTTTACTCTCGAGTAAAAACTTACTCCAGTTTGGTCGAATCCGGCCTAAGAGATATCATTCATTCATAATCATATTAGTCCGTGCATTCTGACTTGGCGGAAGGCTACGTCCACGCGGCAGCTCGCATCTCGGTCGAAGTGGAAGAGTTCTTACTCACTGCAGGACGATGATCCCTGCGGCAGTCGCAATTATAATTACTTTTATGCAACGCAAGTAGGAATAATTCATTAACGATTTAAATTACTTAAGTTATAATTTTTCAGTTCTTGTATGGTTTATTTTAATAAGAACTATTTATTCGAAGTGAAGACTGCTTATTACACGATGCCTAACACAGAACTAGTTTTAGAATGCTTGGCTTTATACCTGCCGGTTTGTCCTAAACGGGTTCCGAACCGACTCGAGACGGATTTCAGTGAAAATTTCAGAGGTATTTTAACTAACAATTTAATGCATCTTTCATTTCGATATCTTGTAGGGTTTACTAAATATGAATATAAATATTTCGCCTACAAAGAGGAAAATGTCATTAAACTTACAAGTAAGTTATGTTCAAGGATTTGTAAATTTAATTTATATTTACCTACTTACTGCCATTCCGAAGCAAAGCTAGGACGGCTCGGTAATTAGTAACAAATAACTATATTTAATCAAATATTGTTTTCACTTTCCATTTTCTTTCACCAAATTAACAACTTGTGAACTGTCACTTTACTTCATCTAACTACTGCACCTAGAAACTTGAAATTTGGTACAGGGGTTCCTTATATGATGTAAGTGAGCACTAAGAAGGGATTTTTGGAAATTCACCCCCTAAGTGGTTGAAATAGGGGGAGTAGCGGGAAATTAATTCTACGCCTACAAAGTCGCGGGCGTCCTCTAGTCGTATTATAAAATGGTAGGTAGGTCGGCTCAATATTTTTTTAAGGTTAAAAAGAAAGATTTATTGTGTAATCGTGTTTACATGTGCCGGACTATCCTCGGTCGGTACTTCTACACCTGACTGCCGAGGCTGAGGCCGCGCTGCGGAGCGTTCTCTTACTAAAGAGCGTGTAGCGTGTCCAAAGCGTGGAGGAGGCGTTCGTAGTATGGGAACGCGCCGCACCGCGCCGCCGCAACGCGCCGCCGCGGCGCCGCCTCCGCTTTAGGTACGGTTGCGGCTTATCCTTTTAGCATTAATACAAATCAATAGAAGTGGCCAATCATGTAAGCACATCAACTGCCATTCCTTATTTGTATAATTAGTTATTTCTAAAACTTGCATATTTAAAATAACTATTATGTAATAATTATATTTCTAATCACATACACGTCCATGAACAGCTAATATTTATATTGTTAACCGTATCAGAATACCACATATAGCGCAACCGAAGCGTGAAAACAGTTTTATAATGAGCGTTGCCATGGTAATAACAGTTATTTTATAATTATTATAACATTTGTCAGTGAAATAGTGTTTGGTGATAAACTGACATCTCTACTTTTATATTATACCTACGTATCAAAACTGTTGAAATAAATGTGTATATATACTAAAATATTCAAATGATTAATATAACTGAAGCTTTAAGAAAAATAATAATTTACAAAACATCCATAAAATTGATTGATCCGGCTAATTTGCAATATAGCAATATGGTTGCACCAGAAACGGCGTTTGGTGAATAAAATCTACATTCCAATTCTTATAATTTATTGTTCGAAGTAATTAAAAACAAACCGTAATCTCCAAAGTATTAAAAGAATAAGCTTAACAAAAAACACTTTAAGTACCTTTTTAATTATCACGAAGAAACTATAAATAATATACTTATATAAATCACATACCTACACATCATTTTTCTCTGTGGTTGCTATCAATTTAGAAACCGCCAACCAAAAATAACTAAACTAATTACGAAAAACTTTGAAAGTCCCTTTTTTAAGATTGTAGAAAAGAATATTTTAAATTAGCTCTTAAGGTACTTGTGCCCGCTGCGCGAGCTTGCCTCTACACTCGTATCTCAAGAAGATTTATTTGTACCTGACACAAACAACTATTCTTTAATCGTTTGCTTATAAGTCCAGCGTACGTGTGTGAAGAACACTTCAGGTCGCCATGTTCGGATAGAATACGAGTTTATGTACAACAGGACAAAACATATCAATCAAATGTTAAAGGAAATACTTAGGTCTGATAAAAAGTAAGCTTGTGAAAACCGATTGCTATTTTTGATTAAAATATTACTCGTATAGCCTATTCACTCCCACAACCCAGACGAACCTAACGACACCTCATATGTTAAAGTCCAACAAGCCGATAAGGCTGCAGAGCCACAGGAATGAAAAATGAAAATGAAAATAGTTAAATTCCTTTTTAAAAGATACAAATACACATTAGTGGTTGGAACTTCGTTTTAGGTTAGTAGACCCGAGTCATTTAAGGAAACTTAATTCTAATAAAATACATTACTTAATATTGGTGTGTGTGTGTGTGTGTGTGTGTGTGTGTGTAAGTGTCAATAAATATACATAGATACATACATACATGCACTCGAAAATCATAACATGACCCTCTTTGTGACACAGTCTGGTAAAAAGTAACGTAAACGCGCTTCCTTTAACCACATTACGTATCAAAATTACACGAAGCACGTCGTGTGTGCCGACCAGTATCACATAAATAAATAGCGTGGCGATGCGCCGCGCTAGATTCAGCAACAGCTGTAGAATCAGGCCCACGCGGTCGGGGTCAATGCCCACTCGTATTTTCAACATGTGCCGACGTTTTCCGCGTTCCACGGAAAGCGCTGCGCTCGCTTGTCAGTTGTCATCCCTTCGAGCTTCTTCGGTTATCTTCGGCCGCCATCGGCGGAATTCGATTTGGGTGGATTTATTTTGCGATTGCATTTACTGCGATTCGCTTACTACAGATGGTTTTAGTAGGTAAAGTTGTTTGGGTTTTATATCTTTACAGGGTCACTTTAAGATTAATATTTTGTATTAATATTGTAGTATTTATATCTTAACTATTAATTACTTCTCGTTATATAATATCCAGACACCACCCACTGACAAATTAATTGTAGCTCATTAATAAATATGGCAAACAAAAGTAAAGTGACGGGTTTAGTAAGATACAATATTGCTTATCCGGGCCTCTGTTCAAATCAGTGAAACCATATCGTGTTTGAGCTGTTATCGTACTGTCACGGTTTTGGTGGCTCTCATGTACTTGACAGTAATGGCGGCTGACTTCAAAATGATACCATAACAGATCAAAGTACATGTTTTTACCGGCGGGAATATAGACCCTGGAGAAGGTGAAACACGCCCTTAAATTTTCACCTGTTTATTTCTATATAGGTATGCTTGTACGCTTTACGCTGCTTTATTCCGCATTTATCTAAAAACTTGTACTATTACTTATTCTGAGCTAAAACGTCGTTCTTCAACGGTGGTTTCACAATGCTAGTACTTAATGATCAATGTAACACTGTTGGTGGCTCGAATTTTAATCCGATTCCAGGCCACAAGGTGACCATTCTTTTATCCACAGTGGGAACCGATTATAAGTACTTATTTGCCGCGGGTTACGCCCTTCTTTGATGTTTCTCTTTTTTGCCTAAAGGATTTAGCGTTATCTATACTATAGGTACATAATGTACTATTATACTATAATGTTTTTAGACGTTGTAGGGCGTAGGGGGTAATATTGAATAGTCTTTTTCCAATAGAAAGCCACGTTACTTGTGAGTGTCATAACTTCATAGGCTAAACATATTAACACAAAAACATAGTTGCCAAACGAAATGGGCACGGGAACAGCCACTTACAACTAAACAAAAGAAACGAGAAGCAAACAAATAGCTCTATACAAATTATCAGGTTGGAGTGTATCACGATAAACCACGTTGCTTTTGACCTGCGCCTCTATTCAAGGCAGTAAAATTCAAATCGTATTTGACCTGTTACGGGATTGTTTTTAAGTCGGCTGCCATTACTGTCAAGAAAATAAGACCTATCTAAACGTTGACAATAAGACAACAGATCAGAAACGATATTGCTTTTACCGTGGTAGATAGAGGCCCTGTACTGTCAGCGTTTATACGGCTATTATTTACTTGACAGTAAGGCTTCTGAGTTAGGGGTCGAGTGGGTCTCGACTTCGGTACTCGTAGGTATAGTAGGCGATGGTGGACTTCGATATTCACTCAGCCAACGTTAACACTAACCGTTATCAAAACCTAACGTTAAACCTCTACGAATAGAGGGATTTTATAAGTTTGAAGCCTATGTCTGTCCGTCTGTTGCGTCGTTGTTTCCAACGGACAGACCAATTTAGACGCGGATATTAATAGAAATGTTCAACTAGGGTAGAGTTTGTTTGATGATAATCGGTACCGACAAGGTCCAGTTGGCTACATGTGCCATCTCGATAAAACTATTTGGTTTCCCGTCAAAAAAAACATTCCAAGCGCTTATTTCGTAAAAGATCAATTGTTTTCTTTGATGGCTCAAAGGTTAAAATCAACAACGCACGTAATAATAATATTTTGCATGATTGCAGCTAAGCAGTTCGGCAGCATCACTAGGCACCACTATAACTCAAGAATAGTATCAAATTATAATTTGGTTAGGTCAGTGCGGCCCGCGGCAGCCTGCCGGCGGCGGCGCGGTATCGTGCGGTGTTGAGACTTGAGAGTCGAGCGTTATCGCAATACAAACACGCACCGGGTCCAATGTCAAGGCAGACGGCGGCTGTTTGGCGCGCACGGAGCGGACGTGCTGTAGCAACAACGCTGCAACAATATCGGCGGACTTCAATGCTATACTTACTAAATAGACTTAAACTTCGAATTGGCCAATCAACTACCAAGTACTTAATCTGATAACGGTAGTTTAAGGTAAACCAGATCACAAAAAAACAGTTTCCCTGGACAGAACAAACGGTGTAGGGTTCCGTAGTCAACGAGGAACCCTTCACCATGTCTACCTGTCATTAAATACTAACTAAAACTCTTTGCTTATGTTATGACGTTATGGAGCGTTTAGTCATTCATTAATTGTGTTTATCTACGCACATATCGTAAGTCCTCTTTTATGCGTTCAAAACCCGTAGGAAATGACCAGCATTATTGCAACTAATTTTACTATGAAAAGTTTCTTGTCTGTGGTAGTAGGTAAAATTTGTACTGTAATGGTTATAACAGTATAGATTTTGGTAAGGTTATGAGTTTCAAATTTGGAACATGTTCCAAAATTAACACAATTTAAATAGGTCCAATTCTAGGATCAATTGGAACGTCAACTCGTTATATTTTTTAGTACAATATCGTAGGATATTTGAATTTCGAACGACATGAGAATAGGGACTTTATTAGTAGGTATGTCTACCATATGATTTAAAAAAAAAACCATTCATATTCGTGACACAGGTTTCTTTTGCCGCCATTTTTGTTGTCAATTCGTCGTATCGTAAGTCGTAATTTGATTTCATTTAGTTCATTTCTTTGTTGAGTTTATTGTGCCACTTATGAAAATTCTGCTTATCCAAGTAGACAACAATTGATTAACATTGATTAAATTTAACATCGTTTGGTGAAATTGGTAGGTACTTAGATATGTTACAGGTAGCGCTGGTAGCAATGCAGGTCATTTGCCTTTCGGCTTCTGAACCCATCTTAGAGTACTTATAATATGTGTGTAGATAAAGTATTGTACGCGACTCTGCGTAATTGGCATTACAACACTCGTGTCATCTATTATGAAACTCGCCTTGCGGCTCGTTTCATAAACCACACTCATGTTGTAATGCCTGTCATTACGCAACCGTCACGTAAACTACTAGTATCACATTATTATAAAGTAAAGTTTAAGTATTACATGTACATAGTTTTTGTTATACTTTATATTAGGCGGAAACTTCGGCAACAATGGACCTAGGCCAAAAATCAAAAATATTTTAAAATGCTGGTTTATTGTGTTATCTTCTTGGTTTTGGTCACAGCTTACAGGGTTGGGCAGATTAAGTGTCCTAGTTAAAAAGAGCCATAAAATTAAAACAAGACAGATTTTTTTAAAATTTAACACGTTTTTATTTTTAGCGTAGTCTATACTTAAAAAAACCAATTTATAAGTTCAAATCGCTCGCCATCAGCTTTAATAACTTGACGCATTCTTCCATAGAATGCATTGCACGCGGCACGCACTACCTCGTCTGGTATTTCGTCCCATATCTTGATTAATCGATCCTTAAATGAGTTTAGATTCATGCCCTGTGTGCTCCCAATCTTGCTCAGCATGTAACGCCATAACAAAAAGTCCAAAGGATTCAAATCCGGCGATGATGCAGGCTATTCTTGCCACGGTATAAAATCTGTCAAATTTGTTCTACACCAGTCTTGAGTGCGTTTAGCTTTGTGAGATGGGGCACTATCTTGTTGGAAGCAGTAATAGTCGTTTCCATATAATTTTTGAGCATTTTCTAGCAAATGACCCTGTAACACGTTCTGGATGTAAGTCTTGGTTAATTTTGACACCTCGATCAATAAACAGCAACGGTAACTTGCCTCTAGGTGATATCGCACCCCATATTACCATGACAGCTGATGCACTCTGGAACCGTTGTACGGCTAATTTGTCCACAGGAATATCCTTCAATGAAGCACCATAGACACGATCGTTTTGTTGGTTGTGACTGTCTTGTAACTGGAACATCTTTTCATCGGAAAAAATAATATTTTCGCCGTCGTGCCAAGCTAGCAATTCCCTAATTTTTTTCATTCTAGCTTTTTTCTGGGCATCTGTTAAGCCATGATTTTTTTGATTTTTGTAGTCCTTTAGCCCAAGATCATATTTTAAAATACGACTCATTGTTCGACGGGATATTTTCATATCTTTAGCAAGTTTGCTTGCACTTCGAGCTGGATTTCGTCTAATACGCTCACGAATATTTTTAATGATGTTTTTGGTGCGAACAGATGGCTTTCTTCCAGGTTTGGGCCTGATTTGTGAAGATCCCGTTTCTTTGAATCGCTTGACGGTCCGCGATATAAACCTTATATTGATATTTAAATGTTTCAGCGTCTTCAATATCTCACACGGTCGGTATTTTTTCTGGTACAAATCGCACACGAGCTGGCGTTTCGCGTCTATTGTTGAAAACAATATAAAAACAAAATATATCAAGCTGACGTGTAGAAATCATAAAGAAGGTTAAATTGTCAACAAAAACAATATACGAAGTGAATAAAAAGTTTAGTTATATTTAAGTAAAAAAGCCATACACTACTAGGATACTTAATCTGCCCAACCCTGTACATAGTACATAAGTAATACATTAGCGTTTTCAGTATTTTTCTTACAGTAAAAAATGTGGTACCTATACTAACATAACATATTCAAAAAATGCTGGTTTATTTGTTTCAATTTTGAGATAGACCCCGTAACAAAATGGTACAAACTTTTATTTGACCCCATTTTCTGATTTTCCTATAAATTATTTCTACTTTTCTTGAATTCGAGAATTGGTCTCTATAAATCTAAATCTATATAATAATTGTAAAATGTCCTGAAATAAGACGAGAATGTACGTACCGCCCCCCCCCCGATCTCCGAAACAACTGATCGATCAACGCACAGCCGGGTCATTTTTGTAGTTGGAAACGTGGTAATTGGTATTTAAGCTACTTTTTATAAATTAAAACTTCGAGTAATTTTGTAAAAACATTAAACCTAAGGCGATAAATGGGGGAGTAAAGTTTGTTTGGGAGATTTGTTATTTTTCAAGTACCTTGGAAATTGGTATTTTGGGTATCGTTTATACACGATTTAAGTGACTGATGCTTTTTTAAAAGGCATCATGGGTGTCATTTTCTTAGATTATCTATGGTGATTTCGAAAATGATATCAAATTTGTAAATCAAAATAGCGGCCTTAAAAATGTTTTTAAATCGTCATGGGTGTTATTTCCTTAGATTTTTGGGGACGCAGTTTAAAAGATCATCATTGGCCCTATGTCAAAATTTTAAGTCGGAGGTAATGTTTTAGCCGGCAAATTTTCGGGCCTTTTGCTAAAACTACGTAACGATGATTACCCCGAAAAAGACGGCATGATATCTGTCCCTGCCGATCTGTGCACAACAGGTATAGCAGCGTTGATAACCTGATTTCAAAAATCCAGTAGTTTCGCACACCTAGGAAAAATTAATAATGTGGATATGTGAAAGGGCTAAATATACTGACCCCAAAGAACGAACAAGCAGCTGTCATTAATGACATACCTAATATAACTGAACTCCTTTGAAGGACAACAGATTCTTTAGAACTCTATAGAAACTGTGATTAACACAAACAATGCCGTTAATTATCCCACTATTGAACCCATATCTGCCATATCACAGACTTTTACTACGTTTAGGTATACCTGTTATATGATTAAAAATTATATAGCCACCCAAACTTTGTAACGGCACTACTAGGTTGAAAAGCGATTGCAAACCGGAGTGATTTTCAATCCGGCTGGATTCGGTCGGATTTCGTCCAATCCGGTCGGACCTGGCAGGATCCGACCGGATTTGTGTCGCGGTGTTAATATTAACATTCTCTATTATCTCTAGTTTTTTTAGAATAATAGGGGAATGAAGGAAAATATCATTTAAATTTGATATTAGGTAATCACAAAATCACAAACTTAAGTTTCATTACACTGGCTCACCACAAAATCGAATAAAATTATATTGAAGCGTTTCCTCAGCTTGGCCAACCTAACATAATAATGCTCTGAGATCAATAACTCACAAGACTTGTATTATTATATTAAAGCATAGAGAAAATATAAATATTATCCCCTTACTCCTTCAACTTCATAGGTCGATATTTCTTCTTTTAAGATTTTTTTCATAATTACCCATTTTTCTATTGTTTTGGAAAAAGTCAGAAAACTTTTTATGTGAAGTTTTTGTAAAAATAATAATTGATTTTTGCTTTTGGATAGGAATGTGCCCGCTTTGCATTTCAGTAGCTCTTTTTTTTTACTTCTAGTAGTTTTTTGCTTTTAGTTCTAGTCTAGCATTGTTGTAAGTAAGCTTCCGCGCCATGCCATGCTATATTACGCGCGTTTTCGCACTTTATTTTGCTTTACCGGATCCGATGATAATTACCGGATCCGACAGCTCCCAAAAAACGCCGGATCCGGTCGTATTACCGGATCCGGCGGACCGGATTGCAATCCCTAGTTGAAAGTCAAGGCTTTGCACTGGAACGTAGTAGAAGCCACAATTTTGGCCGGACCTGCTCCGGGAGAATCAGTGTTTGTACCGTGTATTCCATGAATACCAAATGATCTCCCGTTTGAATTCAAAACGTTCCAGTTTCCACTGAAGGTCTGTTTCGTCATGACTATAAATAAGTCGCAGGACCAAACTCTCAAATTCGCCAGAGTAGACCTACGGCAGGTCTGTTTCTCCCACCACGGTCAGGTCTATGTGGCGGCTCCCGGGTAAGTTGACCTAAAAGTTTGATTCTATTGATATAAATTAGATTCTATTACCACCTTCAAAACTTGTGTTTATAATGAAGTACTTTATAACAAGTATGAGTAAAGTGTTAATTGAACACTTTGTCTGATTAATAATCACCTTCTACCTTACACCTTCTGTTTAATACTTAGAGGCATCTGACTTGCAGTGACAAATTCACAACAAAGTTTGATTTTAGGTTAATAGGAAAATTACAAGCGTATCCAAACGCGGTGGTAGGTAAAAGATTGTGATATGGAAGACCATTTGCGTTATATTCCAAGTGTTCAAGTACACTGCTCTATGATTTACCTACTGCATCGTCGGTGACTACCGCCGTATTTCTGTCCTTCAAGGACTTCAGCATTTATAACCTCTGCTTGGTCGTTTTCAACTGTTGTTACTGCAGCGCACATCTAAGGGCCATTTAAGTCACGCTTTTATTTTATTGTGTTTTATTTTATTTTATTCGTAGGTTTCACAGGAAACCTACGAATTAATAAGCAACGTCTGGATATGAACATATATCTTTTTTTTAAATAGCTGGATCTTGAATTGTACTTCATTTTTTTGCGCAGACTGGGTCCCGCTTATTTTAAAATTTAACATTACCCCGAATTAGACGCTAGCGAAGCCGTGTACAAAAGCTAGTAAATAATATATAAATAAATGTGAAATGTCAATCTCACACAAATTTACCTTCTGGGTCTTTGACCTGTTATCGTGTTGTCAACGTTTTGATAGCTCTTATTTGCTAGCCGGTAATGGCGGCCGAGGTTCAAAACAATAACATAACACGTGATACACAATTTGGTTTTACCGTGCTGAGTAGAGGACCTGGTCCCAAACAAGCTCTAGACTGGAATGGGTACCTACTTGAGAACGATAAACGTAGGTACCTATGTATTTAAACATAACTATGGATTATTTAAAAAAAACAACTTGCTAAATTGACAGATATGCTCTGATGATTCAACTCAGGCTATAGTAGGTGATCCGAATAGGAGACGACCTTCAACGAGCTGTTTATTCGATAAAAAGTATTTTATATCAAATTTAATTAGTCAAGTAATATATGGCGATGGGTAGGCTGAAATATCAGTCCAGTATATATAATTACTTAATTAAAAATTAAAAAGGGTTTTTTTTAAATTGCATCTGCTTGTATAATAGACAAATACATAACAGAATATGCAAACGTTAGGTTGACTACTTTGTTCCCATCTTAGAATTATTGGGTAGGCAGGTATAAAGCAGGTAAGTCGGTACTAATAATTTACGCCAAACTTAGGCTTCATACTTTCGATTGGTTTGTAATTTGTCTATTAAACAAGCAATTGCATATTATTTAAAGTTCCGTTTTAAATTTTTAATAAGGTAATAATGTACTGAACTGAAAGTTTTCAGCCTACCTATTCGCCATATTTTACTAAAAGTATTTAATTTGACGTAAAATACTTTTTATCGAATAAACAGTTGGGTGAGGGTCGTCTCCTCGGATCTTAGACCACCAGCCCGCTAATAATTCGGCGAACAACTGAAGAGCTAACGGGGACGAAAACCACCTTGTAGCGATAGGCACATGCTCAGTTCGGAGTTCGGATAACTTTATTCAGTTCAGTTGTTTGTTAGTTCGTAAGAATTTTGGCATAATATACCAACGTATGCTTTAGCTAAAGCATTTTTAAAAGAAGCATACCTCCATGTTTGAATATGAGTATAAATTTACGGGTATGCAAGAAAATTATGCGCCAAAACTGTGTTCATATAATAATGATCCCCTTTAAACAGTATGACAATATTGACAATACTCGTTCGAAGCGTGAGCTGCGCAAAAAGACTACTGCGCGTCGCTGTCAAGCAAATATTAATGGCTCTCATCGAACGTCATTCCGCCGAGGAATATATTGTAAGCTAATTGAGCGGAGTGCATTCGCACAGACACGGTCCTGTTGTTTATGGTTTCGTAACAGTGATGGCGGCTCGCATGAGTCACGGCCGAGCAAGTTCATTGTCGTCCGTCCGAACTTGAACCCGCTAAAGGCTCTTCCTTGTCACACTGCCAGCTACAACGCGTACGGCGATCGCTAGCTTTAAGCATCACTAAGAGAAATTGAGGTGTAATACTAAAATACAAAAACTAAAACATCATACTAGAAACTGTTCCCATTTCTGTAATGATATATTTTTTTAAAACCTATGCCGTAATATGTACGAGTATACCTATGAGTGACGATTTATTTAATTTAGTTTAGCTCACGTTTCCTAGCGGGGGCCCCGTCCCTCAAGTTAGGTACGCGATTGGGTATGCTCCACTTTGCTAACATTCCAACTGACAATGACGGCTTTGCCAAAATATTGTGGGTTATTAATTATTAATTATTATTATGTGGCTCACCAAAAGGGGTCTTCGTAGATAGTGGTTGTTACTTTTTCAATAACGAATTCGTTTTTTTTTTTTTGTTAGGATCCTATTTAATAGAGATGCTCCGAATATACGTTTGGTATTCGGTATTCGGCATCTTTTTCACTATTTGTATTCGGCCGAATTATTAGGTTTTGGTTCCGAATATATTCGGTTCTAGTAATTCTATTTTCTTGGCTACACGACACGGTATGGAAGTAAAAGACAAAATTTCTTATGTAAGATTTATGTTATATTATAAGTCAAAGAAAATCGATGTGGAATACGTGTTGAATAAAGCTTATAAAATAAAGATATTAAACTTCTAATCAACATTTATTTTGAAACCTCAACTCAACATGTTTATTTCGTAACCTGTAGTTAGTATAGTCAACATTTATTTTGAACCTTGGTGAGGTACGGCTCGCTTGTCTTCTAGCCAGCTGCAACACGTAGCGTGCATGTTAGAACCTGTTTACGCGGCAAAACAATGAAATGCTATACCGAATAATTCCGCCAAATAACCGGTTCGGTAAAGGTTAAACCGAATAGTATTCGGTATTCGACTATTCGGCGAAACCACTTTTCGGCGCATGTCTACTTATTAAGGTCACTTATTCACAAAATATCAGAATACCAAAATACAAAACTACTTTTTTTATCTGAGTACCAAAACACAAGTTTCGAAATTTTGGGATTAATTGAATGTTTAATTATGGAATTCCCGTAGGTACAGTTGATAGTCTAACATATATCCACTCTTTTACATCTTATTTCAACGGAATAAGGTGAAAAAATGTAATCATAATATCTTTGACGTCGACCGTACCTAGGTAGTTCCATATACAGGTGGTGGCCACATAAATAATGACTTTTCAATTTTGCCAACTAAAAAGCTCTCTTAGGTCGCATGGTCCGATTGACTCGTCCGATCAATCGGAATACGAATAGTTCATGACCAATTTTATTACTTAACACAATTAACTTTGCCTCATTAACTAACGTATAAACTTATGTACAATGAAAAACTTAAATTAATGACCTCTTGCATGTAGTTGTGTCCAAAACTGGTACGACATTAACGTCAAATTTCAAATATATAATGTCGAACGCTCAGATGGGTTACAATTAGGTACACGAAAGAGGTCATGTACTTGAGTTTTTCACCGATTACGGTTTAAAACTGACCATATATTTTATAGGGATTTAAAAACTTACCCCCTTACTAATAAACGTTGAGTAACGGTGGTATAGCTATACAATGTTTTGTCCTTATCTGACAAATTCAAATATCACAATGACAGATAAGGACAAAACATTGTATAGCTACACCACCATTACTCAACGTTTATTAGTAAGGGGGTTAGTGACGACACTAAAAATAAAATTGTTTTGTCAACTTTTGATTTAGTTGAAAAAGTTTAAAATTTAGTCATACCTATTTGAAAGCAAGTCATATTTGAAAAAAACGCAAGCGTTCCTAATTATGTTGCTACTACTGTACCTATATAGAATTTGAGTTCGAAGTAAGTACTTGCCTGCCTAACTAAGCGGACGTTATCCTGCAAATTTCTATTCTTAAAAACCGTCAAATTAACCATCGGAAATAAGGAGTTTAGAATATAACTACATAATGTTACTGATTCTAACCTATTTTATACATAACGACTATGAATAGGTTCATTGATGGGATCATAATCATAACATAACATAAGGCAAAGAACACTTGGTAGGCCTATGTTGTTGCCCCGGCGGAAGGTGACCTGATCACACTTTCCTGAAGTATAATAACTAGTCCCATGCAGTTGCATGTATGAGATGAGTGTATAGCTAGCACTGTAGCACCGGGTTCGCGGTGTTATTGATAAGGTACGTAAATAGGCGCGCAGCCGGTATGCGCGGCGACGACGACTCCGTCTCGGCAGATACATGTGCTGATAACCGGTCGATCGCTCATTGTTTATCGCCGGGAAAACAACTCATTTTACTAATTATTACTTGTATACTTCTGCATTGTCCAGGCAGTTGCCAGCCAGCCGCTCGCGCTGGCACTGCACTGGCACCGGTTGTCCTTTGAAATTTTACTTACAAATCTGATAAAGCATCGGAGTATTTTTCATGATACCTACTTCGCTTAACACGACAGCCTTTGTCCTTCTAAGAGAATTGGAAAACATCTTTATATAGGTATAATGGGATATTTTATAACAATTACATGTAATACCTTTAATCGAGCAATTCTTGGATTGATAATATATATATATATATACACATATATATAATCCGAAGCTCGGAAACGGCTCCAACGATGTTCATGTAATTTATTTAGTATGCAGGGGGTTTCGGGGACGATAAATAGATCTAACGCCAACCAGGTTTCATTTGTAGGAAATATGCCAAGAAAGTCATCCATGTACTTTTATTAATTAGGCATGAAAATTATTTAGTGCTAACAAATTAATTCATTTTACGTCAATTTAAATGATCATTGATCAGTTTGATCACACTCGAAGTGGAGTCTCGTAGGAACCTACTCGCACTTACTTGGATCACTCGCTATGCACTCTAAACTGAGTGAGCTAGACTGAGTGCGAAATAGGGGCAGACTGAAAACCAGCGCTGCGAAGACTCGAGCACTCGCCCGCGCTCGCAGCACATGCTGAGTCTGTGCCTTTTGTCACACCTTTTTTTATGTATAAAATTTTGTATTTAGTATTTTACTGGTTTTTTGGGTGACAATAAATACTTCTTATTCTTATTCTTATTCTTAAATAGCTTAAGCTATATCTAACTAGCGCGACTTACCTAGATATGTAGGTAGGTAGGTAGGTAATAGATAACTTGCCGCACGCAGGAGGTAAGTACTTGAAAAATCACGAGTAGGTACCTAATTAATAGTAGTAGTACGACTAAAATAAGTAATTTAGTGATGATAATATTGGCACTAAAACAAGACTAGCTATAGAACATTTTTTCACAGCGTGGGTATCACAAAACAACACATTTAGTCTAATAACATTTATACCTACCCAGATTATAGTGCAGGGCTGACGTAGGTACGACGAGTAGTTAGGTACCTATTCTAATTTGAAGAGTTCAATGTCAGGTCGTCGACCCGCCCTGCTGACGCGAGCACCGCGCGAGTCGCGGGTAGGTGTAAACATTTATGTACCTACTTACGCTAAGGCTATAACTACGAGTACGTAGGTAATTAATAGATGATACCTACGAGGTATAAACACAACCCCGATAAAACTAGCTTAAATTAAAAAAAAATTGCACCGATCTATCCATTTGGGAGTTAGGTGCGACGCCATAGACAGACACACACATTACACAAGCACAAACGTACGTACTTATTGGTACTTTTGTGAAGGGGGCTGAGAATGTTGAGATAGTACCTGCCCGAGTATTGCTTGGTGTCGCATCACTCATCTCAACATAAAGTTCCCAAGTTCGCCAAACAATATTCACCTATGATATGAACCCACAGTCGTCACTCCAATTAGTTAAGGACCTATCTACAGGATTGCGCTTTATGCCCCTTTACAGTGAAGGTACAGACTTTGTTTTAGTTGTATTGTAACAGACTTACGGAAATTTAAAAAATAATTACCTATTAGGTAAATGCTTTACCCTAAATGGAATCTTTAGTTTTAGATATTCTGGAGACATCTCCATATAGGTACATATAGAAACAAGCTTACTCTATTTGAGTTTTTTAATAGTACCTACTAGAAATGACCTAAATAGGTACCTATACTGATATAAATGATTTTGGCAATAATCGATAGTCTTCAGGTACTTACTTACCTACACGTCGGGTGCTAAGGTCCTGACCTAGGTATCCAGCACCTACGCTAGCCACAGCCCGAGCCTGGTAAAACATCGCGCAGTTCGCGCACCCTACACTACAGATGACTTATTTTGACCCAGTTACCGCAGGAACTCCCGTCAGCTTTGAGTTTCAGAATCCGTTGAATAGCAAAAGAAAACTTTTGTTTTGACGACCTTGTCATTACTTCTGTCACGTGCTTTATTTCAAGGGCGAGGGAAAATATGAGCCGTTATTTATGTAAGTAGGCATGCGTATTGCGTACTTATTTCACTGTGTGATATTTCAAAATGTTAGGCTTGTAAAAAACATTAAGCTTACATAGTTACGTAATAGGTATGTAACTGGCGTAGCTACTGGACTCGCATACAACTTTTGCACCTATGGGCGCCACTTGTTTTTTTTACATGTAACTACTTAGCCCGCTGACTGATAAACAGATACAAAGATAGAAAGACCGACAGACGAACAGTGGAGGCTTCGTAATATACTTAAAAGGTTCCCATTGACCCCCTTTGGGTACGAAACCAAAATAAAAACGAAACCAATGTAAATGTACCAATGTACGCGGAACATCGTACTTGACTTCTCGTCAACAAAGACCACTAATCTACTAGGTATGTACCTACCACCTATTTTACATATCCTCCACCGCTACTCTATAGCTACTATTACTATATTATTATTT
The DNA here is from genome assembly GCA_923062465.1 of Acleris sparsana. NCBI lineage: Eukaryota > Metazoa > Arthropoda > Insecta > Lepidoptera > Tortricidae > Acleris > Acleris sparsana. The sequence continues at coordinate 26,013,401 of OV281285.1, read as the reverse complement.
TATATTGGAGAAACATGCTAGTCTATATAGTATACTAGTTTATCTCATAGCACTAACCTAGGCTACCCCACAGAAACCACAGAAACCAATCGAGGAGCCTGATTAATAGTTTTAATATATTGATTAGGTATAACCTTAGAGAGCATACGTTTCTAAAGCAAGAACCGTAAATCAAAGTAAGCGTAGGTAACCTAACAATTTACTTATACCTAAACGTTACGGACTTACAATGAAGGCACGGACAAGGAATTTAATTTCTATACCACTTTGGCCTATGTCAAAGTGCCGTAATCAATCAAAAAAAAAAGACTTCTTATGAATTTATTTACAGCGTCACTTTGACATAGTCCAAAGTGGTATAGGAATTAAATTCCTTGACTGTACCTACCTTCTTTTCAGCTACTTTTTCATCCCTTCCGTCAATACATTGACATACCTATATACAAGTGGCTAGCGGTTAACGTAGGTAGGTAGGTATAACACACACGAACAGTGTGTCTCACAAATACTAAAGCCGTAGTACTAGGTACGCCTATAAAGACAAACTCATGACGGCTTGACGTTTTTGTACGGAATTCTATGACGCAGTTGTCTCCAAAGTTTGTGTATATACCAGGCTCAGTAGGTATAGGTATTATTATAGCGTGCTCACGACATTAGAAGTTCACTCGCGGCCGCCGCGGGGCAACGACCGTCCTTAGCACAGCTACGCGGAGCTCACAGGCGGTCGGCTATCTCCCTCTAGCGGACGTTGCGCGCTACTGTTTTCAATACTATATTCAAATCAATTCAACTATTGTTTTTGGAACTGACTTCCCGGTATATCTGGCCGGTTCAATCCAAATCAGATACTGGTCCTTGCCATTTACTAGATTTTGCTGATTTGGTTCTCTACGATAAAGTACCGGAAACAAAGGTATCAAGATGGTTTGTTTACGGGTTCTTGCTATATTTTTCAAACAACAAGTAGGTACAAACCAACATTCAAATCTTAAGAAAGTCTAACCTTTGACGAAGTGTAAGATAAGAACTGACCCCACTGATACTACAAAACGAAAGAGTTCCATTCGCGAAGTCGGAAGCCGCGAGTTCGTTCCCTCGTCGAGGACTATCTCTATATGAATACAAGCGGTGCCCGCTTTACCGCCTCTTTCAATTTCTCTTAGGAGGAACGTCTCCCTCTTATTACGTAAGAGCCGCTAACAAAGGATTTTTAACCAACTAAGGCTAACAAGGAAAGGTACCCAACTGTCCGGTGACTCTACAAACATCAGTTTTCTCACAAAATGACTTAACAGTACAAATCCTGACTGGAGATGAATCTGTACACCTACAAGGAAAGGTACCCAACTGTCCGGCTCCGATTTGGTTTATTTAGATATATTTATTTAAAAGAGTAGTCTCAAAGTAGTGGTTTTTTTAAGCTGCTCAATCTCGACTCGACCTGCTGGGAGATATTCTCGTCCATTTCTACAACTCTTACCTACATGAAAAATAATGAGCGTGTTATGTTATAATATATCAGCTTCATATTTAAAAAAAATACCCTTCAAAGTTATGTATAGGTATTTCTATTCGTAGATTCACTTTATACTAATACTAGCTTTTGCCCGCGACTTCGTCCGCGTGGCGTGTTATAAAAGAGAGATCTTTGTGTGTATGGGAGAAAGGTTAAAAAATTGCTTAATTTTATTATTTTTGTATGAATGTGGAAGAAGCGAAAGACATTTGTCAGGATCGTAGCAGGTGGAAAGAAGTCGTCTCTGCCTACCCCTCTGGGAAACAGGCGTGATTTTATGTATGTATGTATGTATTATTTTTAAATGAGGTTATAGCACAAGTAGCTCAGTTGAATAATGAATTGTTATTAATTTTTAGATTATTAGTTTATGATAATTTGGTTTGATACAAATTTAGGAAAATACGATCAGTGGAGGCTAACCCTAAAGTACCTATAGGCTTTCGTCTAGAATTCAGAGGTGAGAATGTGGATGTCAGTCGGTATGAAAGTAAAAGTTTGACCACATGAAAACTAAAAACCGGCCAAGTGCGAGTTGGACTCGCGCGCGAAGAGTTCCGTACAAAAATAACAAAAAAAACTCGTTTGTTGTATGGGGACCCCCTATTTTAAATTTTATTCTTATTTTCGGTATTGGTTGTTATAGCGACAATAGATATACATATTCTGTGAAAATTTCAACTGACAGACAGACAACGAAGTCTCAGTATTAGGGTCCCGTTTTCACCCTTTGGATACGGAACCCTAAAAAGAGTAGAATGGAAGAGTGGTTCGGTTGGTGGGTGGCTGGTGCAACCGGGATATGGGAAATGTATTTAGGAAACATATTATTTATAAAATTTCCTTATAAACAACGTTTCTGGTCTTTTTGGAGGGTGGTGCGGGAATGACCAGACTGGATGGCGAACTTACGCGGGAGCACGCCACATATAACTGACCATGGGAGAAGCAGAGCTGTCTGAAATCAACTCCTGCTAACGCGACTGTTTGACCCTGCGACTTATTAATGGTCATGGCGAAACATACTTTCAATCAAACAACCGAACTGTACGCTCTACTCAGGGCAGTGCAGATCGCAGGGAAACACAAGGCGCAGAGAGTCAGCATCCTCAGTGACTCAAGATCCTCACTGGAGCTCCTCAAATCACCGGACACGACACACCCCTTGGTCCAAGAGATCAAAAATGCCACAACCCAAACAAGAGCAACGGGGACCGATCTCAGGTTCTATTGGCTGCGAGCTCACGTTGGAACGCCAGGAAACGAGAGAGCAGACGAACTGGCAAAGCAAGCAGCCCTTAGGAAAAAGACCGCCCCCCAATATGACATGGTGCCGGTGTCCTACGCCAAGAGGTCGATAAGACAAAACACGCTCGAACAGTGGCAGGTTCGCTACGGGGCATCCGGAACAGGTGCGACAACCAAGAAGTTTTTTACAACTGTGAGAGACGCGAACAGCATATTAAAGAAACTCAAACTCACAAACTTCTTGGTTCAAGCGTTTACTGGTCACGGAGGCTTCGCCGCCTATCTCCACCGTTTTAAGATCAAAGATTCACCTTCGTGTGTCTGCGACCCGACCCTTGATGAGGACATCTGGCACATTGTCTGCGAATGCCCGCGTTTTGGCGTGGAAAGGTTCGACCTTGAACAAAAGACCGGAGTCAAAGTTTCTCCAGATAGCTCAAGCTGGAAAGCCCTGCTGGGAACAGAAGCCAACCGCGAAAGCACGAAGGGTTTTATAGAAAAAGTGGTACGCGTAGCGTGTTTAAGGAACAAATAGTTCGGAGCCCGGACTATTGTGTAAAACGCTACGCTGAAATCTGACACCACGAAAACCTTTCGGCCACAGGACCCAGGCAGGATCCCACGCCGAAACAACCCCCCAGGCCTCCCTAAACCTTCGTACTCGTACCCCCCCTTCAAACCTCCCCCCTTCGCCGTATCCTGTTCAACATTCTTCTCCCACATAAACGCCCGTACCTGTATCCCCCCTTTAAACCCCCAATTTTCTTTTCCCTCATCCCAATCCCAACCCAACGCACCCCTAATCTTGTGGGATGATGCAATAAGTATTAAAATCTTCCAAACCCTTACCCCCATCTCTAATAACCTCTGTTTTATCTTTCTTTGTTTTAACGTAATTACATCTATGTTAACCCAGAGCTAGCTCTAACTTTCAGTGTATAACATACACTTAAGGTTAGAGTTAGATATATTCCTGACGCACGCACCTCCCGAACACCTAACGGGTGTCGGTAGGACGGGGGATGGGGAATCCTGCAGCCTCCTAAACGGGAGAATGACTTTCTCTCCCGGCCCTTCAGCACTGGCTGGGGTAAGGTTCCGCGCGCGATTCACTGGTCCCCCGTCAAAGTGACACCGGCCCTCCCATTAAAAAATAATAATTTTATAGGCTAAGTTGCAACGGAAGAGGTCACAAAAGAGGGCAGCGCAAGGAGACCCGCGCAAAAATAGTATCTCCAGGCAAAAGAGAAAGCCTCAAAAAGGGTAGCCCCACCCATAAAGATGGTATCAACAGCCACACAAGTGGTCCTAAAAGATCTCCGACCCAACCCTTCCATTGTCGGGCAAAAGAAAGGAAGCCCGTAGTCTGTAAGCATGCATGCGTCAGGATTTCCACTCCGCGACTCACATAGCTATAAGTCTCCCCCCCCACCCCAACCCCCATTCCTATCCCCCCTTTTTTTTGGAAAAACCCCGCGGATAAGTAAACGGAGGAAGGACTTTCTCCTCCGGCCTTTCAGCACTGGCTGGGGTAGTATCCGCGGGAGTCTAAATTCTAGTTGGTAATAGGGGCATTGGTGTTTTTAGCCGGTGCGAGCCCGGCAGTACCTGGGCCCTCCATTCCCAGGTCTCCGGAAGGGATTTATACCTCTGCCCCTTTTTCTTAAGCAAACAAAAGCAAGGACTTTTGTCTTTGGCCCCTCAGGCGATTACCAAAAAAAAAAAAAAAACATACTTTCAATGGAAATTGTCCCGTTCCCAGGGGAATTTTTAACTTTGCATTCACTAAGGGATATGCATGTCAAATTTCAAGCATCTAACTTATGCAGTTTAGGTTTTTTCATACAACATTTTTTTCTCGCTAACTTAATTTTTCAAAATACAGCCATAACTAAACTTTATATTTACTAAGGTATGCATGCATGCTAGATTGAAAAAATCTATCTTACGTGATTTAGATTTTTACATACAAAAGTTTTTTCCCAATAACTCCCGTTCCCGTGGGAATTTTGCAATATCGCGTTGCAAGTAAGCTTTACGTTCATTAGGGTACCTGCATGCCAAATTTCAATCATCTATCTTACGCGGTTTAGATTTTTCATACAAAAGGATTTTCCCGCTAATTCCCGTTCCCGTGGGAATTTCGGGAATTCCTTTCTTAGTGCACCTCTAAGGTACCTAAGCTACGTCCCTTCCAAATTTCAAGTGCCTACGTTCAGCCGTTTAGGCTGTGCGTTGATAAGTATGTCAGTCAGTCAGTCAGTCAGTCAGTTTCTCCTTTTATATATTTAAAAAGATGAGCATATGAATTTGAGCCGATATAACAAAACACGAGCTTTTTTTTTTCATGTTCTTAAACATTTGTTGTATATAATGATTTGTGCCGAAAACGGTATATGCCAAAACAAGAATATGCCGAAAACGGAATATGGCCAAAAAGGAATGTGCCGAAAAAGGAATCAATCGGTATATGTCGTACTTGGAATTTGAAATATTCTAATCACAAATTAGAAGAGATAAAATAAATAAAACAAAACGGGTAATGTTTAATGTTTACTATTTTTTTGAGCATGACTACTAGTGGTACTAGGCAGACCACGTGCGACGTGCTACGTCGTGCGGAAGCCCGGCCCTGAGCGTTGAGTGCTGATAGAGCAAGTGAATCGGAAGCGCTTTACCCGCTCTCGCCCCCGCTCCGCCGCTGCGGTGAAACAGTCAATACGATACGTAGTTACTCTTTATTTGCCCTCCGACCAGTTAAGGCTTAACACGTTACGCAAAATGTACTTAATTTGTAGGTAAACCGAATTGCAAGTGTGAGCTGCGTTATTCGTGTAATGATCAGAGGGTTCTTGCAGTTCTCTGTGGTTAATAGTCATTTGCACTGGGTGGTCGGTTATTTAACTTTGATATATTCATTCGTATTCGTTTGATAGATAGTTTTCATGGATTCTCGCGTCTAAATAAAACACCGTACTATACAGGGCCTAAAGCGGAATTTACATTACGAAACTAGTGGCATGAAAGTAGTTCTATGACATAAATTTCATCAATAATTTCACATGTAAACGACAAGTTTTACAATTCATGCATCGACGACACTGAGACAGTTGCGAGTCGCGCTAATGTCATCGGCCACCGTACAAACGAGACTACCGTCGCGGAAGCGCCCGCGGTGATAGGACCTGTGTTTTTTAGTCGTGGTCTGGGCGGTGTTATTCGAAAAAAAAACTGATATTAAGTGTGTCGTCGTGTGTCGAAGCCACCAACGTCTTTATTTCAAGACAATCTTTTCCCAATTTTATACAATTACATATTACATCTCATCTCGTATGATAACATTTTGCAGTTCGAAATAAAGCTTTGATGTTGGCGGAGCGATGAACACAGACATACTGTGGATTTCACAAGACTATTATTTCTAATGAAACTAGTTTCACAGGTAACTACTGAAAGTATTTGCTTTAATAAATCTGCACAATAACAAGTCTTTGTATTATTTATTAATTACTGTTTTGCAAAGGGTCAAAATTATTTTCAATCAATCAATTCAGGTAATTTAATTCGTCGTCATAGTCGCTTAACTATTTTAATCGAGATGTCTTATTGTCACCCTTGGTAATATGTACAATTGAGGAGGCGTCTATACCAGTGATTTCATCGGTGTTTTCATCCTTACACTTGAACACAGCAATGTGAACACTGCTGCTTGGCGGTAGGTTAAATAAAACTTTGGTGATAGCGATCCGAACAAACCCTGCGCCTTTGCGCAGTATGTGTAGGACCGTTCCTTCACGACTAAACACTGCTGTGCTGTCTATTAGGCTGGAATCAATGCTTTGTTTATTCCAACAACGGTAGTGGCAATAGAAATAGGTTTTGACCAAATGTTGCTTAGCAATTGTTTTCACCATGAAGTCGTAGCGTAGCCGTGACGTCACGGGAGCGGCGGCCGCCGGGTCATCGGCTCGGCCAGGTGCGTTCACACGCCTCCAGTGCACGGTTTAGGTTTTCCCGATTTCCTATTAATTTTCCTAAATCCTCTTTTCGTAAACATTTAAGTAGCCCCTTTAACGACTCGAAAGCAATCGTCACAATACCCTTATTTAATTGATAAGGGTATCCTTTCCTTCAATAGGTGGCAAAATAAAGAGGCGAAAAAAAGGCACCCGTCCAGCCCCGCTGGCTACAGTGCCGGTGGCGGCCGCGGAGTGCACGCTGGCGGCGCCATCGCTCGCCATATAAACTTTACTATGGAGACAAGATGGCTACTTTGATGCCTCTATCTTAATGATCGATTGAACAATAGTATCTATCTGGACAGCCGAGCGTCACTCGGGTTGTAAACGAATTTTCCCGAAGGTGACAACTAGACAAGTACATTTTTCACGCACGAAAACACCTTTTTCGCTCATCGAAACCGTTAGAGCCGTTTTTGAGAACGTGATTGTAAAATATATAATATTACTCTTTTAGTAACGTAGAATATCTAATGAAATGAAAATGAAAATGCTTATGCTCTCTGCAATGATCGTAATATTTACTAAGTTACACAAACGCAACAAAAACATTATTAAATCACGGCTATTGATTTTGAGGGATTCGTTCTCGGACGGAGTCCATAGGTGGCACTGTGGGACACTGTTACTTGCCTACGCGGTCTGTCCTAACTTTAAGGAGCTGTATCTTTTGAACCGTAATAGATGGGTTATTTTTTCCAGAAAATGTGACATGGCAGCGGTTTTACTATCATTATTTTAAAGAAAGTGTAATAATTAAAGGGGGGGGGGGTCCCCCATTCAAAACACGTGTTGTGCCAACTATTTTTTTTTTCGGTTCACCTTAAAAACTGAAAAAACATACAAGCATCCAATTAGGTGCGAATCGGTATGATTATAGTACAAACTCTGAAAAGTCACCGGTGCTAAAGAATTGTCATTGGTTTTTTAAACTATATTTAAACTACTTTTAGTAATCGAAAGTGCCCGTTTTCTTTTCAAGGGGTTTCGTAAACATAATTAAATTAATTAATAATGATTAGCACGATATCATAGTCAACTCTTAAAATAGTTATACCTACCTACCAACCACACTCAAGTCGCAGTTGCGCAAAGGAAATATATTCTCAGGATCTTCTTTTGATACATTATGTCGTGGGTTTCAGTACGTGCGCAGTTAAGAGGATTGTCAATCTAAAAAGTTCCATACAAAATGCGTTAACGTTTCTCTCCCATAAAACCTCGTCCGATTTTTACGGCTTTTGAATATGTTGCAAATATCATAAAAAACATAAAAAACAAATGTCTGTAGTTTTCCTTTACGAGAAAATATTTCTCAGAATTAAAAAAAAAACAAAAACAGAGACGTACAGACCTAGTTCTTTATAATACCTCTACTTACAACGTAGTCAAAAATAGTGGAAATCAGAGTTGATTTAGGGGGTGAGACACTTTACTAAATCTGTATGGATGGGAGCTAAATTTGTATGGATGTTTTTTGACTGGTTTGTGTGACTGGTGCAACCAGCAGCACTTCTCGCCGAAGATCTGGGAACACGCAAAACTGTATAACACGCGTAGTAGGTAATATTGGTATGTGAGGGCGGATGTTAACTAAATCATTGTGTTCATGAAAGTTTTCAAGTAAGACCGAACAATAACAGTTTAAAAGTATTATTAATATCGAAAGGTTTTTTATTTTGTTAGTTTTTAGGACTCATTTTAGTATTAAAAATATACGCTCTCTTGCCACATGTATTACGGGATTGAAGCAGCGTCACTTTAGATGCGCTTGGCTGATTTGATGATGTATTAATTCGTGTTCACAATTATTAGCAAAGGATTGTGACTGTTCGAACAAAGGCAATAGCATCCCCGAGGACTATACGCTTTTAGCCTTTTTTTGGTGGCTAGACTCTTAATTAAGGCTTGAAAGTCTAAAAGCCTATAAAAACTTTTAGTCCTTAAGGCTAGGCCTATTCAAGAGTCAAGACTACTAGTTGGAGGCCGGAAAGGTCTGGCGCGCCCGAGCAATTTTGAGGCTAGTCTGACAACAATAACGATTAACCCTCGGAAATGGCTATAAAGGCTATGAAACTCTTAGTCCTCAAGGCTAAGCTTCTATTCGAGATTATCAACTTTAGAAAATTGGTTAACCCTTTAAATAAATAAATTATTATCTTAGCTTGTAAGGTACAACAATTAAGACATCCAAAAAAAATCCATTACGGAAAAATAATTATTTTTTAAATGCATTAATGCTCTGTACAGTACAGGGACATGGTAGATTGCACCTGTACCCACAGCCTTTCTGTGTATCCAGCGTCCAATCCCCTCAACATTGTCATGAATTCCTATACTTTTTTCAGTACAAGGCAAGTGCAGTGACCATACTATCGATTTTGTATCTTCATCCTTTTTTTACTTAAGTAAAACATTTTTTATTTTTCTAATAATAAATTGAATGTAAAATACATGTTGTTTGTTTGATAATTTATTTGATAATGTCTTTCTTAGGCTCAAAAATAGCTTTAGCTTTAACATGAGCCTATTACTTGATAAAAAGGCCATCACAAAAAAGACCTAAAGGTTTGTATAGGCTCATAGGCTTCTTAAAATGACAAGAATTTTAAAGCCCTGCTTTATTAGCATAGGCCTAAAATAGAACCGATAGGCTTAAATTTAGGGCTAAAATCCTCGGGAAAACCTGGGCCGGGAGCATAGTTATTTCACGATGCGATGTAGTGAATCTGCAACAGAGCCGAGCCACTCTGCTATTAGCTTTTCTTCTTATTTATTCTCTGACTCGGAAGACCAACGCCATGGCAGGTGGGTACTGTTGTGGCGGCGCATTGAACCTTGAACTTGAATGCTGGACCGCTCCCAAAACTCGGAAGTCAGTCCATCGATTTGCGTCAACTAGTGACGGAAGTCGATGAACACGTGGTGACTCGGTCGCCATTACTCTCAAGTAAATAAGAGCTATCAAAACGTTGACAATACGATAGCAAGTCAAAGGCAATAAAGAGGTCTAAATCAACAATTAACGCTATTTTTAGACAAATCTGTTATTTTTGCATTTTAATTATCATATTTTTAGCACTTTACAAAATCAGTTTTCTCACAAAATAGCCTTAAAGTACAAATCCTGACTGGATATTGAATCTGTATACCAACTTACAAGGAAAGGTACCGAACCGAACTGACCGGCTCAGAATTGGTTTATTTTGATATATCGCTGATGTCAGAGACTAGGGTCGCCGTCAATGGAACTTGCACAGGATGTAAACAAAACCAAACGAACCAATTCACCGAGATTACTCGATAATCACGTACTTTAAAAGATCAAGTGACGTATGTATAATAGAGGACGCCCGCGGCTTCGTACGCGTAGAATTAGTTTCCCGCTACTCCCCCTATGTTAATCTCTTAGATACGCGGTGTAATTTCCAAAAATCCTTTTTGTGTCTCACTTACTCGTACATCATGAAAGGAACCCCTGTACCAAATTTCAAGTTTCTAGGTGCAGTCGTTTTGGCTGCCGTTGATATATAGGTCAGTGAGTCAGGTTTGCCTTTTATATATATACAAATAAGTATTTTCATATAAGGTTTAAGATGAAGTAACTATTTATTAAACGTTATTTTTAATAAAAGCACGCTCGGTGAATATGTGAGGTTATGTGTCAAACAGTACTAATTTGTTAACATCGTGCACAAGTTGTATTGACGGTGACTTTAGTCTAAAATAACAGACACGTATTTTTTTTAGCAGCATAATTTGAACCTTTTGGGGAAATTGTCCTCCAAAGTATTGAAAAGTGACTAAGCCCTCTAACTTCTAAATCGAAAAAAATATTGCTAATTACTGGTTTGATTATATGATATTTTTTCTGTTTTTATTTTTTTCCTCGCAATTGTGATGAAAAACTTTGTATGTTACACGGGTGGTAAAGGAATTACAAAGCTCGAGTCATTAAAGCCCTCAGCCTTCGGCTTCGGGCATTAGGCAGATAGGCTTTCTAAAAAACGAGTCTTTTAAAGCCCTGCTTTATTAGCAAAGCCAGACAGAACTGATAGGCTTAGATTTAGGGTTAGAGGCCTATAAGTCCTCGGGAACACTATTTCATACCCATTAAGAAGAGGGACTACATAACAGCTATGCAAACCCACTAATAAGTACTATTAGCTTGTACTTTATTTCATTATGCAATCGGCTCCTGGTAATAGGCGAGTCCAACTAAAGTCGGGGACTCACAACATACATTTTAACCAAGAGCCGACTTCAGTATTTAATATGTAGGTAACTGCCATTTTAAAAGAAGTTATTTTTTGCGTTTTGGATGTCGATTTTTTGAACCTTACAGCGTTACCTTAGAGCTCCAGTACTATATAGATTATATATTGTTTACAAGTTTTTTATATTTTGATATTATTGTACTTGTAATTGGGTATAATATTGATTTTACCGAAGAAGGAATCCTAACAAAATCACACGTACCTATGACCACACTTCGCAGGATTGGGACTTCTTATAAATAATCAAGAAACGTCCTAGATAATTTAAAAACCATTGTAGCCATAGTCGGACTCGCGCACCGAGGGTTTCAGTATTTGTTTTTTTTTTAGAGTCTGTATTACAATTATCCCAAACGTGACGCTTGTAAGTATGTATTCCCGTTTAGACGATAAAACAAAATCACTCACACATTAATAAACTCACGCCTTCTTTCCCAGAGAGGGGTAGGCAGAGCTACAGAATTACCTACAACTCTAAAAACTTGTCGATAATTCTGTAACATACGTTTTGATGATATTATTTTGTAAAAATCTCAACCGGCTATCTAAGGCTCAAAAGTTAGAGCAAACACACGGACGGACGGACAACAAAGGGTTAGTAATATGGTCCCATTGGGCACCCCTGAGGTACCACACCCAAAAAAGTCTTTAGTTTTGCATTTTACTTTCATTAACTCGAGTAACGTACTCATATATGCAAAAAATAATTTCCTTTATTTGGTTCCTGACGTAATAATAATATTAAGCTGTAACAACTCGTAATTAAAACAACAGTTGGTAGTAATGGTAACCGCTTTGTACAGAAATTTCCATGATAAAGAAATCAAAGCATCCCTATTTGCAATACAGCACTCTGTCTTAAGTATCTGAGAGAGACATCTGGTACTTTAACCCTACCGTTTTACTTGAACGCGAGCTTCAATGTAAAACGGTCACAAGACTGATAATAACCAATCACCACGCGTACTCGTACACGCCAGTACAATACCAACGCAAAATGCGATGGAGATCTGAATTTTTATTATGGATTAGGCCACCAACAATTGTAAATTTAACCCTCGAGACAGTGACACAGTGACGTAAGTGACAAGTGAAAACGCTCAAAACATAGTAACATTCGGTTACTCCCGGATAGAAAAACTTGCGCCTCTAACCTAAAATTGGGATATCTAATCTTGTAGAATTTAAACAGCTTTATTATTTAAATGTACTTCTCATAATATAATGGAACTACAGATTTATTAATTATTAACAGATACTTTTATAGGGCATGTAAAAAATATAATTTTACAATTTTTTATCAAATTTAGATCCCTCAGGGGAGAGTGAAACTACATTTTGCAAGCCAATAAAAGTTCTGCTGCCAAATTTTCGTAAAACGTGAACAACTATTTTTGAAGTCTTGGAAATGTGTTAAAAGTATGACCTGACTGTACTATGGGGTACTGGGTAATGAAAAACACGGGTTACCGTTGTTTCGGCGAAGTATGTTTGCCGAATGTATCGCTTCCCAGCCGTTACATTTGCCAACCCGAACTGTTTTCTGCAAACGTAAATTATTCAGAATTTTATAAAAAGTAACCTAACCTAACCTATTGGGTTCTACACGATGGTACTGATATAAATCCTGAAATATTTACAGTTACAAGAAAAAAAATGTGTTGGCAATTGAAACGGTTGGGAATCAATATATTTGGCAAATATGTTTCGGCCAAACGGCAGGCTCCAGAAAAACATACTTATATAGAGATATAAATAGTTAGATACATATGTTAGGTATAGAGTCTTCGAAAATCACTAACTCATCTATGCGCACTCTTATTAATATATATATAGAGATTCTCTACTGTGGCCACATAGACAATATTGTGGGTTCGCTGCTGCCCGGGAGTGCGGTCGGCTGCTGCGCGCAAAAGTGAAAGTGCTCTTCCTGCTTGTACGCGGAAACGTTCGAACGTAACTGCGATTTGCCACGAGCGCCGGCGCATCACAGCTGTAACGCGAAAGGAACTTCGGCCGGTAAATGGCTCTACTAGTGCAAAAGGTAATTGGTCTCCCACAATATCACGCTGGAAGAAAGTAAAATTCCCAATATATTTTTAAAATCCCCGAAAGTTGTTTAGAGATTGAAAAAAAATATTCACAAAAATGCCCGGTCTAACAACTTTTTATTTTACTAATTTAAGTTTTAATAAGTAGTTCTAAGAATAATATTTGATACAACAAAAATGAATGCAATGAACTTAATTATTAATGTCGTACAAGTACATCGCATTTTAAGCCTTATTTTATAAGCATCTTAAATTCTTTTAAAAATAACTCAAAACAGACCAAAACGATCTGCTGAAAACCATTTTAGCCCCGATCAATATGGTTTTCGACAAAAATAAGCGGGCGTGGCGGTTAGATTTAAACATAGACAAACACATAGCTTTTATTGACCTAGAGAAAGCTTTTGATAGAGTATAAGAAGAAGATGATGCATCCTGCGTGGTGTTGGCGTCGGTTACAGGGACCGGAAGATTATCTGCAAACTTTATAAAAACCAGAGAAACATCATGGAAGTTGGAGAGGCAATAGGAAAGGCAAAGGTATCTGCAAACTTTATAAAAACCAGAGAAACATCATGGAAGTTGGAGAGGCAATAGGAAAGGCAAAGGTAAGGGGTCAGACAGGGGTGTCCACTCTCACCGATCATACGAGTATTTAAGTTTTTTCTAGAAGATGCCATAAAAAAGTCACTGGTTCAGATGTAGGGGGGAATTAAATTTAATGGGCAAATATTCGTTTCATAAACTTTGGAGCATTTGCTGAGACCTAGGTGTAATAATGAAAGAAATGTTTAATCAGGTTGGACCTAAAATTAGTATCAGTAAGACTAAAATAAGTACTTCTAACATCTAAACATACTGTACAGTACAGTAGTATACAAGCCAATCATTCTTAACTATATAACAGGCATACAAATTTAAATATTTAGGAAGTTCAATTACCAATGACTCCAGATGCACCGCATATATTATTCAGAGGATAAAAAATCCTTCAATAATAAAAAAAAAACCTCCTAGAACCTCAAAATCCAAAAATAATAAAAAAAACGGTTAATTAAAGTCTACATCAGGACCATCGCGTTGTACGCTAGCGAGACTTGGACACTAACACGGAGAGATAGGAAGAGATTGGAAGCGTTTGAGATGTGGTGTTGGAGTAGAATGGACAGCATTAGCTAGACGGAAAAGAAAATTAACGAAGAGGTTTTGAAGATGAAGAAACCACAGAATGTAGAAGAGGAAAGATGATGGAATACCTGATACGGCACGATAGTTTCTTATTGAACATTTTGAAGAGCAATGTTGAGAGAAAAAGAGGAAGAGGAAGCTGGAAGACCTAGGCTTACTCAATTCAGCCAAATACGACAGAAGGCTATTGTCGTGACGTATCAGGTGAAAAAACTGGCAGAGAGGAGAAAAAAGAAAAGTAGCAATTACTCCTAGCTCTGATGTTAAATGATGATGATGGTGACAAACGACACTGCACCATTGAGTGATTATATTGTTTTGAGTGACTTAATATAATTTTAATTATAAATTTAAATAATATAAAAGATAAATAGTTCCCAAATGGCTACTCGCGCTAAATAATGTCGCTACCATTTTATTGGCGGTACTACGCCGTCTTTCGACTTCCCTCGGAGGCTCTTTGTCTGGAACACCCAAAACCACTGCCGCTAAGTTAATAGGTCATACTGAGCCTCTAGTGTATTTTTAAGTACACAAAAACGTCTCGATTGCGTTTGCGTTTCTCGTATGAATAACATGGTCACTTACGCGTTCGAGACGGTTTGCCGCGTGAACGGCAACCTACACTCGAGGCACTGATAGATTTAACTGTCAGCGCCCGTTATTATCTTTCATCATCAAAAAGTAAAAATATTTAATCTCTCATTTTTATGACATTAATATGCAACCTTTGGTAAAATTGCTATATCGCAGATAGGTACGTATGTATACAATGTGTAAATGGTATACGGGCGTTTATTAAAACTCGACATAGATTAAGACTCTACTAATCATTAACAGAAAGAATTATTTTGATTACGCTAACGTATACACCGTTATTAATTTTTGAACATACTATCGACCCGCAATGTACATCGAAGTCCATCTGTCAGGTAAGTACCTAAACTGTAATTATATGAACTTGCTAACTATGTAAACAAGCCGCCATACTAAAATAGACATTAGATGTCAATTTCAATATATTGTTTGTTTACATAGTTAGCAAGTTCCATAGAATTACAGTTTAATGTTTACTTGTGAAAATGTTAATTGCATTTTTTCTTTATACATTACGTGTTAATTATTTAGTACGGTTATTTTTTTAATTTATTTTTAACAAAAGCTGCCTACATGTGCTCAGTAGGGGTTATACTAACCACAGTTAAAAGGAACGCCCGTATACTATTTACACACTGTATACATAACTTCAAAATAAAAACAAAGTAACCACCAACCATACACCAATTATTAATATAATTGATTCATGCTAACATATTTTTTTGATTTAAGTGCAGAGATTAATTCCAGAAGCCTATATTCCTCTAAATGGTTTTTAAAAGTTTCACTCACAGGTATATCCCGAACAAGTGGATATTCTATGCTTATTTGTCGGCTCTCGAAGCAACTAATTCAAACTGATCTGCTATCTACCTGCCTGGCATCAAACGGCATTAACAACTAATTATAGAACAAAGCGCATGTGAACTCGGCCTTAGCGCATGCCACTTCCGCGTCCGCACTTTCCCCGCATCCGCTTCCAGTTTGCATTATACGACCACCTCTAATGAGTAATTAAGAGGATTGTGAAAATATTCAAAAACCGTGGAAATCTTTAGCTTCAAAGTCCTCTTAAACTCATTTGTCAAATATTTTTAAACACTTGAATAAGTAGAATTTCGAAGAATTGTGCACATTGTTATAAAATGATAAAATTTGTATTACGCTTAGAGGACACCAACGAGATTATTTTAAGATGCGAAGCCAGCTTAAGGGTGTGACCCCTAACATTTTTTAGAGGTCAAATTCGATATCAAGGACTTTTTTGTCCGTTGTAATGTTTTTGTATGAAGCCAAATGGGAACGGTATAAAATTGACACCTGAGTTTAGGCGGAAGTCTTTTTCACATTTCAGAGATACTCGTATTTAGCTAGCTACTCGTATTTACTGAATAGTACTGAATGATGGTTGCAGAAAGAAAGCAATTTGGTTTAAACAACTAAAAGCATTAAAGAGCGTCTATCCTTCACCAAATATTTAATTAAAAAACTAAGTGCGAGTTGAATATATACTCGTAACAAAGCAAGGTTTGCAAAAGTTTTCTTTTTAATTTCCTAATTTGTCCCCCGAATTAGACCGAAATTTAAAAATAAAAGACTGCTCATCTGTGTTTGGGTCATCAATTTACATATGTGTACAAAATTTCAACTCAATTGGTCCAGAAGTTTCGGAGAAAATTGGCTGTGACAGACAGACGCACGAGTGATCCTATAAGGGTTCCGTTTTATATTTTTTGTACGGAACCCTAACAATAATAACGAAAGTCAAATAATGTAATTATTAGCAATCCCTAGACCAAAGGCACAGTGCAGAGCATTTTAGCGCAGCCATGCTACATTGCAACGCCCTCTATATCCCTCTTACAATTGCAGCGAATCAGCACGTCTAGCAAGAAGACGTTGCCCCTGGAAGAGTTGTCCAAAGAGGCTGCTGTCCAATCGTCGCCTCCTTTATCTAGCCTCAATCAGACAGCTGAGGCATATAAGTGAGTATGGTTGACGCCTGATTCCAAAGGTATGCTTGATAACCAGTTCGCTTGATATGCTGTAAAAAGGTGCTGCCGGGTCAGGAAGAATATTTTCTATTGCCCGAGATTTCTGGGTGAAAAGCTGCGCATTCACGTTCAGGATTTCACTCGTTCTGTCATACATTGACACAACCAGTTCCAGTAGTGACAATGTCTCTGATTTCACATACGAGTAGTATAGACTGGAGTTCTGCAAAAGCTCTATTACCTTCTGGAAATACCTTCCAAGTGTCCCAACTCCCAAGCAGTCTTCTTGCGTTTGCCGGCGAAGATATACACATTACATCCGGAGAAAGCGTTGAAAATGGGCATGTGCATGTACTGTGTTAGGTTCATGAAAGCTACCACTTTGTAAATAGGTATACAGCTAAAACTTGACCCGGTACCAAAGGCTAGTCACAATCACTCTCAAGCAATTTGGTTAAAAATAAGGTAATAGAAAGGGGAACGTAAAATTTCCAATTTTTTTTTTGCCGAATATTCATTTAGCAAATTTTTTCCGAAAGGTATGTTATGCTGGAGCTATTTTATATTAAAATTTAAATATAATTACTATACGTAGGTAAGGTTAAGTTAGGTTAGATTTGATTAACCAGCAATAAAAAAAAAAGGCTTCGGATCGATTCGGAATTGTAATTCTTCGGAGTTATGTAGTGTACCCTATTACTAAGACAGCGGTGTCCACAGTACAAATGCTAAGCCATTTGCATTCTTTTTGTACAGAATTTGCCAAATGCAAAAATATACGCGTGTCGGCCTCCTCCTGCGAGGACGGAGCCAAATAAGTCAAATTGGAAGCGGCAGGAAAGCAAACAACTTCACTGTCATATGTTACAAAGCCTCGCATGGTCTGGTATTGGTATTGAGAGGTTAACCAGCTCACACACCAGGAAACAAACGGTTCAGTTTTATTTTCGTTAACTCTGAGGAATCCTCCCAATTCTTTAGCATTACATTAGACCCTTTCCTCTTTTCTGTCCTGTTGAAGCTTTCACGCTGTCCCTAAGGTACCTAGTTATACATCTCAAACAACGTCGATGCGACTGGTTTTAGCCCCGAAATTTCCCAAAATATTTTTCTACACGTAGGTTTCTACAGGTTGATCAGAACAATAATCTAGGTGTAGACATTTAAGCAAGACTGCCTTTGTTCCTGTGCGCATTTTGCCTAAAATAGTGACGACAAAGATCAAGGTCTCAATTACGGACTTGACAATATGCATATTTTGTCTTGTAAGAAGGTCCAATGCTAGGCCAGAATACTTTTAACTTGGTTCTGTGTCCACCAATTTCCCGAAATTAAATTGACTTAAGACATCAGCTAAGGCATACTCTGCACCAAGGACTTGATGTACTGCAATAAGAGAAGCTCTAATGAAAAAGTCTTCAGCCAATAGTAAAAGTTGACATTATTGTTCGGCATGCTCTTGACATCGCTCTTCAAAAGTGGGCTTGACTGAGCCCCTACCATAATTATTGTCATCAATGTCATCATTATATGATTCTTACATAAAGAGATCTAGCAGTGAGCTGATATGCGTGGCAGGTTTTGGTGACATGACAGACACTCATTTAATTTATTTTTTATTTTTAGTCGTAAGAATCCTAAAATATACATTATTGTACAAGATCGTTTTTAGCAATCACTCCTGTCTAAACTACTGAACCGATTGAGGTGTTATTGGAATGGTGATTTTATGTAAATGTATTGCTTTACAGCAGCTTTGTCATTTTCTTCCATTAGCTTTCAAAATAATACATTAAATCCCAATGATAGTTCGGTGGTTAATAATTTGACCTCTAAAATGCGTTAGGGGTCAAATAATCTTAAAATGATCACTGTGGTAAAAACGCATGGTAAAAAAATCATGCATGTATTTTTTTTCATTATCCTGTTTGTTATATAAAATGTTAACTGAAGAATATTTTCGACTTCCACAAGATATAACAAACAGTTCTAAAAAATGTTAACAGAAGAATATTTTCGTCTTCCACAAGATTATGTGGAATGCTCTATTTATATGTTTTCCAGTATTTTCCAGAATCTAATATTTTAAATACCTAGTAGGAATCAGGGACAATACGCCAAAAACTACGACGGTGGCCACGATTATAAAATTATGATAAAGAGTTCGTATTCGGAGTCCACACGTTAAACCTTACACACGTACCTATCGAGTTATCGTTGTAGTAATCAAAAAGTTCCTACTCATTTTTTATTTAAAAAAAAAGCCCTTTTTGTATTATTATTTTCTTTAATTTGTAGAACAATGGACCACGAAAATAAAACCCAAAATATGACTACTCTGATTGACGTGTCACCCGCAACTTGCCTAAGTAATATGATGAAACTAGCTCAGAGGTTTGGTAGCGCGCGAGTAGGTATGTTTGAGTGTGTCGTTTCAGATGTTTGTTTGGAGTCGTTTTGTTGCCTAAGAATTATTACAACTATGCCGAAACTAATGATCATCGTGTACTCAACCATTGGTAAGAAGCAGGTCCGAGCATAACGATTGTATTGGTAACCATTGGTGACCTATTTATAACTTACTGTAACTTAATGTTCACACATATTATAATTTCAATTGATAACAACCAATTGTAAAAGCTTACACAACGCATCTATTGTCCCCCAACCCCTTCCGCGCTCGCATGCATGAAGAGAGAGGTATTAGATTCATTTTGTCGTGGAGCCGGTTCCATCCTAATTATTATTACCTCTTAAAAGCAACAATGAGTCCTAATCAGAGCACGGTTGCGCAAAAATGCGTCGCTTTACCGGATTCTACGCACCTCTTTAAAGATACCTCTCTACTTTATAGTCTGTGTTAGTTGAAATTGGTTGAGATACATACCTGTAAACCAATTAGTACTGTTACACACGTAATCATAAAGATTCACTATGTGTGTTTATTTAAAAGAACGTATTATTAATAGTTATTTCAACTTAAACCAAATATAAAACTAATGATCAAGGTATATATATACATTATTAAATTGGTTGGTTAGTATTGTTTTAATAGTTTTTCAATATTTAAGTATTATTATTTACCTAAAGGGTTTATTTTCGGACATAATATTTAAAGGTAGTTCTTAGGGTCCCGTACCCAAAGGGTAAAATAAAACCTAACTGATTCAAGTGTACATTAAAGCCTACTCTACTCCATTAATAGATTCCAGTGTACAAAAAGTCTACATGACCCGTTTAATTGATCCTATCAGTGGATCCTAATGGGCGGAGGGTCCAAACGGGAGCTTTAACACAAATAATAATTCAGTAAAGATTAATAAAATTAATTGGTTCGACTGTTTTGCAATGTGGCAATATGAGGGCATTAGAAATGGCGTTTTGTGAATAAAATTGTCATTCCAAATCTAAACCTATATCAAAAGGAGCGTCCTCACGAGAGCATTCGCGTGAATATTCGAGTGTTGTGGACTGTGGACGTTGAGCCGGGCGTTACAAAGCTTACAAACCAATCGATGTTCGCGCTGAATTCTCATTACACGTGTATGCTCTCAGTGAGGACGCTCCTTAATGTAAATGGCATGATTTATGTATGAGGGATGTGGATGATGGCTGCCATATATGCATTGTTTTCGAAGGCAGTTTTGTGACTATGCTTAAATGTAAAATTAACAATTGTGTTATTTTTCCCTTATTTTTTGAGAAAGCACTATTGGTATACAAGCTTCGGCCGGAAAATGGCGGTTGCTGCACTGGTATATAAACTCGTAGCGCGGTCTTGAATACGTCTCGGCCACGCTAGCTCGTATTCGTCCCGCAACGAACTTTTCCCCGTGTCTGCAGTAATGAACTACCTATTTCTTTAACAGCATTTCCTCCACAATCCTCTATCCCTTATCCCTATATGGGTTCAAAATTGGAATTAATCTAAGGAAGAATAACAGCTTCTCCCATACGACGTATAAAGCGAAGGTAGGTAGGTATGTTTAATGATATCCCGATGGAGATGTTGTTATTGGTGGGACAAAGAAGGTTAGGGTTTGATAATGTTTTTCACAACATTGCTCGAAAATATTGCAAATGATGGCCTGGATTGGGATCACAACATAGTACTTAAATAGGTATGAACAGACCAACAACATTTTTGCCGCTCTGTTTGCTGATCGACCGACGACAGTGTTGCCCAAGCCAAGGAACAGACAATAAGTAATGAAATCGATCAATCGAAAACACCATCTTGTTTAATAAAATACGAGTATTAGCTGTATTTATACAAGTTTTAAATTTAGCTTTTATAATAATGTTCTTTATGGGATTCTGAAATACGAAACGTTTTAAAGTGGTCTAAGAGTAAATTCGCCAAGGCGTTTAACCGGCACCGGGCTGACATAATATAGACGAGCAGGCGCCTTCGGTTGACCTATATAACGCTCCAGGACATTGACCCCCGCGCCTCGCGTGGTTGGCGATCGGCCGGGCTTTCGGTTATCACATTACTGGCGAAGTGAATTTCATAGACGGTTTTTGTATAGAAACCTACCTGTCATGAAAAATGTAACCCTTTCGTTAAATGTAGGTACATTTAAATAGATAAGGTACAACTAGTCGGTGTACTTTACCTTGTTAATATATTCGTGTATCGGTTCAAATGGTACTATGGGTACTGAACAGCGATATGTAACACACTCATATAGAAAACATCCAAGACTCCGAAACAAAAACCCGAGCCCGTGAAATATTTATGATACTAACATTAATTTTCTTATTAACACTTAGGACCAATGCATTAGAATTACGATTTATTAGAAGTAGGTAAGCAACTACTTTCTAAACGTAACCGTGAATTCCTATTTACTAAGTGGCTGAAATAAAAAATAATGTACAGCGGGTCCCAAAAGGTGAAGCCGCAAAACGTTTCGTAATGCACGAAAAGAACCAAGGCGGCAGCAATCGAGCGGAGTGCAGGGTTCACGATCGGGCGGCGACCTCCCGAAACTAGAGCGAGTCTAGTCGGCCGATAGCCGCGTCCCGCCATCGTTCCCGCAAAACGTTTACAAAACCCGTTCGCCAACACCTCATCCTTAAACTTATCATATAATTGAGGTTAAGGAACTTCTAAGATGACATCTTCGAAGACTTGGCTAATAAATCTAATCATATCGGACATTGCTAACCTAAAAGGGTTTTTTTTTTATTTGATAGCTTGTGGATCGAGACGATTTTGAAATATTCCTACTTACTTCTGACTTAAGAATTTCAAGGCTAACAAAAAGCAAGCTTTGAGAACCCAGCTGCCCCTGCAGCATTTAAACCACCAAAGCCGTATTTGTATGACACCGAAGAAAATAATAGCAATGTCAAAAAAAATAAATCAAATTTTAAATATTTCCTAGCAAGTCTGCAACCTTTATGCACGATAAGGAAAATGTGAAGGACAAATGTTCCGTCATCCAATACGAGCAGGATTGGTCCATTCAACTAGACTACTTGAGGTTTTAAAACAAAATGCAATACCCTATTTAGGTAAACAACTTGCACCCCAAACAGCGAGCGGATGCTCACATTTACAATAAGTCAATACCAATCGATGCCATATTGAGGTGCTTGTAATTTAAAAAATATAACTAAATAAACATTACCTTATTCTATTATGACAAATACGAAGCCAGAGAATATGACCTACACACATGGGCTCGTAGATTGGATTATATTTATTATATTGATTGACTATTACGAATGAACGACTAAATCGATTAAAGTAAAAGAAACGATACGCAGAATTGAGGGCGCCGAGAACTTGCAAGCTATCGCTGAAGGAAATAATTTCCCTCTTGCATTTGCAGCGACAAAGCCGATAAGCGAGGTTTCATGTGACCTCAATATTTATCTGAATCCAGCTCCATAGAAATTATATTGTGCACTTGTAAGTGTGCTTTAAAAACAACCTTACCTAAGTAGGTAATACTACCGTGTAACTGCTTTTTTAGTAAATATAATGTTAGTAAAAGTCCAAGTTTATTAATTAAGAGGATTGTCGAGCGACGCTAATCGCGTCGTTGTCAAATAATTTGTATATAAACTTAGCTCCAGGCGATAACGTTGGTCATATTTCAAGTTTGATTTCCACGATATTCAAATGTTGTAGTTATTATGAAACAGTGGATTTGTACGGTTCAGTTTTATTTATTCATCTCAAGAAATATATTCCCAAAAAGGAAAACGTACCTAGTTTTTCATAATATCTACAACATATTAAAAAAAACGGTCAAGTGCGAGTAGGACTCGCGCACCGAGGGTTCCGTATTTAAGATAATATTCTTGGTAACCGCAAAAGAAAATACTCATTTTGTTATGAGCTTTATTTTCTATGCCATAAAGTCCATTTTCATTAACCTAAATTTCGATACAGATTTTCAAAGTTTTTTGTTATTTCTCCAAAACTGTAAATAATGAACACTTCATTTTATTTTTCCATTACAATATACTTAAGTAATTATCTATACGTCATTTTTGGTACATTTTTGGCTATAAACCAAATAGATTGTAAATGTGCAGATTGAGCCCTTTCATACGACACCCCATTTGCTATAATCAAACCACTTTCATTTTTATATTTAAAATTAATTTCTTTTGTTTTTTACTAAAAATAGATGCGGCAAGCATGTTGTATAACTCTGCCAAATTTCAAGTTGATAGCATTTGTAGTTGCTGAGAAAACCTGCTGAGACATACAGACAGACAGCCAACGAAGTCCTTTCATTTTGGTACGGAACCCTAAAAATCGGACGAGGTTTAACGCTATCGCATTTTGTATAGGCATTTCAGCTTAACAAATCCTTTTAAGTTTATTCGACATTAAACCTTTGTTCAAGTAATTAAAAAATCGGTATCCGGTTCTTTAGGAAAAAATAAAATGATAAAGTTGTCACTTTTAAAAGATAAATAATTTAGAATAAATTCTGGTTTCCGTATGTATACGGGTGTTGCAGAAAATTCACAAAACAACACGATCATGATAATTTGTTTAATGGCATATTTATTTAAAAATTGCTTTGAAAGGAAGATACACAAAATAAGTATATTTTCCAAGCCAGGACATAATTTATAAACTTAAACTCAACAGTTTATGTAATAGACGGGTGAATTGCAAACATATTGAACATAGTTAAGGACTTGATTGGGATAACGTTCACTTACTTCAATCTTCGTTACATAAAGGAAAAAGTTAAAGAACCCTTTTTTAATTGAGCCCTATGTACAATATTGTTGCAATTCATCCAGACAGCACAGCTCAGGGCAAAGACTAGCAGAAACTTAGGTGTTAGGTTTAAAATGTTTTAAATCACGAAGAAAGTTCAACTGAAACTGTTCCCCAGATTGTGGTGAGGCAAAAGCCGCCTAATACTTTTTTACGTTACACCCCAATTTAGTTTGTTAAAATACATCGATAAAAATAACAAATAAAGGTTTTTCCAAGGCTTTGCCCGTGATTTTGTTTTTTTTTAAAGGACAAACGAAGTACCATGTAAACAACCCAACCCGCACAGTGTTGGTTAGGTTGGTTAGCATGGTACATCTTCTAATTCATTATCAGGTGAAAAACCCCTATCGCCCGAGATGAGACCCGCTCACGCCCAGCCCGCGACGCCGGCAGGGGGAGCCCAGCTAATCTCACTGACCCATATAATGCAACGGTGAAAGACCTCGTAAACTACCGCCAGTGCATTGCGCCCGCAACAATAGGCCGCACTGCGTCCCTCACATACGATTATGTGTCTTAACTGGTCATGCATAGATAAAATAATCACTCGCACACGACTCCGCCATTTCGCGGAACAGTTTTGTTTAGAACGTTTATAGACCTGTTTGTGAAATTAATGGCTTTCTAACTATCTAGAAATGTGGACGGTGGCCCGCGCACCGCGCGCTTGCATCGTCGCAAACACTTATAGTTATTTGTATATCGGAGCTGAAGCGAATCAGCAGGATTCAATATTTTAACGATTCGATATTAAGTTAAGGGTACCTACTGTAAAAAGGTAACATTATGGAGTACTGGAGTCAAAGACCAGTCGAGTTTCCTGTTGAAGCTCTCAAAATATCATACCTACGGCTTATTTTTACTTTAGTACAAGGCACCATCATACGTCTAATGCCCGGTTCCTATATTCAAGACGCGAATCGGTTTCCTTACGCGTCGTTAAAATTTGACACATTTTGTGCGTAGCAAAAGTCATAAAACGCTACGGCCCGTAAGGAAAACGAATCATTACTTGAATATAAGAACCGGGCATAAGTCGGCAGGCACCTAGCTTGTGCACAATGTGTGTGACTGTGTTAAGTAAAAAAACCGGCCAAGTGCGAGTCGGACTCGCGCACGTAGGGTTCCGAACCACTATTTAAATGTTTTTCTTAATTCTTTATTATATTTGAGTTGATTGAATGAAAGGTAAAATGCGGTTTACGATTTATAACGTATTAAAAAAAAACTAATTATTAGATCTCATTGAAACCAATTTTCGGTGGAAGTTTGCATGGTAATGTACATCATATATCATTTTTAAATTTATCATTCCCTTATTTTAGAAGTTACGGGGAGGGGGGGGGGGGGACACACATTTTTCCACTTTGGAAGCGTCTCTCGCGCAAACTATTCAGTTTAGATTTTTTTTTTATTAAAAACCTCAATATCGTTTTTGAAGACCTATCCATGGATACCCCGCACGTATGGGTTTGATGAAAAAAATATAATTGAGTTCAGTTCTAAGTATGGGGAACCCCAAAAATTTATTGTTTTTTTCTATTTTTGTATGAAAATCTTAATGCGGTTCACCGAATACATCTACTTACAAAGTTTTCATATAGCTCTTATAGTTACGGAATAAAGTGGCTGTGACATACGGACGGACAGACATGACGAATCTATAAGGGTTCCGTTTTTTGCCATTTGGCTACGGAACCCTAAAAAAAAGAACTGTACCATAATTCAGTGGTTTTAGTTTATATTTTATGAATATTGTCTAAAACTGCCCGTTATGAGTATGAGTTTTTGTTTTAATTTGATTATTTACATTCTAGGTCTTGGGATTTAGCGTTCCTATGTGTTGGAATGGGAATGGGAATACGTTTATGTCAAAAGGAAGAGAGATAGAGAAGTATTTTACTGCTTTTAGCATCTCTCTTCCCTTTAAATTAAGACGCGCGAAATATTTTTCTATTACTTTAAATCATTTAATAAACGGGTTAAAAAACAAAAAGTCGCTTTCAAAAACGCAAAAATAATGTGATTCAAAATGGTAGGTGGTTATAATGAGCTGTTATGTAGTCCCATTTCTTAGTTGATATTAAAGTTTAAGTTTCAATCTCGCCGCCAGAAACGCCGCGGGAAAGTCATAGTCATATATAAACAATAAAATTTTCTTCGTTACATTCGCTCACCTATCTTAATCGAGATAACTTATCGCCACCATTGCAATGTGTGCCGTTGGCCATCTGTGGTCTTCGTCATCACATCAGTTCCACTTGACGAAATGAAAACTCAAATCGCTATATATATATGCCTATCATAATATTTGAAGAGTTCCTTCAATTTCTCATGGACCTATTCATCAGGTTCTGATGTGGTGACAGTGGGACCAGTCCAAACCACACCAAGTATACCTACACTAACAAACAAAAAAAGATTTTTTAAAATCGGTCTATAATTGATGAAGAAATTGGTGAACATACATTTAAAGAAAACATACCGTGGAACACAGAACCCCCTTATTAATCATGTTTTTACTTCGGTTTTAAAAAGCATTTATAATCACTTTTTTAGCAATATTCCTTCTCTTTCGTTTTACAATATGCTCGTACCGTACGGTACTACCTGGAGAGCGTCGCCTCGCCTGGGTTGAAAACTATTTTTCCCGGAGGAGACAACTTTGCGGATCGATCTATCTCCCCCGTAAAACAATAAGTTGTTATTTTCGACATTAAATAAATTATAAATTAAATATACAAAAAAATAAAAAATTGTCGGTTTCGGGTGCCTACTTAAGATTCCTTGTCCTTTTCCAGTATTAAAAACGACAAAAGAAATATTGTGGTATTTGTCAAACAAAACTACTGCGTTTAAAATTTAGATTTTTGCTTAATGTTCCACTCATATGCCGTGCGATTGCGAGTGCGTAAATAATAATAGGCAAATAGGCCGGTGACCCCATGTCAAATTTCCAGTTTGTAAGTCAAAATATATTTTATCAATTTCCACTATTCTCGTCTTACATTTGGCAGCTTTCTATTATTAAGTATACATATTCTAACGTAACTTCCATACTTAACTGGCAAAACCAACAATAATGCCAAGAGGGAATCGTAATAATTGGGCATATTAAATTGATCGATTTTTGAAATAAATACTATGAATTAGGTACTTATGGTAGGTGACTTTGTTGATTGATTTAATACGTCCTTTGATATTTCAACAAACTTTAATAACGCAACTCGTCATTTTAGTGCCTTTTTAGGGAAATTATTTCTATCACGTAACACGACCGTATCCCTTGACAACACAATGGACACTAAGGAGCGGAAATCTACTCAATGGCTTAACAGCTCGCTGATAAAAATTTCGACGTATTCATGACATCAAAGTTCTTCTAGAGAGTAAATAATTGAAGTGTTCAGTTTAGTTTGCTTTGATTCAAATCACAAACACTGTTTTTTGTTTAGATAGTAAATTGTATCTTCTTTAAAGAAATTTAAATACCGCATACTGGGAATTGGTTCCTCTCGTTCACAGGAGCGTAGGTATAGCAGTATATTTTATACTTACATTTTAGTAATCGTTCAGTTTCTTCGCGTGTTCAGCCTTTTTCCGTCATTTCTTCAAGGTGGAAACGAAGGCAAGCGCGATAAAAACTGTAACAAAAATATTAGGTTACACGTAATGAATCAGTAGGTACATTACCGCGCTATTATAAGCAACCGCTATTCCCGGCCGAGGCTCGAAACATATATAGTGCCTTTCTCTAATAATGCGAGAAAATATAACACAGTTGTTAATAAAAATAAAACAAGGCCTAAAATTGCCTTAAGAAAAACCATATTGTAGCAATAATCAATAATAGTAGATTGTTCAACAAGGGACTAAAACAAGCCATAATGACACGAGATGTTTATGTTGGTGGCTGTAGTTCGAGTGTCATTATGGTTGTTTAGTCTCGCGTTAAACACTCTACTTTTCACTTTGAATGCGAGGAAAAAAACGACGTTCTAAACAAAATTACAACATTTACTATAAAAAAGTTTCTAACAATTAAAACTAACAATTAGGTATCTTAACAACGTACGCTCAATACAAGTTATGAACATCTATTCAAAATACAAATAGGAAAAAAAAGTTCCGCGGTTTTTTGTTAAGTGATTTTTTAAATGCTTGCATATTTAGCCAACTTATCCAAACTTGGAAACCATTTTAAAAGTAATTGGACCACGCATAATAAAAGAGTTCGGCCTTAATATGATTAAATATATTCATATTCGTAATAATTAATCGTGTTTCACGAAATTAAACCCTTTTTTTAAATATATTTGCACGGTTGTCATTTTGAGGTTATTTCGACACCCAAAAATAATTATGGTCCATACACAATCACTGAAAATGGCGACAATCATCCATTCACAAACACCGTGATTGGTTATTTAGGGGTTTCCAAAGTAAATTAACCCTTAATCAAACGGGTAAATTTTTAGAAGATAAAGGAATATAAACTATATTAAGACACAAACAAAGAACATAAAAATAAACGAAAACTATAAAATTAAGTGAAAAATAGTTTCCCAATATTTGACCAAGGGTTAAAAAAAAAACTTTAATCCCTAGAGATTAATAAGGAGCTTTAGTCCCGATTCGCAGAGATTTAAGTAGCATTTTAAGAGCATGAGGAGTGAAAAATCATATTATAATATACATTCATAACAAGTATGACTTAGTTTAAAACCGAGATATAGGTAAAGAATGAAATGTATAACGCGTTAATTCAGCTAATTGTATAAGGGTATTTTTATCGACTACGATTTCGGCCAGAGCGATTCTGTGCGCTGGAAATACCTATTTACATCTTATGCTACATATATTATCAATGCGAAAGGGTATTCGTGCGTGAGTTTGTTACTCTTCGCTAAAACGGGTGGACGAATTTGGTGGGGTAAAATTCGGAATAGGGTTTGCTTATACACAGGATAGGCTGCCTTGAATCCCGAAATACATCGGATCGCAAAATTACTAATTCTACGCCGACGAAGTCGCTGGTAGAAGCTAGTGTAAGATAAAAATGAACAAACATAGCGGAAACCCGCGGGATACGTCAAATATGAGATTCTCTCTTCACGATGGTCTTAATTATTTATGAATATTGCGTTTTCATATAATATAATGTAAGATAAAATGAAAAATTGACTACCTGCTAAGTAAATTCCACTCGCATTAAATAAAAAAATAAAAAAAATGTTGTTAGCATACAATAATTAATCATTACCGATGCCGTAAATTATTAAAGATCATATTTCAAAAAATATGAGTATGATCGTCATCTTTCAGCTTATTTATATTTAAGTACACCTATTTATTACTAACATCGTAAGTCGTAGAGAATGCTTAATGCTTAGCAAATATGACGCAATTTGGTTAAAAACATGACGGCGACTACCAAATACTCTTAAAAAAAAATCAATAGGAAACAAAAATAAACGTAGCTTAAGTAAATTTTCACACAAATATATTTGCATAAAACGCAAAAAATATTAAAAACAAGTGTCAAAAAAGTTTCACGAGCTGCCTCAACATCACGCAATGACAGTTCCTGGCAAATAAAAGCGTTACCTAGCGTTTCAACCGGCAGTAAGTAATAAAGGTGCATACAAGAAAATGAAAAAATAACAGTGTTTACACCTGAAATTTTCAGAGCAATAAAGTAGTCTGCATTACCACCGACAATCCATATTTTTTGTCACTCACTGGAACTTAACTGTCACGATCCACATACCGTTATAAATCAGGAAAATCACGTCACAAGTTCATACAAGACATGTATACCATGATGGCAGACAAACAAGAAAGGTCGGAACAATAGCAGCGCAAGAGCGTCGCAAGACAGCGAGCGCGCGGCGCGCCGGCAGAACGGTGACTGACCGGCACACTGACGCGCCCCGCGGGATCGCTCCTCCGGGACCCTTCCGTCGGGAACGGACTACCAGCGCCGCCTCGCGCACGGGAGCCCTGCCGCCACCGCACGTCGCACGTGCTATGGCTGACTCATCTTCTTGTTATCTCGCAACACTCATTTTTAACTTGATATTAAATCGTAATTAATGCGGCGCTACTGCAACATCTGCAGAAACTGATACTGGACTACCATAATTATACGTAATTGTCTTTAGATTAAGTATTGAGAAGCGTATCGGGTTTGAGCATAGCCGGTTGTATGCGTCGGTCGACAGTGAAAGTGGTCGGTGCCGGTGCGGTCTAGCGAGTGCACCGCGGGCCGTGCCCTCTGCGAGACCTTGACTTGACTATTCGTGTCTTGTCAACGAAATAAACAAAACGGCTTAAAGTGAATTAAGATACCGTAAACGGGGGGGGTACTTTGATTTACGGGGTAACATTGCCCACCCCAAAAACTATCTTTAATATTTAATTATTCTATTAAATGTTTCATCAGGACTAAGCTACTCATACAGTTATATAATTACTTCAACAATTTAAGCAGATAACAACTAAAACAGTTATCGTTTTAAGGTCAGGCAATGTTACCCCGTAAATCAAAGTACCCCCAGTTTACCGGTACTTAGCAGTGTCAAAAGTTCAACTCCTTTTTTATGAACAGTCACGGAAATCACCTCTCGAGTGCCTTCCTACTGTTTATTAACCAAATGCACGTTTGGTAGGTCAAATGCAGCACATACAGCACACATAAATCAAACATAGTTAATTAGGTAAGAAAAAAAATAGGTTCGTGCAAAACAAATAAGGAATAGTTTTCTCAAATTACTAAAGAGTTTTACAATATAGGCAAATGTTAAAAACTCTCGACACGCGGGGTCGGCGCACAAACCCGCTTGAGAGCTGTAGATTGGATTTAAAGAATTTCATGAAAATAAGCTATGAA
The DNA here is from genome assembly GCA_923062465.1 of Acleris sparsana. Classification (NCBI taxonomy): domain Eukaryota; kingdom Metazoa; phylum Arthropoda; class Insecta; order Lepidoptera; family Tortricidae; genus Acleris; species Acleris sparsana. The sequence goes on along the minus strand of OV281285.1, from coordinate 25,982,355 downwards.
TTACGGTTACTGTAGGGAAACCGGTTCAGCCGTTTAACTCACAGTCAGATTCAAACACAATACCCCTCTTAATTTGGTTGGGTTTAAAAAATAATTGCAAGTTTTGAGGTGCAAGTGTTGCAAACGGACCGCGCGAAGACTTGTGCGCGAATGTAGCCAAACACATATTAATATGTAAATGCAATCAGAAATATTTGAACGAATGTTTAAATACTCTTTTTGGATTTTAGTTTCGGTCCTTTTAAATAGTTATAGCATTTCTCTCAAAAATTCGACCTCTAGGGGAGGTGCGGTCACGGACGTTAATTGGCTACCCATTTCAAAGAAAATCTGCTTGAAGCTGTCATTGTCATTAGCATTAGAGATGCCAAGGCATTTGTAATTGATAGGAACCGTATTGCTGTAGAATGTCCGATTGACTTTTGAACTAAGGTGGGTCACAAATGTAATTCCTTGACTGTTTCTACAACTTTTTTTATAAACATCCGGTGTGATAATTCGTTGAATTCAATAATAAAAGAACATCAAATGAACATTTTATGACCGCTTACAAAACATGTCATATATAGAATGATTACCAAGAGAATTGTAAGTACTAATTTAGGACTGTTTGTTCAAACATCGAAGTTGAGATTAGTAGTGACTTATTATTGAAATATTATAATATATAGGTATAATATTAACGAAGAAGCTTATGTCGAATTCTCCGTGTCCATTGCAGCCTGGTTGATTGTTTTGTAAAAGGCGCCCCTCGGATAGTCCTGGACGAGAGTCCCGCTACCCCTGCGAGGAGTTCCCCTGGTCAAAACACGGACCAAACCTTCTATTCCAGTATTCTGGAGGATAACTTTACGAATATAAAATACATATCATACCTGAAGGTGTTTGTCTAGGAGTCTTAGTTTCAGTTATATCATTAAAGCGAAAATAACGTCATATACATATTTATGACTTTAAACGAGCAAATATATATACATATAATCTGAATCTCAGAAACGGCTCCGACCATTTTCATGAAATTTAGTATGCAGGTGGTTTCGGGGCTAAGGAAATAAAACATTTATTCACAGCAATATAACAAACAAAACAAAAGTAAAAGAGACGATACGTAGTTCTAGTGTTTAGAAACGGTCCCAACTCAGTGAAGCCATCGCTGGTCTTCCGCTGGGACCGCTCGGTGAAGACACTGAAGGTGATACAGACATAACGGTAGGTAATTTGGAACAGACAATAAAATTAAATAAAAAATAACATGATGATAAAAGACTACACACCATTTTACACAAATTTTAAAGTAGGATCATCTCAAGCAGCGGCGTCATACAACTCGGGCTAAATTGAAGTGAAGGCTCTAGAAATAAAGCCAGGAGACTACTATCATGCTAATATTTGTCTCGAAAAAAAATCCGATCGTAATGTTGGCTTAAGAGCGTCACAGCGGGACTTCTGTAAAACACCTCCTTCACTGACAGCGATGACACGTGGCCTGACTTTTCGCACAGGAGTTCATACTCATAGGTGAGCACTAATAAAGTATTTTTGAAATCATTTGTATGTTTGTCATAAAATCGCTTCATCGGATATTCCATCAAGAACACGGGAAGTTTTTAAAGTTGAATAATGTTATGTACAAAAGGCTTTCCCGCAACTGTGGCTGGTAAGGTGGATGTGCATCACCCAAAGCAACCAAATCGAGCACAAGTTGCTATTATAACAATAATTGATATGTATGAGAAAATAGATTAACAAACCTGACAAAATCGGCGATACACCAAGGCTAAGTCTTTATCTTACACTCACACTAAATTAAGAACCTTTAATAAACTAAAGACTAATTTTTGACCACTCAAAACATAAAACCGTTTGGCTTTTACGTCAGTGTCGTGACATCGCCACATACTCGACATAGGTAGCGATAAATGAAATTCTCGTTGTTTGACATACATATTCGGTGAATAGGTTTTATTCAGGATTCAGATTGACGTGCTCTATTTTTGTATTTCTACTCAGAGAGTACTTAATCACTGCGTTTTCTACCTCGTATCTGTATCTGAGAACATATAGATAAAATAGCAATTTTTCACATATTATTTTTTCTCCGATCGCATTTTTCCCCATTTTTTTTTCCAAAGGCATATTTTGCATTTGGTATTTTTGGGGCCTTCTGCAAACTAACATAACCAAAACCTTATCTACCTTTTTCGACTTAATTTCAATGGGAAAATTTGCGAGTGAGGAAAACCCAAAATGGAAAATATGCAATTGGTAAAAAAATAAAAAAACCTGAGGATATTTGCAATTGGAGATAAATTAAGTAAAAATGGGGAAAATGCAAAAGGAAAGTTTGTGGCTGTGGTTTGGGGAACCGAGCTAACTATACTATGTATGACATCGTTTGACATACGTATGTTGTTTAGCTATTAAAGATTATATGTATGTGACTATCAATTTTACGATTCGAGGTATATTGAACTCTAAAAGTGCCATTTTCACTAGAGTTAAATCGGTCTTACTTATTGTAAAAAATGCAACTAGAATTTGTGCGGAAGTAGTCTTCTAACTAATGTAACTTCTTTTGATTTGAACCCATTTTTGACTAACAAACACTGAGTTGAGTTTTGGTTTTTCTTTGAAACAGAACGTTTTAAAGAAAAACGAAAACTCAAATAAAGCATGAGATCGTCATTGTTCTAATTTTAAAATTTTAAATCAGTATCTACATTATTTTTATTAACCTGTTTCATCTATGACGGCCAGTTTTATCTGTGTAACAAAATGTACGTATTTTGAGTTCTCTTTCCGCACAAAGTCTAGTTGATTTTTTTTTACAATAATGCCGATTTTCCTCATTACTAATATCCTTATTGTAGTTGTCTCCATACTCAATCATGACTGTACATTTTTATCAAAAATCTGTAAATGTCGATGTCATCATCTAAAAAGTTAAAGGTCTTTTAAGAGCATTTTCGCGTAGCAGCAGGGATCTAGTAGCTGCCCTTACTGCCCTATTCGAACTTAAGTCCTGTATATATATAATCAAAATTTCGGAAACGGCTCCAAAGATTTCGATAAAATTTGAAATATTATAGGGGGCGAAAACTCGATCTGTCAAGTTGTCATCTTCGGGAAATTTCGTTTTCAACCCGAGCGACTCTCGGTCTTCCGGGTACTAACGATTTTAAAAGGAAAATTATCACGACTAAGTAGACTTATGCTAATGTGTTCATACCGACTAAAAATACTGCTACTGGGCAGTCCGACATTTTCTTGCTCGGTTTGTCCTATACTTAAAGTAGGTAGGAGTGTCGCATTAGATATTTAAGTAAAAATCATCTTGAACAAACATAATTCTGAGCGTCACCCACCCACCATAAGCAATAATTGAATGACTCATTGTGGAACACCCACCAGCGTTAGCGACTCCTCAATTCAATCCGTTCATTCCGGTTCCTATTGAGTACTTGCATGATTATTGGATAAGTATTCGTATGAGTGTGCGGGGTTGAGTACGCGACGATTACGCAAGCCGAGGTTCCCCGAGGACGGAGGTCGTTGGCAATGGACCCGGTTCAATGTCACCAAATGTATCACCGAGCAATAAGTGGCGGTCGAACCGACTTGATACTGGTTGGGAACTATTTACTTTTTGCACATGTTTGGTAATTTATTGGGAATTTCTTTTTTTGTGAGAATTTTACTGTACACGGGTTGGTATATTCGCAAAATATTTTATTATACTGGTACTGGTATGCATCAAGTGAATGTCATGAATATTGTTTTTGGTTTAAAACACTTAAAATAATCTACAGATGTACTACATCTAGAATAACAACAATAGTGTTTGACGTTTGTACATTTAGGTTTACAGGTATTAAAATTAGGTAACACTGATCCGTATTGGCTCCATTAAGGAGTGCCCACACCGACGCGTAAAATACAGTGACGTTGCGTAAAGAAAAGAACGGGTCATAGTAACAACATGGCGCTAATTTTGACGGACCGCAATTTACGCACCGTTAAACTCTGGTGTGATCGCAGCCTTACTGTACAGTCCTAAAATTAAGCAGTTAGATATACCAATCAAAGATTAAATCGAGGATGCTGAACGCTCCAAATACGTAGATGTATAAAAATAAGCTGACGCAGCCCCGCATGCTATCTAATGGAGCCCTAGACTAACAGTTGAACTGGCAGGTTTATAGAGGCAGCTATCATGTTAGACTCTTATAATACGATGATCTATTCTGACTGGCCATAATCGGCTGGCGGATTTATCTTTAGTCATTTTGGTTTGTGGTTCCCATAAGTATTAAATATTTTCTCTTATAATGGTTTTTAAGATGGAATTCAGTGAAGTCCAATTTATATTTATCTTAGCGGTAATAAAACAAATTTATAGTACAAATAAAATGTTATAATTTTACACGGTTTCTTGCGAGTACAAGCAATAATTCGGATAAGCTAACGTTAATTGCAAACAGTATTTAAGTTTTATCTAATTTCTTCAACACCTGGGAGTTGCCTAACTACTAAATTGGGAGTCATGAACAGATCTAAGCGATATTTCATGTCGAAACAACGGTTGGTTCTTTATAAAGCTCTGGTCAAGCCACAAGTGGATTATTGCTCTCATCTGTGGGCTGGGGCTCCGAAGTACCAATTGCATCCCTTCGATGCTATACAGCGACGAGCAATTCGAATCTTCGACGATCCAAATATTACGGAAAGGTTTGAGCCTTTGAGCTGCGAAGTGACTTTGGATCTCTTTGCGTGTTCTACAGCACTATCACGGGGAGTGTTCTGAGTTTCTATAGTTTAGTAGCTACCTACTTACAACACCAACCTATTATAGAACCACTCGCCACTGGAGTAAAGTTCATCCACTACTACCTGGAACCATTTACTTACATCAACTACAGTCCGTTTTCAAAGGTCCTTTCTTCCACCTTAAAACTATATTATGAACATCCCTCCACGGTATTTCCTCAGCACTATGACATGTCCTCCTTTAAAAGCGCCTTAAAAAGAGTGAAAGGCAACCACTTCGCTGTGCCCCTCGCATTGCTGATGTTTGCCATTACGGTGACTGCTTGCCAACAGATAGCCCGTTTGCTCGTTTGCCTTTTACGGCTATATAAAAAAAGTTCCCTAACACCGTCCGTAGCAAAGTTCAAAAAGTGGCACGCGCGCTATACGGCCGCGCTCCTGACCGGGTCGTCGACCGCACTTTTCGGCAGGCGCCCCGAGTTTCAGCTGTAACGCGATCCTGCACGCACACAGAAACATACTCAACTCACACGCGCACAACACACGCCATCTGCCGCGATGTGGAACCGGCACACTATTGTCGAAAATGTTAGTACCAAAATAAAAAAATACCTAACATCCTTATTAATTAAACTTTACGGATTATCATAATAATTACATTAAACAATTCGTGCTATTTAATGTACCGTAAGTAATGTGTAATTTGATACATATGTACATATTTGCCTACACTCATGCGGTGACATTTTCCAATCATTACTAATTTATTTATTATCTTATCACATTATTCCCCATTAGTGATGAAAACAACTAAATTGAGGTTTAGTAATATTTTAGTGAGATTTGCACAGTATTGAGTATTTGAAGGGTAGACGGAAATAACATGTCTAGCCACGTAGTAATTTTTAGAGATGACTATTTGAAAATTAGATACCATGTAATTTAATTTGGTACGTTATTTTTTGTGATTTAGCGATCGCACTAATTTTGACATGATAGCGATGCTCATCTACTGAATCAATGATACAATCAGATCAAGCTCATAACTTCCGACGTCACGTTTTACATAACAGGTTGCGATAATAACTAGTGTGGCGAAGTAACGTTTTTGTTGATAACGATTCCATTTCAGCCGTGACCGACGTGACCTTTGAACTTGGCTGGAGTTGGCGTTCCCTTGACTCGGGCAGCCGCGGTCTTTACCCTATAATTAGACATTGATACCGATAACGCTTTAGTATTTTCGTTCCCGTCACTACAGCAACGGTGACGCATCGAATCAAAAATACATTCCAAATACGTTTTTCCGTATACGGTCTCGTCTCGCATCTTGGGTGGGCCCAATGAAAAAACTTATATATATACTTAATCAATATCACATCCGCAGTTGTATTTACGTTCATGAAGTTCGTATCTCTAATTTGGAATCGACGTAGATCTTATGGTAAAAATAAAATGTCTCCTCAAAGCATTAAGAGGTTGTTCACCCAATGATTGGCTGTCGCCCCTCCTAGCAGGGCTATTTGCCCAAGGATTCGAACTTGGTTAGTGCTCTCTCCATTTAAAAGCTTAAGAGTATTGAAAAGTGCCACCTTTTGGTTGAAAGCTGTCTCGAGTGGGGTCCGGGCCGTCGCGAATGTCACGTGTAAAAAGTTAAACAAATGAAGGTATAGTGTTGTCACTTCTAAAAGTCGCACCTTTTAAGTGAGCAGCCATTCGAACAATTAGTACATTATGATACTTAGATCTAATGAAAGTGATCAATGTAACATAGGTGCAGTGTCCGACTGAACTTTTGGTTTTGGTTTCGGCCTAGTTTCGGCTAAAAAACAAGTTTCAGTTTAGACCGACACTACGTTAGGGAGATTTCGCGCTGCAATCGGGCATGGGCAAAAATAACAGTAATTTAAATTGAAAATCAAACAATAAAAAAAAAACTAATCGATCTAGTGGTATTTGAGTAATCGGAGAACATAGATATATACACGGTGTTACACGAGGAAACCGAATAATTTTAACAGCGTATTCCAGACATTATTTGGAGTTAAAATTGTCGTATAATGTTTGCTAGATTCAGCTTGGTTTTTGAGATATTTGCGTTTATGTTTAAAAAAGTTGTAATGAAATCTCCAGTACAAAACACCCTTACAATTGCGACGTTGCGAGCCCGCCACGTCTAAGTTGACTGTAAATTGACTTTCATTCAGAACCGTCATTAGTATGTTTACATGTCAACGTCAGCTTAATATTTTTTCTCCAAAAACGTAAAAATATCGATAAATTAATAATAATAATCCAATATTCAATTGAATGTTATGACAAAAAAAAAAATGAAGAAACTTTCACAAATCTTGGAACATTGTAATTACTGAAGGCAAGCCGGATCAATTTTGGATTAGATTAGAACAGCATATGATCGGGATTCAGGATGAATGGCGTACTCGAGTGCTCACCAGTGGCGGTAACAGGCTGAAGAAATGGTGATAATGATGAAGCCGACGGATTAAAAGTATTCGTGCTATTACCAGTTCGTTGGAGTATCAAGTAGCAAAGTGTAAGAAAGACACCGACAGCAACGCACTGGGTACATACCAGTGGCGTAACTACAGGGTGGCAAGTCGGCAAAATGCCACGGGCCCCCAGCCCGAGAGGCCCCTCGGCCCGAGACAGCCTTCCGGCCCGAGAGGCTGCGAGCTCAGGAGTAACATGACGATTTTACTGAGAGGGCCCCATCCAATGAATTTGCCACGGGCCTCAGATGGTAAGTACTTAACGGAATCATAATGGATGTAATATTTTTATGTTATGCAGTTTATTTTTATTTGTTTATGAATGAATACTGTCGACAGGAGTAGATAGTCTTGTTGCGAGTTAATTTTGTAAACATTTCGTTTTATTATTGTAATTACTAATTAATCTTACTTATGCAATTCATGTTATCCACAAATTATACGAAATAATACACAAAATTCTTTTATTTTATTTATTAAGTAAAAGCATACCATAGATACTTTTATTTGCATCATTTCAACCCGGGGACGTCCTCTGCTGGACGTAGGTCTCCCCCAAAGACTTCCACCACGAACGGTCACACGCCTTCTGCATCTACCGGTGTCCGGCGACTTTCACCAGGTCGTCGGTCCATCTAGTAGGGGGCCGACCGACACCGCGTCTCCCGGTCCGTGGTCTGCACTCGAGAACCTTAACACCCCACCGGCCATCAGTTCTACGAGCAATGTGTCCAGCCCATTGCCACTTCAGCTTGCAGACTCTGAGAACTATGTCGGTGACTTTGGTTCTTCTCCGGATTTCTTCATTTCTGATTCTATCCCGTAGAGAAACTCCGATCAGCTCTCTCCATAGCACGCCGAGTAACTCTGAGCTTATTTAAAAGGCTCACTGTGAGGGACCACGTCTCCGTTCCATAAGTCAATCCTTCAATTTAACATTCATTATTTCTGAAGACACTTTGTAACGTCTTATGCCTAGTTTAACAACTAGATAAGGCTGACAAGATAATAAATACCAGTACAAGATAATAAAAGTTACGTTGTGAAAATCAAAATGTACGTCGTACAAATCTTATATCAATAACAACAATGTCAATGACGCAATGTAAGTCATTAATGTCATTATGATTGCGGAATGAAGTGGCCAGTAGTTTTCAGTTTGATGTAAGGAGTACCCATGACAGTTCAAAATAACTGTTTCTGGGCTACTTTTTGTAGACTGCTTTAAAAACATCCTTTTAATTTATTTAGTCTCAGTAATATTTTGCTTACTTTTACTGGCTTACTGCTGGTAGGCCATGGCCACTTGTTCATTTCATAATTAATTTTGTACCCAACGCCTTGTCGCAACCATTGGAGAATCCAAGAGCGAATAGTAAATGAACCCTAGTTCTTGGCCTATTCATAAGGCCCTAGAACTATTTGATTAAATAAACAGCTAGAATTGCCTGGTCCTCGTAGTGTTTGGGGCAAAAATAACCACTAATTTAATCGAATGAGGCTGTTACAATATTTTTAACTTTGCGAAAGTGTAAATCTCTCTGCGATAGTCTGAAGCATGTCTAAATAGGTAAATTATTAGTAAATAGTTCCGATTGCACTTTTACGTAAATCCTGCTTTAAAACAATAATGCCTGACTCCAAGTGTTACTTAACTCTTCTAATGGAAAGAGATAACAATTGCAAACGTAGTAAGAAGTTTCGTTTGCATTTGTACGTAAATCCTGCTTTGAAACGATTGTTTGACAAGGAAATTGCTCTATGAGTATGTCTGCCTCTTCTAATGAAAAGAGATAACAATAAGAAACGTTGCCAGCTTATCCTAAGGTGTTGATTTACTGGTGTAGGAAAAATAATTAATTTATTATGTATGAAAACATAACAAAAATTAAAATCATATTTAGACCTGGGTTCATATAATCTTTTTTGTTTCTTACGGCCTTAGGAACACACTGTTAAAATTATTCGGTTTTCTCGTGTTACACCGTGTATATAAAAAAAATACTTACCCAAAGAATTGAGAACCTCCTCCTTCTTTTGAAGTCGGTTACGAGTAGAAATGATCAAATTTTGACACAGTAGTGAAGTTCTATATCGATATTAATTAAATAAAAAGGAAAATCATTTTTTTTTAATACCCACGACAGTTAAAATGTAATGGAAAAAAGATGAAATAATTTAAAAAACCCCGGCTTAAAGAATTTATGTATTGAGAGATAATAATGGTAAAAAGCTTTTATAAGTAGGTATATCAAATGAAATCAAAATCAAAAACATTTATTTCGGACATAATCCATAGTTTGTTAGTAGGCAACACATACAAAAATAAAAACTTAATCCTAAGGTCAGGTAAAATAAAACACAAAAAACAACAAAAAAAACCCTCACATCAAAAGCGACGGGGCATCGCCGCTACTGGAACGTGCAGGCTTACCCAGTGCTGCAGCAGCGGCGAGTCCCAGCGCTGGGCCAGAGTGCTCAGGACGCTAGTCGGGCTGGAGCGAACCCTATTTAAAAGGGAAGCACATCGCTTCCTGATAATTGAGTGGAAGCTATCACCTGCGCCCCGGTATAGAGTTGATCTCTCGCGGAGTCGGTCATAAAAACAATAGAGTATCAGTTTTCATAGCACTTCCCTTCAAACCTATTTAGTTCTCGAAGATATAGATGTGGCAATTACATATTCAACTAAATATGTACTTAATAAAAACCCAAGACTATCCATCGGCGGCTGCCACTAAATGAACTCGTTTTTTGCATATTTACAGTTACGTGAATAATTAGAGATATTATACAACTATGCTTATTTATATTTAGGTTGAAATTAAAAATAGTGAAGGTAGCCCCCGACGGATATTCTTGGGTTTTTATTAAGTTCATATGTAGTTGAACATGTTATTGCCACATCTATATCTTCGAGAACCAAATAGGTTTGTATTGTAGGGTAGTGCTATGAAAACTGATACTCTATATGAGGGCTGTTTGATATGTCCTTTTAAAAACTATTTGTAAATAGTTATTTGTTCAACAAGAGAGCAAAGTTGGTTTTTGCTGCGAGTGATGATTCTAGGTTAGAATCCTGAGCGTAGCGAGGCATTCAAAGGGTCGACACGTAAAAAACTTTGATCTCGTGTGAGACATACAACTTTTCACCTCAGCAGCGAGAACAACACAGCGTGAAGCTGGCAGGGCCAACGCAGGTCTTCCGTTGTGACCATTTGGTGAATACACGACACGATCGCATATGCATTAATCACAAGCATTTTTGCAAAATACTAATGAAATAAAAAGTGGAAAAAATAAACATGAAACAGATAAAACCTGTCACTCAACTTGATAATGCCGTAGTGCAAACACAACTTTATACAGCTTTATGTAGTCTGTGGCTTTAAAAAAACCTAACTAGGCCTTGTCTATATTTTTGAAATGCGTTCTGAAACTGCCCCCGCGGTTTATGTCACGAAATTAAAGATTGTTAAAACGATAACAAAATTATGTAGATATATGATAAACTTCTTATTTTTCATTAATTTTTTACCTACTTTTTAATTAAAAGTTATTGTACCTACAGTATAAAATAGTTATAATAATAAACCCATTTCAAACTTTAACAGATAGTTGAATTTGCAATTTTACGGTTATGTGTGCATCCGAACGTGCGTTTCTTTTTGGGCTTACTATGTGTGGAATTTGAAAATCGAACTTTGAATCAAGTTGTTTCTATCTCTCCCTTTTTTCCTATCGAAGTGAAAGTGACAGAACAAAGGGAAGTTCATTTTTTTCGAATGTTGTGAGTGGCCCCAGCACTGCTCATGGTCATGGCATTTGAAAATAATAATTAAAAGCTTCTTTGCCTCTCGCTCGCAGTTATACTTACTTATTAACGACTTACTTATCAGTACGTCGTTTTAAAAAGTAAAAATGTATTTTCACCTCAGCAGCTCAAACAAGCAGGTTTTGCTGCTTAAAAACAGTGAGCAAAATTCAATTTTGCTGCGAGCGAGAGGCAAAGAAGCTTTTTAATTATTAAAATACATTTTTAATTTTTAAAACGACTTATCAGTAAGTCGTTTTAAAAAGTAAAAATGTATTTTCACCTCAGCAGCTCAAACAAGCAGGTTTTGCTGCTTAAAAACAGTGAGCAAAATTCCTAGTACAATATACATAACACCTACGCTCTCTTAACCCCTGAGGGTTAAGAGAGCGTAGGTGTTATGTATATTGTACTACATATCGATATAGTTTTTAGGGTACCGTACTAAATTGGTAAAAAAGGAACCCTTGTGGTAAGACTTCGTTCTCTGTCTGTCTGTCTGTATGTCACAGCAGGTTTTCTCAGCAACTACATACTTGAAATAAAAATATATGAAATGACCGCGCGGGTAAGTAATACGAGATATAAGAACTTATCATATAACAGTCACAATATATACGCTCACTTTGTATAAATATGTTTAATATAACGTACACTTGAGATAATGAACGAAAGATATAATTTCAAAATAACTATTTCCATAAAGTATAACGTTATTAATATATAATATCATTTGATATAAGTAACAATTAAAGTGTATAATGTACATGACACCTAATATATAAAACATATATAAATCAAAAAATCTAACATCAAAAAATATAATGCACGTATAATATAAACGCCTATAACTATTTTCAGTATTACGTGGCCTTTTTAATTTTACAATCAAATTGTTTCGCATAGTTTTTTCAAGGGATGTAAAAAAAACCTCCCGCCTTAGCCTTCTAACCTAACCTATCAGAGTCGGTTCTGCCCAGAGTGCCCAGAGAGGTCTTGCTCGCTCGCTTCGCTCGCTCACATTTATATCATACGATATTATATCTTGTAACACTTATAGCGATCATCGCTATATGTCATGTATGTTATATGAACTGAAATTAGTAATTGTGAGTGTTATATTAAAAATATTATATAAAATGAATATTATATGACTAGCCTTCTAACCTAACCTATCCGAGTCGGTTCTGCCCAGAGAGGTCTTGCTCGCTCGCTTCGCTCGCTCACATACTAAAAGATAATATGTATTATGATCGCTATAAGTCATGTATGTTATACGAACTGAAATTAGTCATTGTGAGTGTTATATTAAAAATATTATATAAAATGAATATTATATGACTTGACCGTTATTCCTTATAAAAATATTGATTTTGTTATTATAGCTAACGTTCATTATATCTCGTAAACGTTAGTAACATGAAAATAGTTATTATGTAGTTATATCTCGTGTTACGCACCCTGACCTCGCAGTTGGTATGCAGTTTGGTTTGCAACTGCTGTCGAACTGCCATTTTGCAGCTGGGTTGCAGTTCAAATGCAGTCAGTCTCAAGGGAACAGCAGCAGGATGCAGGGAAAGAGGTTTTTGTCTATAATTTTGGACTATTAATAAGGTAGTTGTTTTCTTTTCAAAACTTTTGGTGTTACGAAATTTAGTGAAGAGGAAATAATTCTTATAATCACACCTAACACACTAATAGAAAAAATTGAACAGACCGCATAAATCAAAGAAAATGTACTTTAAAACGTATGAAAATTTCAGTCTGAAGCGGCAAACAAGTCAATAGATTCTCCTCTATGCAAGTTTTTTTGCATTACGAGTATCACTGTTTTATTTCCTCCTAATCGAAGTGAAAAGCTGAGTGTATAACTCGGTCTTAAAACCCATTTTATCCTCGACTTAATTATACAATTGTTTTATGCCCTTGGTGTACAATCTACAATTAGTTCAGATAATCACAAATACCGCATGGATATTGATGCTTCGAATGGAAAACGGATAGCATTTAATCTAAAAATCAGATTACTTTTCTGACAAAGATAAGTGAATTTTGAATTTAAAAGTAACTGGATAAAACACAAAGCATACATAAAACTAAATTTTGAATTATTATTATATATCCGTCATATACCAGATAAAAATTAAGTATCGTAGACTAGAATTAATATTTTATTTATTTATTTTATAGGTTAGGTGGGATGGTAAAGAAAAAGAGTTTGAAATTTGCGGTATCAAAATTAAATCATTAAATATGATTGTTATCATATAATTATGTATGGCACTCCTGACTCGAATATTCAGGTGTTTTTTTAACCATGTGAACAAACTCTTAACCTTAACAACTTTTGTAAATCGGGGTAAAATTGTAATCAGTCTCTAAAGATTTCAACTTAGATTATTTGAGTAGTGGTAAGCATAAGGTTGCGATGACAGAATTACTACTTAATTATAATTATGAGTTTCACAGTGGTTTCACATTACTCAACCCACGTGACAAAAATCGTGTATATAATATTTTGAGAAATATAAGTGGTGCTAAAGGTAGACTCAATGTAGGTCTATAAGATCATAACACTGCTCAAACTAAAATACATTTTATTGTCAAACTAGATACCAATAAAAAAATATGTTTATCTACAGATAAAACAGTTTTTGCGACGACCATATAAGGTCGTATACAAATTGTATTGGCAGCATGAGTTCTCCTTGAAGTCATGAACTCATGACATTAACAGATGCAGAGGAATCTTTCAAAGTAATGCACGACATTTTTACTATTTTTTTAATTATGTTTACCTATCCAAATTCCAGAAACCCACTATGACCACCGTAAAAATAGACTGTTTTTCTAGAACAAATTTCTTATCTGTAAAAATGTTATTATTGCTAAATAATAGCATCGTTTTCGACTAATATAATTTCTCTCTGAAAAACGAAGTACAGATGTAGTACATAATTGTTTTCCTTCGTATTTTCACGGAAACGATCGAACGTCTCTAGCTATTTCAGTCGGTCATAGACGTCATAGTACAAAAAGTACTGACGGTGACTGAAGTAGCATGACACGTTCGTACGTTTCCGTTACAATACGCAGGAAAACAATTATGCACTACATCTGTAATTGGATAAGTAATACGAGATATAAAAACTTATCTTTTTTTTTTTTTATTGCATAGAGAAGGCAAACAAGCACACAGGCCACCTGATGGTAAGTGGAAACTGTGACCCATAGACATTCGCATTCAAAAGACTGCAAATGCGTTGCTTGCCCAGAGGACTAAGATGAAATGCCTCTATGCTTGTCATTTCACCATCATATAACAGTCACAATATATACGCTCACTTTGTATAAATATGTTTAATATAACGTACACTTGAGATAATGAACGAAAGATATAATGTCAAAATAACTATTTCCATAAAGTATAACGTTGTTAATATATAATATCAATTGATATAACAATTAAAGTGTATAATGTACATGACACCTAAGATATAAAACATATATAAATCAAAAAATCTAACATCAAAAAATATAATGCACGTATAATATAAACGCCTATAACTATTTTCAGTATTACGTGGCCTTTTTAATTTTACAATCAAATTGTTTCGCATAGTTTTTTCAAGGGATGTAAAAAAAAACCTCGAAGGCTAAGGCGAGAGCTCGCTAAGCTTCGCTCCCGCCTTAGCCTTCTAACCTAACCTATCCGAGTCGGTTCTGCCCAGAGTGCCCAGAGAGGTCTTGCTCGCTCGCTTCGCTCGCTCACATTTATATCATACGATATTATATCTTGTAACACTTATAGCGATCATCGCTATATGTCATGTATGTTATACGAACTGAAATTAGTCATTGTGAGTGTTATATTAAAAATATTATATAAAATGAATATTATATGACTTGACCGTTATTCCTTATAAAAATATTGATTTTGTTATTATAGCTAACGTTCATTATATCTCGTAAACGTTAGTAACATGAAAATAGTTATTATGTAGTTATATCTCGTGTGACGCACCCTCTGTAATTAGATTTGACCTCTATTCTAATATCAGTCGAGATGACGTTTAGTTCAAGTTCAAGTTCTTTTTTTGTCAAAATTAATGTTTATTACGAAATGAACTGTCGATTTGCATACAAATTTGACAAATGTCGCACGTATGTATGATATCGAACGATATGATAGTTGGAGCCGACATTAGTTGGCCCTGAACAACGCCGCGATGCCGGTCACAATATGCGGCTCCTGAATGCATCATGGAGGCTGATGATATGTGGGTAGATAAAGTAGAGTATGTAACTGTACATAATTAGGCATTAAAACACTTGTGTGAAGTTATTATGAAACTCGCCTTCGGCTAACACACTACACACTCGTATTTGGTGCCCTTCAATATGTTCAGTTACATAAACAACTATTTCCTGTCATAAAAATTCGAATCGTAATGAAACCTAAGAAGCTGCCAAGGGTCACAATGGGATTAAGGAGAAGCTGCAAAACAAAATTTATGTTACGGTTTTAATACTAATATAAATGTAAATGTAGTCAACGCAAACTTCAATTTAGTAGATATTCGAGACTTTTTAAAAACTGCTTTAGCGCTGCTAAAGGATATACAACAAATATCGACTGTTTGCCTCCAAAAACAAAGGCAATGAGACTTAGGCCATAAAAACAAACACAGGACACACCAATAATAATTAAGAATAATTACCATTGCGGAAAATGGTATAATATTAAGTGAACCAGAAGAAATGGATAATTCTTTAAAAAATATTTAATTAACATAACAAAATGCCAAATTAAAAGACGGACACAAAGATGCTCTTTAGAAAACTTAAATAAAACTATTTTCCTAGAACCTACTGACCCTTGTGAAATATACAAAATTATCTTGTCATTAAGAAACACGAAATCAGCGGGAATCGATGAGCTGGGCTCTTAAATACTTAAATGGGTTGCAAGAAGTATAGCTGTACCTCTCGGTCACATTCACCATATCGTTGGCATAATGTCATTTCCCGAAATTACTCAAAGTATCTATAGTTAAACCCCTTATCAAAAAAGGTTGAACAAATTACAGGCCAGTGGCCTTATTACCAGTTCTGTCCAAAGGCAATATATGCAAGACTTTAAAAAAATATAAATATAAATAACATCTTCTGTGCCGAACAGAAACAATTTCGTAAGACCAAATCTACGACTCGTGCAGCATTTTATTTAATTAACGCAGCACTAAGCGCTTTAGAAGATAAGGACAAGGTTGCTGGCTGGTTTTTGGACGTGAGTTAAGGCTTGCGATTTTGTAAACCACTCAATTCTCCTAACAAAACTGGAAAAATACGGAATAAGAGGGCCAGCGTTTAAATGGTTTGAAAGTTACTTATCGGAAAGAGAGCAGATTTCTCGAGTTACATCCTTTTCGATCGTAGATATCTCTACAGTAGTGGATGACTCTACACCGTGAGTTAATCCAACTAGGGTTTCGCAAGGAAGTATCTTAGGGTCACTTTTGTTCCTTTTATATGTAAACAACCTACCTACCTGCATTAAGCATCGCTGCGTTCTATTCGCTGAGGACACAACCGTTATAATACGGGCAAAAGGCACAAAAGAATTAGGCAAAAACATCTGAGCACTTTAGAGGATATATTAACTTGGATTACAAAAAACTGTCTTTATATGAATGTTTTAAAAACTAAAATAATACTTTTTTGAACCCGGAACAGCAAGAAAACAAAATTAGATACTTACAAAGTACAATATGAAAAGAAATGTTGTTTTCAGGCTTAATTATTCATGACTACTTGAACTGGAAACAACAAGTAGTACTTGTTTCTACCACAATTAACAAATTCATTTATGCACTCAAGAAACTGAAATCTATCACCTCCTTAAAAGTGGAATTCCAAAATGCGTTACAGAATTGTTCTTTGGGGAAATGCAACAAATATACAACGAGTACTATTGTCTCAAAAGTTACAATATGGGGCCTGAAGTGGACAGTTTCCTGTAAGCAATTCTTTAAGAAGCATAAGCTTCTTACAGTTCCGACTCTGTACATTTTAGAGGTGTGTAAGTTTGTAAGAAACAACAGGGAGTACTTATAAACAAAAAATAATAAGGGAAAATGTACTGCTTTGGTAAAAAGATAAAAAGATAAAAGATGTTTATTCAGTAATTAGGCCACACGGGCACTTTTACACGTCAAAATCTACCAGCGCTTCGCAAGAGACCACTGCTGAGAAGAAACGCCGCAAGAAACTCAACAGTCAGTCGTTTTTTAAAACTTATGATATTATACAATTATAAAGCTTAACCTAGCATGATATAAAACAATGAATTTAACATAAAATAAAAATAAAAATAAAAACATTCAAGCGTAGCTTGTGCAAGAAAATGTGTCAAAACTAAGAATAGTTCCTAAATGTAAATTACAATTTAATAGAAAAAACTGCTTTCAAATGGCGATTAAAATTCATAACGCCTTACCCATAACATTGACAAATCTTCCAAATAATAAATTGTATCGATTATAAGTTTTTATTAGATGGAAGATTATTTTATAAAATATGCAATATAAATACAAGTGAGTCAAGACAACGTTTATTTCAATACCGACCTACATAGAAATAGATACAATTAACAATATAATTAAATAAAGACTTTACATTTATAAGTTAAAGTTAAACTTATTTAAAATAAAATAAAAAAAAACTAAGCTAGTTGGTTAGTTGGTAATTAATAAAACCCATATTAGTTTTGTACACAACTACATGCAAGAGGAGCTTTACTTATTTTTTTACCTACACCCGTTTAAGAGTTACGGTTCCACAGACACACACAGCGGTGAAGCTTATAACAACACTCCTTTTGCGTCGGGGGTTGATTAGAGGCTGACGTTGCTGCATGCGCTGCTTTGGCCAGACGAGCTTCGAAGCGCGGGCGACCTATGACGGGGCCGAGCCTGGTCAAGATATAAACCTTCTTTTATTATATTATATCTCTGTAATTTTATTACCGAACTTTGATCAGATGTTTATGACATGAAAGGAATATATAAAAACCACGATATAATTGTGATGGCAGTAAATTTGAGGAACAAATCTAAAACATTTATAAATCGACGACCAGTAATTATTTAACCCGTCAACGTCACTCTAGTCGCGAAGTATATAAGTTTAGTTTTGCTACCCAAAATTCCACAGCTCATTTATTGTAATACTCACTGATAGCCCTGATAGGTCAGTTAAATACAATAACATATTTTACATTACTTAATGACTCCACGTAGTGCGCATTTGGGAGCCTTTAGTTTTCAATTGTTAGTAATAAAAAAATACTCAGGTCCAAATGCGACTACAAATCACAAAATGATTTAACTCGACAAACTATATACATAGGGTATAATCGGTAAAATTACATATCTGACATCATTACCAACAATTGGAACTATTTTGTAACCATGAATACATGTAAGCCTATTTTCGTGTCGAAATGTCGTAAAAACTATAAACTTCAAACAATTTTTTACTATAAAATATCTAGTTTTTTGGTGTTCGGTAGATACTCATTTAATTTCAAACACTTAAGTTATTCGAAAAGTAAAGTAGTTTGTATGAATAGTTTATGATCAACCAGTAAAAAAATAATGAAAAAGACGAGCACATTCCCTGATTCCGAACACTGTTCGTTAAAACGTTCCTGTCAAAATAAGGAACTCATCACCAAATTCACATTTTTCTCAATTTTTATTAATAATTATGACTGTCCTACATTCACTTACTTAATCAGAACACAAAAACTAATCAAATTGGAACACACGAAAACCTATTTTCATACACAAAATTAACGTAAAACAAATTTACGACCTTAAGCATAAGCATTTTCTTAGCGACTTCCACAAGCAATCCCATACAACGGCGATCAACCGACTCGGTCAACTGCTGTGTCCACGCTGAGACAGCAAATTACCTGCTTCGCCTCGTAGTGGAAGGGATAAGTATCTAGCTAGCGGACAAAATATCACTACTTTATATCAGCTGTAAGTACCTGACTAATAGCTTCAAATAGAAGAAATTCGGTGATACGGCAGATTTGGTCAATCGTACGTTTACCTTACCATATTACTGAAATGGATGCGAATCGAAGAAAACTGATTAGCTACGCATATCGAAGATAAGTGTTGAAAAAAAATTACAAGGAAGAGGAACTTGACAAGCAAACGCATAAAATCGATAGCCTTAATTTTCAATAAAAAATAATGAAGAAAGATGCACTACGAATTTTGCTAGTTTCGCTATGGACCTAGCACAAGTCACGAGTTCACGACAGAGGCGGTAAGTAGGGTAATTTCGCCAGTTTTCTGTCCGGCTCCCATTTTCGACTTGTAGACTGAGCTGAGCTGTTTAGAACAAAATTTTTGAATACTATAATATGTCTAAAACAAAATTAATGACTAATAGCACTGAAGAGCAAATTATAATTAACGGAAACACTATACAATATGTAAACCAATATGTATATCTTGGGCAAATAATATCACCCCTAGACCAGACAAATAAGGAAATTGAAAAAAGAATGTCAAATGCATGGAGAAAGTTTTGGTCTTTAAAAGAGGTTTTGAAGGCAAAAGAAATCCCAACAAGTCAGAAGTTTGAAGTGGTAAATATGTGCATAATACCTATAATAACTTATGGATGCCAAACCTGGGCACTAACAAAAAAGCAACGTGAAAAACTAGGTGTTTGTCAAAACAACATAGAGCGTAAAGTGCTAAATATAAAACTCAAAGATAAAGTTAGATTATCAATAATTAAAGAGAAATCGAAATGTAAAAGAGTAAATGGAATAATAAAACAACAAAAATGGCGTTGGACTGGTCACATGGTCAGACAACATATGGAAAAGTGGACTAAGGACATTGTGGAGTGGCATCCAAGAGCTTACAAAAGAAAAAGGGGAAGACCTACTCTTAGATGGTCCGATGACCTAAAAAAGATAGGTGGAATAGACTGGCTCAGAAAAGCAAGGGACCGCACACAGTGGAAAACTTTGGAAGAGGCCTATGTCGGAAGACAAGCTGAAGTTGTCGATGGAGAATAGATACATAAAATATATTAAGTATAGATATTTGGAATAGATATAGATATTAAGAATGGTATATGTGGGACTTCGGTAATAAAGGCTATTTTTATTTTATTTTATTTTTATAATAAAACAGCTAATCGCGCATGTTTGGTCTCGATTATTTCACAAACAAATATACTAGCTTCTGCCCGCGACTTCGTCCGCGTAAATTTCGAATATCGTTATTCACTCGGGGATTTTTCAATTTTCCGGAATATAATGTAGCTTATGTGTTAATCCAGGGTATAAGCTATGTCCATTTCAAATTTCTTCCACATCCGTCCATCTGTTGCAGCGTGAAAGTGTAACAAACATCCATCCATACTTACAAACTTTCACGTTGATAATATATAAATATGTAAGTGTATAAGTATTAATAAGGATTATTTGACTAGTTAAGAGTAGTAAAAATTTGGTAGTTGGTGTTTAGTTTTTGTGTTAGGTACGAGACTTACGAGTGTCGTCGCGTTCCTTGAAAAATAGGCTCAATTAGAACATAACCATAAATTATCTACAATAAACTTATTAATTATAGGGGACTTAATACTGAATTACGTAATCTGCTAAAATATTTATAAGTATCTCTCTTATTTTGTTAAGTCTCTCTTTCTGTAAATTTTTAGGAACCTGCGACTTTATATCTGTGTTTGATGTAAAATTATCTTTAGCGGTTACTCGATTAGAAATTTGTTTATTTCGATGTATTGATGTACTCGGCGGGCGATTGGCGCGACGCTGCGGTTCTTCACTTCGCGGAAACCTTGTCCCGCGAACTGATAAAAACATAATAAATTAATTCACCCCCTAATAAATACCCAGGAAAGAGGTTGTTGAAAACCATGCAATCGTCATAACTAACTAGAGAAAAAAAGGTGTAATGTAGATTGATATGCATAAAACGTAGGTATTCCAAGTTGCACCGAAACTTAGAATACGTTTTATGCATCTCAACTCAATCTACTTTTTTACGTGTTGTTTAATTCAATGGAAACTTTAAATGAATAATATACAGGGTGGAAAAAATTAACGCCAAAATGACGGCATTTTCCTAGCTTAAGTATTGGAAATTCTACGCAAAGAAGACTAACTTATTTTTGAAAAAAGAACCTGCTACAAATGCTACAATGGTTTCTTGAAATTTCGTCTGCACTTGTACTTAACAAAGTGTAAACAGGGCGTAAATGACACTGAAAATCGGCTCCACTGACTTAGTGCCGGCGGGGGTGGAACTAATACTTAGCAAGGGGTATACTGTTAAGGGGTGGCGAATAGTTACGTATGCATGTCAAATTTCAAGCATCTAACTTATGCAGTTTAGATTTTTTCATACATTTTATTCCGCTAACTTAATTTTTCTTAACTAACTAACCCTACCTTAATACATGCTAGATTGAAAACATCTATCTTTAGATTTCGATTTTTACATACAAAAGTTTATTCCCAATAACTCCCGTTTCCGTGGGAATTTTGCAATATCACGTTGCAAGTAAGCTTTACGTTCATTAGGGTACCTGCATGCCAAATTTCAATCATCTATCTTAAGCGGTTTAGATTTTTCATACAAAAGGATTTTCCCGCTAATTCTCGTTCCCGTGGGAATTTCGAGAATTCCTTTCTTAGTGCTTCTCTACGGTACCTAAGCTATAAAGCTACGTCCCTTCCAAATTTCAAGTGCCTACGTTTAGCCGTTTAGGCTGTGCGTTGATATGTCAGTCAGTCAGTCGGTCAGTTTCTCCTTAGATATTATCAACGTGAAAGTTTGTAAGTATGGATGGATGTTTGTTACACTTTCACGCTGCAACAGCTGGACGGATGTGGAAGAAATTTGAAATGGACATAGCTTATACCCTGGATTAACACATAAGCTACATTATATTCCGGAAAATTGAAAAATCCCCGAGTGAATAACGATATTCGAAATTTACGCGGACGAAGTCGCGGGCAGAAGCTAGTATAAATATATAAGTATATAAGTATTAACTAACTAACTTATGCAGTTTAGATTTTTTCATACAACATTTTATTCCGCTAACTTAATTTTTCAAAATACAGCCATAACTAAACTTTATATTTACTAAGGTATGCATGCATGCTAGATTGAAAACGTCTATCTTTAGATTTCGATTTTTACATACAAAAGTTTATTCCCAATAACTCCCGTTCCCGTGGGAATTTTGCAATATCACGTTGCAAGTAAGCTTTATGTTCATTAGGGTACCTGCATGCCACAAACGTCAATCATCTATCTTAAGCGGTTTAGATTTTTCATACAAAAGGATTTTCCCGCTAATTCTCGTTCCTGTGGGAATTTCGAGAATTCCTTTCTTAGTGCACCTCTACGGTACCTAAGCTACGTCCCTTCCAAATTTCAAGTGCCTACGTTTAGCCGTTTAGGCTGTGCGTTGATATGTCAGTCAGTCAGTTTCTCCTTTTATATATTTAGATTAGATAACACTTTGACATGTTCTTACGCAAGGATACAGGTTTCAAAATGCAATATAAATTAATTAATCAGTGCATTAATAAATAGGTACCACACATAATTTGACTCGCAAAATGCAAAAATATACCGAAAATAATGAAAAATTGCTAAACTTACGGAGCGAAAAGTTTGCTTCTGCCGCCGTGCCGCCATTTTGGACGAATACTGACTAACTTCGTGTGACACTAGGGTGCGTTCAATTTTATTTTAAAAGTAGAGGCGTATTTCAATAACTTTTACTCAGCTTTAGCTTTTTTGATAGAAAAATACAACTGTTCTTTTTTTAAATTCTTAGTATCACGGGTGTTACAATGCCAAGTAAAGGGTTCGAGGTGGGCACGCTTTTAGAGCGCTATGGTTTCGGCCCGCCTTATCAAGCACCTGGAGAGGGTTGGACCCAACCTCAGCACCAACCAGTATAGATTCCGTCGGGGCCGGTCCACAATCGATACAATTGCTCGGTTGAGGGCCTTGGTGGATGAAGCGGTGAAAAAGGAAGAAATATTGTGGGCAGTGTCCCTTGACATCGCCAACGCATTCAATACGCTGCCTTTTGCCACCATTTTGGAGGCGCTGAAGTTTCATGGCGTGCCTGGGTACTGGTACTGGGGAACTGCGGAAGACGGTAGAGACTTAAGTCACCGATAGAGCCGTAGTCTACGCGGGATACTTCGAGGAGGGTCAAAGGAGTGCGACGTGCGGTGTTCCACAGGGGTCGGTCCCAGGACCGCTCCTGTGGAGCATTGCGTATGATTGGGTGCTGCGCTGGGTCTACTTGAAGGGAGTCGATGTGCAGCATGGACCCAGGAGGTAGCATTCTTCTTCGCCCAGTAAAAAATATGGTGTCTGTCTTTTCTAGATCCACCTCTAACCCCAGACGCCGCATCCACGCCACTACGTGTGCCAGTCCTACCGTGGCCACCATCAAAGCCAACCGCACCAGTTAATTGTCCTTCAAGATTTGTCCCGATTTGAACGTGTTAACTAAGAAATTTTATAAGCGAGCTAAAAATTCATATAATACTGCAAATTCAAAATTGACAGCAAAAGCTCCATGTTGTATAGTTTTTGTATTGCGTCCGTTGCATAACGCAGCCCAGACGCGCGGGCCGGCTCGCACGCGCACACACGCACTAGATAACAGGGGCCATCGGCCCAGCGGAGAAATGCCTACTGAAATTACTACTAGAAAGCAAGCTGAAAGCATGGCCTCATTCATGTAGTTAAATTATAACTCGCTCCTTAAGTGCAGTTGCTTTTGAAATAGACCTTTGATTGCTGCACCTTGTTTATAAAAGTAAAAGATGGAGGCCAAGCATAAGTGTGGGTGGAATTTAGAAAAAGTATGTTAGATGTGGAAATTTTCATTTTACTTGAAAGGTACCTATTTTCCACTAACAAATAATATTTTTGTCCTTTTAAGCGACGTTCGTGGTTCTATTCATAAGTTGAGATGGTATTTATTGCTATTTTTATTATTTTTTGCCAAAGCCTTCGTGCTAAGTAAGGGTTAGCTTAATGTAGATACATTACAAATTTCATCCAAAACCGTCCTGCTGTTTCAGCGTGAAGGAGGAAAAAACGTACTAACTCACACGTACACACTCACAAAATTGCGCATAAATATTCGGGTCATTGTAAGTTTTACTTGCAATGTCGAAAGTGAGGAACGTATACCTTATTGCTGAAGCAATAATAGTTGTAGTTGGATGAGACTGAGATCTTGAATACAGTGAAAGTGCCGCAGTGCTTCCTGCCACGTGGAAAGTTGGCTCATGAGCTAGACACGACATTACCTAGCCCTAGCTGTGTGAATTACTGCAGAAGCGGAGATTTTTTGATACCTTGATTTTGTTTATTTATTATGTTTTGTTTATTTATTATGATGATTAAAATAACAAATTATATCACCCACCAACCTATCTTCGTACAGCTATTACTTATTGCTTTTTGATTTTTATTTCGCCATCTGCCGGTAGTGTGACAGTGCTGGAATTTCGAAAAATGCAAACCTCGACCCGTGTTTCCTTTATATCTCTTTGATATCTTTTTTCTATGATTTTTCTCCAGGGCTCGGAACCGGTTAATACCGGTTTATTTCAGCTTTGCTCCTAACTTTTATACGGAATGCGAACGTTTTGAGAACTTTATTTTAACCTTAATTAATCGGTTTAATCCACGAGCGGCGAGTCGAGAAACCAACGCGTTCATTGCAACATGTTTTTTTTTACTTGTGATGTGAAGACGAGCGTGTGTATGCATCTGGATTAACCGGTTTTATAAGCACGAAACTGGTTAAATCGAAAAGAACTTTATATAAAGGTTCCCTTAAAAACCGGTAATTAAAACCGGTTGATACGAACGGATCCGAAATGAAAAGGTTGTACGTCAAGTACCCTGTTTTTCTCATTGTTTCTGTACCTTTTCGTATTAGAGGTGATCGATAATTTATTTCATTTCCTTTAAATTAAAAAACCGAACAAAATCTTACTACATTATACTATTTTCTTTCGAGAGTATAAAATAATTCGACGAACATAACTTCGTTTCTGTTTCGTTTTAGTCTGCGCCCTAGCCTAGGTAATGGCCGCGATACACATCTCACGTTCTGCAAAACGGAAAGTTAGAAGACTTGGTTCGTTGATATGGAAATTGCCACACAACTATTATTTTGTGAGAGTTAGATAGATACTATCCATTTTTAATACTTACTCGTTTTCACAAAAAACTGGTAAACCAGTAAGTTCTTTTGACCAACGTCTGCAAAGTGCAAGTAAACCTATATACAGGGCGTCCCACGGCTATGCCACATGGAAGGAAAGTACCTAGAATATTGTAGATGGAACATTTTACTTAAATAAGTCATTATTTGAATTTAAAAAACAATTTAAACTGCATTCATAGATATTTAAATAAATACATGGGTGAACCGGGAATCGAACCCGTTACACGAGAAAAATAATTACCCTGTAGCTTTATCATACCGATCGAAAGGCTTCATCATAAGGATTACTATTTGCTAAATAACATAGTGTCAGAAATAAAAGGAAGACCATGAATTTGATGTGAAATTTTGTTCAGAAAAATGTCAAGCTGACATTGCCTTAAGGACATACAACTGACATTATGATAAATACATATTACTAATAAATTTACCCACTTGAGAAGTACGCATCATTTTCCTATTATAATTTAAGTGCATGATAAAATGATAAAGAGATACGTAATTAATAGGTACCTGGTTGTATGCAACAAATCGAGCCGTATCCTGAGCCGAAAGACGCGTAAATTATTTTGTCCATCGAAATTCGGCTGGCTGATTATAAAGAAATAATTCATAAATGTGTTCCATTTTCAAACTATTTTTATTCTTTTGTTTCTGTGATTTTCATTGTACGATTTTTGCATTGTGTTGTGATTTTTTTACATAACCATTGCGTATCAAAATAATGTTGATTTAATCGAAGCATACTTTTTAAACCACAAAATTATAACATTAGCCTTACAATGGCACCGCGAAGGATATCCTGATAGAAATACACCATCTCGATTTATTATGAAACGGTTGGTGGATAATCTGCTAAATTTGGGACGTTTCTCACCACAACCGCGGCACCAAAATGATAAACAATGACGACGAACTCTAAATTCGTATTATTCTAAATATCCACCACAACAAGATCAAAAAATCGACAGGGAGCGAAATAATCAAGAGTGCGACTTTGTATTCAACAGGAAGGGACTAATTTTGCATTTGATTAATTGATTAATTTTCTATTAAAAATGTTAAAATTCATGGTCTTCCTTTTATTTCTGACACTATTTTATTTAGCAAAAAATAATCATTATGATGAAGCCTTTCGATCGGTATGATAAAGCTACAGGGTAATCATTGTTCTCGGGTAACGGGTTCGATTCCCGGTTCAACCAATTAATTATTTAAATATCTATGAATGCAGTTTAAATTGTTTTTTAAATTCAAATAATGACTTCTTTCAGTAAAATGTTCCATCTACAATATTCACGGTACTTTCCTTCCATGTGGCATAGCCGTGGGACGCCCTGTATATAGGTATTACTTCTATAGTCTTGATTTTTAACAAAATGTATTATTACTTATAATTTTATGATTATTATTAAACGCTTGGGACGACGGAACTCTTTTGTGTGAAATTGAGGAAACTCCTCAAATATTACAGGCATACACATAGCGAGTTGAGTTGAGTTGGTAAAGTGAAACTGATGAAGATTACATGGCCTATACCTATTTCAAGGTGGCGATAAGATATCTCGTTTACAATAGTTAGGTAAGCGACTAAGACGAAGCTAATTTAAATGGTTTAAGTAAATATAGAGTGTTAGGCGCATGGTTGGACAAAAGAAATGGCGAATAAGGGTGCCATGTACTACTGTGGAGACTCTGGGACCTTGGTCTGCTGACATAACACTTTTTATAAAGACCCTGTCTGCCTAGCTTATCGACGCCTGCGGGGATCCCAGAGCTGGCGCTTACCTCTCCCAAAGGATAGGTAACGCAGCCAGCATCATGGGTGCAATGCCGCGAACATATTTATTAGACGGGTATTCCTTTTGTAATTGTGTGCCCAAATGTTTTTTATAATTCTAGTTTTAATTAGATAATAGGTTACACTAGATTTTATTTATTTTAATTATTACTGTACAGCGTATATAGTTTATTTTTTACCGATAAATCAAATTAATTAAAGACATAAGCCAACAATATATCCGCCATTTCTTTTATTTGTATCTTGACTATAGCTATGTAGTCTGAGTTGAATAATTACTCGAAAAAAATTATCTTAAAAAGTAAAAGCAAACAAAGCATCGCTTTAAAAAGAGCATTAACTGGAATAGTTTCCAAAGAACTTGACGTGATTGACCTCTTTTAGTTTTAAGTAACCCTTATGGTGAGACTTCTGTGTCGGTCTCTGTGTCTGTATGTCACAGGAGATTTTCTCAGAAACTATAGAAACTAAAGTTGTAGGTAATTCTGAGCTCTTCCTACTCCACTCTGGGATTACAGGCGTGAACGTATGTATGTATATGTAGAAGCTATCAACCTGAATCTAGGCATATTTGTATAAATTGCTCGTGTAAAAAGAATGGCTAAAAGCTTTAAAAAGCGCAATTTTTACCTCATGTGAACAACGAGCAAACCTGCGGGCAAGCATATTACTTCGGACCGCTAGTGCCCTACGCTCCCTTTCAATATCTTAATCATCTTTCAAGTCACTCGTGATAATATGGCCAAGGTACTTGATCTTGTCCACAACATTCAGTGGAGCACCGCTCAGCTTAATTCGGGGCAAATAATATGGTTTAATTTTTCCCGCCTTAAAAACCATGACTTCGCTCTTCTGAGGGTTGTAAACCATGAGCCAAGGCATACGCCTCGCAGGTGGCCAATAGTTACTCAATCGCGCCAACCGATGGGCTCAACAGCACCATATCATCGAACATTGAACAACTTTGGAGACGTTATACCCCTTTGTCTAACCCCGCACTCAAGCCTGTACTCGCCGGATAGAGTGTTAGCCCATCAAACTTGGTTCGTCTGATTGTTGTACCAGTGTCTAAGGACAGCCACACACTCAGCCGGCAGAACGATCTTCTCCAGTTTATGCCACAGCAAGTTATAGTCTACTTGGTCAAAGGCTTTTGACAGGTTGAGAAAACAGGCATAAACTGGGGTTTTTCTGTCTGTGTAATACCTGAAAGTATTTTTGAGACAAAGTATCGCATGCTCAGTGGACCCAAATTGAGCGTCTTGTAGCGTTACGTACTTATCAAGTAATGTATCAAACACACTGTCAAGCACTTTCGCAGTGGACGTGGCAAGTGAGATAGGCCGATAATTGGATTTGTTATACATATAGGTCACCTGTCTTATTCTTACCCACTGGCACAACTACAGTTCTCATAAGTGCATCGGGAAGGTAGGAATGGCACAAACATATATATTGAACAGCAGAGACAGTACCCGAGGTAGGTGCACCCCCGCATACCTAAGGTGCTCGATGCTGATACCGTCATTACCAGGCGACTTATCTCTGTGCATTTTATTTATGACCACCTGAATTTCCTTGGCACTAAACGAGATGTCCCGCCTGCCCCCAGCGGCCCCAACATCGACCACCGAGTCAGGAGCGGACCGCACATCTAACAACGACTTGACCGTAAAGTGTTCTCTGAACAACTCCGCAATCTCTCCATGCCCAGACCTCTCCTCCACACTCGCTGCGAGGCCAGGCTTGACATTCATGTGTCCAGTTTCTTTCCAGAACTCCTTAAATCTTTTGTTGTTAGGAGCCAGGGCAAGTTTATCCATCTTGAGCTGTTCCTGCCTGTCCGGACACCACTTCAACTTAGATTTAAATATTTTCCTGGAATCCTTCATTGCATCAAACACTTTACCGTGCCTCGGTTTACCAGCAAACTGCCACACTTGAAAGTGCAACCTGGCCTCCCTGTGTGCATCAGCTACATGTTTGTTCCAGCCCAATATATAACCGCCTTTTCTACGCCTGTAACATTTAAAAGTCAATATAGGCGCTTCTGAAAGGGTATCTATTATATCACGGTACATGTTATCAATAATTTTAAAATTATCATGTTTATTGCACCTCTTATCACAACAGTCTCTAAGAGGAACTGGGAAGTCTATGTCTCTTAGCCTATCATTACATAACCGACGGTATTCAAGCATTTGTTCCGGCTCTCTTTCTCCCCATAAGACTCCTTGAACTAAATAACCATTCGATACTGTAACAACACGTCTCAATTTAGTTATATCACACTCTATGATAATAGGACAATGATCGGACTAATACCCATCATACATAACGGCAATATTGCGTATCGTATAAAAGGCACAGTCAGTAACAATACAGTGATCCAACTATCTTCTACACCCATAGACTAGACATCACTAATATACGTGTAAGATTCCGACCCTAAACCAAGTTTGTTAATATCCGCACATACCCACTGCTGTTCACAACAAAAATCATTTTCATCACACTTGCTCGTAAATGGTGTTATTCCATGCCTGTATACAGAAGGACAATGGCCTAAATTGTACCCGCGGGAATTATGGCGAGTTTGTCATCCATAGGGAGTAATGACTTTCTTTTTAAAATTTGCAACTCTTTCGTACATCATTTCTGACTAAGGAGGTTTAATTTTCAGCCAATAATTAAATCGGTTTCTAATTTCATCTTTAAAAATTAGCTATAGACTAACTTACATTACACAAAACCTATACGCTTCATTAAACTTCATTATTTTTATACCTATTTCAAGTTTATATCAACATTTATCATTAATTTTAGTAATTATACATTTTTATCAAATTGGCTAAATCTGGCTCGAATCCAGGTCGAAACTAAACGCAGTTATTATCTGTGGTAGAGGTCACAAAAAATATCGTTTCCATTTACGTTCCCGTTCGTCAAAAGTTATTTCTTTATATTTTGCAGAGTTAAAGTGTTTTCTCTTTGTTTTTTTTCCTCGCAAATGTGATGAAAACCATTGTGTGTATCACAGGCAGTAAGGGGATTACTAACTCGAGTCATTAAAAGCCCTCCGCCTTCGGCGTCGGGCTTCTAACACTCTCGTTATTACTTCCCTTCATACTACCCTTGATGCACAATGTACTATTAACTCACGATAAAAAGGTTCGTCAATGTGAGCATTATAGTCTCCAAAAGGTCTCCAAGCATATACGAGGGCTGTTTGATAAGTCCTTAAAACTATTTGTAAAACCTTTTTTCTGGTAAATGGCATTAACACTGGCAGGCACAATCTTTCAAATGAAGAATGTCAAAAATTCAGCAAAAAAAAAACAAGTTGTTGTCAGTGTAACCATTGTTTAACTGTGATCAAAGGCTACTATTGTATACTGGGATATAGACTGGCAACTCAGCGTTATTTTTTGTTCGTGTAGCAACATTGAAGTAAGTGGTGCCTGCCATCTAGTTCGTGTTAATGGAACTAATACTGTGCATATGTGTGTGTAAGCATGTACGTATACATAACCACATAGGTACTTAAGCTATTCGCCACCCCTTTATTCATACAAAACCACAACAGGTATTTAAAGACCAATAATAGTTAAGACGCGCTGTTGGCACACATTACCTATTATGGCTTTAAACGCTGTTAAGTTTCATAAAAAAGGGGTTAAAGTTTGGAGTAAGTAATACAAAAAAGAACATACCAGGCGTGATGACAATGTTTTACATGGACTGATGGAGTTCCAAGAAAATAGACGACATTAATCTAGTCGACGGGATACGTTTAATGAATAAATTGGCGCACCTGCAATATAATAAATCTTTTAACACATCGTTCATTCGCGGAACGATTGATACATGTATAAACAAATTTCAATTTTAATTAGTAGGGGAGACCTAGGTGGGTTGCAACAAAGGTAAGTTGACACAACGCCAATATCTCGGGAACTGTAGCGAATAGAAGTATGGCAACAACGCATTTCAAACCTTGAGCTCGGTCTAGTAGACTTGTCAGTACACGTCGCGGCCGCCAGGTGAACGGTTACGAAGATACAGCGTCGGAGGTCAAAATTGTGCGAAAAGTAAGTTTTTTATCATTTTTTCGATACTGTTTCTTTAAATGTAACGAATCCGATTTTGTGCTGAGTGTAGATGATTTTTAAAGCATGATTAAGTAAGTTTTACAATTTACATGCATATTTCATATTTTAGGTAAACTAACGGCATGTAGGTTATAATCGCAATGACACGATAAGAACCGTAAATTTCAATGGAGAGGTTGCACCTCGCTTGTTGCAACTCACCTCGGTAATTTTTTAAACTTTTTCTTGTTTTGTTTAGAATGCCAAATAATTACGTGCGGAAGACAAATAGAGGCGAAGCCAGTACGGGAATTTATGAATTGGCTGCCAAGGAAGTCAATTTAAGGGGCAAAAGTCTCCGCGATGCTGCAAAATCATATCAATTAAATTATTCTTCTTATTAGTTAATTGTTGTTGATCTCAGAGAAAGTGTTCAAGTATATTATTATAATTTCAGTGAGATGGAAGACTATAAGTATTTTTAGTAGGTAATTAAAATTTAAATATTTCTAAGGTACAAGAAAACGACTGATTATTGTAAGTTTAGGTTAAAAATGTCTACTTGAAATTAGACGACAAAGAAGGTAGTCTCCAGTAGGTAAGGTCACAAAGAGAAGACCATTTTAAGTTACAAAAGTTATTTGTTTGTAGATCTCAAAGATGTTCCTTCATTCTGTTAAAGTTTATTACCTGATTAAATAGTTTGAGCTACATTAAAGACTAAAATTTGACAAAGTATTTAGGATAAACCTACTTGCAATATGCCTTACTAATTATAATTAAAGGTAAAATATTATAAGTACTATTATTATACTGTACTGTTGATTGATGACAGAAGCCGTTTCTTTAACATTAAAAGTTTTTTTTCACTTAAATATGTTTTTTCTGTTATTACTTACAGTTGATAATACGTTGAAATATTTTTTTCCGCTAGCTAGATACCTATCCCTTCCACTATGCGGCAAAGCCGGCCATTTGCTGTCTCAGTCGGGACGCAACAATCGATCAAGTCGGTGGATCGCCGTTTTGTAGGGGAGTCCTTGTGAAAATCGGTAAGAAATCGCGTATACTTCTTAAGGTCATAAAACCGTTTTAGGTTACCTTTGTGTTTGAAAATGTGTTTTTTCTGTGTTGTTATTTAATTAGTTTTTGTGTTCTGACAAATGAAGTGAATTTAGTGCAGTCATATTTGTAGAAATTAGCAAAAATGTGAATTCGGTGATGAGTTAACCCTTATTTTGAGTGGAAGGTTTTACCGAACCACGTTCGGAATCAGGGAAAGCGTATGTTTTTTTAATTATTTATTTGCTGGTTGGTCATGAATTACTTATACAATCTACTTTGCTTTTGGAATAACTAGAAGTATTCCAAATTTACTGAGTAATTACCGAACATCAATAAATTAGTCATTTTTTGAAAAACTTAGTTGGAAATTTATAACTTTTACGATTTTTTGACATGAAAATAAGCTTATTGGCAAAGGTATTTAAAAAAAAAGATTATATATACCTTTTAAGCAATACTTAGGCCACGCTGAAAGTTTTGCACTTCTGGCCACTCGTAAACATTTGAATTACGAACTATGTAATTTAATAAAATATGGATTATCGTTTATGGAATTAAATAGTTGTTGGCGGGAAACTGATTGTCATTTGTCTTTACTAGCGATTTGAAGTGAACAATTTGCACTGAAAATGGATTTGACGCGTAAAGATTTTAGAGCAATGATATTTTACGATTTTAAAAGTTCTCTTTCTCCGCAAGAATGTAGTGCTCGCCTTCAAAATGCTTTTGGGCTTGAAGCACCACATTTGAGCACTGTGAGACGGTGGTACGCTGAATTCAATAGGGGCCGAGTTTCTCTCCATGACGATCCTCGTGAAGGTCGGCCGTCTACCGCAGTCACTGAAGAAAACGTAGCTGCTGTCAGGCGACTAATAGAAGAAAACCAACGAATCACCTATGACGAAATTCGTGAACCATTAGGGATAGGTATGAGCCAAATACAAAAGATTTTACAAGATCATTTACAAGTCACGAAGCTTTGTTGTCGGTGGATTCCCCATGAACTGACATCAGCTCAGAAACAGGCCCGTGTTCATTGGTGCCAAGAAATGCTGCGAAAGTATAACCACGGGCGTTCAAATGCGGTCTATAATATAGTGATAGGAGACGAAACATGGATATATTGTTACGATCCGGAAAAAAAACAACAGTCTAGAGAATGGGTCTTTGAAGGTGAACGAAAGCCAACAAAAGTTCACCAAGCGAAAAGCGTTGGCAAACAAATGATCGCTTGTTTTTTTTCAAAAACAGGTCCTATTTGTACTGTACCGCTAGATAATAAGAGAACGGTTATTGCTGAGTGGTACACAACCATTTGCCTGCCCAGTGTCTTTGAAAAGTTCCGCGAGAGACGACCTAGAAGCCGCATTCTCTTGCATCATGACAATGCGTCTCCTCACACTGCTAAGAAGACAAAGGCATACTTGCAATCGGAAAAGGTGGAGATTGTTACTCATCCTGCTTATAGCCCAGACCTTGCACCCTGCGATTTTTACCTTTTCCCTAAAATTAAAGATTTGATGAGGGGTTTGACATTTAAGACCCCCGAAGAGGCGGTGACGACGTTCAACCTACACGTTGAAAACACGGTCTCTAGTGATTGGGCCGCATGCTTCGAAAAATGGTTTGAGCGTATGAATAAATGTCAAGCATGTCATGGCGAATACTTTGAGAAGCAATAAATGTATAATTATTATTATAAAATGTTTTATTTACAAGTTACGCAAAACTTTCAGTGTGGCCCTCGTAGTAGCAAAAACGATATGTATTCATGGTTACATAATAATTCTATTTGTTAGTAATAATGTCAGATTTGTAATTATACCGATACTTTTACGTCTAAACACTATTTGTTAAATGTGTTCGCTCGATAGGTTCCACATATTTTGGGTTGTCCAATTCACCGAAAGGCCTCAGCCAAAATACAGCACGATGTTCATTGGAATATGATCCTTAATCCATTAACAGCTAAGCCGATACTAAAATGTATTATTTTTCGTAAAGGCCAGCGCTTCTCAACATATAAGCCGTTAATGTTTTAAAACTAGCTCGAAGTTTTTTTTAATACATATTTAATTTTATATGGAGCTGCTGATGATGGGGCCGTAAGGTGGCGAAAATCTCGATTGTTAAGCATTAAAGTATAGGCAATGTTTGGTCTTGTTAGTATCGTGTCGATTAACTAACTCCTTAATTAATTAAATTAGGGCGGTTGTCTTAGTTATTTAAATATTAAGTAGTCATTTCATTCAAAACCATAGAGGTGATCAGACCTCCCGCAAAACTATCAAAAATCTCAAAAAAAACTGTACATACGGGAACAAGGATTTGCATTAAATGTATATTGTTTCATTAAAGTTTGAGCACCACTCAGCGCCAAAATTTCATACATTTCTTACCTAGTTCGGTGATACGGCAGCCCGATTCGGTAATATGTGCAAATCAAGTTTCTTAGTTCGGTATATGGTACAAACCATGTTACGCGACTCAAACACCTTTAAAAATATTTTAAACATATTTCTAACCATGTAATTAATTTACAGATACATTAAAATGATGACAAATTTATTAAAGTTACCATTATTCTATGGATCATAACCGTATAAAAATCCCAGACCTTATTAAAAAAAAAACGTACACCCAGGTCTTAAGCGTTCGTCGAAACGTACATTTACCTTACCTACAGAATTTCAATTTAACTTCCAAGTGGTTTTTAATAGCTTTTTAACTAATAATCTGTGAGGATCATACATTTAATGGGTCTTCCTAATGCTGCGGCCATATGTAAAGGCATCCCTTTTTTAACAAAAAGAAAGAAAGATTCTGCACAACAAGTAACTACTTGTATCAGAAATATTTTTCAAATCTCACAGATTCTGATGTGGCCGCAGCGCAACTACCTATTTTGTGAGTTCGAAGAGTCCAACTAATTACCATGTCATGTAAACATATGAATACGTGAATAAATCATTTATTACATTTAAGCTTATTCTGTTTAAACCTATTAGGTACATACATACATACATACCTAATTAGAATGATGACTTTGATTTATTTATTTATTTATTTATTCAAATTAATTTACACGGCATTACAGTATGACCAATACACCGAAAAACTTCAGTAATAATAATAATAACAAATGGTAGAGATAATAAATTAAAAACAGAAGTCAATTAATACTAGATGGCCTATCATCCATTATCACGCACGATCTTAGACATTCACGACGCACAGCTGCCCATCGCCACGCAAACAAATCACATTCAAGTACTGATACCATAAGCACATTCAACCGCGTCAAGACCCGGAGCAAGGGCGAGTTCCTTCGCCACAGCGTGCGCGCCGACGGCGCAGCCAACAGTGGACGCGCAGGCGGCCTAAGCGTTATTCGCGATGTTTCAGGGACAAAGAGCCTCACGACTCGTTCTACGAGCTCAGGGCAATCCGACTCCCCGCGCAAATTTTGACAGGCAGTGACTAACAGATGGTGGATGCGCCTTAATGACTCTTGATGACTCGGGTTAAACTTTACTATATAATATAAGTAGTAAGTACTTACTACTTAATAGCACACAATGTTGCTCCAGACAGAATACTGACGATGGGCTGCGATAAAATGCAGCCCAAGTATGTATTCCGGAGGAACTTCAATGTCCACATTCCGACAAGGGATGAATGGAAGGATGGGTTGCACCTATCAGAGGAAGACAACGCGATATGGTACACGGATGGTTCAAAAATGAGCTCCGGTACGGGGGCGGGTATTCATGCCAGACTACAACAGTAGTATAAGTATGGGCAACTACGCAACGGTCTTGTCCACCTGTTTTTGTTACAGCACATCTCCGAAGATACTCAACTGATTTAAAACTAAAATAAAATCAAAACCAGATGTTAAGTCTAGTGTGTAGTTCCATGGAACTATTGGGATAACTTATTTGACATTTATATATGTACCGATTGTTCCATACGTAACTAGAATTATGGAACTCCAGGGATATCCCTGCCCTCGCCAAAATCATATAAATCTTCTTACCAAACGCTTATTTTCATGAAATGTAAATAACTTATGCAATTATTTTTCATTTTCTCGATATTCCCTTACTTTCTTTATGATTAATTCAAAGTCAAAGTCAAAGTCAAAGTTCTTTATTCTTCAATTTAGGCATAATATAATGCACCTATGAATGTCAAATTCCTCGAGTAGGTAATTGAACGGATCTTTGCATTGCATAATATTCTCCACATGACATTATAGTCTTCAGGATCATTCTTAGAAATATTGATTTTGATGATTTTGTCTTATCTTATCTTCTTGGTCTTATCTTATCTTCGGGGTCCTGTGTGGTGGGGATCTTTTGTGTAATCACCCCGATTTTGATGATGACCGGGCATCTGTTATTTGAGTTCGGTATTCCCTTTCGTTGCAAACTAGGTAGTGAGGGATTATGACTTATGCTAGCCGCCCTGGTCTTCACTGCAAGTGATTATGACAATCTTTTATGTTTTAATTGGCATAAGTACTATTTGGTTTCGATATTCTCACAAATAATACGAGACAGAATCTTTGTGCACATAAGTAGGTATTCTAGTTATAAATGGGACATATTTCCTTGCTCTGAACACAACAGCTTCTAAGTATCTGTTGTCACCTAAAAAATATAAAACTGTATTATAATTAAGTACTTACTACACTCAGGAGCAAAAATAACGGGTCAGAGGGCGTTTTTCATACCAAAGGGGCTAGTTCGAAGCCTTGGTTCCTCGCCAGAGAATGCTTTTAGTGAAATCTGATGATGAATGCCCCGAGTATCGATACAGGACTTTCAGAGTGCCTAGGATACCCAACTGAATGAATCTGCGGTTAACGCCGGAATTGTGCATGTTCAGAAAAACATCTATAATAGTCTCGTTTGTATGAAAAACGCACTCTGACCCGGTATTTTTGCTCCTCAGCTTTTAATCAATTCTTATCTCATTAATCCATAACTATACTCATGAACCTAACCTACACTTATTGATGTTTGTACCAGATTGCGAAGTCAAAAGAGGGTAATAATTAATAATAATAATCATGTTGTATGTGATAAAAATGGGGTGAAAATAGCTTCGTTGGTTATTAAACCGATCTAAAAACTGCTGTGACAAACAGACAGTCAGATATCGGAGTCTCTCCATAGGTTCCTTGTTTACCATTTTGTTACGTAACCATATCCCTGATGATAGGGTTGCGTCAACCTAGTCACTAGTGAGCAGTAGAGTTTGGTTTAGCGATTTTCCCTATACAGCGCAATTATAAGCTTTATTTTTCGTTATCGGTTCGGTAAGTATAAACTTTATTCATCCTGGTAAGACAAAATTCTGAAGTCCACGCAGACGAAGTCGCGGGCAGAAGCTAGTTATCTATAATTTTCACGCACGGCTAGTGTAACATTACTAGAGTTTTATTTAATATGAGGTTAGAAGTAGGATTTTGATCATGTTACTTCTTCATCTTACCACCAGGAGTCAATGGAAAACTAATCCTTATATCAGGGCCTCCATTCAATACGGTAAAAACAATATCGTCTTTGATCTGTTATCGTATTTTCAACATTTTGATAGCTCTTATTTTATTGACAGTAGACTTAAAAACCAACCATAACAGGTCAAATACGATTTGTATTTTACCGCCTAGAATAGAGGCGCAGATAGCTCTTACTGCACATTTTATTGCGATGTTTATCATTAGCACGGAAGAGTTGGCTTCGGCTCCATGTGCGCCTTCCAAAGGTCCGGGACTCCCATAGTCCCGTGATTGGTAAAGACATACAAATAATAATAATAATCGTTTATTTTCAGGCATTTAAATAACCCATTTATACAAGAGACAGAGCGTGAAGGATAACTAAAATTTAAACTATAATAAAATAAGTTAAAAATATTAATGTGAAAATAATGTTGTAAAAAATAAAATAGGACGTAAACAATAAACTTAAAACTTTAGGTGCAGTTATAACTGCCCGTTAGCTGACCAGTGCAAGTAGGCCCAATGTTTTTTGAATACGTCGCTGAAATCATCAGATATCATTGACAGTATTTCGTTATCTGAGGCTCGTAATCTTTCCCAAAAGGCCACAGAGCGCGCTCGAAGCACGGCAAAGAATTCCGGCACTCCCGCATCAGCGAACATGCCTTTCGCACTGCAGAAACGCGGTAGTTTCAACAAAATACGAAAAGCATTGTTGTACTGTACTCTCAGCGCGTTGAACGAACGTTTGGTGTATTTGGTCCACAGTTGGCATGTATAAAAACATTGACAATAGGCTTTAAACAAGCTTATTTTGACCTCGTTCGAACAACGCGCGAAGCGACGGGCGAGCATGTTGCTCCGCGCTGCGAGGGCCCGGCGCTCCCGTTCCATGTCGGAGTCGTCGTTAAGATACTCGGTCAGAACGTGACCTAAGTATTTGAAGCTTTTTACAACCCGAATTGACGAGCCGTTTAACCAAACCGGATGAACGGTCTCCGGACCCTTTCCTGCCCTGAAGACAAGCATTTCAGACTTGACAACATTGTATTTCAAGCCATGTCTTTCCGCGTATCCTTCACAGATGGTTAGCATTTTTCTAAGCCCATTAATCGAGGGGCTGAGAAGCACCATATCGTCCGCATAGCTCAGATTGTTTACACAAAGGTTACCAATATGGCATCCGACCCCGACACTCCTCAGCTCCTCGATCAGATCGTTAATATATAAGTTAAAAAGGTCCGGAGATGTAAGTCCACCTTGACGCACTCCACAGTCCAACCTGTAGTCGCTGGACAGTGAGTCGCCCCATTTCACATTATTTACTTGGTTTCCATACCAAAACTTCACCAATTCCACAATTTCAGGAGCAGTGCCACACTTTAATAATTTACTCCACAAGATGTTGTAATTCACGAGATCAAATGCGCGACTTAAATCTAAAAAGCATGCATATACTGAGGTATCTCTATTTACAAAATAGTTGACAGTCTACTTTAGACTTAATATTGCGGAATAGGTAGAAAGCCGTGGACGGAAACCAAACTGTGCTTTATCAATATCAAGATTCCTTGTCAATTCGGGTTGCAAAAGCCTCTCAAACACTTTACCTACTATAGTACCCAGGGAAATAGGACGATAGTTGTTTAAACTAGACAGGTCGCCGGTTTTGTTTTTTATAATCGGAACAACAACTGTTTTCATCATGCCAGACGGTAAGAAACTAAGGTCCAAGCAAAAGTTAAAGAGGTCCGCCAAAACACGATATATTTCGTCACTGGCATAGAATAGGTGTTCTCTAGTTACCATTTTGTAAAATTGACAACTGGGTTTCAGTATGAATAGGGGATGTTTTACTATTATAACATTGAGATGTTGGCATTACTGCTTCTTAATCTGGTTCAAGCAAAAGTCGACTTTAATGTGACGATCCTTTTCATTCCGCGACTGTACCTATGGGTGGAAAACGGATTGACTCATATTTGTTAGGTATCAGAGGCGTGACAATATCAGTCGCCAATGAGATTTAAAAATAAGTACAAATTTCTAGAAATCAGTGAAAATCGGCCATTTCGGTGAGCATAGTAAATGCACGTTAGTCACAACGATTTGTGACTAACATGCATTTACTGGCTGTTTCAAATAATTTCAACAAAACTTCCAGCTTCCGCCGAAATCTTACAAATCTACCTAGTTAGCCAATTGTAATTTTATAAATGTAAGTAAGTTATGTACCCCGTCCCGTCGCATTTGTTTTTCATTTCCTTGAAATTCCGTTCCTCTCCTCATGACAATTTTCTTGAATAGTTAAGTCGTGTGTAAATAAGTATTCTAAAACTGGGACACTTTTCCTTGCACCTGGCGCAGCCTCCGAGAATCTCTTGTTAACCTAGAAATTATTCTTATTATTATAATTAGTGAGTATTACTATCAGCTTTTAATCAGGTCCCATCTTATTCATAACTCATGAAACTAGCTTCTGAACCGATTCGAATACCTAACCTTAAATAATAAAAAAAAAAAAATTCAGGTGTTGTTAGTATATTTTTTCAATGTTATCGCGGGACTTTTAAGCCCATCGTCTCGGTATAAAACATTCCCTCGACTGCATTAAGAAATATATTAACAACCCCTTTTTTGTACTCGTCGACTAAAATCTGTGTATTAAGATTTCATAGAGAATACTGCAACGTCACTCTTTTCATCGTTGACACTTCCGAAACAACCGAAATAACCATTTCGATACGCTCAAGACAACTGAAAGAAATTTGAAAATAGAACTTCGTATTTCAATAATATGTGCCCGTTTTTAAGGAGACTCGATCCGATACAAAATTGCCAATCTACTTATGGCGTTTCGGAACGTAGCAGCTCAGTAGCGTCGCGTCATCTGTCAAAAATCTATTTAAACATGCTTCTGTATACAGGGCATAAAAAAAATAAAAAAACTACGGTTTGTGATTGGCTAGTTTTTAGTCAACAGAACAGCACAGTACTGCAACAATTACGGACGCCGTGGTTTGATACAAATGTCGATGTGGTGGTGATTGTATTAATGACTTAAATTATTAATTTTAATGAACTCGTACAAAAAGTATTGTTCACAATAGTGTCATAATCAAGCTTTTTAATCTCGTACCTTACTTAGGCCACTCAGCAAGCTTCGTGGCCTAAACACGGTACTCGACTAAAAAGCTCTCTATTATAACACGATTATGAAAATAACTATTTCGTCCTTGTCAAAAAATAAAGCTTATAAATAATTTGTTCAAATGCAAAGCTTTATCCTGCTTTTTCTTGTCTGGGGGACACCGTTGATGCAGGAAAACATATCTTACTCTCTAATTTTTATGTGGTCATCTTGCACCATCTCATATAAGTAGTTGATTCTATATTATTATTTTTTCTTTTCTCTCTATCTCTCCCGTAAGATTTTGGCATGTTTTCCTGCTGAACTACACATGTTGTTTGATATTATATTTAATTGAATACCTGTAGCTTTATATAATGCTAGACTAAGTAGCACCACTGTTATATGAAATATGAAATATGTTTAAAAAATGACTGACTGCTGAGTTTCTTGCGGCGTTTCTTCTCAGCAGTGGTCTCCTCTTACGAAGCGCTGGTAGATTGTTGACGTGTAAAAGAGCCGGAGTCGCCTAGCCTACTTACTGAATAAATTTCTTTTATCTTTTATCTTTTAACCCTAAAAACATTACACTCCTTTTTTGGGCAGTCGTATAAATGTCAGCCGGGAAGATGAAAGGATTCTAACGATACCACACACATCTAAATCGGCTCAGGACTTTAGAAGTTGTGGTGGAATAAAGAATCATACATACATACTTACATACTTACATACATACATACATGAACCCTGAAAGCATTACACTCCTGTTTTTGGGCAGTCCTGTAATAAGGTGTCAAACGTTCCAATCAAGAGTATTAAATTAATATCAATATCTGCTGTGGCAGGCAGACAGTCAGACAACACACACAGTCTCACCATAAAGGTTCCTTTTAACCTTTTGAGCAGTTGGTATAATCTCAAATTGAAAGAATAATTGCGAGTCAAGCTAATGATAAAAATAGCGCAGCGCTTTAATTTTTACTCTCTTCTGTCAATGTCTTCGTTTAGGAAAATATTTGTTCCTGTCTAAAGATTTGAATGCCTACCTAGTTACAATCAGACGTCAAAAACACAAACAAACAAACAAACAAACGCTAACTGTCTTCTAAATAGATATTTCTGACTTTCATCATTATTAAGATACACATTTTTTTTCTTCATATATACAAGTCTCTTTTAACAGAGGGCATTTGTAACTATGCGACAAGTATGATGATATGAGCCATTTTTATACCTTGTCTAGTCCATTGTACCTCCTTTGTATTCTGAATACCACTTTGTCTATTATTTTCGTCTGATAAGTATAACATGCGACTAATCTAATATTAAGAGATTTTTTTTCATCAAGGTGTCAGAAATGGGATTTCGACCTAGAGTAAAAATATTATGCAAAGCGGAAACACTTAACTGACTAAAAATATCACCCGCTTCAAGCGTCTTGTGTACATTCGTATAGGGATATTTTACTACTTTCTTCTAATATACCTACTTAGCTATCAGATCTCTATCTGATCAGACTTAATAAATAACGTGGGATGAACATTACCTATATTTTGACAGCCACCTTTACGCTAATAGTAAATACAGAGGCACCAGCGTTCAATACCCGCAACCAATGTCAGCACTCAGCAGTAACCACCACAAGGACTCAACGATAAAACGCCTGGAATAAAAACATATGTGTTTTAAGCTCTTCTCTTTTGGGTTCCCACATCCTTCTTCTTGATCTGATCATCTTGGGACATTTCCTTTCAAAAATTAAGCTCCTTTATTTCTAGTGGTATGGGAACAGGAGATCCTTCTCTCGAGCAATCGTGATAGTTTATTTATTAAAAAAGATATTATATTGATAACACGCCTCAAAAAGTAGTAAATGAATTATATAAAACTAGCTTTGTGCCCGCAACTTCATCTGTGGAGAGCCAGAACCAACAAGTACCTAATGACTAATTTTCTATTCAAAGTCATTTGGTGCCATTTTAGATGATTTAAGTAGGTATAAAAACTTTACTTAATCGCCTGTATTTCAAAAACCGATGTCTACTTAGTCGTGATAGTTTTTCTTTTATATTCGTTATATGCACTTTCATACAAGATATTTTTCATTTTTTTAGTGATTGTAGTTTCGGCTGCCCACTTGTTTGTTTGGGGGACACTTGACTCAAGCGCTTTAAAGCTTAATATTTCATAAACGGATCCCTCAATCACAAACCCGCAATATTTTTGATAGACCTATCCACTATGGGGTAGACGAGAAAGAAAAATACATTCCCACGTTACGCCTAGGGGAGGTACCCTAAAAAAAAAAAAATATTTTTCTTGAATTTATTTTACCACTTTGTTGGCGTGACTGATGTGTATATTCATGCCAAATTACAACTTTCTAGTACTAAGAGTCTCTAGGCTGCGGACGGACGGACGGACATGGTGAAACTACAAGGGTTTCTAGTTTACTTTGAACCCTAAAAAACGATGTAACTTGCAGGGCAACAACAGGGAAAAGTACTTAAATTTGCAAGATAAGATTGATTTTACAATAGATTTTATTTAACATATGTTTTTTAGTTTGTAAGTAGCAGATGTCATGTTATGAGACGAATAGTCTCAGGTATTAGATATTTTTTTTAAGATTTTTAACTTTATTAATAACAAGGAAAGGTACCCAACTGTCCGGCTCCGATTTTATTGATTTTGATATATTAT
This sequence comes from Acleris sparsana, assembly GCA_923062465.1. Classification (NCBI taxonomy): domain Eukaryota; kingdom Metazoa; phylum Arthropoda; class Insecta; order Lepidoptera; family Tortricidae; genus Acleris; species Acleris sparsana. Next base: position 25,938,619 of record OV281285.1, on the reverse strand, counting down.
GTTAGAGAGTAGTTTAAAATAACAGACACGTATTTTTTTTAGCGGCCCAAACTCAACCTGTTGGGAGAAATTGACCTCTAAAGTACTGAAAAGTGACTAAACCCTCTAACTTTTATTTATAAATGTTTAAGAAGATGAAAAAATAATGAGCACGTATTTGTTATATCGGCTAAAACTCATATTTAATAAAAAAAATCCCTTCAAAGATCATTGAAGATACACTTCCTGTGGTATTTTTTTATAATATTATCTTTAGCCGATATAACAAAACACGTGCTCATAATTTTTTCATCTTCTTAAACATTTATAATCAAACCGCTATGAAACTTGCATTTTTTTTTTATATCTCAAAAATGACTGACTGCTGAGTTTCTTGCGGCGTTTCTTCTCAGCAGTGGTCTCCTCTTGGGAAGCGCTGGTAGTATCTTGACGTGTAAAAGTGCCCGAGCGGCCTACTTACTGAATAAATTTATTTTATCTTTTATCTTTTGAGTTGAAACATTCGTTCGTACGTGGTTTGGCGCTTGTTAGCGGCAAACCCCCTTACGAAGCAACGCATATACGCAGGGAACTACCTTCGTGCAATTCTCGTCTTTCTTCTAGTCGTATATCGATAGACTCGTAATTCGGCATACAAGAAAGGTTGACTTCTCGCAAAATGCTTGTTTCTGTTGCATCTATAACTACAAATCCCTTGCACGAATTCTTTTTATGGCAATTCCACATGAGGGAACCTGACAATTTATTAATTCGTTTAAAATAATGCCGATATCCACCTCGTAGTAAAGTAAATGCACATGGTCCTGACGATCGCCCTTGGGTTTCATCACTCGGATCCATCATATTTCTCTTGTCTATTTAATACATTATTTTTTTTCTTTGCCCCGCGTCGACTTGAACAGCTACTACCGCGGGGATATGGCCTTTCCACAATGAAGTGATTTCGTCAGTGTCAAGTATATATAAGTATAAATCAATATAGCAATAAAACACAATCCAATCATCTATAGGAATATTGGGGGCAAAGTTGTACGGTGATATGAAGGACAGGGGCCAAGGTAGTTAACCTCTGTACCACTACGAGTCCACTTGAAACGAGAAGTAAGATGCCAGATACACGAAATAAGTCCAAGTCTTCTATCACTGTGCAACACAGGCATTAAAAGTACAAATCGCTAACAGAAAAGAACTTTGAACACCTAAATACACAAAAATAAAAACACACCTCCGCCATCTTTTGACGTTATACCAATGTTCATTAAACAATATTAAAATGTGTGACAAAAATAAACCATCATCATCATCATGTCAGCCGAAAGACGTCCACTGCTGGACATAGGCCTCCCCCAAGGCTTTCCACTTAGACCGGTCTTGTGCTTTTCGCATCCAATAAATAAAATAAACCAGTGGAAATATATTCTACGGGTAAAACATACGCATGTGAATAAAACAGTTTGGCGAAAAATTGCATTGGTAAAGTCGCGTGTAGCAAAAATCACGATTAGAAAAAAAAGCGTGTGACGAAATTGGTATTGGTTGGTAGAAATATGTATAGAAAATAAAGAAAATGGGGAAAAACTGGAACTAAAAATAACGGAAAAAGAATTTTTTGGGGAATTCATCTATATAGTCACCCAGCTTTGGCTGCAGGGGGTGGGGTTGGGGACACGTAAGTCTAGCAACAACGGAACTTGAGTTCAATATATCCTAAACGATCCCCAAAATCTAAAAGCTGATAATGACATTCACATAGGTAATGGTTTTTTTAATTGCAGCTAGTGACGAACTATTGGTGAGTGGCGACACCACGGACCTGAGTGCTCCCGAGGGTAGGTCCTGTTCCTCATCTCACGCTGGCCTTCCACCGGCCAGCTGCGGTGTACTAAAACGAGGAACAGATTCTCATCTCTGGCTTGCCTTTATTGGCCAGTCAGAGTTGAGTCGCAAGAGCTGTACGCTCGAAGGGTGGATGTGTTGCATAAGTGGTGAGTGGGCACCTTATGGTCGTTCAAAGTCCAGAAGCACCTCTCCACCCTTAGCCCCGCTGGAACTGTTGCCTCCCTGCTGCTATATTTATCAGGCTATTTCGGCCCATTCTTGTGACTTGGCGAGACACCGCCTGCCATTTCAACCAAAGTAATTAGCATTGGCCAGGCAGGCGCCGTAGTTTCATCAATAGCTTAGTTCACCAATACATATCAGTTCAATCATAGAGCCTATTATTAATGTGCGCATTCTTCTTAAATAGTCTTCCAAAACTTCTATAGTTTGAACTCTGGGACAAGCGCCGGTTGGTGTCCCATCACTTTACTAAATTAAACTTGTCTAAAGGGCCTCTGCGTGTTGGCTTCGGCTCCATGTACGCCTTCAAAGGACCGGGACTTCCATAGTCCCGTTATTGGTAAAAACTGTGGTGAAAACGTACAAATAATAATAATAATAAATAACCTCAACACAAACTGTATCCACTTCGTTAGAAATTACTGTTACCGTCTATAGAAGGAATGTAATTTTGGTAAGAGGTCAGTTACAAGTTTAACCTTCTTCCAAGCATCAGTGTTCACATTGTTGTGTTCCGGAATAGCGATGACAACTGGTGAAATTAATATCATAGAGGGATTCCGTCTTAGTCCTTGGGTTGGCAACGCATATGGAGCTTAAAGATTGCAGTCTTGAGAATTCAAATGTCAATGGGTCGATTCGAGTGGCCCGTACCTATGCTCGTGTGCCTTCTTGCTATAAAAAAGAAGTGTGATGTAAAACCATGTGATCTAAACCATGGAAATATCTATGGCTCGATAACTGTATGTTTAAAAACATTGTCGTCACTGCGCTAAGACTTTCGATCAATAAAGAGAATCTGGAATGGTAGAAACTAGAAATCGTAATGGTGGAATGTGTGCGAAAAGATGATAAGACAATGAAGTAGTTGGTTGACTGACGGTGGAAATGATAACGCAAGTGGTGGTGTGACTGGCATGTGCTGGCATTCGCGCCTTCGACGCCAAGAAGCCAGGCAAGGCTGCTTAACTTTTTTAACAGTCGGGCAAAACGGACGATTCAGATATTTTTGGCGGGCCCCTAACGATCGGTTACTGCACAACTTTGTGAGAATTTTCTAAAGTGCGGGCCAATGAGATAGGGCAAACGTAGCAGTGAATGAACAGTGCCCGGGAATGAACAAAGTGAGCATATTTACGCAAAATAAGAATTATGTAAGTTTCTACGCAACAAAGTATTTTTTTTAGATTAACAATTTCACTAGTAACATCATGATAACATTAAATTCAACTAAGGTGCATTCCTTGCAAAATAACGGATACTAAATTTGATGTGTCGCAGACGTGTTTTCGTTGTATAGGACTGTGGATAGAATAGAGGCGTATTTAAAGATTTGGCGCCCCGGGCCAGATAGCTTTGCCGCCCCATGAAGAGACGATAAAGTATTCACAGTAAAATATTCTCGGGTATCATATTTTTATTAATTTATCCAAAATCTAATTAATACGGTCTACCAGACTTAAATAAAAGAAATACCTAATTCAATTAAGAAGGGTAATACCACCGATTTCTTTTTACATTTGAAGTTTATATTAAGCAGATTTATACAATTCGAAATTACTAAACATAAAACAATATAAGTACTACAATTAAAAGTTAAAACTAAAGTTATTTAAATTAAAATAAATCTAACTACACCTAAGCTTACTACTCAAATGTTGAAAATATAATTGACATAGTTTTTATAAAAAATATTAGATAAAAACGTACCGATTTTGCTAGTTTTTGTCCGCAAATTTTGGTTTTCGTCGACATGTATTGTAGTTTTCAGCCATTTGTAGACGAGCTAAGAAATACATAGTACTAAGCTTAGGCGTAAATTTTAACTTTAGCCGTCTCCAGAACACATGGATGAAAACTAATCCATTATTAAGGCTGTTTTTAGTTTTCGTCCACATACCTAATGAAATTGATTTTACTCGTGCAGCATTACAGATTTAAAATCGCAGGTTCTTAAAAATTGAGACTGATACAAAATCGCACCTTTTTCAATTTTCAGAAAAAAAACGAAATATTTTGCAGATTACGTATCAGGAGTATTAGTCCACTACAATTTTATAATGGTACCGGAGATAATATATCATCATCATCATGTCAGCTGAAAGACGTCAACTGCTGGACATAGGCCTCCCCAAGGCTCTCCACTCAGACCGGTCTTGTGCTTTTCGCATCCACCGCGCTCCCGCGATTCTGACGAGGTCGTCACTCCATCTTGATGGAGGCCTATCTACAGCTCGTCTTCCGGTCCGCGGACGCCACTACAGAACCTTCTGACCCCATCGGCCATCAGTCCTGCGAGCAATGTGCCCCGCCCACTGCCACATCAGTTTAGCTATTAAAGATACTTAAAAAGGATAAAAGATGTTTATTCAATAAGTAGGCCGCACGGGCACTTTTACACGTCAAAAATCTACCAGCGCTTCGCAAGAGACCACTGCTGAGAAGAAACGCCCCAAGAAACTCAACAGTCAGTCGTTTTTTTAAATACTACTTATGATATTATACAATTATAAAGCTTAACATTATATAAAACATTAAACAATTAATCTAACATAAAATAAAAACAAAAAAAAAACAAGTGTAGCTTGAGCAGGATAATGTGTCATAACTCAGAATTTTCTTAGGGAGTAATGGAAACTTTAAAATTGCGTCAGGTAATTTATTATAGAAAAGAATGCATTGACATACAAATGATTTATAAACCTTACGGACACGAAATTATTTAATTGCAATTTTATTTTTATTTCTTGTGTTCAAATTACGAGGGATAAAATAATAATAATAATAATAATAATAGGCCGCAAGGCAGCTAGTGGCGAGCTGTGGTGAGTGGCGACACCACGGACCTGAGTGCTCCCGAGGGTAGGTCCTGTTCCTCACCTCACGCTTGCCTTCACCGGCCGGCTGCGGTGTGCAATGACGAGGAACAGACCCTCACCTCTGGCTTGCCTTTATTGGCCGGTCAGAGTGGAGTCGCAAGAGCTATATGCTCGAAGGGTGGATGTGTTGCATAAGTGGTGAGTTGGCACCTTATGGTCGTTTAAAGTCCAGAAGCACCTCTCCACCCTTAGCCCCTCTGGAACTGTTGCCTCCCTGCTGCTATATATATGTGGCTATTTCGGGAGGTCCATTCCATTGAGTTGGCGAGTCACCGCCTGCCATTTAAACCAAAGTAATTAGCATTGGCCAGGCAGGCGCCGTAGTTTCATCAATAGCCTAGTTCACCAATCCATATCAGTTCATTCATAGAACCTATTATTAGTATTCCCATCCTTCTTAAATAGTCTTTACACTGACCGGTGGTTGTCCGTGGGAGCATACTTCTTTAGTTTGAACTCAGGGACAATCGCCGGTTGGTGTCCCATAACTTTACTAAATTAAACTTGTCTAAAGGGCCTCTGCGTGTTGGCTTCGGCTCCATGTACGCCTTCCAAAGGTCCGGGACTCCCATAGTCCCGTGATTGGTAAAGACATACAAATAATAATAATAATATAATAATAAAATCTTTGCATCGATATACAATAATGAAATATAGCGGTACTGGCAGTAGAGACTCCTCAGTAATATTAAGAAAAAAAAATGAAAGAATATGTATTTGTCATTGAGTTTCAATTGTTTTTTCACGAGCGGTCGGAACAATAACGCAAAAATGGAGAAAATTGAGTTGAGAGCGGATATTAAATACTTCTGTTTAAAAAAAATGAGTACTAAAGACATATATGCTGAATTAGTGGGGACACTAGGGAACTCTGCTCCGCCGTATTCCACAGTAGCATGCTGGTCGAAGGAGTTTAACTTAGGAAGAACATCCACTCAAGACGAACATCGCGAAGGCCGCCCTTCTACGGCCCTTACGGAAGATAATGTAAAAAATATCAATGAACTCGTGTTAACAGATAGAAGAATGACTACCAGACATCTAGTTGAGCTCACGGGGATTTCGTATGGCAGTGTTCAAAGAATATTAACTGATGAACTACACATGAAAAAAGTCTCCGCCCGTTGGGTACCTAGAATGTTAACGGCCGAACAAAAGGAAATACGACATAAGATTTCAAAGTGTAATCTTGAAAAATTTCGAGCTTATCCCGAAACTTTTTTGCGTCGATTTGTCACCTTGGATGAGTCTTGGATCCATCATTTTGATCCTGAGACAAAACAACAATCAATGACGTGGAAGCGACCCAGTTCCCCTACACCTAAGAAATTCAAGGTTGCAAGCTCAGTTGGGAAGATCATGGCTTCCGTGTTCTGGGATGCCGAAGGAATCATAATGATAGAATACCTCGAAAAAGGAACCACTATTACAGGCTCTTACTACGCTGCCGGATACGAAGATTGAGAGAAGCAATAAAGGAAAAGCGGCGGGGCAAACTTCGTGCTGGTGTCCTCTTTCACCAGGACAATGCACCCCCCCACAAGGCCGGTGTTGCGATGGCTGCTATTCGTGATGCAGGCTTCGAAGTGCTTGAACACCCCCCATATTCGCCAGATCTAGGCCCAAGCGACTTCTATCTCTTTCCACGCCTGAAGGAAGATCTTAGAGGTAACAATTTTTTGGATGACAGTAAAGTGATAGCCGCTGTGGAGGCATTTTTGACAAGTCAAGAAAAAAATTTTTTTTTAAAGGGAATTCAAGGTCTAGAGAAACGATGCTCTAAGTGTGTAGACTTGCAAGGAGACTATGTTGAAAAATAAATTAGGTTTTTTTACATTTTATGTGCCTTTCATTCTGATTATCATTACTTTTGGATCACCCCTCGTATGTATTCAATTCTTAACAAAAGAGTCTTGATTTTTAATGACATAAATAATATTCTCATAAATAAATTGTGAAGCTACTGTCAAGGTACCAATTTCTTTAAATACTAAGCTTAAGGAATCACGGGAGTTAACGTTATAATATAGAACGAATGGCTCTTTTTTGTAACACGAATATAGTCTGTATGTCAGCAGCTTTTCCCCAAACCAGAATACCGTACAACATAACACTATGAAAATAACTATAATAAACTAAGCGAGCTGTCTCAACATTGGTAAGTTGCCTGATTATTCTAACAGCATAATCTGCCGAATTTAATTTACCTGCTAGTACTGCTATATGGGGACTCCATTGCTAGTTTTTATCTATAGTTATCCCTAAGAAAAGCGCCTTATCTACCATTTCCAAACACTCATCATTTAGAAATAAACTACATAATACTGGTCTAACATTAGAACATTACGCAAAGGGAACCTAACTCATTTAGTTTTTTTAGCATTGAGTAGCAAATTCTTACTAGTAAACCAATTAAGTAATTTACCAAGCGTGGCATTTATCGTGACTGTAATCGACGGATTTTCGAGCTACCTTGAAAATTAATGATGTATCATAAGAAAGTAGCACAATATCACAAAGGTTATCTACAGTGCGTGGTAAGTCATTAATATAAACCAAAAACTTTTTGTATATATAGATTTAGTCTTATTTAATATTAGTTATTTTTAGAATAGAATATTAAACTAAATTTTAATTATATATTTATAAAATAGTTATAATTAAACCAAAAATAAGAAAGGACCTAATATAGAGCCCTGAGGCACATCTATTTTACTAGCTGCTCCCATGAACTGTGTTTTGTTAACCACAACCGTTTGTATTCTATCACTAAGATATGAAGACATAAGATTTAGAGAGTGGTTTGATAGATCATAATGTTCTAATTTTAATATAAGAGTCGCATGATCTACGCAATCGAAAGCTTTGCAAAAGTCACAAAAACATCCTATTGCATCACAAGATTTCTCCCAAATATCAAACATATATTTAATGAGTACAGATGCTGCGTCAGTTGTGGATCGTCCTCTGGTGAAGCCGAACTGATTACTGTTAAGCAGTTTATTTCCATTGAAGTGACTTAACATATCTTTTAACATTAACTTCTCAAAAACTTTACTTAAAACAGGTAGAATACAAATGAGACGGAAATTCGTTAAATCTCAATCATCTCGCCTGATTTAAAAAATGGTATGACTTTACTATATTTCAATAGATTTGGAAAAAACCCCTCTGCAGTGTTCATTCACTGGTGCGCTTACCCTATCATGTCCGCGAATCTGGGGCTATGCCGTCTTGTTTTATAGCATTGTTTTGGTGGGCATTTGCAGATACAAACAATGCAAAACACCACTGAGGACACCCTCACTTGTAGACTGTTCTTATGTTTTTTGCATAATAATTCCAAGTTTAAGGTTGCCCAATAGAGCGGTATCGTCAGTTGATAACAAAGCTAAAACTGACATCGAAAATAAGTCTAGACAAAATCCCTAAATATTTATTGCCAGTTACATAATGCAACGTTCGTGGTGCTGTAAATTCATAGATGCAGTATTTGAGTGCCAACAAACTTCATTAATTCATTTCTGGTACGCAAGTTCGATCAATAATAGCTATAGGTACGAAGCTGAGTTGATCGTCAGCTTCTTTCGGGTCAAACATCTCCGGACGCAACTATGTGCCGAATACTAAGTAACGAATAATATAATCTTAATGTACCTATCTCAAACGAAGTATCTTATTGCCACCCTTGAAAAAGGTACTGTTGAGGAGTTCCGGTGGCCATCTGTGGTCTTTATCATCAGTTCCTCTTCACCAAATAGCGCTTTCCAAGAGCAAATACGCGAGTAACTATGAAAAATACTCAAAACGCTATATATTTAGGTGTGTCAGTAATATTTCAGGAGTCCCCAAGGTTTGTCCAAGATCCCATCATCAGATCCCGACGTGTTGACACTGAGACCAACTAGACAGTATTCCCATTTAAAACACACATATTTTTTTTTAAGTCTGTCCTGAAATTGGGCAACATACATTTAGAACAAACCGACGATCTCCATATTATTTATGCTCATGAGTAGGTATAGTAGTAGGGTCATAAAAAACGGGCAAGAGCATGTTTGACCACGCTCAGTGTAGGGTTCCGAAGCCGTTACTACACAAAAACTATCTCGAAAGCAACAAGAGTGAACTAATCCTCTATTAAAAGTTATTTGGTGCTGTCTTATACGTAGATGATTTTAGTAGGTATAAACACTTAGTCGCCCGTATGTATAATATTTTTCAAAGACCTATCCAACGACACCCCACCCTATGGGGAAGACGAGGAAAATGAATACATCCCCACGTTATGTGTAGGGGAGGCAAACAAAAAACAAAACCACTTTGTTCGCGTGACTAATATATATATTCAGGCCTAATTACAGCTTTCTAGTAGTAAGAGTCTCTGAGCTAGATTGCGGACGGACGGACGGACGGACAGACGGGCGGACGGACATGGCAAAACTATAAGGGTTAATAGTTTGACTACGGAACCCTAAAAAAAATTGGATAGTGTAACGGTTAATAAACAATACAATCTTCTAAAATTATAAATTTGATATCTTACATTCAAACACATATTGATAATAATTCAAACTGTTTTAGGGCAATACTATTCTTAAGTCATAATTGATTTTATTCGTACCAAAGTTCCTGTGAATTGAGTGAGCGCTGCTAACGAACAAGTCTGGTCAACGCAAAACTAACTCAGTTAGGTTAGGTTCAGAAGGGTAAGACCTCCATGGTAAATTTTTATATCCTCACAAAAATATTACCAAGACCTACTGATATAAATAAAAATAAAAGATATTGTATTGCGATTGTTTGTTTACATTGTTTGAATGACGATGGTCTATTTATTACTTTTGAATCAGATCACAGTTAAGTAATGTCTTTCTAAATACGAGTATGCGTAAGTAAGCGAGGATTCTTTTATTATCAATCAAAATATAATATAATAGATAACCATAACACTTTTATTCTTTTGATGTAGATTTTTCTATTTATGACGAATAACGAAAAAAAACCTCTTCCCTTTTTTACAAGTCTAGTAGTTACTATCAGCCCAATGGAATCCTGACCCACCATAGAACGGAGTCACAGTAACATTATAAAACAATTAGTGTGACACTTGTTACGACTTGAATTATAACCTCACTGTGACACAGTTCTATGGTGGGTCACTGTTCTATAGGGCTGATAATGACTAATAATAAAACTGCGAGACACAATTCCTATTGAACTATTTGTACTATGTATAACTATTTATACTATATTTTTTTCTTTTGCTGCCGGATAACTGATACTTACGACACGTTTAAAAAACAAGATCATTAACCGTTTTCACTAAAAAAGGAATGGATTTCCATAAAATGAGCAAACATAGCGACAGCGCATGACTGGTCCTTAGGGAAGCCTATGTCTAGCAGAAGACCTCTTTTGGCTGAAACGATGACGATGATGATGAGAAAACATCACACACAAACACAAACACGGTTGTGTTTTGTTGCGAAACAATGAATTGAATAGTATAGTAAGTAATCAAAGAATAAGTATCTTTTAACAGAGAAACAAAAACTTATTGTTTCTCTGTTAAAAGATACTTATTCTTTGATTACTTACTATACTATTCAATTCATTGTTTCGCAACAAAACACAACCGTGTATACAATTCCTTCCATAGATGAGTCTCGTGAAGTTGCTACCTATGGGAAGAAACCGCCCGATGTGGTTCCAAAAGATGTGAACAAGCAGGCTTAGAAAAAGCGATGGTTGTGTTGTTACACCCTGAATAATAAATTCTAAACGTTAGTTTTCAAACAAATAAGGGATTACCCCGACAGCCTTCGGTCTCCATCATCAAACCCCATCATCAGACCCTAGATCGTTATGATCATGATGATGATGATGACGCCCGGCCGGATCAGGCGGGCGGTCGATCAGTCTCCCGGTCATTCCGGCCCGTTCCCCTTGACTGGCAGGTTACTGGTCCGGCGACGCTCCCATCGATCATGGACCCCATCTTTTTGTTTTCCTTCATAAAAAAAGTGCGTCCTGTAGGTTTACGCTTTTGAGTGCTTCGTTAGATAGCACGTCCTCCCCGAATGTGCGGTATCTCGCGGCTAGGACATGCTGGCTTGTTTCCTTCTTGCCACAATGTAGGCATAGGGGATCTTGTCTGATACCTACCGTTAGGTGTCTGTTGAGGGGGCAGTGGCCAGTCATCACACCTTTTAGTATGCTGAGGTTGTACTTACCAATATTTAGAAGATACCTTGTTCTGTTTTTGTTTACGCTTCCAATCATGAGCCCTCGATGGTAGTCATAATCCATACATCATACATAAGTACGTATAATGTTCACATTAAGATAAATAAGAGAAAACACGAAGTACCTAGCTACTGTAATCCGTTGAGGATTTCCCTCATCTGCCTTCCGTCTCAGTCATCAGATCGACATCAATTCTCCGTCATGTTGTAGTGTCATTTGAATTACATATGTATGCTTAGTTTGAACATATACGGCTCGCAGATGAAAATTCATTGGGTTAACTATCAAGCATTCCCTATTTTTCTACTATTGACAGAGGAGGGAGGGGAAGTTCCAATAAATAATAAAAAGGGGTTATTGAACAGACAACGGACTACATAAAAAAATATAAGCGTCGACTTGAACGTCAAAACGTCCTCCGAGTTTTATCACACAAGACAAAACCCTTATGGGTTAACTATTAGGTAAACTGTAATTCTATGGAACTTGCTAACTATGTAAACAAGCCGCCATACTAAAATTGACATTAGATGTCAATTTCAATATATTGTTTGTTTACATAGTTAGCAAGTTCCATAGAATTACAGTTTACAGTCCGTGAGCTCCTAAAAGAACCTTCGGATTTTAGAAGCATACTTCGGGTATTGACGATCACACGCGATCGTGATATGCGGTTCTGTTCTGTTAACAACTTGCAAAACTTTTCGAAGCTACCGTAAAAAGTTATGTAAAGAATACCCATCAATACAAAATAAACCTTATTGTAATAATATTACGTTTAATTATCTTTTTCAAATTTTAATGCAATATGACTTTTCTGCCGTCCAACGGCAGAACGCTGCAAGTCAAAAACCCTAGTTTTGAGAAAAACGCGTTTAAAGGATTTTATGTTTCACGCTAGAAATCACCTATTATTTATTAGTTCCAAGTATTGGTTGTTTTTGTAATTTGTGTGTATTTATTCCTTCTATGTAGCCGAATAGTCAAATAATTATTAATTCAAATTCAAATTCAAAATTATTTATTTCAGAAATTTCTTTCCATATTGAACACAACGGTAAGACACAAATATACATACATGACACAAAATAATAATAATAATTTACAGAAAATTAAATAAATATGTATCTAAAATAATAATTAAACAAGTTCTATTTAGCAGAAGGCCTGTGAAGTTTGCTCCAATGGTTCTGAAAGGAGCCATGAAACCTCTCTGCAATGGAACATAGCATGCTATTTGGGCTGCCCCGCAATCTGTGCAACAGGGATGCTACTCTTTTGCGTAGTATAGCAGTAAAACCATCTGTGTGAGCATCCGCAAACATCCCCGACGCACTGCAGAATCGAGGCAGCCCCAGCAACATCCTGAAACCATTGTTGTACTGGACTCTGAGGGCATTGATAGCCTTCTGCGTGAAGTTGACCCACAAGCTGCAGGTGTAGAACGACTGACAATAAGCTTTAAACAGCGTCACTTTTACGTTATTTGTACACCTTGCGAACCTGCGGGCCAACATGTTGCATCGGACTGCCAGCGCTCTCCGCTCCCGCTCTATGTCCTCGTCATCACTTAAGGACTCAGAAAGCCAGTGGCCTAAATACCTGAACTGTGACACTCTTTTTAGCGGAGTACCACACAACTTAACCTGCGGTACTGGTTCATAGGTTTTAGTACCCGCTTTAAAGAGCAGGAGTTCACTCTTAGTTGCATTATATTTCAGGCCATGTGCCTCCGCGTAAAATTCACACACACGAAGCAACTTAATAATAGCGTTGATTGATGGGCCCAGCAGCACCATATCGTCGGCGTAACTTATATTGTTGACCATGTTTCCGCCAATAGAACATCCGACTTTAGTGCTGCTGAGCTCACCAATCAATCGGTTCATATAAAGGTTAAAGAGGGTGGGTGAGCTCAAGCCTCCCTGTCTCACCCCGCACTCCAACCGGTACATGTCTGATAATGAGCCGACCCATCTAACATAGTTGCTCTGGTTATTATACCAGAACTTAAATATATTAATTAACTCAACAGGAACATCCGTCTCGCCGTGTAGCTTCTCCCACAACCTATCATATGCCACAAGGTCAAAGGCCTTCGACAAATCGAGGAAGCAGCCATAAACTGGAGTGTTCCTCACTGAGTAGTATTGGACGGTGTGCTTTAGACATAAAATCGCGGTTTCCGTAGATAGGCCCGTTCTGAAACCAAATTGCGCATCATGAAGTTTTACATGCGAATTTAGATTTTTAGTAAGCAAACCGTCCAAAACTGTAACTACCAAAATTTTGCACCATTTGCAGAAATCGATTTCCGAAAATAACAAACTAAATAAAAAGGTCAGTGGTGCTTTTACTGCTCTATATAAATCAATGAAAACACAACGAGTGCACTGTCACTTTCTACTACACGAAGCCTTCCGATTGCCCCCGAAACCCGAAGGTTTTTCTAAGAGCTCACGGACTGTAAACTGTAATTCTATGGAACTTGCTAACTATGTAAACAAACAATATTATTGAAATTGACATCTAATGTCAATTTTAGTATGGCGGCTTGTTTACATAGTTAGCAAGTTCCATAGAATTACAGTTTAGGTACTGATATTCCGAAAAAAATCATATGCCATATTTCGTGCACTGCGCAAGACCAGCATCTCTTGAAATAAATGTTCGTTCTCACGTCGTTTATATCGTCCAATGTACCGAGGCAATAGGGATGTAATTTATGGGGTTTGTACTTGGACAAACCTATAACGTGATGGGCGCGAATGAGGGCGGTTTCCACATTTCGCTACGAATATCCTGACCAAGGCCTCTGTTGTATTGATGACATGAATGTACTTATCTAGGAAAGTTCAGACAATATACAGGGTGGAAGGGGGCGGGGGACCTTCCCGAAACTATAGCATTAATTAAGAGGTATACAGTCGATTTGTGATGGTAATAATGATGAATTAACTAATTAAAACAAAAATCAAATTGACTAATTTTTCATTGCGGTGACAACCCTGTTACACCTCCCCATTACGACTTGAACATGAAAACTCGGAAACTACGCTTATTTCCGAACGTTGACGTTGCCATAGTGATAAGGTGATAACTTATGATTCCTAGACGTCAAATAATCCATAAACAAAACGAAATGAAAATGATTTTTATTATTTACAAAATTTATTAACCATTAGTTTACACATTATCATGTTGTTATAAAAATCTAACACTACGTCTAAAAAAATCTTCAATTACCCTCACATTCGGTGTTCAAATGTCCCTCCGCGGCTTATTATACACGCTGCAGCCCGTGCCCTAGTATTTCGGTGCACCCTTAACAAAATATGCTCTTCATCATTTTTTCTCCGCAGATCGTTAAAGACATCAGTTATTCGTCGTCGCATCTCGTCCGCAGTGTCACATTCCGTTTTAACACACTATCTTTTACAGAACCCCACAGGAAGAAATCAAGACACGTGAGATCCGGGCTTCTTGGCGGTCAACGGTGCGGCCCAAACCTGCCTGGATAGGCAGCAAGGATCCCCAAACTCATTGTTAAATTTCATTCGTACTTCGTGTACAGAATGAGCTGCTGCACCATCTTGTTGGAACCAAGGGACTTGTCTTTCAGCCAGTGGTAATTCGTCCAGATAACTGTCTAACTCGGTGTTCAAAAGAGACATGTATCCGTCTCTGTTTAGAGTTGGAGGCAGAAACACAGGTCCTATGATAGTTTCTCCGTGAATCGCCGCCCAGACGTTAATAGACCAACGATACTGGTGACCCGAGAATCGATAAGCGAAAGGATTCTCCTCGGCATACACATGTTCGTTTCGTCTATTCCATATTCCGTTGCGTGTGAACGAGCTTTCATCACTCCAAATAATATGCCTTATGAAATCTCGCTCTTCTAGGTACTATCTTTTGTAATAACCATCGGCAGTAGGCTTCGCGGATAGGGCAGTCCCGAGGGAGTAGAGCTTGAACCCTCTGTATTTTGTAAGGGTGAAGGCTGGCACGTTTGAGAATAGTAAGTCCTGCAGGATGGGTTATTCTGAAATGTCGACCCGCTACTCTAGAACTCGCTCTCGGATGTCTTCTAAAATAAAGCAGCACCCTTTCTTCAAGTCGAGCCGCAATTCGAACAACGCCTCCGCCACGTTGGTCGTTCTGGGCTGTTGCTGGTACAACGGGCTGGTTGTTGGCGATACGATCCAAAGCCCTTAAAATTGTCCTATCCCCAGTTGGATGTGGTGGAGGATATGTTTCTCGGTATCGACGCAAAGCTTCAGCCGCGTTATTATTGCACGTCGCGTACAATAAAAGCAAATTCAAATAACCACGAGCATCTAGCAAAGGCATTTTTATTTGAAGAATGACATAGGTAAATTTAATGACATTTTCATTTTAACATCAAATGCATCGATAGCCAATACAATAACTCAAAGAGGTTCATAAGTTAAGAACCTAATCAGTAGTTCGTAATAATGTTTATTTGATAAACGTTTCACATGCACGTTTTGAAGCACGAAAATGAATGAAATATGCCTTCGATAGCCAATACAATAACTCAAAGAGGTTCATAAGTTAAGAACCTAATCAGTAGTTCGTAATAATGTTTATTTGATAAACGTTTCACATGCACGTTTTGAAGCACGAAAATGAATGAAATATGCCTACTCAGCAGCACAATTTCAATTTATTCAATGAAGTCAAATTCAATTTCAATTAACTAGCTTAAACCTATTTATCAATTTAGGGAAACTAAGATACGATGAAAGAAGGTTCTAGTTATCATCTTTAATTGTTTATGAAGATTGAGTATACTTCATTATCTGTCAATGTCGCTATGTAAGAAATGTGTCAAGTTGTGCTTAGTAGGCTGTTAGTAGGTCGTTCTGGCAAAATTGTCCCACTGGACAGTAGCCATTTAACAAAGAATTGAATTGAATTGTAGGTCGTTATTATGTTATTTTAGGCGCACTAAAACAAAGATCTATCTATCTATGTTTTTTTATTCATAATTTTAGGAAAAAATAAATAAAGTTGTTCAAGATGTACCTACAAAGAAACTCACAAACCCTGCAATATTTCTTACCGCATTAGAAGCAGGTCTAAGTATGCATCCACGACAAAAAAAACGTAATAATATCCTGTATGAAAATGTTGTTTACAATTAAGTTCACTGACCCAATCATATGTTTAGGGTTGAAACAAGTAGTTTTTGTGTGAATGTTTAACCGGTGGTAATTTGAAAACGGCTGCTTAAATTCACATAGGTTGTATGGGGGAAATAAAGTGTTAAGGCTAAACTATCTCCCATTATCGGGAAGGTCCACGGTCCTCTTCCACCCTTTATACTTATACCGCACAAAACCTTCAATAAAGTTCCAAATATATCGAGATAGTCGAGATGACCATAAAAACAGCAGAGCGTGATTAGGGTGGCGTGCGCCAACTCATCCGTATTCTTTTTCCGTTCCTCGCCCGTATAAACTAATACGTACGAACGTCACCAGTTTAATTTTAGACATGCAAAACTGATAAGGCGAAAGTTGCGACCTACCACGCAGAGTCAGTTGATTGATCTCTTCCGGAATAATTTCTAGAGCTTTAAACATTGAAATGGATTCGTTAGTGCGTATGAATGAGGTGAGGCATTATTCAGGTGACGGACGGGACGGGAGCGTTCACCCTACCTACTAGATTTCTGACCAACGAATTATACTGACCAATCAATCACAACTACTCTTAACCTTAGCAATAGATAAGTACCATAAAAAAAATTGTTACGATTCAGTAATAAGTACCTACTTAATTTAAAATACTTTATGGCAACTTGGGTATTTATTTGTATGATAAGTTTATTTGTACAAAAAATATTCTGTTTCCATAATTCTGGATTATTGGCTGTTCCTGTTCAATTTTGCCGTTTTTTCGAAGGAAATGTGATTACTTACTAAATATTTTTCATACTAAAAGGTTGCATACTAGGAAAAACAACAGTACTGAGACAGGATACTGCGAATAAGCAATAATTGTATTGAGATGTTCTCAATTTACCATCGTTAGAGAACTCAACGGTAGATATAAGTTGAATGAAAATTCTGCTATTACGAGCGACCGTTCGTTCCAAACTTCCAAACACTCAAACCGTGGATGGATAGATTAGGTTAAGTTTAATGTTTATTTAAACATTAAAGGTTATCTATTATAAATACGGTTAGCAAGGGGAGAACGGAAATAACATCTAGCCGACCCTACTGTCAACCTCACCTGGCACGCGTCGGCGGTTCACTCGGACGGCCCGCGGCGGCGGTCTTCTACATCATGGTACCTACTCTGTGCTAAATAACAGACGAGGTTCTGGCGACCGTGCAATGGCGGTATTTCGGCCAACCGACTGAAAAAGAGTTTTTATTTTCTGGGCTGGCTTTAAGTTACAACTATGTACCGAAACGAAGTGTAGTACGATTAATTGGACTTTGACACTCGGCCATTCTCGACATTTATCGGGAGAGATCGGAGTGCAAATAACACGAGACACATTGCTGCATATTCATAAAGTCACAGTACCACTTATTAACAGTCTAAAATAGTAATGTAGATCACCCAGCACCCATGACATATTTTTACAGTAGACCTATTAATAACACAGATGTGGCTTGATTTAATTATTAATTTATTTTAATATATATCTCGAATTTTTTAAATTATATATTGCATTACTAAAATCTCAAATATTAAATCAGTAATTGTAAATTACAGATAATTTCATTAGAAGCAAATTACTTTGACATGATTTCTAAAAATAATAATAATTGGCCGCAGGGCAGCTAGTGGCGAGCTGTGGTGAGTGGCTACACCACGGACCTGAGTGCTCCCGAGGGTAGGTCCTGTTCCTCACCTCACGCTTGCCTTCACCGGCCGGCTGCGGTGTGCAATGACGAGGAACAGACCCTCACCTCTGGCTTGCCTTTATTGGCCGGTCAGAGTGGAGTCGCAAGAGCTATATGCTCGAAGGGTGGATGTGTTGCATAAGTGGTGAGTGGGCACCTTATGGTCGTTTAAAGTCCAGAAGCACCTCTCCACCCTTAGCCCCTCTGGAACTGTTGCCTCCCTGCTGCTATATATATGTGGCTATTTCGGGAGGTCCATTCCATTGAGTTGGCGAGTCACCGCCTGCCATTTAAACCAAAGTAATTAGCATTGGCCAGGCAGGCGCCGTAGTTTCATCAATAGCCTAGTTCACCAATGCATATCAGTTCATTCATAGAACCTATTATTAGTATTCCCATCCTTCTTAAATAGTCTTTACACTGACCGGTGGTTGTCCGTGGGAGCATACTTCTTTAGTTTGAACTCAGGGACAATCGCCGGTTGGTGTCCCATAACTTTACTAAATTAAACTTGTCTAAAGGGCCTCTGCGTGTTGGCTTCGGCTCCATGTACGCCTTCCAAAGGTCCGGGACTTCCATAGTCCCGTGATTGGTAAAGACATACAAATAATAATCATTAAAAGTTGATTATAGTCTATTTTAATAATTAGAATATTATTTATTATACCAGATATTTATTACATTTTCTGTAAGTTAGATCTTTTACAATAAATAAATAAATATAAAAGTAAAATAACAATACTATTACAAAAAATAAACATTATAAAAAACCTAACCTACGAGTGCCGCCGGCAGCGGGGCAGGGCTCAAGCTACCGGTGGTTAGGGCTGCAGAGAAAGGAACCTCCTCACAATGCGTGCCGTGTCGAGGAGTACTGCCTTCTGTATCTGGCCCTTGACCCAGCCATCTAGCGAGAGTCTCTTAAGGTGTTGGTCAAGACTCTTCGCTATAAGACCGTTTGCCGAAACAACTATCGGGACAATGTTCGTCGAGTCAACATCCCACATGGCGGTCACCTCGTGAGCCAAGTCAAGGTACTTGCTGAGCTTGTCCTTCTCAGTATTCACGAGGTTCTCGTCATGCGGGATGGCGACGTCGTCGTAGATTCTACAATATTGGCTAAATACAGTTTGCTCTAAATTGCACTAATACGTAAATATAGGAGGAAAAGTGGAAATGGTAGAAATTATCCATGGTAGCTCTCGATATAGAATTCCATGTGTTCGTTCCTAGAGGTCGTGAAAAAAATATTTTAATCCGAAAGTTATAGCTTATTTTATGATCTGTAATATTGTCTAAAAAGTAGCAATTTTTAACGCTACCGACCCATAGACGATTCCATATCTTCGTCCCTATGTTCCTACTGGAAAATTATTTCTTATCCAAAATGTTTAGCAAATTTTGCATTCTATTATTTCTTCAATATTGCACGATTATTAGCACTATGATTAGCACTAGAATGAACTGTAACGACAGTAAAGGCTTAAATCCGAAAAAAGTGACAGCTCTCCAAGATAGCGGAGAATGATATATAGCTGGAGGGACGTAAAATTGGGGTTACCCATGACTATGCGGTCCTTTACAACATATCAAAAAAACCATAACAATTGGACTTTTTTTAAGGTACCGGAACAACGATTTATTAAGTTTACTTCGAACGTAAAGTTTTGTATGGGCTGCATCTTTTCCGATTTACCGTACTTCCGGTTTAAATTTCGAAATAGCGACAGGCAGATCCGTATTCTGCAGGGTCAAAACCCTCTGATAGATAACGTTGTCATTGTCACCAAAATTGTAAATTGATTTTGTTAATTAAAATATGTAGGTATATATCTGAGGTTTAAATAGTACTTAAAGTATTAAAGTATTAATACCATTCGGTATGGTATAGCTCATGCAATTCACGATGGCGAGTGGGCTTTATTAGTGGTTGAACGTGTACATGCACATTGCGGTAGTGTGCGTGTCTGACGGAGCGATCAGTCGCGAGCGCGCCGTCGCTCGAGTTACTTGTGCATATTGTTTCCACGACGCTTACTGCCACGAAATACCGTCAGCATGTCCAATATCCGGAAAAAACGCAAAGTTATTCATAGCGAGGTATAACGTATTTTTATTTTGAAGTATCCTAAAATAAAAATAGTAAATTTATTTAGAACTGTGGGCCTATCCGTGTTTATCGCTTGACAAAACGGTAATAAAACATTCGACACTTTCTGACAAGTACATACATATAAGTGTGAGAGTGACGGATGTTTGATCCACGTTTAGTCACCCAAGAAACACGGCAATAATAAGCCCTCTAAAATAAAGACAAACCTACAGATAGGTTTTAATTTTAAGTAACATAAATTGTACGTAATTTTAAGACAGAAAATATAAGCGTTATATCACCTCGGAAGTAAAAACGGTCAAACAAAACAAAAAAATAATTTTTGAAATCGGACCATAATTGATGGAGAAGTCAAATCGGTCAAACTGAGAACCTCCTTTTTTGAAGTCGGTTTAAAATACTTAATTGCATTATTTCTTATCATTATTTGCTAGAGGGTTTGCGACAGTATAATAAGTATAATGTAATATACTTCTCTTACTCCAATACTTCTCTTTATTTTTTATGCTTACCATACCCGCTCTCGCTGTCACGCACACTTTGACACGTATACAGATATGTGTTTACCACAAGTAAAGCCATCATAAATTGGTCATGCTTCATATTTTTGTTGTATGGTTTTTATATTTTTTTTGATAAATATAGACTATTTTAATAAACTAATTTCGGTATTTTTGTTTTTAAAGAATCCTATCAAAATTAAATAAATATATTAATTTATTGCTGACGTGACGTCATCAAACGCATAATGGATAATGTAGTCTTCGCCTGCACAAAAAAAAAATACAGTAAAGTCTATGGTGAAGTCAACGTCAAGGTGTCAACGTCACCGCGAACGGCAAACCTCAAAAAAATTTGAAATCACTAACTGAACAATAGTAGTCTTTCTAACTGAACTTGTTTGAAATGGAAGGCTACGAGTGTTTGTGTGTGGAGAAAACAAATTTGACTGCAATACTATTTGATTAGGTATCAAAATAAAGTTGTTATGTTTAAATCAGTAATTTACTTACATAAGAGCTTTAGCTCCTCGTATTTCAGCGATGTTGTGGTTGCTAGAATTCGTCATGAACTCCAGTATCATGACATTGTCCACTTGTGGCAAATTGCGAGAATCGGCTTTTTCGAAATTAGCCGTCCTTTTTGCCATTTTCAGTGCCGTTTAGAGGATCAAATGCTGTTTAAACCTTATATATTGTTACTCTTTGTGCTTAAATAACAAATAAACAAACAAACTACAAAACGAAACGACACGTCCAAAGAGAATATAATGGACACGTCAATGTCAAGTTTGAGTTTGTTTGTTATAGACTATAAATACGTCAGTCGGTTTTTTTCTTAATAAGGCAATGGAATCATTTTCATTATTCGTTTCATGACTCATAGAAAGGTCATTTGAAGGTCAAAACATTTCAACGAATATCTTAATAAAGCAAGACTTTTTTTAAAATCTGATATACAGAAATTGTACCGAAAGCTGGTTTCTCGAAATGGTTTTGAGATATCCATACATATTTAAAAAGTTAGCATGGCTAATTGCATGAGCTATAGCAATAGATATCCTTGGAATTAAATGGCACCCACTTAATTATTGCAGTTTTCAAACGTACTTTTATGGCCCCTGTACACATTGGGCCTATGCGTTGGGCCAGTGAGGATAAAAATCAATTGCGCATGAGAACATTGTGTATTTTGAATATTCATCGGAGCAGGACGAGGAAAATGTCTTATAAGATATTAATTATATGCTATTAATAAATAATTTGTTATTCCATATTATTGGTCCATTTCGGTACGTTTCTATAAATTGTAAAACCTCATTTATGGTCCACTGCATAGTAAGGGTCTCCCCAGACCTGTCGACGCGGAATGGACTTCAGCCGGTAAGAAAATGTTTTATGTCCATGTAATAAGAGCGAAAACTACGTCGCTCCGTTCGCAACGCCGAATCGAGCCGAGCCGAACGCCTTTTTCATCCTTATTGCACGGACATAAAACTTTTTCTTACCGGTTCAAGCCGATTCCGCGTCGTTAGGTCTGGGGAGACCCTAACAATTTCACTCACGCGTACACTTTGCTGACAAAAAATAATTAACCGAATAAGACGCCAACCTATGAACACTATTTGCGGAGCGCGCCAACATCCTTTGATGTGTGCACGAAAAACCGACACCAGCCGGTTGACCGGCAAGCGTTGGTCGCGAAGTACGAACAATCCAAGTAGTGTCCTACGTTGGCCCAATTCCGTGGCCCAATGTGCACAGGTGCCATTGCTTGTTAGACGAAAAAGCCAAAAGGAGTGACAAATAAGTAACGTTCTTGCAAATGTACAACGGACAGTACCTATAAATATTGATTGGCTTCATTTAATCTACTAGTTACTAAAAACACGACACTAAGGCCCGTATTAATAAACTGATCTCCACTCTAATGCTCGTCTTGAGATGCGACAAAATGACAGTATTCTATGGTTTGGCGTTAACTTTGACCGTATCTTGGGACGGGCCTCACAGTCAAGATGAGTTTATTATACGGCCCTAAGTGCAGTTCACCAACAATTAAACTGACGGTTAGCGGTTTACCGGTTGTCAAATGTATTGACTAACTGCTGATAAAGACTTGACCGTCTGTTAAATTGGTTGGTGAACTCAGCCCTTTAAATCAAAGATTGTGTTTGATTTCCATCTTCTTCCCCACTTATTTTACAGTTCACATGATTAACGATATTTTTCGCATGAAATAGGAAGGGCTTTTAGGACATTTCCCTGAAAATTAACGCTATATTCAATTCAATTATTCTTCTTCTTTTTTAAATAAATGGCGGACAACAGTAAAGCCAAATTAACAAAAGTAAAAGACACGCATTTCTCAGTCGGCCATCTTCCTTCCCTCTTGATCAAAAGCAAATTAAAAGCGACAAACACTAACCTCTGACAAGCGGTGAAATTTGAATGGACAAGTGTAAGGCAACATTGCCAACAATAGCCATATGAAAATCGATTTCTTAAATTTGTCATGAGATTCCGGTGTACCCAAACCACCCCGAATGAGACCGATTCGTGGTATTTTCAAATTTCAATGAAAAACGTACACAATACATGAAAAGTGAGTACAGACCTACTATATAATATAAGTAAGTAGGTGTATTGATACTCCTGTCCTGTAGATGACGAATCAGCCTTTTTGACAACAATGGCTATACCACATACAGGCACATAGACCAAAGGTAATTAATCATAAACATTTTGACATTGACTTAATAAAATAAATTTAAAATTACATACATGTAATTTAAATTACATTTCTTCAAAATTGCAGTTTGACTAAATTTTTCACGATAGTAAGTGTACCAAAACGTTAAAATGGTACAACAGAAAAATGGCACGGAAATGAATTATGGAGAGCATAAAATCAAGCGCTCGCAGCTCGTGTACGCGCGGCAGACGCATGAGCGCCAGTACTTCATGCAGGAGCTCCAAGACATTCGGAAACAGAAATTAAAGCAGATGTTGAGGACCCTCACTTACATGAAAGGCCCCGCGTGGTACCAGGTGCTGAGCATTCCGCAGAGACAAGCCCTCGACTCTTTGACAATTGCCATGTACCACGATACTATTGATCGTGTCCCAATAAGAACTGCAGTTTTAATGCGGAAAGTTGGAGTATTTCCGCAGCCAACTAATGAAGATCTGATGTCCTGCATCTTTAGAGGACGCAACGAACCAAAACGGATGCTCGCAGAACTGTTCTTTCTAACCTATGGCCATCCGATTGAAGGGAAGCGTTTATCTTACTGCCTAAACGCTAGGATCATTTTGACCTCTATATTTTATTTAGGTTTCAGTCAATTAGTAGAAGAACTGCGTGAAAGGTTTAAACCTGACACGGAACCAGCACCACCGCCGCCCAGGCCTAAGAAGAAACCAGAGCCACCGTTGAAGTCTCCATACCTACAGAATTTTGTAGCAGCATTGTATTTACCTCCCAGACATAAAAAAATTGTTCCTCCGCCCCTGCCAAATTTGGATAAACTCAACGAACCATTCGAGGAGGATCCACCGTTGCCGAAAACCCCACCGCCCCCTCCGCCGCCCCCACCGCCAAAGAAAAGAATTCCAATATCGTTGTGCAACAAGGTGGCCGATATTGTGCCTATGGCTTTCCATACAAAGGTCGCCACCGTTGCGATGGCCACTTCAAGCACTAGCCAGCGGAAGCGCCGCGGATCCAAAATGTGCCTGACGGAAGTAAAGAAGACCTATGGGATATGTATAACAGCACCGAAAAAAGGAGGTCGCCGAAGACGTCTCAAGGCACCAACCACGGGTATACCAAACACTAAGTATCTGATTCAAGGAGTGGTTACTGTTAGGGGTTTTAGGGTATATATTCTCAGCAGCATTTCTATCTTGCCACCGTTAGGCGATCTTATTCATGGAGGATTCAGTTATGTGGATGGAGAATATACGAATATACACCTCGGATACCGGGACTTCCCGCCTTCGCCGATATCAGATAAATGCGATTGCCTAAAGCAATGGCAGACCCCAGTGCTCTCATATGTTAAAAAAACAAAATGCATTTGCCAGCATAATTACGACTATGGCCACGAGGGAAATTTTCCGCCGGATGAACTTCCATATTTCCAAAAGGCGACAGGGCATTCTCAGTACCAGTTCAACTATCACACCATTTTTGATTTAGATGAAAAAAGTTTGTTGGTAGAAAAAGAGTTTAAAAAAATTTGGGATACGGATAGCGTGATCGGGCCAAAGAACCCATTGAATAAGGATAAGAAGAAGAAGTTGAAGAAAAAGTCGTCGCAGACATGTCTGGGGCAGGATCCGAAGCCGGAGGACTACCTAAAGTGCGCACTGCGCTTCATGCGGCACGACAACCTGGCGGCCAAGCTGCCCGACGTGCACCTAGTGCCAGAGCTGCAAGAGTGGATGCGCCGACGCATCCACGGACCCTACACTCAGGAGCAGCGACGCGAGTTCATCAAGCGCTCCGTCTACTTCTTCCAGATTTTCACCACGCTCGCTGTGCACAGCTGGGGCCACATCGGACATAAGAGGGAGCCAGAATTCTTAAAAATGACAGATTGGATGCGTAAGTTAAGCCTAAATAGACAGTTTACGAAGTCTACGTGTAATTACAAGTTGGAACTATTCAAGTCGTTCGCTCGTATCAATAATCTGTTTTGGTCGTCGATGTATCAAGCAAAATTCCCAGATAAGAAATTTCGCGAAATATACTTTTCGTATTTGTTCGGGACGGCGCAGGACCTCTATTTGATAAACCCGTACAGCTCCTTTATGATGGCTTTGCGCACTAAAGAGCTGGCTAAGAAGCGTTATGTCTGCTTGCCCTCTGGCGTCGAACGGGATTAGTGACGAGCGGACTGCTTCACCGTGCCTGGCGCATGCATCGTGTGTCTCGCTTTTATGTACAATTAATTTTCTCGATGTTTTTGTTCTACTTATCTATAAGACCCGTGTTCAAAAATTTGTTGGTATTTAGGGGTGGCACACTGACAACTTTTTAAATATTTATTTATCATAATGCAATTCTCCGTAGCCCCAACATGCGGAAAAATGGTGATGATGGTGGTGGATTGCGGATTTCATTAGTGTTTGACAGAAGTTGACATAAAAGTTAGGTCTCGTTTGTTTTTCGAAAAACGAAAATACTGAAAATCTACTTTACATAAGTGGTCACTTTGTGCAACCTGTAAATATTGTCCTTTCACCTTAAAATCAGACACGTTCATTTTTTACATTAGACCGGGTTAGGGCGTAACCAAAGACTGCAAAAAATATATCATTTATTTTTCCTACAAATGTCAAACACACACGTTTCACATGAGCCACGCGGATCAATTGTTCTGGGCCTGTGCCTCTGTAAGAGCGTCTACATACCTACATTTAGATACTAAGCCAATTTATACCCATGTGTGTTTGCACCGCTGTCTCATCCCGGCTTGATAGTACTTTATAAATCGCCAAATACACTTGTTAACCGATTTCTCTTTTAAATTTAAACAAAGGTTTTTAAGTTTTTAAATACTTTATTTTCTTTATCCATCACTAGACAAAATGAAAAAAATCATAGACACGATATTTTAAATGAACTTTAAAGACACATTTCAAACTTACAAGTGTTTATTGAAAATAACATTCACGAATACATTATTTGTAATTTAATGCGACAGGTATATAGATAGCTAAAACATCGCATGCACTAAAGAACAACTGGATTGCCTCGCGTGCTTGTTCAGTTTGCGAAGTGGTAGTCTTGCGCCCTTCGAGTCGACTCCTGTACCGCTGACGGACCCGGCTTCCAAATATCACATCACGAAACTGATTTGATCATACCGGTGATTGGTGATTTTTGCAGAATATATATGGAATGAGTGCTTATTTTATAAATAATCGTATCATGTTCCCACTCGTGATTATAGACGTTGACACAGTATATCAACGTCAAATAAAATGTTAGGGCCGTCTTTGTGGATTGACAGCACTTTATTGGTTGTATTATTATAATAATACTCCAAAGGTATTGTAATATTTTCTTCAATTAGTAGCTAATTTTATATGTCATCAATACTAAAAATATTATTATACAAGGCTTAATATTAACATAACTAAAAAACTTTAACATAAACGTAAATACAAAATATGTAGTGGGTACGTGGTACTACAACTATAGTCTAACGGATATTCAATCTTCTTTGGTATCAATGTTGCAGAACAAATCATAACGGCCGCCTGGCGCTGACATTCAACCAGCCGAGAAGAATACTGATACAAATTCAAATGTTATGGTCATTAAAGCATCTCTTGATTAAACCTAACGAAACAACTTTTAACACAGTCAAAAGAAAATGGCAAAATGAACGGTGATAAAATTAAAACTACTAACAACTTTTACGTAACATTAATACTAGTTAATCATGTAGTATCGCGACATCAGTACACCAGACACCAGCTCTTCCCGAATGCGTCTGTCTATTCCGTTTTATGCAAAATGTGCATTATTAGATCGTTACATTAAATAAATTCAAATTAAAAGTTTCCGAGTATAGAATTTAAACAATAAAATATTAGACCTAAAAAATTACGGACAATAAAGCAAAGCAACAAAGTAAAGTAAAGCAATTTGTGCACGAAACTTACAAAGTAGTTTCAATAATATATACACATTATTACATTAAAATGCCTCTAGGCTTATATTCATTTACCATGCCAAACGCGTTTGAGTTCCCTCCAAGTTAAAGAGCACTTAACCTCTTGCCCTGCTTATTATTTACAATAAATAGACTTGATATTTCCTTCGCGTACTGTTACTTGAAATCAAGTCCTACTTTAGTATTGTAGTGGCAACAACGACAATAATATATAACTGTGGTAAAGGGGTGTCAGTTGCGAGTGCAAGCGTGATAGCGATAGCCAACCGAAAGCTATTAAGAGCCTGGTAATACTGTAAACCCTTTTACTTGGGCGGTAGTGCATTGCCTTTGTTCCCCCCAGTCCTAAAAGTAGTTCGATCATCGGAACACTGCTATAAAGTGGAGCTTGTATTTATAAATGAATTGCCCCTTCAGGCCTGCTGAAATGTTTGATCAAAATCTACTTGTCCAAAAGGTTCAACTAGCCAGGATAATACTAGTGTCATCTAGGGGCGAGCTGTTGGGTGGAGCGACACCGCGGACCTGAGTGCTCTTGAGAGCAGGTCTTGTTCCTCACTTCACGCTTGCCTTCACCGGCCGTCTGGAATGTACGATGACGAGGAACAAAACCTCACCTCTAGCTTGCCTTTATTGGCCAGTTAGAGTGAAGTCGCGAGACCTATATGCTCGAAGGGCGGATGTGTTGCATAAGTGGTGATTGGGCACAAGTCCAGAAGAGTGTATTCCCCGTGGCACAACTATTTGGCACTACTGGTCAATATTATAGTCGTGGTGTCTGTGTGGCACCTTGTTTGGTGGTTAATTTTGTTTCCATAAGCGAGATCCTGTTACTGGCTTAGTTGATGCTATCTTATGTTTTTATATTGTTTTGTAAAGCTGTTGGTTCTCCTCGAATAAATAAATAAATAAATAAATAAATAAATTAGTATCATTAATAGGAGGTAGGTTTAGGTTATGTTAGTTCTTTAGCAGGCCCGGAGGGCCAAACTACCCAGAAATAGGAGCTCTGCGATAGCAGAGCTCCGTCGACTGTATTAAATTTGATATTGAAATAGAAATCATTGGTCAGTAGTGCCACGGAGTAGTGCCACGGGCAAGAAACGTCCAGAAGTACCTCTCTTCCCTTGACCCCTCTTGGCCCAATCCATTGAGTTAGTGAGTCACAGTCTGCCATTTTAACCAAAGTAATTAGCATTAGCCGTGCAGGCAAAATACTTTCAATAAAGTACCATTCATTAATCCACATCATTACATCCCTATAATGTTCCGTTGGTTATCCGTAACAGCAAACTTCTATGGTGTGAACTCAGGGACAATCGCCGGTTGGTTTCATATCACTTTACTAAATTATGGTTGACTAAAGGGTCTCTGCTTGTTAACTTCGGTTCCATGCACGCCCCCAAAGTTCCGGTACTCCCATAGCTTATGATTGGAAAAGACATAAAAAAAAATATGATAAAATTCTAGTAATTGAGATATGTTTGTCCGAAAGAGTACGATGATCGAACTATCATGTATAGGACTAAATGAAGGTTATGGGTAAAAGTTATGTCATTTGTAAAAGTCGTACATTTTCAAAGTGAGTGGCGAGTTTTCATAGTGGTAAATTATAATGGATTTATTCAAAATAAACATAATTTGTTATGTAATGTAATACTCTAAGTGCATCGGAGTCGAGATATTTAAATGTACATGCATGGTACGCCCAGGTATGAATATATAAATATCTCTGCTCTCTCTCTTAATACCAAAAAGGGAATAATTAAATATTTAATATCTCCGGTCCGATATATCTATGTGTATTCAGATGTCCTCGAACTAAATACCTATGTAAAAATCATACGTGGCCCCAAAGCCCTTTAATGAATGGTCTCTAGGTTCCTAGGAATCTAGGTTCGTTGGTCGAGCTCTAATCAATCAATCAAAATGTTGTTTTTGCATTTCTAATGTATAATAATGCAGATGGATAAGATACCTACAGAAACCTGTTTAAAAGAGCAAGTTGACTATCGTTTCTCGAGTGTCTCTAAACGTTAACCCTAAACTTTTCGGGACTTCAACGCATTATAACAAATACACCCTTAGGCACGTCCCACCGCGAGCGAGTAAGCGATGAACTATCGGCCATTTTCTCGCCCAAGAAACGAACAAAAGATAATTGCTCCCGTGTAAATAAATAGCTATAAATCAGCTGAAGCTCAGCGATGAACTATAAATGTATACAGGACGTCCCAAACTTATGGGACATGAAGGGGAAGTACCTTAAATATCGTAGATAGTGTATTTTGCTGAAAGAAGACTATGTTATTTTTAAAAGTTAGTAATTCTGCATTCATAGATTTTCTAAAAATTAATTGCTTCGTCTGGGAATCGAACCGACTTAAATGTCAAAAAAAAACATCCTACTTTTATGATGCCAATCGAAAGAATAGCTAAAAAATAATAACTCTGCTTAAGTAACATTGTATTTTAAAAGAAAGGAACAACGTAAAATTAATCATCTTAATCAAATTAAAAACATACATGAAACTGCCGTAGTCAAATAATTGGGTATTATTTTTAAATAAAATTTTAAATAAATAAATAAAAAAAATAAAAAAAAACATTTTACGTTGTTAAAGTAGAATGTTTTTTTTTTGACATTTAAGTCGGTTCGATTCCCAGACGAAGCAATTAATTTTTAGAAAATCTATGAATGCAGAATTACTAACTTTTAAAAACAACAAAGTCTTCTTTCAGCAAAATACACTATCTACGATATTTAAGGTACTTCCCCTTCATGTGCCATAAGTTTGGGACGTCCTGTATATCTCTCTTTTATTTATACGGGAGCGATGATCTTTCGTTTCTTGGGCGAGAAAATCGCCTACTCGCTCGCGGTGATACCAGTGCCTTACAGGCGCAAAATTAAAAAATAAACTGAAATCTAGCCTCATTGGATTTCACCTATTTACAAAATGTTATTTAAATGAAAAATAAGAAGTACGATGGAATACTATACAATATAACTTTTAGGGTAAACATTTACCTTAACGTTTCGGTTTGTTGCACCAATCGTGGTCACGAGCAAAGTAGACAAGGAAAAAGTAAAATAACAATAAAGAATGCTGGGAAAATTGCCCATATAACCAAGACAAATCTCATGTAAACCACGTGAAAGCTAGTTACATAAGCTTCATTTTCTAGTACGGAGACAAACTACAAAAAGCCCGAAGAAGAGAGTTCTCAGCATTCAAATATTCACACACACACAAAGTTTATTACTACACTAGCTGTGCTCTGCATGGGTTGCAATGCTATTTCCCGTATATCCACGTGACTCACGCTTGACCGATTTTAGTATTTACAACAATTACAGCAAATAGTGGCATCAATAAGCCTACATACGTTACAATTCTTTCTATTGGTGATTGGGCTGGGTTCCATACATTTTTGCCCATTATGCTTTTACGTGGTCCCGAGGTCCCGTCTTATATAGGTAGTGAACAGTATGTGTAAACTTTCACATGCGTTTAGTATTAAGCTGCTTTGGCCTCCTTTAAATAACTATTATGTATAAACCCAAACCCATTACGGTCGTACGCAACCAAAGTTGCCTACAATATATAAATCCAGTCCAAGAAAATTATAGAAGTTTACAGATCGTAGAAACGCGCTAAGAAGCATTCAAACTTCGACATGTTTATTTGCATAGTTTATATTTGTAGCTCCTGATGAGTGTGAGGCGCGTGCGGCGGCGGGTGTGGGTGCGCATTGTTCTGGGGCTGCGCTGTGGGCAGCGGCGCCCTCTGCTGCAAGTGGACGAGAGCAGAGAGTAGCCGCGTATTGGCTTCATCCAGAGCAGCGATGCGGTGCTCCTGAGCCTCGATCACTCGTTGCTTGTGCGACAACGCTGCAGCCATCTTGCGTTGCTCGCGACGAAGCTCATCCTCCACACTGATCAACCTGGTCACGTTTTAAAGTTATTTGCGAATTTTATAACACTTAAATATAAAATTAAAACATTTTTCATGAGAGACATAAAAGATTTTACTTTCAGATAATGACAATTCTCGGAAAGTAGGCCATTGTTTATCTTAGAAGCGGGTTGAAAGTTTTGCATGTGTTGACATAGGAAAGAAAAGTAATTCGAGAAAAGAACCTGTGTCAACCTCATCAAGAAGCCTGTGTCAATTGAAATGGCCAAAGATGTAAACAAATTAGAGTGTGACACAAAGTTTTTATTTAAAATAAATAACATAGGTATAATTAATAGTTATTTAATCTTAACCCTTTGAGTGCCAAGAACCAAAGCCGAGAACACGGGGTCCTAAAGGTGTCGTGTATTGACTTGTCTACCACGCCGTCGAGATGCTTATACAGGTGTCACAGATACAGTGCAAAATAGACCCCAGTATTTGTGACGTAAGGTTGAAAAGCTGTGGTTTTCTGCTGTCATTGGCGTTTGAGTACGACTTTTGTATCAAGTCAATGGCGGCGAAAAGGTTAAAAGACCTCATTTGAGCATTTAAAACAAATGATTATCGACTTCTGAATTACTTATCGGTGGTAGGTGACTTAAGCTGATTGATTTAATACGTCCTTTGTTATTTCAACAAACTTTAATAACAAAACTAACGAAAATCGTCAATTTAGTACCTTTTTAGCGAAATAAATTCTAACACGTAACACGACCGTATCCCTTGACAACACAATTGAGAATAAGAAGCGGAAAGTTACTTACTATAGGCTAACAGTTAGCTGATAAACAATTCGAGGCATTCATGTCGGTTCTCTATTGGATGGCATAAAATTATTTGTAATAATAGTGTTACGCATAATTACTTTTAGCCGAAATAATGATGTGCATAATCATCTTTACGCATAACATTAAAAAGCATAAATACAGTAAGCATAATTGTCATCAAGACTAACGTCAAATAGCATAATTGCAAAAAGTCATAATAATGAATTGGCATATTACAAAATGCATAAAAGTATTGTCCTAAAAAAATATGTAGGAACTAAAACGAGGTCGACGGACGTCCGCTTCGCGGACCTCCTATTCTGCGTTGCTTGAGCGCTTCGCGCCTGGATATCATACTAACATAACCTAACCTAATGTACCTAACGTGACCTAATTTATAAAATCATTCCAAATGAAATACAAATGCATAGTAACAAAAAAACTGCGTTTTATTCATTTAGAAAACTAATATTATGGTTAAAGATATGACAAATAATTATTAGCCCAAATAATAATATGCATAATGTGTATTAGTCAAATACAAATTAGTCCAACTAAAATTATTCTAATAGCGTAATATGCTAAAAAAGGAGTATGCTAAAGTATTTTTATGCGTCAGTACTATTATGCCAATACAAATTATGCGAAAACAATTATGCGAAACAATATTAGTCTAAAACACATTATGCGATCCAAGGGGATCCCATTCATGTCATCTAAGTTGTAATTAACGCATTCACTGCCACCCTCTTTTCCTTGCCATTCGCCAGGTGCCGCACTTTGCTGGGTGCCTCAATCGCATATGTGAGTTCAACGGATTATTACCCAGTGCCTCCGCCGCACATATGAGTTCATACTAATTTGACAGTGGTTTGTTCGCATTGGTACTAGATAATTATTTTAACTCTAGGAAACGTTGTTTTGAATGAAACACGGTAATTAATATTTTATATTCTTTAATCACATTGAAACAATTAATTGTAATTGTGCTTCATATATAACTAAAATTGAACTAAATCGAATACAACTGAATCGACTAACAGAACACTATAGAAATGGCATACTGACACCAAAAAAAAACAATATTTTATTTACTTATAATTTCTACTACCATTTATAATGTATTATATAATTTATGTACATACAAAAATATCTTCTGATCCAACAAGCAACATTTTAGACGTAAGAGGAACATTTCAAAATTTACAACTCACATATGCGTCGAAGGCACTGGGTGAAAGTCACTTAATACTATGAACGCGTCTGTGCGTCGAAGGCACTGCGTGAAAGTCACGGTGACGCATATATGCGGCGGTGGCAGTGAATGCGTTAATCAAAGCTGGGCTTGGACCATTTAAAAAACATCTTTTTAATTCAGGTGTTACAGACAGCCCTCTGTGCCGCGCGTGTATGGAGACAGAAGAGACCACCCGCGTAGTGCTGAATTGCACCCTGGTGCCGCAGTTCAGGGCAAAACACCTCGGTTCGCTGAGGTGCTTCCCCGATACAATCACTGACATTAAAGGTTTGGCTTCCTCGAGGAGTTGGATGGCTTGACTGAACATATGTGGTAATCCCACCTACACGCAAAATAGGCGCTTGACGTAGAGTTGAGGAAACCGGCCCGCAAAATACAAAAACAGGTTTTGTTTTATTTATTTCGGAAACCCCAAAACAACCAATCACGGTGTTTGTGAATGGAGGATTATCGCGATTTTCAGTGATTTTTAGAGCTTGGAAATATCCTCAAAATGACAACTGTGTAAAAATATAAAAAAAACTATTTAAATTCGTGAATAATGATTAATCACGTATATGAATCTAAGGTCGAGGTCAATAGAAATGACAAAAGATGTAAACAAATCAGTACTTTTTGACACATAAACCTCAATATTTCTGCCAACGAGTTTTGATTAAAAAAACCTATAGTTAATAGTTATTTAATCTTATACAGAACGTATATTAAATATTTATTTAATCTTAAAAAAATATAGTCAAGCGTGTACATCATTAAGTATACGTCACGCGATTTCCAAAAGTACCGACGTGATTATGGCGAAATAATGGTAAATAGGTCCGTTTGGTTTTGTTTACATCTTTTATCATTTCTATTGACCCCGAGTTTATTTAATTATACTACGGATTAATTCAAAGTTAAATTCGTTTTTAAGTTTGAACCTGTTGCAGTCTTGACTAAATATAGGTACTTACTTACAAGCATTTAAGGCTCATTTTATAAAAAAAGAAAAGAAAAAAAAAACCGCGGAACAAAGTAAGAAACTTTGTTATAAATAATAGATATTGTAAATTTGTATAGAACGTCGTTTTTGCTCTAGCATTCAAAGTGAAAAGTAGTGTGTTTAACGCGAGACTAAACAACCATAATGACATGAAACATCTCGTGTCATTGGCTTGTTTTAGTCCCTTGTTGTACAATTTACCTACTGTAGCGGTATCGCTACAAAACGCGACGTTTCGCGTCAATTATCGCTTGTCTATTTTATCCTTTTTAGTTTCGCAACCTTTTTGATTATGTTCACTGGTCTCATACGTAAAATGGTTTCATTTCAAAATCTAGTTCGGTCAAGAGAAAATAATAAAATTCTGACATTACGATTTTATTTGCAGACAGAACAACATGAAATCTTTAAATGAATTACTTGAAATTTTCCTAACTTGTTAAAGCTGAAGTCTGTGTTCGAATCAAATATCGTGCTTATTTTAGTAGTACGCTCTGAATATGTCGGAATAAAATATCCGATTGCAGTTTTTCACGACGTCTCCTTCCGCGATTGTTGATATTGTCGCCAATTAATCTTCGCGACTTTTCCGGAACTCTCCGGGTAAGTTTTTTCTGATTCCCTTAATTTTTCTATTTAGCGTTTCCCCATTTTATTTGTCCCCGTGTCCACCGCCTAGTACCTCCTTTTCATAGGTAATACCTACAACTCTAGGTGGTTTATCCTACTTTGGCTTCTATTGGATGAGGGCTCATCGCGTTTCTCAGCACCACCACTAACCACCGTGTGAATGCGCTTGGGATAGAGCGCGAGTTAAGATCGATTGCCTGAGTCGACGGGCAGCGGGTTCTTTCGCTCCGATACTAGATACACTTTATATTGTTCACCCATCGATCTGCTAGCGTGGATACGTATTTGTAACAGTTAACATTATACTACCAGGGATATTGTTTTATTGTTGATAATACACCAATAACCACGGACTTTCGCGTAAACTAACTTAATATGGCGTTTTTTGGTTGCTTACTCAAAATTCAAAATGGTTGCGCGAGCCCACCCCGAACGTGTTTATTCCGTACGATGCGGATACGATGCGTCACAATTTCAAATCTATATGTTAGAGTGCGTCTAATCTTATAATGATCGTTAGCCCTAACCATATGAAATGTTATTTAAGGAAATAATTTATTTTTCATATCACCTACTCGGAAAGGGGACTTTTCTTCCCTGCTAGGACGGATCAAAGTGGCACTTTTCTGTTCAAGGACATTTTGTTGCCAAATTTGATAATTGTTGTTAAGTGCGATAATTTCCTGTTGTTAAATTTGATAATTTCAGCATTTCTAGAATGTGTGAATAATTAAATTTGTTTCATCACTAAGATCTTTTATTTTCCTCATAGGTGATGTGAAAAGCAGTATGTATCACACGGTAGCAAAATTATTTCCACCTTGGGCGTTAACACTTGAATCCCTCACTACGCTCAGGATTCTATTTTAGAATCCCTCGCTACGCTCGGGATTCAATTGTAGAATCCTTCGCTTCGTTCAGGATTCAATGTACGCCCTCGCCTTAAATATGTCAATTTGCTCCCTTGTGACACAATCTACTATTTCATCACACTTGCTCGTATATGGTGTTATTCCATGCCTGTATACAGAAGGACAATGGCCTAAATTGTTCCCGCGGGAATGATGGCGAGTTTGTCATTACTCCCTAGGGAGTAATGACTTTCTTTTTAAAATTTGCTACTCTTACGTACATCATTTCTGACTAAGGAGGTTTAATTTTCAGCCAAAAATTAAATCGGTTTCTAATTTCATCTTTAAAAATTAGCTATAGACTAACTTACATTACACAAAACCTATACGCTTCATTAAACTTCATTATTTTTATACCTATTTCAAGTTTATATCAACATTTATCATTAATTTTAGTAATTATACATTTTTATCAAATTGGCTAAATCTGGCTACAATCCAGGTCGAAACTAAACGCAGTTATTATCTGTGGTAGAGGTCAGTAAAAAAATATCGTTTCCATTTACGTTCCCGTTCGTCAAAAGTTATTTCTTTGTATTTTGCAGAGTTAAAGTGTTTTCTCTTTGTTTTTTTTCCTCGCAAATGTGATGAAAACCATTGTGTGTATCACAGGTAGTAAGGGGATTACTAACTCGAGTCATTAAAAGCCCTCCGCCTTCGGCGTCGGGCTTCTAACACTCTCGTTAGTAATTCCCTTCATACTACCTTTGATGCACAATGTACTATTTATACAGTGTGTTAGTAAGGCCTGTAACAGTAGCAATAACTTTAAAGGATGATTCCTTAGATTATTAGCAGTCACAATTGAAATATCTTAATGTAGCAAAGTACGAATATTTGGAAAAAAATGGCCATTTGTATTTGACTTCACAGGCAACAGGTTTTTACATCGAAATACGGTCGCTCGTCGGTCGTTTGGTGTCTTGGTCTTGGTACGAGGGATGCTACGTCACGACCGAAATTAGCTTTGATCCAGATGTACTAGAAACTATTTTTTTTTATTTGTGTTGAAAATTGTCAAATTGTTCAATCTGAACTTTTTCATTAATACTAACGGTCGAGTTATATGGCCACGTTTCAACAAAACTTAATCGGGCAAAATTGTATTCTTCAACTGTAAAGTATTTACTTCACATCTTTACGCCGCTAGAAAATCTCGGATAACCTGTAGTGAACATCGTCAATAATGTGCACTAACAAAGCATGTGGGATAACTAAGGCAGACCGCAGCAGCATGCATAGCAAATATCCAAAGTGTGACTGTATTTCTCTATTATCGACAGAAAAGCCTTTTTACGTTTGTGCAAGAATAACTGAAAGAACATACATCTCCAAAAAAGTAAACCGTGCTATCCAGGATTACTCAGTTAGTGTGTGTTGTGCTTGTGTTGTTAATTGTGTTAATAATTGTGGTAATAAACACGTTTTATCATTTTCTTGTTGCTAATGATTTTACGTAGGTAGTTTGTGTTAAACCTTCTTTTATAATAATGCACACCCTGGCAATTTATATTCTATTATTTAAAATTGTCTTGTTGTCATCTGAATGTCTGTCTGATTTTTGCTTTTGCTATCAATGATTATATCTTCTTGCACTCCACGAAACTCTGCATATTATTAACTTTAAAGGTTATGGTCCTATTTGCAGCAGTGCTATATATATAATATAATAAATGCTTTATATATGTGAAGAATAATTAGAGTGAAAAATTTGTGCTAATGGATAACTGTCCATCGACATCAACGTCGGCACTAAGCCTGAATCAGTCTACGACGTCAACAGGCGCTAGCTTCAGTAAACTAACAGGCAAGAATTTCAACACATGGATTTTAGCCTAGAATGTTACCTAACTGATTTAGACTTATGGAGTGTCTGCATCAATCCTGTTATTATATCTTCTTGCACTCCACGAAACTCTGCATATTATTAACTTAAAAGTTTGTTTTT
The DNA here is from genome assembly GCA_923062465.1 of Acleris sparsana. Lineage (NCBI taxonomy): Eukaryota > Metazoa > Arthropoda > Insecta > Lepidoptera > Tortricidae > Acleris > Acleris sparsana. The sequence goes on along the minus strand of OV281285.1, from coordinate 25,900,777 downwards.
AATAGGTAGTTGTTTTCTAAACGTGTACAAAAACGTGCGTTTATTTACATGTTTAATCATTCCATTTCATTTGTGAATCATCATCAACAACCCGTATACGTCCCACTGCTGGGCGCGGGTCTCCTTTATACAGAGGGCTAGGCTATAGCCCACCACGCTGGCCTAATGCGGGTTGGAGACTTCACATATCTTCGAAGGGTTTTAACCTTCTCCGATATGCAGGTTTCCTCACGATGTTTTCCTTCACCGTTGTAGCAAGTGGTAATGAATGATTTAAACTACACATAAATCGTAAACCAATATTTAGAGGTGCAGGCCCCGGGATCGAAAAGAGCGGTGATAAAGTTTCTTTACATGAAGGGTATGAAGGGGAAAGATATTTATGATGAGTTAAAGAATGTTTTGGGGGAATGTGCTCTATCATACGCCACGGTAAAAAACTGGGTGGCTGAATTTAAACGAGGCCGTACAAGTGTCCAAGACGAAGCTCGCCCTGGACGTCCAAAAAGCGTCAATACCAGCCAGAAATGGTCTTCAAAGTCCACGATATGGTTTTGCCTGATCGATGATTGAAGTTATCAGAAATAGCTGAGACTACAGGGATCTCAAAGGAACGGGTACAGTCGCCATCAGATATATCGGAGCGGCCGAGGTACTCAAATATTTCTGAGCAGCAATAAATTTTAATAAATTCTTTACGGTAAATAAGGTCAATAACATCTGAACATCCAATTCACCACAAATATATGAGCAGTGGTTTTTCAATTAAATCTGAACACACAACGAGACAATAATATCTGAAAGCACAACTCGTCAAAGTTATCTGCACAGACAGGGTGATCATAAATATCTGAACATTTAAGGAAAATATACCTTAAAGCACTAAGCATACAGTTTAAATGTAATCGTACAGATGTAATGAATTTTCCTTTTACAAAATAAGTAGGTATACAAAATATAAATCTGCGAAAAGCAACTTCACTTTGACATTGATAAAACCGAATGGTGGTTGTGTAGAAAATGTATTCCAGCGTAGTACGTTAAAGAATTTTACACTGTATGCTAAGTGATTTAAGGTATATTTTTCCTAAATGTTCAGATATTTATGATCACCCTGTCTGTGCAGATAACTTTGACGAGTTGTGCTTTCAGATATTATTGTCTCGTTGTGTGTTCAGATTTAATTGAAAAACCACTGCTCATATATATATGGCGAATTAGATGTTCAGATGTTGTTGACCTTATTTACCGTAAAGAATTTATTGAAATTTATTGCTGCTCAGAAATATTTGAGTACCTCGACCGCTCCGATATATCTGATGGCGACTGTACATCATATTCTAGATGAAGAATTAAATATGAAAAAGTTATCCGCCCGTTGGGGGCCGCGATTGCTTACGCCTGATCAAAAAAGAATCCGCGTGCAAAACTCGAAGGAATGTTTGGATCGTTTTCAGAAAAATAAAGCTGATTTTTTGCGTCGTTTTGTAACAACAGATGAAACATGGGTTCACCACTACACGCCAGAATCAAAAATTCAATCAAAGCAGTGGACTGAATCTGGATGTTCGGGCCCCAAAAAAGCTATGGCTGTAAAGTCGGCTGGAAAAGTTATGGCTTCCGTCTTTTGGGATGCTAGTGGAATTTTAATGATCGATTACCTTCCTAAAGGTGAAACCATTAATGGAGAATACTATGCTAACCTTTTAGATAAGCTACATCAATGTATTCAGCAAAAATGACCAGGCTTAGCAAAAAAAAAAACATATTCCATCAAGACAATGCCAGGGTTCACACTTGTGTTAAAGCCATGGCGAAAATCGGCGAATTGAAGTACGATTTGCTGCCCCACCCACCTTATTCGCATGATCTGGCACCATCCAACTTCCATCTGTTCCCGAAGCTTAAAACTTTTTTGGGTGGACAGAAATTTGCCACTAATGATGCCGTCATAGCCGCTGTAGAGGACTATTTTGGAGGCCTCGAAAGGAATCATTTTATGGAAGGCATCACAGCTTTAGAGCGAAGATGGAATAAGTGCATAGACCTAGACGGAGATTATGTCGAAAAATAAAATTAGTTTTAAAACCAAAATTCAAGTTTTTTTTACTTAGGCTAGGTACTTATCATCCCACCCTCGTAGAACTGTACACAGTGTTCAAAAATAAGAAAAGTATCCTTACAATTTTTTAAAAGTTCAGTCCATTCTGTCACGTCATTATCCGGTAAGACTAGCTTATTGTGAGTGGTTCTTGCAACAGTGCCGCGAACAAAATAGTTTTGTGCGAAATATCATTTGGACAGATGTGTCTACTTTCATCAACGAAGGCATGTGGAACAGAAGAAATACACATTATTGGAGCAGCCATAACCCACGTGTGATGAGACAAACTGCTCATCAGTATCGTTATTCAGTCAATGTGTGGGCAGCAATTCATGGAAACGTAATAATAGGACCTGTATTTATTAATGGCACTTTAAATACCACACGTTTTCTGGAATTAATAAATAACACAGTGGTAGAACATTACAATAATTTGCCAGAGAACATAAAAATAGAACATGGTTTCAACTGGACGGAGCCCCCGCTCATTCTGTTGTGGCGGTGCGTAACAGATTATCACAAATATTTGGCGATCAATGGATTGGGCGGTCTGGCCCAAAAAGATGGGCGCGGAGGTCTCCGGATCTAACCTGTTTAGATATATTATTTCGGGGGGCGGTGAAAAATCTTGTAAATTTTGCTGAAGTCGATTCTGTCGAAATGTTAAGAAGCAGAATTATCGGGGTATTCGACATTATTCGGCAACAGAATCTTGACGCAGTGCATCACAATACGTTACTGCGAAAAGTATGAAGCTTGCAGACGAGGCAACGGACAACACAATGAAAATATTTTCAATTAGATTAATAATTTTAAGAGAAGAATATATTAATTTGATTAACACTACATTTTTTTACTTCATACTATACTGGTATTAAACGTGTACGAAATGATCGTAGTGTTTTAATGACTTCATTTCTTATCATTTAGGTGGAAATACTTCGCAGTAATACGCGTCGCGTGTAATCTTTGAAGTGTGAATACGTTTGAAGGCCGACTAGTATGAATTGATGAGCCACCGTAGAACCTTGTTTACGACGGTTTGTACTGTGGAGTATATTTATATTTATTTAATTTAAATTCGAAATGTTTGTTTATGGTTTGTTTGATAATAAATAATAGTTAACATTTAGAATTTAATGTAATTGTAAATTAACTTAATACATACTCTATTATTACAACTTAATGACAATTTACGTCGAGGTGGTAAATCAAAATATTTCCAAATTGCAATAATAAAATAAGTTACGACGCATTTCGAAATATCTACATGATACAACAGGAGCAAAAGTAAACCAAGCATTGTGTTGACTACGGTTAACAAGTATCCTCCGGGTAGATAATAGCCCTGTTGTTGTCATCTCAAAGCGACGAACGTGGGGTCACCAAATGCGGTTCTGATTGTGGAGTGTGGGTGTTCACTGTCCAGTCAGATTATCACTGAACTTACGTAATGTTGAAAGAAGTGGCAAATTCATTAATTAGTGCATATGTTTAATCTATATATATAAAGAGGCTTGTAAGCAATATTGATTTAGTAGATTATTTAATACGTGAACAATGTCAAATGTTATTGTCAAGTACACCAGCTGGACACATGTCTGCAGTACATAGCTGGCTCTATTAATTTTGTTAGAAAATAACAGTATTTTTTCCATTTAATTGAATCCATTTGGAATTAATTACTGATTAGTTCTATATTTTAATTTATAGCTCTTATTACAGGCTACACCCTGTATACAGACTGTGACATATGTCTTTTAACGTGACATCCTTTGTTTTATGTATTACTTTTCCAAACTATTAACCAATAAACGTTTAGGTACATGTTTGTTAATTTTTTATTTAATGTCAATATCCACGTTTATCTTAGGCACCGTCCTAGGATCCTATAGTGTTTCACCCGGTTTGTCCAGCTGGAGCGCTATACTACCTACTATCACACACGAAATATAGTAACACAAAGTTGCTTCTGCCGTCTGTCTGTCCTTCTGTATGTACGCTTAGATCTTTTAAACTAAGATTCAAGAGGAAGGTTTTTATGTGTAATATTCCGAGCCCGGAATTGTCTTGGCACTTTGTTACCTATAACGCTGGTCAGTTCTCAATTATCCACTCCCGATATGCATATATATATCGATACAATACATAACTGAACACAAAATTCATCAAAAGAAGATTGAAGGTAGAAGTGAACAACAGGCGGTCTTATCGCTAAAGAGCCAACTCTTTCAGATAACCTTTAGGTAGCTGAAATGTATAATTCGATTTATGGAATTAAATATAAATGTTATTTGGAATACAACACATCTTATAAAATCTGTTCCACATACGGCTACCAATATCTCTTACTAATCTATATCTGCTTTTTCAATTGCATTTGCTAGTGCTTTCATATCTGGTTACCCGCATGACACGAAAAGTTGGTAAAAATCTATTTAGAAGATAAGTATATCGACATATTATCAGACATAAAAGCCAAATGGAGTAACGTTCCTGCAAATGTATTTAATCAAAACTGGTTTGCAGACATATTGAGGTTGTGTCAAACAGTACTAATTTGTTTAGATACATTTTTTGTCATTTCTGTTGACCCCGACTTTAAGTGGCGACTAGTTTGATGAACCCTTGTAGATTTTGTTTTAAATAAATTTTATCACTCTTCATTTATTAAATGTGCAGGTTTCTTCACCATGTTCTTACGGGATTTACATTTTACGAGATGGCTCATCGACTAGTTCTGTTTTCAATAAAGGTCTTTACACCACGCCTCTCTTGGGATAGCATCAGCAGGTGAATGTTTACGTGCATACCTGGTGATGATAGCCTTCATCTTAGTGTCAGAGGGATCCTGGCCCTGTTCGGCGGGCCCCAGCCGGCCGCGGAGTAGATCCACAGAGTTTTTTAAGCGGTCAATCTCGCGTTCATACTGTAATCGAAAACAATTTTCACTATTACATAAAATACACCTTTTTTTTAACTCGAGTATACGTTCCACTAATAAATCAGTATCTCTTTTAAACATACTAAAATGTAATAGTATAGTCAAATTAGATGAAATTTCACTAAAAGTCTGGAAATAACGGTTAAAAATATTTCTGATTTGATTGTATAGGTTAAAAATCGAGCTACATCACTTAATAAGTTCACCCTCCCGGAAAGGGGTACAATTGGATGAAAACCTTGAAATGGTCAGAACTAACGAGGGAAAAAAGGTGTGGTGTGCTGGCATAAGTTTTTATCTATCTCAATCTACATTTGCACGTATAATGAAATTTAATTTAAACTACAGAACATATAAATATATATATATATATATTATAAATACAAACTTAATTTCGGCCATTGCGGCTTTGGGGGAAATATAGAAAGCGGTGCAAATGGAGATACAATATCAAATTTGCACCGGAGTGCAACCCCAGGAAAGTAGTTATCCGCGTTTAACCGTCTTTCTTCTCCGAGGGGAATTTTAGAACAATTGAAAATCGTCACAATCGGATTCATTTGATATGTATGCTTTAAATTCGCACCCAATATAAAATTGGCATTCTTATCGGGATCATGTAGTTTTCTGTAATTTTGTAAATTACTTATTACATAAGAGCAATAAATCCACAGAAGCGCACACACGCGTATACGCACGGTTCTTGAGGCATAGGCATAATCGACCAAATAAAAAAAAACCTTGGACATTTACCCTCTTATTCATAATTGCACAATAAACCTATTTTTACTTAAGGTATGCTTTGTCAATTTGTCTCATATTGAAATGTGTCCATGAATGAGGATGACTAAACAGTCACGCCCCATGCGCGGTCGAGTGCGAACATCGTGTGTGTGAGGGTGGCCTCAAATACATGAAAGTGCAGTAATTGTAACATCGTTATCGATGAGGTTCTTACGTTTATTCAGACGAAAGCAGATGTTATGAACCAAGACATTTTAGTGCAAATTTTTAAGACCGGTTTCTCCGACGAAGACATAAATCATTCGAAGAAGCGGCTTTTCTATTCCGTCTCCGAAGTTATTATGAAGAAAAGAAGAAAAGAATGGAAAAAATACTCGACATAGAAGACATTATTCAGGTGATGAATGATGTGGACCCAGAGCACTTACCAATCTTTGTAGCTAAAGACTTATATAAGCTCTCACCCGCTACTTTTAACTATTTAGATGAGACTCGCTTATTAAAAGAACTACTTTTACTGCAAATTGAGGTCCGGTGCTTGAAAAGCGTATTAGTCACAAAAAAAAAGAACTGCGGAATCTTCAAATACAGATTGAAAACATGAAATATGCGTCTATTGTTAACAACTTTGATCCCGTGAATAACTTTGATCCTGTTAGTAAAAAGAGGTCTCATGCGGGATCGCTTTACATATAACAGTGGTCCTATGGGCTTAAACATTTTTGGCTCAAAATCGTTAGAGACGAGCGGTGCAGAATGTCAACTTCCCTCGACATCGGGCGAAAAACAAAGTAATGAGTCGTCGCCCTTATATGACGCAAATTGCACGAGCCCGACAACAGGTTTAGAAACTATTGATAAGGAATGCGATCTTAAGGTAAACAAAACGATGAGCCCGAAATAGATAAAGAACCGGTTCCGTAAAACGGGGTAAATAGGAATTAAGGGGTAAATAGGAACATAACATATAATGAAGCATAACTTGTTACAAATAAGAACAAGTATTCAATGAAAATAACTTAACGTTCTATTTATATTACAATTAGTAACATATGCTTCATTCTAGGTTGTGTCCCTATTTAGCCCTAAAATCCTTTTTACTACATTTTACGGTTCCAGCTTTGTGCGCTCCAGCGGCAACTAATACTACTACAAACAATAGTCACTGAATATAACTTACGTAAGAATCAATAGAGTTCATTGTTTAGCTCAGCGGTCAAGCGTTCGCAAAACATACCGGCTTTAAATTCGGAATCTAAACCAGTAGAAAAGAATGAGGCATTTAAACTTGTAAATTATAGGAAAAAGCAAAAGAGATATTTTTTGGGTTAGTTGGGTAAGGTAAGTTAGACCCTAAGTGAAAATTTAGATCTGTGGAAATAAAAATACCCTTATATATTGTATAATGTATGTAAGATTACGACACAAGAAGACATAAGTAGTCGATTTTATCAGAGATAGAGCAGGAGAAAAACTCGCGCTGTATAAAAATTAAGTACCTGGAAGACCTAGGAAACATTTTTTCTAGTTTTCATAAGTACAGTGGGCTGCAAAAGTGCATGGACAGTTCAATAACGCGCTGAGGCAAACTGACGCCATCTATCTGCTCGTAGTGGTTGAAAAAGATCTTACTAGATGGCGTTGTTGCAGGTGTATAAATATTATTTTTCGCATACTAGAACCAAACATTTATTATTTATTTTACAGGGTTTATATTTTAGTTGATCATTGAAGTAGTTTTAAATTTTTATAGTCAATCTCAAAACCCCTTCCCGGCTGAGGCTTGTGTAGTGCTTTTCTCCAACAATGCGAGAAAATATAACACAATTGCTAATAATATTAAACACAGTCCCAAAATTTCCTTGCAAATATAAGCTACTCACAATTTTATTTACATTAGAAACGGGTAAGAAACTGAAAAAAACATTAAATAAAATCACAAATTTAAACGTAATAATAACAATTAGAATAAAATAAAGTTCAAGTTATAATATTTATTACGCATTTATGTTAGGTATTTCGGCAAATTATTTTGTTTATAATCGCAATTTCTTTAAAAAAAGCAGTCAAACAATTTGATGCACTTTTAAATACGCTATAAACGCTGTTTGAATAGGTTTAGCTTTTTAGTCTATGACATTTAAAAAGTAAAATTAACACGGAAGAGTTTTGATTGTAAGAGTGTTTGGCTGTATCGAGTTAGTTATCCTAGTCCAAACCTCGTTTTAAAAAGTAAAACACCGGGTACGTAATGAAATTTCATACGTTTTCGCGGCCTGTGCCGTTGATAAATAATAACTTTTTTTTATAGAATGTAGTTTTAGTATTATGTCAAAAAACAACAAGAAGAACGTGAATGTAACGAAATAATTTGGGGAGAACGAAATACTAACCAAATTGTTAAGGATCATAGTATATCTAATAGCAAGCTTAAATATATTGTTTTCCCCCAAGATTTTTCTTTATGCTGACATAAATTATGTCATATTGAATATCATAATCATAAGACCATATTAAATAAAATGTATAATGATATTGTGTGTGTGTTAACTGACGCTGCCAAGGAGTCGCATGTTAAAAATCACCAAAAAGGCCTAGGCCTGTGTGTGTGGCTCAAATAAACATGTTCGCAGTGAGCATGAGCAGGCCAGGATTAAATATGAATCGTGGCTCTTAACTAATAGGCCCAACGAGGGTCCAGTTTATACAGACATGTGCGAGTCACATGTTTTTTTTTAAAGCAATATAAAATGGTGTTTGTAACATGAGGAGCAGATTAAGATGGGCATGATAGAGGCATAGTGCGAGACAAGAAACTTTTCTAAGATCTGGAAGTGCACAAATAAACTTAACTTAAAGCCTGGCTTGCCCACGAACGTTGAGGGCATGAGTGTGCATAGCGATATCGCAATAGCTTTTAAAGAGTATTTCATGGTTAAATCTGCTTTAGGCCCTTCGCAATCATGTTCATCGCGATCGATGTTGAAACTAGTAGTGACAGTCGGCTGATTTGTTTTGCGGCTAAGCAAGTAGCTGCTTCAATTAAGAATATGACCAGAGGCAAATCACGAATCTAGCAAATCGCAGGCGATCGGGCGTCTCTGCGGCCGTACCGAGGATGAGACGGCTGAATGTAGGTTTACAACCGCTAAATTCGAAAGGGTGGCATAATACAATCGGCGAAAGCCGATTCCGCGCCAATAGGGGAAGCCCTTACTCAGCATTAAAACGGATTTGTAATTAACACTTCTAACTAAATACTGTTTCGAAATAATCTATGCTCATTCATCATACTAATTCTTCGCTAACTATAAGCTAACATCCTCTTATTCATGTCACAGTTTAGTCTCATTCCTCGATGAACTCTTCCAACTTCACAGGAAAGATAAGGAAACATTGCTCACATTTATAACTTTCAAGGGGATTTCACGTAACAAGTAATAAATTGCAAGACAAGCGATGCCGGCTCGTCCTTAGGCTTTATTTTCTGAGGAAGCGAAAATATTCCTTTTACTTGAATGAAAAATAAAAAGCCGAATTAACAATTATTTTTGTTATGTTAATATAACATTTTTCACTTCATATATACCTAACACCGAACCTAAGGAAGGCGCTGTTGAAATCCTTAAGGTACGTCCCGGGCACCGTATATAATATGATCGCTTTGATAATGTGCTGAAAATCTGTAAAATTGGCGTCCCGGCCATCGCAGATTAAACCAAATTGTTTTTAGTTTGAGGGACCTTACGTTTGTGCGTCGACTAGGTTTCTGAATTAATAACAACAAGGAGCAATGTTTTTCTAAATTAAAGGAAACGTGAGAGCATTTAACCGTCAACAAAGTGTAGTCCTGGCACTGAAAAACCAACAACTATAAAGCAATAAAATATCAAACCTCATGGTAATTCTGAGCGTTGAAATTTTATTGCTAAATAATTGTATATAATTGTGTAATTGTAATTGTATTGTAATAACTGTATTGTCCCTACAATTTACTTTTCTATCGTACCTGTTCGATAGTCCTGTGGTGCTTGGAGCGCCGTCGCCCTGTGGTGCTGTACAGAGTCTCCTCGAGCTCGTCAGAGCTGTCTGTGAATTCCCGCGCTGACTCGAGGCTCAGGCGCCGTTGCAGCTTCTCTCTGCCCGCCTCGCGAGGCGTCTCCCGGGCCGCCTCACGAGGAGATTCTCGGAGAGCCTCGCGCGGCCCCGCGCGCTCGCTAGCCTCGCTCGAGTGTGACTCTCGGCTAAACAACATCCGCGACGGCGACTCGCGCCTCTCACGCATATAATATTCCTGATGTCTCTCTAAATCCTCATTCAGTCGGCTGCTTGATATTTTAGCGCCAGAGTACGCTCGGTCCAGTGGATAATTTGTTTCAGAGTTCTCCGCCAGAGAGTACTTTTCAGGAGAATTCTTTGAGTTTTCCAAGTTATAAAGTGCTTTTTGGCTCCGCGATATTTGCAAGCGGTACATTTCTTTGTTGACTTCTTCTACATTGGAGTCGGAGCGGCTCATAGGGTAAGGGTCGGTGGAGATGTGGTGCGGCTTGGGCTCGTAGAGCGGCTCGCGCTGGCCAAAGTGCTTGAAGGGCTGGCCTTGTGCCGTCGAGTACGACAGCATTGGGTTGGTGCGTGGCATTCGCGTCTTGCTACTTTTTCGCAAACTTGGCGAGTTACTAGACATTTCATCATCACGGACGCGAGATGAATGCCCATGGCTTCTCTGGTACGCATCCTCATAATTACAATTATCTCTAGTGACTTTACGGTGGATATTGTTGCGGTTCTGTTGGTCGTAACTTCTGCCTTCGTCGTTGAAATTGGTGGAGCCCTCCTCGGAGTTAGTTTCGACGTTGTCTGTGCTCGGGGCCTCCTCATCGATTGATGAACTGGACGAGCTGCAGGGGCAGCGGCCCCTGGCGTCGCCTTTCTTCTCTGGGGAGCGGCGGTCCTCCATGTTGTAGACGGGGTTCGTGAATACGAGCGGTGCGACTTTGCCTCCAGCGCTAACACATGATTGCGCACCATCCGCCGTCGTAAAGTTCTGAATGCCGTACTTCTGGATATCGTGTTCGATCTTCTGTTGGACTGGACTCTTCGGATAGAACTTCTCATTTTTTGTGTCGTAATACTGCTTGTCCCTCTGTTTTTGGTAATTAAGCTGAGAGTAACGGGTCATGGGCTGTCCCCCGTTCTCGTAAGGTTGGTGATGATGCGTGGCACTTTCTACTGGGCTGGAGCTTTGGCTGTAAGTGGCGATACTCTGGTAGCCCGAACTAGCCACGTTAGACAGTCCGCTAATGGACACGTTGGACCCGTTGTTGGTATAACCCTTATTCCCGTTCACGATATTGTTGTTGTTGTTCGGCTGCGATTGCGATGCACCTTTTTTACTTATTATCAGTTTATCTTCCACAATGTCGGAATCGTCAGCGTACTTCAAAAGTTCAGATAGTTCCTCCAAAGTAGCCGTGTCCCGCATCAAATTTTGCATGTCATTGGCGCAATAATTGTGGTTTATGTTATCGCTGCTTGGAGAACGTTCGGCTCCATTATAATTTGTGTTGTGAAAGTGAGTCGGTTGGGAATAACTAGTCGGTTTGTAGCGATCCTGAAAGCGGCGTTCAAGGCTTTCGCTGACACCGTTGCCGATGCCTTTCTGGTACTGGTCGGGCCCAAAGCCAATCTGTACGACCTTTAGATTGACGCAGTGTTCTTGGTTATTGTACTGCGAACTGTATCGGTCCGGGTTGACGTTTTGGACGGGGCTAGATCCGTAAACGTTTCTGGGTAGAGTTGCCGAGCGCAGGTTGCAGCTTGGAGACTTCATGACACCGGCGTAAGCGCTTTTGTACTTGGAATCTTCGGCGTTGGATTTCGATGGGTTTATATTGAATTGGACGCCGGTTTTGTTCATGATGGGCGAGCTGTGGGCGAAGTTATTGGCCTGCTGGGAAGGCGGTTCGCCGAGTTTTGAGGGAGTGGCGCAGGTGGGGTCATTGAATCGAAAGATATTGTCCGAAAGCGGTGCTGACCCGGAATCGCAGCCGGCGAGACGCTTGCTCAGCTCGTCCAGAATATCAGTCAGCGGGTCCAATTCCTGAAACGAGTTAGGATTCAAACTATAAACCAGTTATCATAATCATATTAGTTGAAAATACGAATAGGAGGGAAGAGCAAGACACTCTGCAGATTCGTACGCGTAGAATTAATATCCAGCTACTCCCCCCATTTTAACCCTTTAAGGGGTGAATTAAAACTGCACTCATTAAGTATATGCCAACATTATAACTTCCCTATAATACATTCAGAAACGATAAGCAAGTGGCCTATATTAAGAAACCTGTATCTGTGGTTGTACTTTACTGTTAACAGTAAAGTTTTGCGTGTCATTAAAGTATTGGTTATCGATGTGTAATGTTCACATTAAAGTATACAGGTGCATTAAGATACAGGGCAACCATATGCGTAATTATCCACCAGTGACATAAACAACTATTACTTCTTCTAAAACTAACACCTTTAGACTCGTAACTTATTATTTTATTATTAAAGAAGAATGCCAAATGTCGCGTGAGGGGGTAAACATGACCACGCTTCCAGATTTATTTTTAGATGTATTTTAGGCACACGTGGGTGTTATAATTTTAATCGGAAAATATTTAGTGACTTGTGGCGAGCCACACTGGTTGCGTGGGCAGCACGTAAGCGTAGACGTGTGCTGCACGGTTGTACGTTCTTTTACAGACAGAAGATGTTTAGAATTTCATTTCACGTATTTATTACTCATATTTTCATTTCATAGCATAATCACTATGTAGAATAATTACGTTGAAGACATTTAAATCATCGTTTATTATTTTAAATAAAATTCAATGTTTATTTATTCATATCAAAGAATAACAAATTAAATATTATTAATATAATATATTATTTAGATATCTTAATAACAATAAAATCATCTTGTAGGGTAGTTTGAAATATATATTTCAAACTACTTTCACATGCATATGCAACTCAAATGGACTGTAGAAGTTATTATTGGTGTACCCTTATTTTGCAAACAGTAAGTTAATTTTACGTATATTCATAGGACGTAAAAAAATAACATCGAAGGCTAAGCCGGGAGCTTGCTCGCTTCGCTCTCGCCATAACCTTATTATAACCTAACCTATTCGAGTCGGTTCTGGCCAGAGATGTCTTGCTCGCTAACTCACTCATATTAATGATATTATTTAGTTTCCCACGACTTGGTATACTATTTTCGTTAAAATAAAATACTATGAAAAAATACACTGACCAAACAATATTAGTTAAAAATAATTATATTATTTGATAAGTTTAATAAATGAAAAAATCAATTATAAAATTAATTGAATTGATTTTCTATGGAATGTTTCATTCAAGTAAATAGTTTTTAAAAATAAATATTTGAACCAAAAATACACGGAACAAATAGTATATGAAACATTTTCTGTGAAACAAAATTCTGTAAATTTTCTGTCTGTGAAACAAAGGGGCACCGTGCAGCACCCTGTCACACCGGATTACGCGCACGTCGACGCCACGCGTGCTTCAGAGAGCTGCACACGCCACGCAGCATCACGCTATTTGCAACTTTGCATACTATTCTTAGGACCATGATCGATAGCAGCAGTTCTTCTTTGCTTTACTTTTATGTCAATATACTTCTGCGACTTTAGAGAAAAATATCCATATCCATGATTGATATCATGCAAGAAGACAAAAACATAGTGAATATCACAACATTTGCTCTATATGCATACATATCCTCGCCTAATTTCAATGAGGTTTTCTTTTAATGAGATATTCATGTTTAAAACCACCACATGTACCGGCACAGTTGTAAATAAACACAAGAGAGCTACGCGTTATTTAAGTTCTTAATTTTATGAATTGTTTTCCAAAATTCTTATTGTAGTTTTTTCTAAATAAAAGCGTAGGTTATTTTGGATTACCCATTTAAACTTAGTAAGCTTTCAATTATTCTTGTTGATTGATGAGATGTTACCTGCGTTCGTCCTCCAGGCAGTTTGGGCAAACTGTCGACTAGCAACACGTGTAGGGTTGCCAACTGTTTCCCCAAGTCGACGTGCGGCGCCCACTCAGGGTCAGCTTCCACCGCCTCCACGGCAGAGCCTTGCGACGCGGACGAGTTGCGCTTGCTACTGTCAGCATTCTCTTGTGGACGTACCTGAAAAAAATAAAAGTTGAGAATAGTGGGTTACTGATGTATTGGCGAATTGTTTTCACCTATTTTCATTAATTTTATTTTTGCAAATGTTTACTTGCCTGCTCAACGCTTTCTATATATTTTTCCTAAACCAAACGTTACGCAAACGCAACGTACAAGTAGTCATTAAAGTATTAGGCCAGTTATCAATTTACCGATTTTTATGTAGTCAATTTATTCGGTTAGCATACATATGCCGAATCGATGTATGTACAAAATCCAAGGCAAAATATGATAAATGACTCGTATTGGGTCTCCGACATCTCAATCATTTTTTTAAAGGGCTTATCCAAGCGTAGTGAGGCAAACTTCCCTAAACCCTGTTATGGCTTACGCCAAATACTTATGCTAAATACATGCCGTTGAATTATATTTTTAAGTACCTCTTGTTTTCATAACTTTTGAGACGAAATAAAATGTTTTTTTTGAGTTGATTATATTTTTAACATTTTCAGATAATAATAAATAAGTATACATGAACCAATAACTACAAGCAATTATTACTCACAATAACAGGCTCTATTCTTTATACAAGCTTCTTGACGCCTTGTTGGCAAAATTGGAGCGGAGTGAAACAATACAAAACGCCCCACCATACCATCATACTCGCTGGATTATGGGTACGCGAACGTGAAGATTTTTAACCGCTGAAGAGTATCTTTTTCGGACCGTTTGCACCTGATGGTATGTCCGCAAGTAGTGAAATCGAGCAATCTCGTTTAGGAGTTAACCTGGCCAGATCGAAGCTGGTTTTTGTCGCAGCCTTGGCGAATAGTTGGTACCGCAGCTCGTCAAGGTTGTTTAAAAAGTAACTGCGACGTTAAAACAATGGTTGAAATTAGAAAGGCTTTATCTCAAAAACTATTGGGCCCACAGAGACAATTTTAGTGTCATATTGTAGCAAATTTAGTCTACTTTAAAAAATATATATAAGAAGGTAATAATCGGCGAAATCTGGAAAAGTCCGAAATATTCGCGGTTTTTTTTTAAATTTTAAGTTGCGTTCGGGGCTCGGCAACATGACAAACATCATAAACAAGTCTGCAAAAAATTAAGGCAGACTACCCCGTACTTTCAATTTTACGGGAGTAATTCAATACTTAAATAACAAAATAAATATCAGGGGACAGTGTCACACCAATTGACCTAGTCCCAAACTAAGGTCTAGGCTTGTACTATGGGTACTAGATAAATGATATAATTACTAATATAGATAAATATATACTTAAATACATAAAAAACTCAGAACCAAGTATTCATGCTCATCACACAAATATCTGCCCTTACCGGGATTTGAACCCAGTCACTACCAACTAGGCCAGCGAGTCGTCAATTGTGTTTTAGTTTTAGTTTCTATTATAATATCTTAACTGGTTTTAATTTGAACTAGAAGCGTTTGCGATACGGCAATTATGCTATTGCTGCTGTAAAATTTAATGTTGAACTTATAAAACGGAATATCATATAAGAAATAATCATCTGTACCAATACAACGATTATTACATTAATTACCGATATTGCTCTGAGAAACGCTTTCATATTAGGCGCCTCTTGTTCAAGAAAGTCGTTTAGGAATTCCATGAACGCCTCCTTGCCCTGGAAGCGAGTGAAGTTGGCCAGGGTTTGTAACGTCTTTGCGACAAGTGTGAGGTTGCGGGCAGCCCGTTCATTCGGGTACTCTGTAACGAAATGTCAATGCTATTTAGTATATTCTGTTAAAGGTCATAAGACGCCCAGGAGATAGCACTGTTAATAAAAATCTTACCATGAGTGATCCCAAAGAGACTCGGTGACAGAATAGCGGGACAAAGAAAGCGAAGGAATATCGAAGCGCTTATCAAGTTATCCGAAATATCTTCTCGACCCATTGCAATCAACCTGTAAACAACAAAGATAATGCACATAAAGCATCATCAATTGCCAAGTAGCGTAACTACAACGTTTACAATTGACAATAAACGGAAAGGAAAAAGATAACACGGTGCAATCACAGAAAATACTCTAGTATTAGTAAATCATCCTCACAAAATTTAAATCCGCTGTGAAAAAATCGCTCAGTAAAATAAGTATACAAAGAATGAAACAAGAAAGAATACGAATTGCTTTTCGCTAGGCCGGCAATAATTACGCACATACATAATTATATAATATCGAATCGCATCAAATCGCAACGTACTGTGTAAAACTAAGTAAATTTATCGTGATCGCATCAAAATATCAGGGCTACATACCTTCAATACTGATTTATAGTGAATGCCGGATACTCTTCTTAGGTTGCTCTTGGTTTTCAAAAGTCTTCGGGCGTTTGCGGCCAGGCTCCGGTATCGTCATAGAACATATGGAGTGTACATGATGAATAGCACATACCTCTCGCGGAACGTAGCGAAACAGTCTCTGAGTGGCGATGGGAACCGAGGGGCCGAGGCGGCTATGGCTCGCCATGCCAATGTTACAGCGTCTCTCAGGGCTGTCTGTTGTCTTCTTAGAGCGGCTCCACTGCCAGCCCGCAGGGGATCGACCTCGCATTCGGCGGCGCCCGGCCCGGCGGCCGATGCGACTGCCTCGCTTAAAGTATCCTGAGGGCAAATCAAATCAAATATGTTTATTGCATAAATAGCACACGTCAGAAATACATTGAAAATAAAAGTAAAAAGTAAAATCAGTTGGTACAAAATCTAAATCCTAATCCTAACAAAAAAACACTATTCATTACATTTAATGACTTATATCATATTATTACCGATATTTATTATCTATTCTTATAGGTAGGTACTTATATTATTACCCATATTATTAATTATAAATGTACTATCATAAAATTCCTTAACAATATAAAAAGCCTCTTTTAAAAGAAAGTGCTTTAATCTTTTTACGTAAACCTCATAGAAATGCGCAATTTGTATAAGGCTGTTATAGATACGAGTACCGTCCGCACTGACTCTGAAGTACGCGCCAAGCGACCGAGAATCGGTGTTATTTCGCGATTAGTGCTGCGTCTCTGTTCCGGCCGACGAATATGAAATTCCTCTTTGTGCTTGAATATGTATTTAGCAACTTCTAGGATGTGACAAAGGGACCACCAAGGGAAGCAGACTTTATCAAACCAAAAAATATTTTTCAAAATTGGTTCATAATTGACGGAGAAATCTATGAACATATATAAAAAAAGGCATACAGTGGAACACAGAACATCCTCCTTTTTTGTTGTCGGTTAAAAAGAGCCATTCCTTCTACATATACTGGATGATACTCAAGAGTACTCAAGACGTAATACATTTTTTTTGATTCGGGGTCTCTTGATGGCACATAATATAATGCTCTACTATTGTTTAAATTTGTCTTGTCATATATTTTATCTTTTTTATCTTATATCGACCGACTAGGTACAGATCATTTAAGTACATTGTCGCTTTCAATCGGGTCACAATTTTGTATGACATTACAAACACGACGTCAAAGTGACAAGGCACATAAATGATGACCATGCTGTTGACTGTACCCCGCCTACACGTATCTATGGTTTTGCTATGTCTGTGCGTCCGTCCTTCCGTCCGACCGCAGCTGAGATCAGAGACAGAAATCTGTTATTTGGCACGTAGGCATGGCACGTAGGAACATACTTATTAGTGACGCTGACAAAGTGGTAAAATATTTTTACTTATCGTGGGCATGATTTGTGTTTTTTCCGTCTACCCCATGGTGTGGGGTGTCGTTGCGTAGTCTTTCGAAAATATTGCGGGTATGTGAAAACAATTTTCCGATTAAGGAATCCGTATGTTAAATATTCAGATTTAAAGTGCTAATTTTTGTTATAGTCAAGTCCTCCGTAACCGCCAAAACCTCGAAAACAAAATCTGAAAAAATTCTACTTATTACGAATTTTAAAGAAAACTATCATGATTAAGTAGACTTGATTGGCTTCTGAGATACACGCGATAAAATCATCTAAGACAGAAATAATTAACTTTAAATAGAGAATTAGTTCGTACTTGCGGTTTTTTGTGATAGTTTTTATGTAGTAACAGCTTCGGAACCCTACACTGAGCATGGTCATACAGGCTATTGCCTGTATGACCATGCATTTTTCCTTTTAATATCGTTATCATTTATTAGAGCATACCCGTCCTTTTCGTCAGGTAAGAAGTCTATCACTTTAATGACAAACATTTAAGTAGGCACATTATATTCTGATATGGAACGCTCGAAACAAAAAAATAGGTCAAGGGGATTGTTGTGAGCTTAACATTTTCATACAAATTGCACTATTTGCGCTAACGTTTCTCTCCCCTTAAATCTAGTCCTATTAAAAAAAAACTAATTATTAGATCTCGTTCAAACCAATTTTCGGTGGAAGTTTGCATGGTAATGTACATCATACCTATATTATTTTTACATTTATCATTCCCTTATTTTAGAAGTTACGGGAGGGTGGGGAGGGGGGTGACACACATTTTTCACTTTGGAAGCGTCTCTCGCGCAAACTATTCAGTTTAGATTTTTTTTTTATTAGAAACCTTAATATCATTTTTGAAGACCTATCCATAGATAACCCACACGTATGGGTTTGATGAAAAAATAATAATTGAGTTTCAGTTCTAAGTATGGGGAACCCCAATAATGTATTGTTTTTTTTTCTATTTTTGTATGAAAATCTGAATGCGGTTCACCGAATACATCTACTTACAAAGTTTCCATAGTATAGCTTTTATAGTTACGGAATAAAGTGGCTGTGACATACGGACGGACAGACGGACGGACAGACATGACGAATCTATAAGGGTTCCGTTTTTTGCCATTTGGCTACGGAACCCTAAAAATCGTGGAAATCGGGGAAACTTGATTTAGAGGGTGAGAGACGTTATCGCCCGGAGCTAGATTTGTATGGATTTTTCTGACAGCTACGCGATTTTAGCGGCGCTTCACAATCCTATTAAAATTTAAAAGGTCATCAGTGACCACGTTCCTACATCGCTCCCCAGTTCGGGGAGCGGCACTGACCTGTAGGTATTGGTCGCCAACTAGCTTGAGGTAGGCCTCCATGCTCTTGGTGGCGAGCGAGTTGCCGCGGAAGGTGAGCGAGTGGTCCCCCGTGCGCCGCACGTCCAGCGCGACCACGTCGGCCAGGTAGCGCGGCGCCAGGCCCGCGCCTGCCATACACAGCACCATCGCGCACCCGATGTCTTCCTTCGCTTTCACACCTGTACATACATATATTACCTGAACGTATACTTCATATAGGTAGATAGCGCTACTTTGAGGATTATGTGCATATCTGAATATCTAGTTACCCCCTTGTTATACAAAGTTGGAAAAGTTTTTGGTGCAATTTTGTGGCGTGGAAAACCAATCGTCGGTGATACTGCAATTACGTGTAACAAATTAAATAAGTTGCAAGTTTTACCTTACTCACTTAATGAATTGCTAACGTGTATTTTGCACCTTATTGTTCGTTACGCGGTATTACAGTATCACCGACGCAATTATTATAATACAAGTCAGGGAATGCCCAAACGTACCTATAATATTGAATTGCTTTTCTCTAACAATGAGGGGAAAAAGACCAAATTCAATTTTAATAATCAAACGTAAAACGGTTATTTTATTATTTTCATTAACTGTTAAATGAAAAACATGGGGCATGGAACACAAACATGGATTCTCAGTTAATAGCTTTGTTGTAGCTGCGTTGTCGTTCACTTTAGCAAAGCTTTCTGCATTTTTGTCTTCCGTATCAGTGATGGGGCCTGTTTATCAAAATCTTATAACTTGTAATGTAAGTGGAAGTCTCTTTTTAATACATTTATATTGTAGTTATACATATTGTTATTGTTGAGCCATAGAAAATAATTATTTTTTAAATATTATACTTCTTGTCACCATCCGTGCAGTCACCAAGCGGTCCCAGCGGAAGACCAGCGCTGGCTTAACTATTAAGAAAAAAAAGTGGTAACATAGCAACTAAAGACTATGAGTGTTTTGTTGACTGTCAATGATGTCAGTGTGAATAAAAAGGAAACCTCATGTTGTTGTATTAACAAAATTCTGTGATAAAGTATAATTTAGTTTAGTGATCCTTTTTATTTCGGACTCCTACTTCCGTCACTGATGATGTACTCTTAAGTGGTTATGGGCCCAGGCTCGGAAGTTGAATCATAAATTTGATAAAATAGAGTTGACGAAAATTAGTATTACGAAACTAAATGACCACAATTGGGTTTCATGGAAATACCGCATGCAGGCCCTACTGCGCGGTCATGGGCTGATGGACATTGTGGATGGATTTACGCAGAAGCCAACTAGACCCCCAGCTGCTGATGGTGATGGTGTTGGTGACGCTGGTGTTGCTGCTGCTTTGGCAACATACAATACAAGTTCACAAGAGTTTCTAAAGTTAGAGAGCACAGCGTTGCTTTTGATAACAAATAATATAACGGATGAGACACTCGCTAAAGTTATAAGACTTTCCACCTCGAAAGAAGTTTGGGATGAACTACACAGGTTATATGAGGGACCTAACGAGAGTCGACTCTACGATCTGTGCTTAGACTTCTTCAAATTAAAAAAGGATCCGTCAGATGACATGTCAACTCACATTTCAAAATTGAAAAATTTATGGCACAGCCTAAAGGAAGAACTCCTCAGAGAACAGAAGGCGGAATTACCCGAGATTCTCCTAATCTGCAAAATTCTTGACACGCTGCCTGAAAATTATTTCTCTTTTAAGTCAAGTTGGCTGTTAATGTCAAAGAAGGATAAGACGGTGGAAAATATTACAGGCCAACTCTGTGCACATGAAAAAGCACTTAGTGGTAAGGACACTGAAGGTGACTCGAGTGGCACTGCGTTGACTGTGAGGACCAACAAAAAGTTTGCTAAAGGAAATGACCAAAGAGACCAAAAACCTAATTCTAAAATAAAATGCTTTGCCTGTAAAAAGGTGGGTCATCTCAAAAAGGATTGTCCGAATTATAGCAAAGAGGATAATCAGAAGAAGTCGTCTAGTACTAACATGATGCTATTGACAGTGAATTCAACAGATTCTGGTATTGACCGTGATAATTGGTATGTTGACAACGGGGCTACACACCATGTTACTATGCGAGGAGATTTGTATCAGAATTTTGAACATTTTGGTGAGAATCACACTGTAACCACAGCTGATGGTAATATTATAAAGGCTATTGGAAAAGGTACAATCCATGTCAAGGCCCGTGTTAAGAAAAAGACAGAGGACCTCTATTTGAGAGATGTTTGGTATGTTCCGCAGATTAGTAAGAATCTTTTTTCGGTGCTGAGCTCACAGGATAGAAACCCTGATAGTTTGTTTGAATCGAGGGTTATTAATTGCTCTATGAAGGTTAATGGAAAGGTTGTCCTAACAGGGAAAAGGCAAAGATACGGAGGTTTGTACAAACTGGATTTCAAAGCCAGACAACCAGCTGTAAGCATAAACCTTGTTGACGGTAGAGATATGCTGCAACTATACCACGAACCTATGGGGCATCAAGACAAAAAACACATTAAATTGCTGATTGAGAAAGAATTTGGAATCAAGACAGTGAAGAGTGGCGACTTATGCGAAGGCTGTATTTTTGGAAAAGCGCACAGACAACCATTTGGTATTCGCGAAAAAGCTTCGAAGCCTGGAGAACGCGTACACTCTGATGTCTGCGGTCCTTTCGTCAGTAGTAATGCTAGTTATCGGTACTTCGTCTTATTTAAAGATGAGTATACACGGTATCGATATGTATACTTCCTGAAAAATAAATCAGAGGTTTATGACAAGCTGAAACAGATGCTGTCTGAGGCTGGAAAAGCTGGACATACTGTGAAGGAGCTTCTCAGTGATAACGGTGGTGAGTATGATAATAAAAGAGTACGTGACTTACTTATTGCAAACGGAGTTACGCAAAGACTCATTATGCCATATACCCCAGAACAAAATGGCTGCAGCGAGAGAGATAATCGCACTATAGTCGAGTCTGCTAGAGCAATGATGCATGCACATGACGAAATTCCTCAGACGTTGTGGGCTGAGTTGGTTAATACTGCTGTTTATATCTTAAACAGGACGGGTCCAACTAAAGTGGAACACAAGTCGCCTTATGAACTTTGGCTTAATAAGAAGCCTCAGATAAAGCATCTGAGAATAATCGGATCAACTTGCTATGCACATGTACCAAAGCAGAAAAGAAAGAAAATGCAGAAAAAAGCCACACGATGCATTTTGATCGGATACGACAATGATGATGGGTACAGACTCTGGGACCGGAATAATAATTCGTTAGTAAGGTCAAGAGATGTAATTTTCAATGAGAACGTTTTGGAAACTTCGATGGATGATTCTCCAATCTCCAACACGGTTGAAAAAAGCGTAAATGAACTCGAAATTCTCATAAACCGAAGATCATTAGAAAATAATGGAGGAAACATTTCTGTTGGCAACAATAGTCAGAGCTTGGATAACTCTGAGGACCTAAGCAATGCCAATGAAGAAAGAAATTCGGTTATTGATGCGGACAACGCAGGAATCAATCCTATTGTCACTGAAAACGAGGACAATGAAGAAAGGAATCCTGTTGTTAGCGAAGACTTTGATGATGCTCAGAGTCATATATCTGAACAGTCTATTGAAAATGAGGGGGAAGATGATGATGAAGAAGATCAGACACCTGATCATTTGGAACGAATGGTGCTCAGAGATCGATCTGCTCGTCGTCCTCCAGTTAAATTCAAAGACTTTATCATGAACGCTGAGATGGGCTACCCTGAATATAATGAGCCAACCTGTCTTAAGGAGGTTATGTTGAGCTCGGAAAAGGAGTTATGGCAAGGTGCTATGGATAGTGAAATGAGATCTTTGAATGAAAACCAAACTTGGGAACTTAGAAACTTACCAAAGGGACGGAAGGCTATACCGTGCAAGTGGTTGTTCCGAGTTAAATTAAACCCTGACGGTTCTGTAGAAAAGTATAAGGCTAGACTGGTGATTAAAGGTTTTCATCAAAAAAGAGGCATTGATTACGAGCAGACATTTAGCCCGGTAACAAGAATGGCGACGGTTCGCTCTGTGCTAAGTATAGCGGCAAGTAAAGGCATGGCAATGCTGCAGTTTGATGTCACAACTGCCTTCTTGTATGGAACCCTGACAGACGAAATTTTTATGAAGCAACCAGAAGGTTATGATGATGGCTCTGGCCAAGTATGTCTTTTGAAGAAAAGCCTTTATGGGTTGAAGCAGGCTCCACGTTGTTGGAACCGATGCATCCTGGATTTCTTTAAAGAGATTGGTTTTAAAACCAGTGAAGCAGATCCATGTCTTCTAACTCGCAAGAAGGGTTGTGGAATATTAATAGTAGCCTTGTACGTAGACGATGGACTGGTTGCTGGCTCAAATCAGGACCTGATTGATGAGCTGATCAAGGAATTAACCAGTCGCTTTAAAATTACAACCAAACCTGCTTCCTATTTTTTAGGAGTTGAGATCGAAAGCAGAGGAGATGATATTAAAATATTTCAAGCATCGTACGTGCAAAAAATGCTAAAAAGATTTGGGATGGATACATGTAAGCCAGTCTGTACACCTATAGCAAAGGACAGCATGTTATGTGACAAAATCGACAGAAGTTACATGCTTAGTAACTATCGACAGATTGTGGGCGCCTTAGCCTACCTAATGGTATGCACCAGGCCTGATATAGCGTTTGCTGTAAGTGTCGTATCGCGAACACTTGAAAATCCTAGTGAAGTGGATTGCATAAAGCTGAAACGAATTTTGCGGTACCTGCAATATACACCAGATTTAGGAATCCTCTATCGTAGGAATTACAAAGAGGGTATCTTAGAATGCTATAGCGATGCTGACCATGCAGGAGACAACAGCACTGGAAGATCTACAAGTGGAGTGCTGTGCATGTATGCGGGAGGAGCGATCTCTTGGCTTAGCCAAAGACAATCGAGCGTCTCTATTTCGACAACAGAGGCAGAAATAGTGGCTGCTAGTGAGGCCGCAAGGGAATCAATCTGGCTCACACGTCTCTTGAACGAACTCACTGTACTCAAGAGCATCCCATACTTAAATGTTGACAATGAAGCTGCCATTAAGTTGGCAGAGAATCCAGAGTTTCATCGTCGGACTAAACACATCCGTGTCCGCCACTTCTTCATTAGAGAACTGGTCACAAGTGGAGAACTTGCAGTGACCAAGGTACCCAGTGAAGAACAACTCGCAGACATTTTTACAAAGCCCCTTGCGAGACCAAGGTTGAGAAAAATTGCTCAGCTCATAGGTCTTTGTTGAGAGGAGATATTAAGAAAAAAAAGTGGTAACATAGCAACTAAAGACTATGAGTGTTTTGTTGACTGTCAATGATGTCAGTGTGAATAAAAAGGAAACCTCATGTTGTTGTATTAACAAAATTCTGTGATAAAGTATAATTTAGTTTAGTGATCCTTTTTATTTCGGACTCCTACTTCCGCCACTGATGATGTACTCTTAAGTTTAACAGCCGGCACATGCTGAGTTGGGAGTGGGACCGTTTCACAACTGTCCAACTTTGTAAAGCTGTTTTTTTTTTGTGTCTACTTTATTTGTGTGTGAAATGTATTTTGATTACATTTTTGATTTTGATTTGTGAAACATATTTTTCTCAAATATGCCATGTAATCTTGCCATAACATCAGTAATTAGAAGCTAATAGGTTAAAGTTCCTGGACAGCTATCAAGTGTACAGTAAAGTCGAGGGATTTCGAATTTAGAATCAATAAGTGTCCAGTAAGTAAGTATTGAAATTCCATAACATATCCTATTCTTTGAATTTGGCATTATCTGTACAGACCAGTGACAACCTTCAAAAAGGCTAAAGAGGTAAGCAAGAAAAGGTCACATAAAACTTAACACTATTTTATCCTTCATTACGATTTTTTGCAAAAAGCATCATTATTACAAAAACATTCGCGGTCTAATTTAAAATACTCATATATATATATATACAGGGTGGAAAAAATCTATGGGCCCTGGAGGGGAACTACCTAAAATCCTTTAGTTAGCTCATTTTACTGAAAGAAAACATTCCTTTATTTTTAAAAAGAAACAAAACTGTATTCAACGATTTTTAAAATTTTGCTTGTCTTACCCGGGAATCGAACCAACTAAAAATAAAAATCCAGCATCGAAATGTTCTTGATACGCCATTATTACAGAATTACGGAATGAAAGCAAAACAAAACAAAATTTGAAATTCGAACGAGTACTTCTTTTTTATAGTTTTTAAAAATGTTATCGTTCGAATTTCAAATTTGTTGCCCCGCGTTGCAAAAAAAGTACGTTCCATTATTAAACTTTTCGTCAGAAAGAACGTCTAGTGTAAGAAGGAATCGTACTGTCGTTATAACGTGTCATTTACTTGTTACACGTGAACAGTACTGTTAATAAAGAACTTGTAATAAATATTATTCATGGGCATCTCGTACAACAGATGAGTGTAAGACCAAATGTTTATTAGACATTTTATCCTGAACAATAATCCTACCTTTTTTTATAATAAAATAGCGAGGGTTTATTTTTTTATTTTTAGTTGGTTCGATTCCCGGGTGAGACAAGCAAAATTTTAAAAATCGTTGAATACAGTTTTGTTTCTTTTTAAAAATAAAGGAACGTTTCCTTTCAGTAAAATGAGCTAACTAAAGGATTTAAGGTAGTTCCCCTCCAGGGCCCATAGATTTTTTCCACCCTGTATACTACATGAAAACCTGAACAGTCGGCTCTATAGAGGTTGGCAGTTCGATACTACGTGTCACGAACGGGGTCAGCATTATATAAAAAAAGCGGAAAGAAACAGTTTGGTGTCTTTGTACAATATTGTAGATAAATTTACAAAAAGTGCATTATTATACACGGTGTAACACGAGAAAACCGAATAATTTTAACAGTGTGTTCCTAAGGCCGTAAGAAACAAAAAAGATTATATGAACCCAGGTCGAAATATGATTTTAATTTTTGTTATGTTTTCATACATAATAAATTAATTATTTTTCCTACACCAGTAAATCAACACCTTAGGATAAGCTGGCAACGTTTCTTATTGTTATCTCTTTTCATTAGAAGAGGCAGACATAGAGCAATTTCCTTGTCTAAACAAATCGTTTCAAAGCAGGATTTACATACAAATGCAAACGAAACTTCTTACTACGTTTGCAATTGTTATCTCTTTTCATTAGAAGAGGCAGACATACTCATAGAGCAATTTCCTTGTCAAACAAATCGTTTCAAAGCAGGATTTACGTACAAATGCAAACGAAACTTCTTACTACGTTTGCAATTGTTATCTCTTTTCATTAGAAGAGGCGGACATACTCATAGAGCAATTTCCTTGTCAAACAAATCGTTTCAAAGCAGGATTTACGTACAAATGCAAACGAAACTTCTTACTACGTTTGCAATTTTTATCTCTTTCCATTAGAAGAGTTAAGTAACACTTGGAGTCAGGCATTATTGTTTTAAAGCAGGATTTACGTAAAAGTGCAATCGGAACTATTTACTAATAATTTACCTATTTAGACATGCTTCAGACTATCGCAGAGAGATTTACACTTTCGCAAAGTTAAAAATATTGTAACAGCCTCATTCGATTAAAATTGTGGTTATTTTTGCCCCAAACACTACGAGGACCAGGCAATTCTAGCTGTTTATTTAATCAAATAGTTCTAGGGCCTTATGAATAGGCCAAGAACTAGGGTTCATTTACTATTCGCTCTTGGATTCTCCAATGGTTGCGACAAGGCGTTGGGTACAAAATTAATTATGAAATGAACAAGTGGCCATGGCCTACCAGCAGTAAGCCAGTAAAAGTAAGCAAAATATTACTGAGACTAAATAAATTAAATGGATTTTTTTAAAGCAAAGTCTACAAAAAGTAGCCCAGAAACAGTTATTTTGAACTGTCATGGGTACTCCTTACATCAAACTGAAAACTACTGGCCACTTCATTCCGCTATCATAATGACATTAATGACTTACATTGCGTCATTGACATTGTTGTTATTGATATAAGATTTGTACGACGTACATTTTGATTTTCACAACGTAACTTTTATTATCTTGTACTGGTATTTATTATCACTTTATTAAACTAGGCATAAGACGTTACAAAGTGTCTTCAGAAATAATGAATGTTAAATTGAAGGATTGACTTATGGAACGGAGACGTGGTCCCTCACAGTGAGCCTTTTAAATAAGCTCAGAGTTACTCAGCGTGCTATGGAGAGAGCTGCTCGGAGTTTATCTACGGGATAGAATCAGAAATGAAGAAATCCGTAGAAGAACCAAAGTCACCGACATAGTTCTCAGAGTCTGCAAGCTGAAGTGGCAATGGGCTGGACACATTGCTCGTAGAACTGATGGCCGGTGGGGTGTTAAGGTTCTCGAGTGCAGACCACGGACCGGGAGACGCGGTGTCGGTCGGCCCCCTACTAGATGGACCGACGACCTGGTGAAAGTCGCCGGACACCGGTAGATGCAGTGTGACCGTTCGTGGTGGAAGTCTTTGGGGGAGACCTACGTCCAGCAGAGGACGTCCCCGGGTTGAAATGATGCAAATAAAAGTATCTATGGTATGCTTTTACTTAATAAATAAAATAAAAGAATTTTGTGTATTATTTCGTATAATTTGTGGATAACATGAATTACATAAGTAAGATTAATTAGTAATTACAATAATAAAATGAAATGTTTACAAAATTAACTCGCAACAAGACTAGTACTACTCCTGTCGACAGTATTCATTCATAAACAAATAAAAATAAACTGCATATCATAAAAATATTACATCCATTAAGATTCCGTTAAGTACTTACCATCTGAGGCCCGTGGCAAATTCATTGGATGGGGCCCTCTCAGTAAAATCGTCATGTTACTCCTGAGCTCGCAGCCTCTCGGGCCGGAAGGCTGTCTCGGGCCGAGGGGCCTCTCGGGCTGGGGGCCCGTGGCATTTTGCCGACTTGCCACCCTGTAGTTACGCCACTGGTATGTACCCAGTGCGTTGCTGTCGGTGTCTTTCTTACACTTTGCTACTTGATACTCCAACGAACTGGTAATAGCACGAATACTTTTAATCTGTCGGCTTCATCATTATCACCATTTCTTCAGCCTGTTACCGCCACTGGTGAGCACTCGAGTACGCCATTCATCCCGAATCCCGATCATATGCTGTTCTAATCTAATCCAAAATTGATCCGGCTTGCCTTCAGTAATTAATGTTCCAAGATTTGTGAAAGTTTCTTCATATTTGTTTTTTTTTGTCATAGCATTCAATTGAATATTGGATTATTAATATTAGTTTATCGATATTTTTACGTTTTTGGAGAAAAAATATTAAGCTGACGTTGACATGTAAACATACCTACTAATGACGGTTCTGAATGAAAGTCAATTTACAGTCAACGTAGACGTGGCGGGCTCGCAACGTCGCAATTGTAACGGTGTTTTGTACTGGAGATTTCATTACGACTTTTTTAAACATAAACGCAAATATCTCAAAAATCAAGCTGAATCTAGCAAACATTATACGACAATTTTAACTCCAAATAATGTCGGGAATACGCTGTTAAAATTATTCGGTTTCCTCGTGTAACACCGTGTATTTATAATTTATTACTGAAACTTTTTATTTTACTACAATCTACTTGTTTTATTTTTGAAAAAAATATAATCTTGCTTCAGCAATTCATTAAGAGCCATGTTGGGCTCATACGTATAACGTACGCCTCCCCCGGCGGCTCGGGCTTTTAGGTTTTCACGAACCACAAGACAAATAGTTCCACTTTCTCACTTTCCCGCTTTTGTAATTATTTACCTTTACACATAAAAAAATAAGTACATTAAACAAGCATACGCAGCCTTATATCACGAACCACTTTGTACGCAATTAGAATATTACCCCTGCGGAATAACGGGATATAAAACGTTTCTTTAAAAATACCTAGCTTAACCTCCGGACGAATAAACACGACTTTCTATGGTTTTAGAAACAGAGACACAAAGGGATATAGAATATTGTTTTAATGGTAATATTTACGCCTGTCATTATAGATGCAGGTTCTTAACTTCTTACCTGCAATTCTTCACCTGCTAAGTGTGACTACAATAAGAATATTGAACACCTCACCTATGACCGGCTCCAAATACTCGCAGAGCCGCTTGTAATTTCTCTTGAGATAGTCAAGGAATCTGGCGTAGTGGTCTTGAGGAAGCACGTCTACGCTCTGGTATCGGCATTTAATGCGGAGCGCGGGCGCCGGCTGCGGGGGAGCGCGGCCCCCGGGCGACTGGGGCTTGTCCCCCCCGGATAAGGGGTACCACCGCTCGTTGAGGTATCGGGACGATACGTCGTCGACCGGGATGCGAACGGTACCTAAAGAATTAATAAATAAAAGGCGTGAACTAGTACATATCCTGAAACTATTTAATTTTACTTATTTGTTTATCATATTTATCATGGTCTTAGTGCGCGGTATAAATAAATATTTATAAGGAAATATATGTGTGTACAATATTTTAGCTTCTGAGAAAAATTGAGCGTGGCATATAGACAGTCAGACCCACATGGCGAAACTATAAGGGTTCCTAGTTTGACTACGGAAACCTAAAAAGGGAATGCTTTACACCAAATATAAAGAATACAAGGAGGATTAATTATATGAATAAAGATGTTGACTAACCGACGAGCGCGTGTTTGTCGCGCTTGCGCGCGCGCCGCTCGGGCTCGCGGTACACGTTGACGTGAATGGCGCGCACCGCCTGCAGCCCGCTGAACTCGTACACCTCACCCCAGAAGCAAAGCTCTGACTTCAGCTTGGATGATGATCTGAACGACAATACACGTCAATAGTTAAATCGTGTATTATATAACAGGCAACAATTGGACCCCGCTACCTAATACGGAGAGGAGCGGAATGGAGGAGCTATGCCAATATTAACAAATAGAATCTATACTAACGTGCGAAACGCGCGCTCGACGTGACCGCATTTGCCTTCTATTGGTTAATATTGGCACAGCTCCGCTCGTCTCCGCCTCAGTGGAGCCGCAGCCTTATTCCCGTTTTGTGAAATATTTTCTATACTTAAAAGCTAACATTTTTTTTACACTTGTGATATCCCAAAAAAATTACTCCTAGTTTTTCTATAAAATGGACCACGAAATTAGTGTTTTTAATTATAAAGACACTAATTTCGTGGTTTTGGGTATTTATATAAGTATATAAGTAAGTTATGAAACAAAATTGGTTTGTTTGAGACATGCTTTAAAAACGTTTGAGAGTTTCATTTAAACGTTACCTATTGATTGTTTTTTTGACTGGCAGCTCTGTGCGTTTTTGTCAGATTACGTCAAGTTTGAAAATTTCACCCAAAGACCAGCCTACGGGCGGAGGGTCCAAAACGGACTTATACTTGGATCATTCCAGTTTTTTAAAGATCTTACATTGTCATGTTTACATACAGTTTAAAATTGTCTTCATTTTAATACGCGTTAAAATATAAAATAAACGAATAAGACTACATTCGATACACATTATTTGTATAATTACTGTATTTCGGACTTATATTATATGCAGAACTATGGTTCATCACCGATTAGATACAAAATACCAATCAAGATCGTGCCGTCACGATTTCGTTTCGTTGTATTTCCAAAGACATTAGAATATCATATCAAAGTTAAATGAAATTATTGAACTCCCAGTGTGCACACAAAACAAAGTTATAATTATGGGAGATTTCAATATAGATTTACTTACTAAAAAGTAACGAAAAAAAGGTTCTACTGGACCTCTTAAAATCAGCTGGTATGAGATCACTGGTTTCCTTCCCCACCAGGATTTGCAATACAACTCGTACTTGCATCGATCACGCCTATACCAATATCCCGAAAAATGAAGTTCTATGCGTTGAACCGTATGATATGTTTTTATCCGACCACAAATGTGTATTAATCGCGGTTGTTATACTAAGAGTGTTACAACTTAACCTTGTAATTTGGAAAAGATTGTTTTCGGATATGAACAAACATAATTTTAATTACTGTTTATATAACTATGACTGGGCCCTTGTTCTAAATAAGCAGGTTAGCCCTGACCTATTATTTAATACTGTTATGAATGTAATCATCAACCTTTATGACATTAATTTCCCACTAAAAAAGTATCCGATAAAAAATGTTAGCAAGGCATGGGTGAGCGAACCAGTTATCCAGTTACGTAACCGTCTGCGGCATGTAAAAACAGTTCTGCACAATGACGCGTCACATTCCCAATTATCTAGTGATGCTGTATTAGATCTCGAAAACCGATACTCTAAGGAACTATACGCTGCTCGCAGGCATTATTTCAATAACTTGATTTCGAGCAGCGATAACATCTATAGGACATCTTGGCGCATAATTCAATCTGAAACATGTAGCAATAATAATAATATACAAGACTCGCTGGAAGTGTTGATAAGTAAATCAGCCGGGACGAGCGCCAAGCAGCGATCAGCGGCGGTGGCTACCGCGCTAAACCGGTTTTACGTCGACGCGAACAAGAATACTTGCGCCGTCCCCGACATTTCCGCTGCACTTCAGTATCTTAGTAAGTACGTAAACAAACACGACAACCATATTAAAAACGAACCATTCCTTCTAAAATACGTGATTAATACAGTAAAACAAATCAAACGTAAAGACTCGAAAGATATCAATGATATGTCTTCCCGTCTACTTGACTTTTTACCTACCTTTCTCTTAAATATATTCTGTGATCTAATAAATAGATGTATGGGTGCGGGTACCTACCCCAGTAGTTTAAAAAATATAAAAATTCAACCAATCTATAAAGGTAAAGGTGACCTGAGTAGTTTGAAGAATTATCGACCCATATCGTTGATTCCACTTTTCTCAAAGGTGTTTGAGCGCCTGCTAAGTGACAAACTAATGTCTCATTTCTATTCTAATAACCTATTAAACACCCAGCAATATGCCTACCAACCCGGTAGATCAACGATCGATGCGGTGCGTGATGTCGTGACAAGGGTGTCCAGCCACCTCGACGCCGCGCCGGGCGACAGGTTGCAGCCATATTCTGCGACCTGTCGCGCGCCTTCGAGCTGGTCAGTCATCCCCTCATTCTATCTAAGTTAGATCACTATGGTGTCACTGGCACCTTCTTAGAAACTACAGCTTCTTTCTTGAGGTCCCGGAAGCAATTGACTTCCGTTCGCGGAGAAAGATCTGATCTCCTGGAATTGGGTGACATTGCTGTTCCGCAGGGCTCCGTGATCGGAAATAACCTTTTCTTGATATTAATGAACGATTTCACAACCGCCACTGACGATGCGGAGATAGTGATGTTCGCCGATGACGGTTGTGTTATCGTAGCAGCCGAAAACCACGTCCTACTCAAAACTAAATTGACCAATGTAATGGAGCAAGTGGCTACGTGGTTTTCGGTAAACGGTATGATACTTAATATTGAAAAGACTAACATTCTACGCTTCTCCTTGCGAGGCAAAAGGGATCATGATCTAGATATTACCTGCAATGGCCAACCCGTACCTCAGGTTGACCACATTAAATATCTGGGCCTGATAATAGACTCTGGGCTCACATGGAGTACACACATAGATCATCTGTGTGACCGCCTGTCATCCGCTAGCTTCGCACTAGGTAGACTTCGCCCCTGTCTCAATCTTAATAATGTCAAGAAGGCTCATTATGGCTACTTTCATTCCATACTAACATACGGGATTGACTTATGGGGGGACGCCGCGGACCGGCAGAGGCCATTCAGACTCCAAAAACGAGCGATCCGCTGCATATCTGGGGTCCCATGGGACCACCCAGCTCAGGATTTGTTTAAGCAAACCGGAATTCTTACCTTACCGTGTTTATACATCTTTGAGGTGGCAAAATACGTAAGGCGTAATCTAAAACAGTTCCCGACTCGTAGCAACACGCGTGGTTTAAATACCAGAAGGCTCGGTGAACTTTATCCACCAAAGACGCGACTTGCCAAATCTAGAAAGTGTATGCACACGGTAGGACCTAAAGTATATAACAGGATCCCGCTAGAGATAAAACAAGCTACTAGTGACGGATCCTTCAATAAAAAACTTAAATCAAAATTGGCATCCAACGCCTACTACTCAGTCGATGCATTTTTCGAGAGCTAACATCCTATAGGGGACAGGTTGATGCGTTTCAACATCCAAATGCGTCTGGTTCGCTAGCTCAGCCTTGCCTCACAAACGTTAATACATGTTACAAACATGTAAACTATGTACTAGCATTAAGTAATAGCTATAATTATTCCTAATTTGAATGTACCTAATATGACATGTAAAATTTTATTTTATTAATAAAGGATTGAATTGAATTGAATTGAATGCGAGATATTCAAACGAGCCCATGATAAAGTTCATTTTTCAACAAGACAAATGATGCAAATAATTAGCAAAGATTATTACATACCCCAGCTGGAAAAGAAGGTATAAAGATTTATGTTGGCCTGCATTCCGTGCTTGTTGGCAACTAAAAAAGACGGTAATCAGGAAGGCTACTTAAACCCTATATGTAAAGAGGATGCTCCTTTACATACCATTCACATTGACCCTGTGAGGCCTATGACGGAGACAAAAAAACAATATAACTATATGCTTACCATTGTAGACGCTTTTACTAAGTTTACTTGGATCTTCCCTACCAAAAGCACCACAAGCAAAGAAGCTTCACAAGCACTTCAAATTCAATTCAAAAAACACCAAACATAAGGTAAAGTTGGCGAGTGGAACGGAACGTAGAGATGTATGAAAGGGATGAAAGTGTGCGAGAGAGTCAGAAAACGAATGGACGATAGATGGGTGTAGCCGTGCAAAGTTTATCCGCCAATAAATGTGTTCTTATACCAGTAATTAAAACAGTGAGTTATTTTTTTAATCTCGTTTTAATTAATCCCGGTCCTACATATAATATATTCTATACTTATGACTGACTGTACCACTACGTTACAGTACAGTATTCCCAGTTTCATAATAGTAATTGGTAATTAAATTTATTATGCTGCACTTGACCTAGTAATAGCTTACTATACCTATCAAGAAGGCTACTTAAACCCTATATGTAAAGAAGATGCTCCTTTACTTACGATTCACACTGACCCTTAGTAGTACGTCACACAAGTTCTATGCAAGAAATTATAGTACAAGAGTAAAAAATGTAACGCCATGACTATAGGTATATTTCCCGTCATTTAACTTCGCATAAAATTTCATTGCTACCAACTTTTCGAATTACGAATTGCATAGATAAAGAACATTTGGCAAACCTTTTTTGTACCTATCAAAAATAAAGTCAAATTTAAATGTGACATTATTTTTGGATCCATGACAGTTATACAGAAAAAAATGTTAAGAGTGTAATTTTATGTAATTTGGACACGGTGAGCTCGAAATTGGCATTTCTTTTTTGATGGTGGGTTATATTTTGTCACTTTTGATGGAAAGAAATGACAAGGGTGTCCATTTCATGTAATATTTGCAGCAATAAACTCGAATTCGTCGTTTCTTTGATCCAAGATTTAAGGTGTCCGTTTTTTTGTCACCCAATGGTACAATTATGTTTTTTTTACAGAACTCTGTCGAATTCGAGCTCACCGTGGCTATATTACATGAAATATTGAAACTGACACATCTGTATTTTTTTTGTCGTACGTCGTACCGTGCTTTAACTTGTAGATATCAAGGTTTAATTTATAAATGTTAAATTTTGTGTACCTAGTCTACTGGTATGAAAATGTTGACGATTTCTGCAATGACCATAAATGCACTCCCCTGTTCCCATAACCGTGTAAACTTAATTTAGCGATAATGTTCATACATTTCGTGAGAGGTGTTTTTAAAATTGAGGTAACATAATACAAGGGGAGCAATGAACTTTTATACATAGTCGTCGCCAATAGTTAAATGGCGGAAACTATACAATACGCGATTGTTGTTTTATACCAATATCTCCCCCGCCAGCCAATATGTCACAATATTTTTATTAGATAAAATTTTAAAGGGGATTACTTTATTTATTTTTTAGGGTTCCGTAGCCCAGATGGCAAGAACGGAACCCTTATAGTTTCGTCATGTCCGTCCGTAACAGGTATGTAACAGGCATTTTACTCAAAAATTACAAGAGCTTAATTAACTGAGGGAATTTGGAGTATGCATGTCTTGTAGAAGCCGCTACTTAGTAGTTAATTCTCTTTTAAAAAAACGGGCACTCCCAATCATCGCTCCGAAAGTTGTATAAATTGTGTCCACATTATTTCCGAAAATTTTCACCTAATCAAAGAATCTGCTTGGGAACCTTAGTGTTTTTAAAAGAACTGTCGAAATATGTGCCTCAACTCAAGATGATTTACGCTGTTTTTTTTCTTTACCTCTTAATATCTTAGTCCAAAAAATAGGAAGAAAAATCACAAAGATAACGCTTAACGCTTAAGGTAGCGCTTGACTTTCATTATTTTCATTAATGAAAATTGTTTTCAATATGATCGGATATACCGTTTTTGAGTTACTGTATTGCCAAAAAAATGAGGTTCGCAACAAATTTTCAACATCGTATTTTTTGTGATACATTTATATGTTGTTAGGAACGGCTTCGGAACTCTACACTGAGCATGGTCCCACATGTTCTTGCCCGGTTTTTTTATTGTATTATTTTTATTACAGGCATTGTTCAATTATATCCTACAGTACCATATTTGG
Organism: Acleris sparsana; assembly: GCA_923062465.1. NCBI lineage: Eukaryota > Metazoa > Arthropoda > Insecta > Lepidoptera > Tortricidae > Acleris > Acleris sparsana. Next base: position 25,864,947 of record OV281285.1, on the reverse strand, counting down.
ATGAGCCCATAGACGGCCAAGAGCCTAATTAAATCTCATAAGACAGACTGCAATGACAAATCACTAAAAATAATAAATAATTCTGGTAAATTGTAGAACAAAAACTGAGTAAATCACCACTTCTTTATATATACTCATGTTTTGTGCAAACCATTTGCTTGGTACATTTATACTCCGTAGGTACATCAGACAGACTATATGAACTCTTTGTCGAATAAAGTCGAACTATATACTTAAGTTTCTGTCAAAATATTCATTTCTGGAAAAAGCTTTTGCTACCGACTTTATTTTTTTGCAAAGTCGAAATGGGCCTATCAAGACAATACCTACTAACGAGTCCCAACACGGTGGTCTCAGTAGCGAAGAGTCTATGTAACCCTAGTCCCACCGGCTTCTCTCGGAAGTCCTATCCATAGTGTAGGTATACAAACAAAACGTAAAACAGAAAGTAACCCGGTATACTATAGCTTTACCTTGCTTGACCATCTTCATAATACGATGCATGAAAAAAACGCACTAATACCTTCCGCAATTTAAATTTATTTTGACTCGCACGATTATATTCATACACACGCACACACACGCTCAGTTACATTTCACTGCACTCGAATTCACTCCCACAGTTAAAACCCCAATACAATCCGGTGACAACAAACAATTTTCTAGCTTTTCAAAGTCACACAGGCACAGCGGCAGAAGATACCACACGTGACACCTAGTAAAAATCAGAGCCAGAAAGGTCGCAAGTCCAATCGTCGTGCTCCGGCTTATTTGATTATAGTACATTATGATACAAGTGTGCTAAGTTGACCATTGTATACAAGGCGCTATTGTGTGCGCACGAGCGGAAGCGAGTGCGCCACAAGAAAGCCGCGTATATTATGGTCACAGGCACACGCGTTACATACGACGTTTTTCAACACACTTGCGAAAAAAAAACAAGACTTCATTTAGTCAAATTTTAATTAATTATTAAAACAGTTGGTAAAATTACAATTTCTTCATTTTCTTTACTTAAAGAAGACATTTTCGTTAATATTAAACTTCACAATAATTAATCCAAACTATCTTCGTCACAGCCGTCAATTATTTACGAAAAATGGCGGCTGGCGCGTTGTTTTTTTTTCTTGCCGCGATACCGATGTGTGCGCAAGGCTAAGGCGCAAACGAGATCGGCCAACAGCCAAATTTAAAATGTAATAATTCATGTTTAAAATACAAATTACAGAAAAAGGAGAATGCCCATATAATGCCTGGAATGTACAAAGATGTCCCATATTTCAAAAAAAATGTCGTAATTGATTATAACTAAACAGATTAAATAGAAGTCTGTAGAACTCCGGAGAAACAAACACTAATTAATTAGTATATTACTGGAACATCCGCTGCCGGTACCGTTTTATCTTTCGTTACGTCGAGTTGCCACTTTATAACAAAACAAATAATGATGATTTTCTGCTATCACTCACGTAAAAAGTTTTATTTATGCATGACAATTGTCGCTCGTTTGTCTTAGCGAACAAAACAGGTCACAGTTAAATATATGAATGATCGTATTGGGAGCAAATTGGGAGTCTAAAAGTATGATACATATACACCACTGGCAACAAAAAGATGAAGTAGGTACTAGTAGGCATGAAATTGCCTTTTTCTGTCTACCTCCTTTTTAGTTGTTTTGACATAATGACGTACTCACCAAACTTGACATTGGTGAAGAAAAATAAAAAGAAGACATAGTGACGTTTCTGTTGTGTATTGTTTCGCCATCGTGAGATTTTTTTACGATGGAGCCTTAGATTTCGCGCTGTTGAAAGTATTGATTGTTGATTGATACGTTTCCTTAAGAAGATGAATAATTGTATTAATTGCAATATCAACGTGACGCGACTGTTACGGCATAATTTATCGTCGCAAAGTGATGAAGTCCGTCAAGTGATACACGAATGGATGGATGGACAAACCGTTTGTATTTTACTTATTTACATTTGTACTTTTTTAAAGTATATAATAAAAATACGAGTTGTAGCCGAGTGGTTCAGCCGTGCAACATTGAAACAGATGGTCGTGGGTTCCATTCTGGCTCGTTCCAATGAGTTTTTTGAACGATAGTGTCATCTATGTCGTTCTTATATTTTAACATTCACATAGATCTGAGCGACATCTATAGTCGTTTTTTTAAGTCAACATAACCTCTTTCATTGTAAAAAAAATCTTAATAATAGCAAAATCCCAAGTTTTCAAATCATTTTTGAAGTAGTTTCAGAAACCTCAATTTTTTTAGCGTATTTTAATGTATCATTGGTTCTTGTACATCTCAGGCATTTCCTTGTATGGGCGGTGGGCATTCTCCTTTAAATGATTTTAATGAAATTGAGTTATTTTTTAGTAATAAAGCTGATTTCACCAATTTATTGAAATAAATATGTAGATAATGTTATTTGCCGCATAAAAACTGTTTGTTGCTAAGAAAAAAAAAGGTATAACCCGACTAAATTATATCGCTTCTTCTTCGTACTTACAACTTGGTACTAGGCTACAAATGTAAATTGTTTGGGTTAATAAACTAAAGGCACTTGTGCGTAATATACTGAAAAAGCACGCGTGTTTAATATCTAGGTTTATGAGCCAAAAATCGGTGGAATAAAAAGGTCGTTTTGAGCAAGTGTGTTGAAAATTTTTAAACTCGCATGCATTAACTTTCTTTTCCCAAGGACACTCCATAATAACGCCGACGCTGTCGGACACGGTCTTTAATAATAATACTTTTCTCCCACATGCTCGGAAATGTTAACCTTACTGTTGTAAAATCAGCCCGCGAAGTTCAGAGTTCCAGGAACAGACAAAATAAAATAAAAAAGTTATTATTTACCAGCGGCAGCGGCCTCGCGTATACAAATTTCATAACGTACCCGGTTTTTTACTTTTTAAAACCATATTTGGACTATGATAACTAACTCCAAACAGCCAAACACTCGTACAATTCAAAATTCTTCCATGTAAGTATATTTACTTTTTAAATGTCATAGCCTAAAAAAGGTGAACGCCGTTTATCGCGTTTACAGCGTATTTACCAATGTGTCAAATAGTTTTACTTTTTTTTAAACATTCTGCGTTTAGAATTAAAAAAATTAAGGCGGGAATCAGGAATACTTTTTTCTTAGGGAAGTTTAAGTACAGTACGTATTATTTTTGTTTCGCGAAAATACAAAAGTAAAATGAGTTCCAGTGATGAAGATGTGTTTATCGGCACACCACCAGAGTGTAAAGAAGAAGCAAACTCGGTTAAGACCAAATTACTACCACCGAAGTCCGCAGAATAGTACATTACTGCACAAACTTTTAATTTTACAAACTGCCCTAACATGAGCAATATTTCTTTTAATTTTTAAGTAAACCTTTTTAGTTAAGTACTTATTGCCATTTGCCTTCGTCATATTATCACATCTTAATTGACTTGATGTTGTTAATACATTTGATACATATTATATCAAAACTGAAATTTTGTTTAATTTCCTCGCATTGTTAGAGAAAAGCACTATACAAGCCTCGAGCAGGAAGGGCGGTAGCTGGACTCGTATATTGCGTGGCTGAGACGCAGTCTCACTCTACTCGTCCCGCAACGGCCTACTTCCTGGTCTGTGCTCTGTGCAGTAATGTACTATTTCTGAAACATGCTCGGAAATGTATGCGTTAATTTCACGAAATGAAGACATGAAATTTCTTGATTTTGGCTCCTTGATTAAGGTTAACCTAAGAAAAACCATCAGTGTCCGCTGCTTTAAGTTTTTAAATTTGCTTACTAACATTAAACTGACAAAGGAAAAAATACCTACTGCCAACCCCCACTACACTCTGTAACTAAACTTGCGACATAAAAAAAGGGGCGAGTCGGACCCGCGCACCGAGGGTTTCGTATTTAAGATAACATGCTTGGTAACCGCAAAAGAAAATACTAATTTTGTTATGAACTTTATTTTCAATTCAATAAGGTCAATTTTGACTAGCTAAAATTATTAAACTGATTTTTAAGTTGCTTTTGTTATTTCTCAAAAACAGAATATAATTAACATTTCATTTAATTTTTCCCATAAAATGTATATAATGATCTACACAAGAGGTTTTTTTTAGATTTTATGATTAATAAACTTCGGAGATAAGGGACCACCGGTCATTTTATGTGTACGAATGAGAAACATAAGACGATCCTGGATGCTTTATATCAACAAATTATATCTGTTTTACAGCAAGCTGCTGAGATTAGCCACAGAGGCACTAGTCATAAAAGACACAAACGCATTATTGGCTGGAATAAGTTTGTTAGCGGCGCGCATCGGGAGGCGCGTTTTTGGTACCAGTGGTGGTTAAGCTACGGTAAACCATCCTCAGGATATGTCTATGATAAAATGTATGAATCTAGAAAAGTATTCAAATCCAAGCTAAAGTATTGTCAAGATCATGAGCAACAAATAAAAATGGATATTATCGCAAATAATTACTCAAATAAAAATTTCAGTCAATTTTGGAAAAATACTAATAAAATGAATCCTAAAGCGAGTGTTCCGATGTGCGTAGCAGGCGTTAGTCAGCCGTCTGACATCGCGAATGCGTTCAAACAGCATTTTATGGTGGATGCTCCGCCCCTTCAGGCGTTTGATACTGAGCAGGACGACGGTCCCGAAGTACCTTGCGTTAGATTTTCAGTAAAACAAGTCGCTTCGATAATTAGACAAATGGAGAGGGGGAAGTCTCCGGGCCACGACGGCCTCAGTATCGAACATCTGAAGCACGCCGGAGTACATCTCCCCAGGGTGTTAACGATGTTCTTTAATTTATGTTTGACGTATGGTTATTTGCCTAAGGATCTTATGTATACAATAGTAGTACCGATTGTGAAAAACAAAACTGGAGATGTCTTTGACTTGTCCAATTATAGGCCTATATCGCTAGCCACGGTTGTGGCTAAGGTGCTTGACAGTCTGCTTGACGATATTCTGGGTAAGTGCATCGACCTTCATGACATGCAATTCGGTTTCAGGCCGGGCTTATCCACAGATAGCGCGATTCTTTGCCTCAAGCAGACTGTACAGTATTATACAGAACGAGAAACACCGGTGTATGCCTGTTTTTTGGACCTGTCGAAGGCGTTTGATAGAGTGTCCTATGACGTAATGTGGCGAAAATTACAAAATGAGACGAAAGTGCCGCATGCTATAACATCATTGCTTAGGTACTGGTACGGTAAACAAATGAACAGTGTTAAATGGGCGGGAGCCTCCTCGGACGTGTATAGGATGGAGTGCGGGGTGAGGCAAGGGGGGTTAACCTCACCAAAGCTCTTCAACCTATACATGAACCAACTGATTGGGGAACTCAGCAGCAGCAGAGTCGGCTGTCACGTGGGTGGTACTTGTGTCAACAATATCAGTTACGCTGACGACATGGTGCTGCTGAGTCCCTCTATCGGCGCCCTGCTTAAACTCCTGCGCATTTGTGAGTCGTATGTGGAGGCCCACGGGCTCAGGTACAATGTGGCAAAGAGTGAGATCTTGCAGTTTAAGGCTGGCAGCAAGTTATATAGGATGCCACCCGTCAGTCTCTGTGGGATCCCTCTAAAGAGGGTGAATAAATTTAAGTACTTGGGTGACGGATACGATGTCTGATGATGAGGATATTGAAAGTGAACGCAGGGCGTTGTGTGTGCGGTGCAATATGCTGGCTCGCAGATTTCGACATTGTAGTGGGGAAGTCAAAATAGCATTATTTAAATCATTTTGCCAGACCTTCTACACTTGCAGTCTGTGGGTTAAGTATACGCGGCGTGCATACAGCGCTCTGCGCGTTCAGTATAACGATGCGTTTCGGTTGCTGTTCGGGCTGCCGCGGTGGTGCAGCGCTTCCGCTATGTTCGCCGAGGCGCAGGTTGATAGTTTCCACTCAATTATCAGGAAGCGATGTGCTTCCCTTTTAAATAGGGTTCGCTCCAGCCCGAATAGCGTCCTGAGCACTCTGGCCCAGCGCTGGGACTCGCCCCTGCTGCAGCACTGGGTAAGCCTGCACGTTCCAGCAGGGGCGATGCCCCGTCGCTTTTGATGTGAGGGTTTTTTTTGTTGTTTTTTGTGTTTTGTTTTACCTAACCTTAGAATTAAGTTTTTATTTTTGTATGTGTTGCCTACAAACAAACTATGGATTATGTCCGAAATAAATGTTTTTGATTTGATTTGATTTGATTATGTGCCTTTTTGGCTATAAATTAAAAAGAACATACCAGAAAAATATTTAAAAAATAGTGTTCTGGACCTGTAGGCCTTACTTATGAGTTATGACACCCCATTTGCTATAATGAAACCACTTTAAAAAAATATCTCCCCCTTCCTCTCTCAGTCTTTTCAATTACATATTTATAAAAAAAATTTTTTTTACCATAAACAGATGCTGGTAAGCAAGTTGTACAACTATGCCAAATTTAAGGTTCATAGCATTTATAGTTGCTGAGAAAACCTGTTGTGAGATACAGACAGACACCATAAGGGTTCCTTTTTTACGATTTTGGTACAGAAATGTAAAAACAAAATTTAAGGTACTATATCTATGTGCTGTTAAATATGGTGCTCGAATAGTTTGTTCAAATGGCATGTTAAAAAATAATAAAAGCGGCTTGATTACGATATTTCCTCACATTGCTCGCAAACCTCTTCTCTACCTCGTCTCGTCTACCCCAAACTCGTCAACCAACACCTTCACGGCCTCTGCAGTGATGTACTATTTTGACGCCATTACTTCCATAAAGTTCCAAGTCAATAAAAATCTTGTAATAAGAATTTTGATTTAAAAAAAAAAAGAAACGTGTGACTAAACGTATCCCAGTGAATGTCACATCGTTGTCAAATATTGATTTATTAAAAAGTGTAATGGAATTATTAAGGCAATATGAAATAGTACATTGCGTTTATGGTAAAACTGTTGATCAGTAGAATTATTTCTAGGTTAACAGCTAATGAAAATCATGACCCATGTTTTAAATCGATGATATAATTAAAAATATTCGTTATAACGACGTGAAATTCTATGCCTGATCATATTTTCATGTGTTGATTGTACTCAAATGTTACGTTCCACAGGTATTATCACATTGTCATCTTCGGAAAGTTTTGTTTTCAACCCGAGCGGCGCTCTGTCTTCCGGGTACTACATTTTTCATACATTTGACAGTTAATCTTAAAGTTCTGACAAGAGTGATATAAGATAAACATAGGAAAAAAACAAATTCTTAAAAAGTATACATAGGAGCTTAAACTTAATCTAATAAGAGTAACAAACCAAACATAAAAATTAAACAAAGTTGTCGAAAGTGGACTTAGGAAATCAAACTTAATTAAATGTGGCGAAGTTGAAACAGTCATTTATATAATATATAAAATGTGTGTGTGTGTGTGCGTGTGCGTGTGCGTGTGCGTGTGCGTGTGCGTGTGCGTGTGCGTGTGCGTGCGCGTGCGCGTGCGCGTGCGCGTGCGCGTGCGCGTGCGCGTGCGCGTGCGCGTGCGCGTGTGCGTGTGCGTGTGCGTGTGCGTGTGCGTGTGCGTGTGTGTGTGTGTGTGTGTGTGTGTGTGTGTGTGTGCGTTCGTGTATGAGTGCTTATTTATGTTTATGCATGTGAGTGTCCTGCGTAGGTTAGGCATAATTTACCAATAAGGTTTTCTGTCTCATCATAGGACAACGAGGGGAACCATCTTTAAAGAATGCATTTAACTTTGGAAACATTAAGAAGTCTAATGTTATGGTATTTACAAATATTGTTGTAGACGTAGTGGTGGGAGAAGGCTGGGGATCTCCTGGCCATGTTGGACCTAAATGGGGGTAAGGAAGTCCTGAAAATGCGCTTCGTTATCATCTCTTGGTAGAGTGAAGAGTTTTGGGCTTTAAACAAGTTGCTGTGTGTGCGAGTTACTGCTTTAATGGCAAAGAGCTGCCACACTCTAAGAATTTTTGTTTTTAAAAACAACGAGTCTGTTGGATAGCGGAACGGCTTTTTCAGCATAACTTTTATTAGTGCACTTTGTGCACGTTCTAATCCTATCAGATAGGTCTTACTAGCACTGCCCCACACTGCTACTCCGTACTGCAATATAGACTGGCAGAGCGCGTGGTAAACAAGGTGAACTCCAACAGGGCTGGCACAGTCACGTATTCTCTTCATGACGTATATCAGCTTCCTGACTCTTGCGGTAAGGCTGGTGTCGCTGGTGATATGTTGTTTAAATGAGAGATGTTGATCAAAGAGCAGCCCTAGATATTTGATCTTGTCCCGCCTTTTTATTTCTTGACAGTAACAAGGTTGTGCTGGGCTGATTGATAAATAATGTAGGTTTTGAAGACATGAATGAAATTTAATGTTCCTGTCTGATCCTGGAGAAGAAGTTAAAGTTTTTGAAAAAGCCATGAAGTTAGTTTTATCGATATTGAGGGTGAGGTGATTGCAATTAAGCCATATGGTAGCTAAAAGCGATACGACAATGTTTGGCGCGCTCTGCGGCCTTTTGGGAAAGATTACGAGCCTCAGATAACGAAATACTGTCAATGATATCTGATGATTTCAGCGACGTATTCAAAAAACATTGGGCCTACTTGCACCGGTCAGCTAACGGGCAGTTATAACTGCACCTAAAGTTTTAAGTTTATTGTTTACGTCCTATTTTATTTTTTTACAACATTATTTTCAACTTATTTTAAATTAGTTTAAATTTTAGTTATCCTTCATGCTCTGTCTCTTGTATAAATGGGTTATTTAAGTGCCTGAAAATAAACGATTATTATTATTATTATTAACGAAATTTCATAGAACAAAAACGAGCTTTCTCGTAGTCGGGTAAAAATAACACTATAATATTTTTGCGCATCAGTATTGCGATTGTTTTCAATAGAACCAAATCGACCCATTCTGTTCTACGTAAAAGCGGACTGTCAAAGAGCGACTTACCTCGCGTATAGCGTATCGTCCAACAAAATTTCGCAGTAGTATCGCTTCTTTGGCGGTATCGCTTTAGCCTCAAGGAGCCACAGTTTGACGGAGCGCTCGCAGCGCCGTGTACGCATCTCATCCGGCCGCGCCGCTTGCCTCAGGCTAGAAGAGACAAGTATATCAACCAACGACACAAACTTTTACTCTGTCGTCCGACTAATCCATAAACTTAAGGTGCAGCGCAGACAAAAGACGTAAGAGGGAAATCCTTTTCAGTATTTTATCATTCTTCTTTTAGAAGTATGTAGTACACAAGTACAAATTGTACAGATGCGACGGAAAGCGGATAAGACAGAACATAATAAAATAATATTAACGGTTGCCCTATCCCAACATTCGTGACTAGATTAAGTTAAAGATTTTGAGCTTATACCAGCGCCCCATCCTTCGTCTTCAATCATTTTTATGCTTAAGAAATGTAAAAATTAAAATAAAAACAACAGCAAAATATTAAAATGACCTAATTTCCTTTGTGATTCAAGTCGTAGATTGTGATCGGAAACCTCACCCAGATAGTATGACTACGTTTGTTACCTCAGACAGGAATGCTAAATTCAGATGTTATTAAGAATTTAGATTCTTTCACCAAAAACTCAGATATACATAATCTAAATACTAGAAATAAAAATAAAATCGCTATTCGAAAATTCCGTGTCCGTAAAGTATATAAATCATTTGTTGGTCAATGCATTCATTTCTATAATAAATTACCTGAAGTAGTTTTAAAGTTACCCTTTCCAGCACTCAAAAAATATTTAAAAGGTCGTTAATGTCTAAAGCGTATTATAGGGTCGAGGACTATCTAACAGACAAAAATGCATGGCCTACACCCGAAAATTCAAAAGCACCGTTGATGCAGGAAAACATATCGAAACTTTTATGTGGTCATCTTGCACCATCTCATATACACATAATATATAAGTAGTTGATTGTATTTTATTTTATTTTATTCTTTTCTATCTTTCTCTCCCGTACGATTTTTGGCATGTTTTCCTGCTGAACTACTGTTATTTGATATTATATTTAATTTAATACTTGTAGCTTTATATAATGCTAGACTATTTAAGTTGTACCATTGTAATATGAAATATGAAATATGTTTAAAAAATGACTGACTGCTGAGTTTCTTGCGGCGTTTCTTCTCAGCAGTGGTCTCCTCTTGGGAAGCGCTGGTAGTATCTTGACGTGTAAAAGTGCCCGAGCGGCCTACTTACTGAATAAATTTCTTTTATCTTTATCTTTATCAGGTCTGTAATTTTTATTGATAGGTACCTGTATATCCAACGGTCGCGCTCCTTTCTCGAGGCACATGCGAAATATCGTGGAGCTCGGTTCTCTGCGCTGAGCGCGAAACAATGAGGCCGACCCAGCACAGACGAGTGTAACGCTCGAATTTCTACCTAAAATAAACATAAGAACATCAAAATAACTAAAGTGCTGTACCAAACTTATACAGAACGTTCGAAAACCAAATGCTCCAGTAACTTTAGATCAGAGCTTGCGTTAAATGATGATAAATGCGCAAAAGATGTTGGCCCATTGAATAATCGTAAGCTTGTGACCTCGAGCGCCGAAAGCAATTTTATCAAAAAAAAAACCGCGAAATTTTCAGCCTTTTTAGGGTTCCGTAGTCAAACTTAAAACCCTTATAGTTTCGCCATGTCCGTCCGTCCGCAGCCTAGCTCAGAGACTCTTAGTACTAGAAAGCTGTAATTTGGTATGAATATACATAACAAAGTGGAAAAATATTTTTGAAAAAATAAAATAAAATATACACGTAACGTGGGATGTTTTATATTTCTCGCCTACCCCATAGTGTGGGGTGTCGTTGGATAGGCCTTTCATAAATCTGGCGGGTTAGTACAAACAATTTTTAGATTAAGGGATCCGTTTATGTAATATTAAGCTTCAAAGCGCTACTTTTTGAAAGGGTCAAGTGTGTGTGTGTGTGTGTGTCCCCGCCTAAAACCTTAACTACAAATATTAAAAATCTAAAAAAATATCTTAATTGAACGACATATAATTAATTTAAAGGTGTCTTCCCACTACACCGTAACATACCATGACCGTACTTTTAACGGATCAGGCCCGGAAGGTAATTAGTATTAAAATGTTGGTCGGTGACGGAACGGTCTAGTGGACATAGTCTTTTCAATACGAAGAATACTTTTTTCTCTGACACGTTCCTATTAAGGTCTTGGTATGATACGGTGTAGTGGGAAGACACCATAATAGGAAAACTATCACGACTAAGGGCCCGTTGTTTGATCAGTAGTTCTGCACTAATTCTTAAAATAGGAATTGAAAATTTGACCCCCTAAGTAGACTTCATTGGTTCTTGGGTTACGAAAGGTTTAAATGTTTATACCTCCCGAAAACTTGCCTCGCGGTCAGTATGTCGATGTATGGGGATAATAGTTTTCCAACGGCACGGTTAAGTTTGTCACGAGGTCTAATATGATTAGGTAACGGCTTCGGAACCCTACACTGAGCATGGTCTGACATGCTCTTGCCCGGTTTTTCGGATTTTGGAGATTATAACCCTAAAGGACTACTTTTTGATATTACCTTCTCAGGACTTTTTTAAAAATACTTAATTTTCTATAATATGAGCCTAGAATTGTCTCTGTAGGCCCAAAAGTTTCCGAGATACAGCTTTCAACATTCTTATTTTTTTCGGTTGCGCTATTTTTTAACAACCTTGACGAGCTTCGGTACCAACTATTCGCCAGGGTTGCGACGAAAACAAGCTTCAATCTGGCCGGGTTGCCTCTGACACGAAACTCTGCACGATTTCACTCCTCGCGGGCATACCATCAGGTGCAAATTTGTCCTTGCATTCACTAATACACATAACATCTTATTCATCATTTTCTATTCAAATGCTCATGTAAAACCTTCTTACAGTACAGGTTTGGTAGAGAGTCAGACTGGATCTCCCTCCTGTGGGTGGATATCCATGCCACAAGACCTGAACCCCAAAAATGATGTCCAGAGAGGCAGCCCACACCTCTTGCGGCTGCAAGAAGGATTGTGTGGGAACGCGTGGCGTGCAGCTGCATGAAGGCAGGGGAGAGGATTGAATAAAAAATGATTAATGAGGTGTTATGTGTATTGGTAAAGCAAGGACAAGTTTGCACCTGATGGTTTGTGCGCGAGGAGTGAAATCGAGCAGTGTCTCGTATAAAATCGAGCTGAGTCTAGGGTAAAATCGAGCAGTCTCGTGTAAAATCGAGCTGAGTCAATTGTAAAATCGAGCAGTCTCGTGTAGGGGGCAACCAGGCCAGATCGAAGCTGGTTATCGTCGTAGACCTGGCGAATAGTTGGTACTGCAGCTCGTAAAGGTTGTTCAAAAAAATTGCCAAGTTCGCGTTGTAACTCCGGTGTCGAGTATGATAATATAAGACTCCCAAGTTTCGTTTATTCTTCGGAACACGGGAGGGGTAAAAATATACGACAGTGCAGTGCTGCAAGCCTTATCAGCATGATTGGCCTTATCAGTGGTAGCAGCATGATAAGAGCCTCCTCGTACTTAAGTATATTATATGATCGATCTCCTCAAAAAGCTAAAGCTCATCTGTGCAAGAAAATCATCTGCTGCATTTAACATAGAACTTCAAAATAAAAAGTTATAATTGTACCAGGTATTTCGGAAGTCAAGTCTGTAAAAAATCAAAACTACCGGATTTGACGCAAAGTACCCCGTACTATCAGACGTCATGCTTCACATGGTTACTGAATTAAAACCAAATAACACGATAGCTTTCATTCACCCAATTGAGATTAGATCAAGATAACGATAAAGATCAACGCGGTTACAAAAACAAAACGAAACGTCGAACAACTAAACCTACTTGATTTGGGGGGCCCAATTCCATGGTTGACACTGCCGGTGAATGCGCAGATAACAGACTCTCGTGAGATCTGAAAGAACACAATTAAATAGGTTATAAATTAAATAGGTTATAAATTAAATAGGTTATATGTATCAGTGAAAGAACATTTAAATTTGTTGTGAAACTGACGATTAATGTTTCGTGCTGGGAAAGTAATTAAAGAGCAATCAGTAAATAACTCTTACAGACGGGCGGGGCGACACTCCCACATACAAAACAACAGTGTCTGGGTAACATACGAGGGGTAGGTAGTGTCACGACACGTCGCTAAATACGTAGGTATGGCTTTAAACACCGCAGGGCGTACAATACATAAGTCACTTTCTGTTAAAGTTTTAACCCTATTGACACATACCCTCCGGCGTTTAAAGTCAAAGTCTTGAAATGTCAAGCTGCCTAGAGCGTAGAAAGTAGTAATATGTCGAAGTCTCAGAATGACCAGCTAGTATAACGTCAACATCTTAGCATGCATAATATTAGTATGTCAAAGTTTTAGAATGACCTGGTAGTAAGACACCATCATCTTTTAAAGTCAACGTCTTGAAATGTCAAGCTGTCTAGAGCGTAGAAAGTAGTAATATGTCGAAGTCTCAGAATGACCAGTTAGTACAACGTCAACATCTTAGCATGCATAATATTAATATGTCAAAGTTTTAGAATGACCTGGTAGTAAGACACCATCATCTTTTAAAGTCAAAGTCTTGAAATGTCAAGCTGCCTAGATCATAGAATCAAGTAGAATTTAAGTGCCGTATTAATAAACTCATCTTGACTGTGAGGCCTGTCACAAGATACGTCAAAGTAAACGCCAATCCATAGAACACTGTCATTTTTGATACACCTCGAGATGAGCATGAGATCAGTTAGTTTATTAATACGGGCCTTAGAGTAGTAAGCTTGACGTTGTAAGACCTTTACGCTCTACGACCTTAACGTTGTAACACCTTGATATTACAAGACAAGGACGTTTCAAGGTTTTGACGTCGTCGTGTCTGGACATAATTTAAGCAGTTGACATTTCAAGACATTTCATATCAATTGGGAGAGGAACTAAAAACTCTGCGTAGATGGCGACACAAGCGACCCTGCTCTATTGCGTTTGTTAGCTCTGGCTGTCAGAAGTAATGTCGGAAATTCTCGATATTTACAGTGAAAATGTATTCATTTATGACTGTGGTGCAGTTAAAAAATGAATGGCGACATAGAAATGCCTCTGTAGCTGGTAAAAAAGCTGATTTGATCGAAAGGTACGCAAAAACAATATATGAGGTTATGAATATTAAATTAGCTTTTATATGGTTATTTGCTTTATTAATGCTACGCTTTTTGTTCTAGATTGGAAGCGTATCACCGAAATTTTAATTTCGGTGCAGACCCTGGTCCTTGTGACAATCCTAGGTATGAGTGTCCGCCTGTGTCGTGCTTTAAGGACATCAATGCCGATTCGCCCATTCCACCTTTGGATAGGCACGAAATTCAGGGATATTTTGAAAAATTTAATGCCCGGAATAAAAGCAAAGATATGTACTAGTCTCGTTGCCTGTTAACCGCTCGATATGCTTCGGTCGGAGCTAGTACTTACTTTCAGGGGCAGTGTAAAGCCCAAATGAAGAAAGTTACTTACTTAGTGAATGTAAAAGTGTCGAAAGAAGGTAATATCGAACAGGCGAACTGCGAGTGTGCTGCCGGCAGTGGTATTGAAGCTCATTGCAAGCATGTGTCTGTTTTATTATGTGCAGTGGAAGATATGTACAGAACTAAAACCATTATTGTACATCAAGTGACAACGCAAAAGCTACTTAGCTGCAGCACAAGTCACAAAAATGGCACGACCTTCGTTGTTGCAGACTAACTTCAAGCAAATTTCATGTAGCTTGCCATGCTAGAACAGGCAAGCATAATTTGATTGAAAGAATAATGAATCCAAGGGCTATTCACATCAGAGCTATCACTCATGGTAAAATCCATGAAAGCACCGCTATAGCTAAATATGAGGAATACTTTGGATTGAAAGTAGAGAAAACTGGACTGCACATATCGGAGCAGTTTCCGTTTCTGACAGCTTCACCAGATGGTCTCTTGGGCAATGAGACGGTCATTGAAGTTAAATGTCCCTATGCTGCAAGGTATATGCCTGTACTTGCTGTCACAGTTCCATACCTTGAAGATATTGATGGTGTACTTCATTTGAAAAGAAATCATCCATATTTTTACCAAATACAGGGCCAGCTATATTGCTCAAACAGAAAGTATTGTAATTTGATAATATATACTTTTAAAGAAATACAAGTAATTTTTTGATTGCTTCATTATTGAAATGGTTTCAAAGTTACTTAATTTCTTTGAAACCCATTTAAAACAAGAGATCATAAATAAATATTATTACAGAAGTTATGATTTAATAAAACCATAAAATAAGATTTTTGTTTTATTTATTTTCGCTTATTCCCTTAAAACCATAATTGCAAAATATCAAATTACTAAACTAAACTTAACACAATCATTTCATTATGCTCTCTCTAAAATTACAACACACAGTACAAATAAAAAAGATTTTACCTGCAATTGGAATGTAACTGTGATCCATATCACTTTTTAAAATCTTGTATGTTTTAGTGAGGCCAATTAAGCGTTCAATGTGCACTCTTTTACTAGCTAGATTCCTATCTTTTAAAACTGTTAAACCTGGTAACTGTGCTTTACCCTTTAAAAATGTAGGTATATTAACAGCAACATTTTTGTGTGCAAACATGTCCTGAACATTAAATCCACGATCTGCTAAGATGCAGTCACCACTTTCACATTTACTAATTAAATTGCTTCTCTCCACTGTTTGCCTGTCACTCACAGACCCAGCATATGCAGGAGAACAGTATGATAACAATCCCCCTGGTGTACCTCCAACAAGAACTTTAAGAGTATTTGCATGCTTATAGCTACTCCATGACGCTTGTTGAGAAGTCGGATTTTTAGGTTTCTGGACATGAAATTCGGTCCTATCTAAAATCACCCTTATATTTGTGTTATAATTTTTAAAGTGTTCAGGCTTATAATACTGTACTAAATAAGTCTTTACTTGGCCATGTGTTGAGTTTTGTCCATAGTTGATACATAAAATTTATCCAGGTAATAAATATATTTGACACCGTAGTAGTACTTAAATTAAAAAATCTGCTTAATTCAAAAATACATTTATTTTGTCTTAATTTCATCATTGTTAAAAAGAACTGATCTTCAGTGCCGAGCAGAATAACAGAACTACCATAATACTGTATTTTATGGGCCATAGGACTCAAAGTGGAGTATACAAAAAAGAACTTCTTGTAAGACTCAAAGCCGGTATAAAATTTAATCGCTTTATCATCATTTTTGAATCTATGTATTGTTCCAAACACGCGTTCCATGTCAATTTGCGTCTCTTTAGATGAGAATTTAGGATTATTTAAAATGGGCACTGTAAAATCATTTATATCCGCACTGATTTCTATTTCACTGGCAACGTCCATGAAGTTTGGCACTTTACTTCCTCGATTTATTGATGGGTTTTGGCTTGTTGTTGGAGTTACAGTTTCTTCTACATCCATGAAGTGTGGCATAGTTCTTTCTTCATTTATTGATGGGTTGTGGCTTGTTGCTGGGGGTAACAGATTCTTCTACATCCATGAAGTGTGGCATAGTTCTTTCTTCATTTATTGATGGGTTGTGGCTTGTTGCTGGGGGTAACAGTTTCTTCTACATCCATGAAGTGTGGCATAGTTCTTTCTTCATTTATTGATGGGTTGTGGCTTGTTGCTGGGGGTAACAGTTTCTTCTACATCCATGAAGTGCGGCATAGTTCTTTCTTCATTTATTGATGGGTTGTGGCTTGTTGCTGGGGGTAACAGTTTCTTCTACATCCATGAAGTGTGGCATAGTTCTTTCTTCATTTATTGATGGGTTGTGGCTTGTTGCTGGGGGTAACAGTTTCTTCTATGTCCATGAAGTGTGGCATAGTTCTTTCTTCATTTATTGATGGTTGGCGGCTTGTTGATGGAGTTACAGTTTCTTCAAACTGTAACTTTTTCTGAGACCTCGTCATAAGTCGCTGCTGACGGGCTATTGCACTTGGTGTATCTAATTTTGAAACGCTGAATGAAAATATTGAAGGTACGGCAGTTTTCCTAAGGAATCTCGCTTTCGGCTCGTAATCTGAAAGAAAATTACCATTGCTTTAAAGTTTTGATGCTTGGCTTTAAATTACGAAAATCGAAAATAAATTAAGAATGAATTAAGTAACTTACTTGTGTATATACTTTGTCCGTAATAGTCATCTGATGTAAAATGCATGGAACATAAACGCGATGAGTCTTTTGCTTTAAAGTTTTTGATTCTTAACGCTTTCTCCCAAGCTTTTCTACGCTTTCCGTCTTTAAAGAAAGCGTGAACGCCTTTATTTTTGCAGTTTAGAGCACTACACCGGGTCATTTTAAATAAAAAAAATCTTAATAATTGTAATCTCACGATGTAATTAACATAAAATGAATGTATGGGATTTGACAGATGGCAAGTTGAGATTAAGCATTGTCTATTGTGCGACACCTGGCGGGATAAAACGGCAGTTTTTCTCCTCATTTTGGCATTTCAACAAGTCGCTTGGCTTGAACTGCATATATTTTATCCTATACCCTGTCTATTTAACAGAGTTAACAAAGCGTTGTCTCTGTTGCACTTTTGTATGAAAATGAAAGGGACAAGAAACTGCCAGTGGGCGTCAACAAACGCACGTCGATGGTGGGCTCGGCTTTCATGCCGCCTTTTGTTAAAATATTCGTAATATTTCTCGTTATTTTTGTTTGTAGTTAGAGGCCCCTCAAATAATTAACTTACTGATCCAGTGATCGTTAACTGCGAGCGAAATTCATTGAAGTACTAGGGTTGCTACCCACTACCCAGTCAAGTCAAGTCAAAGGCAAAAAATATTTATTGAGTAGGCTTAGAAACAAGCACTTTCGAATCGTCAGTTATGTCTTATTTATATGTATGGAGGAATGTGTTTATTTATCATTAATATCATTATATTATACTTATCAGTGTCTAGTACTGGTTGTGTTTGCTTATTATTGCATTTTCAACTGTAATATAATAATAACATTACACTGAGATTCAGATTCTGTTCAGTTATATTTATTTGTATTATTTTAGTACATAATATTTTAGTTCATATATGTATATCATATGACTGAAGGAGCGCTGCTTGTACTATAAGTTGTGTAATTAAATAACTAAGGGACGTATTAATAAACTGATCTCGACTGTAATGCTTGTCTCAAAGCCCATTTTTCCCTGAAACCGTTTAACTTTTCTGGATTGTTATAAAACTAACTTAACCTAACCTAACCTACGGGTTCTGTACAACGGGGCAAGTATATGTAATGTACCTAAACATTTTGAAAAATTAATGGGCAAAAAAATATGATTTTCGGACAAATTAAAATTTCGGACGAGCGAAACATCGGACAATAATAGATTGTGTTATTTGTGTTACAAGGGAGCAAAATAACATATTTACGGCGAAGGATTCTAAAATAGAATCCAGATCGTAGTGAGGGACTCAAGTGTTAACACCCAAGGTGGAAATGATTTTGTTACCGTATGTGACACATACTGCTTTTCACATCCAGCTTTTTGAAACATCGATAGGTTTCCAATAAAGACACATTTCAAACCTTATATAGGTAGGTTTATAATGAAAAACTAGGCTGATAATGAAGCAGAAAACAGAAGTAAAGTTTACCTGGAGGTCCGCAGTGCATGCGTGGTAGAATGCGCCGGCGCAGCGGCCAGCGCGCGGTCCCGCTCCAGCTTGGTGGCGGACTTGGTGCGCTTGAGCGGGTTGTTTCGGAATGAGCGCTTCGAGAAAAAGAAGGAGGCGAGCCGGGATGGGCTGTGCTGGGGCTGCGCACCAGGCACTGGGGTGCTCGGCGCCGATCCGCGGCGGCATGCCTTCTCGTATGACGTGTCTGTAACAACAATTACGAAAATCTAAATACCCGTCCGTTAAAATTTGCATAAGACCTCTATAGGAGCAATTTTAATGCATACACCATGCATTAAAATTATTTCTGGCACGTGTTATTCTCATAAGCTTAAAAGGGTGCGTCATCGTAGAACCAAAACTCCAGTCGGGTTCAATTTGTCTACAGTTATCTACTAGTTAGTTAGCTAAAACAAACTCTTGAGCTACGTAATGAGTTACCGCTTCCATGACCCGGAAAACTCTGGTAACGCACGTATTACCTAGACAATTATAATTTTTCGGCTCCTGTAAGTACTTATCATTATATTTTTTTACATTGGGTAAAATTCCTCTCCTGGTGTTGTGTCCACGGGCGCCGGTCAGCACTTCACCTCCTAGCTAGTTTGCCTACTCTAGCATTAAAACATGAACTGACACAGACCCGCGACGCGACCGTCCGGGAGCTTAAGTCAATTTTATAAATTTTTGATAACGTCCACATTTTTCTTGCAATACACCTTGTCTAGGGCATTTTTCTTGCAACACACCAGATATAAAGTGCGTTTAGCACATTCAGCGATTGGCATATTCAGTAACATAGTAATAACAGGCCATGGATGGAACAATCATAAATCATTGTGGCAGATTTCCAACGAGGCCTTTGTGACGTAAAGCTTAAAAGTTATAAGTAAAATAAGATGTTGTTATTGATATTGAATTGATATGTAATACAATATCATACAACAAGTGACGGTGGTATATATGGCGTTGCTTCCGGCGGAAGCGGCGCGCACGCCGCCCGTGACCACGCATTTTAAAACCAAACCTTTAATGTTATTTGAGCTGAACTCAAAACCTTTAAAACAACAGTTTTAATTCTATTAAGAAAGAATGTCTGCACGGAAAAGCAATCCATGCAGAGAACTAACTTGTTGTTTTTATGACAACCGGTACCGGAAGACAATTAAAGTTAATGATAATAATGATAGTAAAAAGGAAACCCCGACGAAACCAACGCCGTTACATTGTTGATGTCACTGGAAAGACACAGGTATTATACTAGTGGCGAAGCGTCACGTAAATAAATAGACAAGCCGGAGAAAAAAAGGTGTATGGCGTGTGTCGGTTTTACGTTTTGTTTGTATACCTACTCTATGCATAGGAATTTTTGGTAAAGCCGTAAATAATCGGCTTGTACGAACGCCTCGCGACTGTTATAGTATAAAGAATATAATATAGAGGGGTGTATTTGTTTTACCCGGCCCGGGTACCTCGTTTATAGGGTTCCGTTGGCAACGAAGAATTATAATAATAGTTTCGCTATTTTTGTCTTTCCGTCTGTCCGCGATTTTACTCAGAGACTCTTGGTACAACAAAGTTTAAATTACGCCGATAAAGTTGTAAAATAAAATCAGGCAGTTTGGCATGTTAAGCAAAACTTTTTTTTTTAACATTATAATATAAGAGTTTCGATCTTAAAAACCATTATGTACTGTGGGGCTTTTAGATTTGAACTTTGCAAAAAATCTAAACAGCGATTTTTTTTCTTGAATTATGTATTAAAACTAAGCTCCCCAAATAAAATTAAAAATATAAACACTGCATGACCGTTACTAGGTAAAAGGTAGGGGTTTTGTTTTTAAAACATATATTTTTAATTCGTGCAATGTTGGCGTAATTTTTGGTTCAATTTCCCCGGGCTAATATACAAGTCGTTATAATTTTTTAATATTTGGGGGACCGTTTAGGAAATATTGAACTCGAAAAGTGTAATTTTCGCTAGAGTTACATGTCTCCAAGATACATCCAAAACTACAAGTACCTAATAAAGAACTGAAAAATATA
Organism: Acleris sparsana; assembly: GCA_923062465.1. Classification (NCBI taxonomy): domain Eukaryota; kingdom Metazoa; phylum Arthropoda; class Insecta; order Lepidoptera; family Tortricidae; genus Acleris; species Acleris sparsana. The sequence continues at coordinate 25,844,195 of OV281285.1, read as the reverse complement.
TTTAGGGCCGGTTTTATAAAGCTGAGACCAAATATACGACAGTAAGAATAATTTTAACGAATGGTTTGTCAAATGTCAGTAACTTATACCACCCAGCGTTTTATAAAGTAAAGAATCGTAAAATTTGACATTAGTTATGAAACCTTAGGTCTACCACAAATGAGACTTGATACTTAAAAATACTATCCTTTTTTCGCTGGATTATTGTCTGCGGCTAGCCTAAATTGTCTATAGACTTACATTTTTTATTCGGTCTGTCATATAGAGAGACCGTTTTAAGAAGTTATTTTAAAAAAACTTCCTGTTTAATACTAAACTAAAAGGAATAAAATGATTGTATTATAGATAGCTGGACTTTTATTATCTATCTTACATATCAAAACAAAAACAAACTTATTAAACAACACTAATAAAAGCTGCCTGAAGTAGTTGTCAATTATAAGTCTCTCCTGTAGAGTTCATTTGACAATGAATTGTTTGAAGCTTCGTAGGAGTCATTATCATCTGATGTTTCATTCAAACTAAGATGATCATCAACGTCGTCCAACGGTAGTTCGTCATGGGAGAGTCTACATATATTGTGCAGCACAGCAGCTACTACAATAACAGCTTGTGCTCTGTTCACCGACAAGGGAATTGGCAGATGAAGTATCGGGAATCTTCTTTTCAAAACACCAAAACAACGTTCTATGACATTCTTTGTGCGGATTTGGGACTCATTGTATAAAATTTCTTCTGGAGTCTGTGGGTTGTTTAAAGGAGTCATCAAGTATTTCTTAAGAGGATATCCACTGTCTCCAACTAGCATACATGCTCCAAATGTATTTTGCTCAAACTGCGATTTTATGGTGCTTGCATTAAATATCATTGAGCCATGTGAGGACCCAGGCCATTTCACAACAAATTGTTTATTACCAAATCAGCATCACAAATGCACTGCACATTAAGGGAGAAATATCCTTTTCGATTGCGAAATACCTCAGCTTGTGGTCCACCGGGGGATTGCAATCGAATGTGCGTACAATCGATTGCACCTATTATAGACGGGAACTTTGCGATGTCATAAAAATTTTCTTGGGTAGAGTTGGAACAACTCATTTTTATAAACTCTCGTTTTAAGGAAGTTAAAACTTTGGATACTCGCCACACCGTAACGCAAGCTGTAGCCTTTGACACGCCGACAAAATCACCAGCGGCGAGCAGTACCACCCCTATGGCATAAAATCGGAGCGTTAACAAAAGCTGCGTAGTTGGCGAAAGGGCACAGTTCCTCGCAGTTGCAGGCGTTAAGCGGGAACCAATCTTCCTTAGCACATACTCTACACTCTCCTTTGAGAGCCGAAAGCGGCATTTAAATTCGGTGTCGTATAATATGCTGCAATATTCTGGTCTCGGTTTGAAAACTCTTCTGCGCCGGTGGTCAGAATTTTCACTGGCACTAGAATCTGACGAATCTAGTAGTAGTTCTAAATCACTACTATCCGAAGAATACATGTTTAATATGTATATTTAACTCTTTTTGTTAAGTCTTGTAGCACGGAGTCTAAGGAAAATACAATATTTAAAAGTCACATTTACGTCAAGTGTCAAAATAACCATCCGTAACTAAGCTTAAACCATGATATCGCTGTCGGTAACTGCCGAGAGTAAAATTTTACTGAAATATAACTAACGGACCGTTATAAAACGCAAAAAGTGACCGGTAAGTATAATTTACGTCAAAAAGATCCTAAAATATACTTACGGACTGTTATAAAACCGGCCCTTAGTAAAAGTACTTACATAATATAACTAATTTAAAAGTAAATTGATGACCACTTATTAAACTTGATTGTTTCCTAAGATACAGGCGACTAAAGTGATTCTGATTATACACACTAAAATCATCTAAGACAGCACAAAATGATATAAAATTATTTTTTGTACTCGTCGATTAAAATCTGTGTATTAAGATTTCATAGAGAATACTGCAACGTCACTCTTTTCATCGTTGACACTTCCGTAACAACCGAAATAACCATTTCGTTACTTACTCTCAAGACAACTGAAAAAAAAAAGAAAATAGAACTTCGTATTTCAATAATATGTGTCCTTGTTTAAGGAGACTCGATCCGAAACAAAATTGCCAATCTATGGCGTTTCGGAACGTAGCAGCCGCGCGTCATCTGTCAAAAATCTATTTAAACCTGCTTCTGTATCCAGGGCATAAAAAAATTAAAAAAATACGGTTTGTGATTGGCTAGTTTTTAGACAACAGAACAGCACAGTACTGCAACAATTGACAACAATTCATATGTGCTATGGCCGTAAAATAAAAATACTGTTTGTAGATTTTACACTGCTGATTACAATAAAAATAAAATTGTTTTTTTTTATTCAGTAGTTTTTTTTTTATATTTAGGAAAAACCGTAAAAAAGTTGGATTGTGAATGTTAGGAATACACTTATAGAGCCCATAGTTCATTTATTACCATAGGAATAGAAAAAATACGCAACTGTCATTGTCATGTAGAAAGAGATTCAAAGCAGTAAACGCGAAATAACTTTGTGAACGTGTACAATAGTAGTCTTTGGAGCGAAATTATTTATTTATTTAATGGAATCTACATAATAACGTTGGAGCGAACGGCAACGAATGGTTGACAAGTGACATAACATGACAGTCAGTTCTGTTACTTTTTTTATTTTATATCATGCTAAGATCACGACATCAATATTCCTAACTTTGTATATACGGTCTTTTTAATGACTATTTATTTGATAAATTATTAACGACGAATTTAAGTAAAATAAAGGAAAACCGAGAAACACGGGTAGTCTAATTTTTAATCAGCTATTATAAACGCGAAAAAACAGAAATGCTTTTTTTTTTAAATGTTTTCAATTACGGACGCCGTGGTTTGATACAAATGTCGATGTGGTGGTGATTGTATTAATGACTTAAATTATTAATTTTAATGAACTCGTACAAAAAGTATTGTTCACAATAGTGTCATAATCAAGCTTTTTAATCTCGTACCTTACTTAGGCTACTCAGCAAGCTTCGTGGCCTAAACACGGTACTTAACTATTATAGCACTTAGCACGATTATGAAAATAACTATTAAATAGTTCATACGCACTCCAGGGGTCAAACTAGGCTTGCTGTCGGTGCGTTCGTCGTCGAGGTACTTTATACCACTAATTTACTATGAACTTTATCTGTTCCTGCATGTCTTTGACCTTCGTCATCCATCGAGCCAACGGATAAAGTTATGATTGTCGGTAGGTAAGTCACGACATCGCGCGGCGAATGGCGCCGCTGCCGGCGCGCGAACCAACAGGTGTTTGAGGGGACCATTAGTGTCATAGTTAAGTGAATTATATGTACTATACATATTTAGTTTATACCAGTTTCTAATTGCAAACGCATTTATTTAGATCTAAAGGGCCGTATATCGCTCCAAGGGCATTGGGTAAGTTTATATGAAGAAAATTGACGTTTTTTCAGCGGCGTCGGATATTTTTTACATATTTAATTAGAGGACCTCAAACACATAGATGTATATGTATAATTTATGGCGATAAATAATATCGGAGCGAAGAAATTAAAGATTTTTAAGTATTCCGTTTTTGGTACGCCCATTATGAATATTTAAATATCTCGGCTCCGATGTACTTTAGAGTATTACATTACATAACAAAATATGTTTATTTTGAATAATTCTATCATAATTTACCATTTTTACGATAGGTCACCTTAAAAATTTATGACTTTTACAAATAACAACACATTTACCCAACCCCCTTTGTACGCGTAACTATAACTATCATCATCATCATGTCAGCCGAAAGACGTCCACTGCTGGACATAGGCCTCCCCCAAGGCTTTCCACTCAGACCGGTCTAACGTAACTACGTAGCAACGCTACCCTAGCCTTTGTTAACATGTAATAGTATCCACCATAATATAAAATTTAAAAATGTATTTTATAAAATTTCTACATTTCCAAACATTTCAAACTTATCACGTTATGTTTAGCAGTTGGGATTTTCGTCATAAATTCAATCTTACAGAGACACGCCACGTCTCCTGCTCCTCCGCTATTGTTCACAAAGTTACGCGCGCGCGCCGATGTTACTCTTTGCGTTTCTAGAGGCGTTTTTATTTTGTTTTTTTAACTTTTTGGTGATTATAATATGTTTAAATAGTCACACCTCGCAACTAATAGGAAACTAGGTATAGGACATTAATAAGAAACTCTCACGGATCCCCTTATCAGATACCATCTCGGAAGTAACGTATCCAATAAAAAAATGCATTTTCTAAATCGGTTCACTGTTGACGGAGAAATCAGTGAACATACATTAAAAACATACATACAGCTTAACATAGAACCTTCTCATTTTTTGAAGTCGGTTAAAAACTCAACCGTCCTCATTTATTTCAATTCTGAAAATAATTTATTATTAAGTGTCCCTGAACTGGAGGGTTATATTAAAAGTAAACGAAAACCATTTTCTTACCGGTCCTGAATACACAGGTGGGCCAAAACTCCATTAACATTTAAAATGACATTATGAACAATATTACATATGCACAGTATTAAAAGGTTTATTTACAATGAAAGTAGACACTTTAAAAACTAAATGTAGCCCCATCCTGTCCTGGCAGTCATGCCACCTGGATCAGAAATTTTCTATTAGGTACCGGGTATTAGGTATTAGGTATTCGGGGAATTCCTTGCATTTCGTCGCGAGTTATTTCTTCTAATTCTTCGATGGAGCTTGGGTTGCTAACATAAACTTTACTTTTGAGATATTCCCAAAGATAAAAATCAATTGGGGACAAATCTGGGATTCAAGGTGGCCAGTTTATGTTACCTCCTTTGGAAATCACTTTTCTTTTTTGTTACAAAACAGTTTTCAATCACGTAGTTTTAACTTTTCAATATGTTTATTACTTTAGGAGTTCTTTAATTCGGTTTTAATGATACGCTAAGCAACGTCGAAATCGCGACCTTGCAGGTGCACCACCTTTGGATCTCTTTGCTCTAAATAGTTGTAATATGTGATTCTGGTTTAATATCTTATTCTTACTACCGTAGAAATGTAATGGGTTATACCAAAATGCTAAATTATCAACACTTGTGAAATCTGTCAGTATATATAAAGTTTTAAACTGATTGTTGATATATCAACGCAGAGCCTTAAAACGCGACACCTAAAGACTTGAAATTTTGCACATAGATACCTCATACAGTGTAGAGATCCAGTAAGGAAGGATTTTTGGAAATTCCACCTCTAAGGGGGTCTGTTTTGAAGTTGGTTTCTTCAATATTTTTTTTAAGGTCGACGATTGAAAATTAATTAACAAGTGTCTCATCGTTTATGATAATTTCATCCCCGATGGGATCGAAAGGGTTGAAACTGACTCAACGCACAACCTAAACCACTGGGCGTAAGGACTTGAAATTTGAACGGAATATTCCTTGGGTGCACTAAGACTAAGGTCCGACCGAGATCTCGGTCTCGGTCTCGGAAAATCTCGGCCAAAAATCGTGCCGAGATCTCGGTCTCGGTCTCGGCCCAAAACGGCCGAGATTCTCGGCCGCGGCCGAGACTCCGCGGCAATCGATTTAAATTTTGGCGCGCGGTTTTCCGCGGTGGCGCGATCTTTCCTTTCGATTTTGATTGGTCGCCCCGCCCGGGATCGTGTCGAGTGAGTGAAGTGACTTTACCTACACCCTCAAACAAGTGACAACTCGTTCATTATACATTTTCGAAAACGCAATACGCATTGTCGCAAACGCAATCTACGGTTCGCATTCTTGAAAAGTTGTTGGCCTTTAATTACTGCAACACTCATAGATCCAAGATTTAAAACCAAATATTTGACCGAAAATGAAATGAATGCAGCCAAAATTAAAATATTTGAATTGCTCAATAGAAATTTACATTTGGAATCCTAGGAGACAGAGATGCAGGGAGCTACTTCATCAAATTTAATGATGAGCTCACAATCACAAGGCAATGACTCTTTATGGGCGGTTCATGATTCAATTGATTCTGAGGACGAGCCTATGAATATAAGCAGTGACGCAAAGGCACTACAGGAATTGGCACTGGACAAGTCGAGCTGGACAGTTGTACGACGAAAGACGGCATAATTTGACAGGGTACAATGCTGAAAAATGCTTTTTTTGTCGTACAATATTGCTCTTTTCAATTTTGAGTATTAAGTTTGTTAAAACCATAATAAAATCTTATTTTTTTCATTATTAACGAGGTTTTTTTTTTGTAAAAAAAATCGCAATTATAGAAAAAATTACCATTTTTCCGTTTCTCGGTCTCGGTCTCGGTCTCGGCCGAGAATTTATTTTATTCTCGGTCTCGGCCGAGATTAAAAAAGCGGTCTCGGTCGGACCTTAACTAAGACGGTATTATATTAAATGAATTAAGATAAATTCATTCCCTAAGGCAGGGGTGGCCAACCGGCCGATCGCGACTATTAGTCCAGTCGATCGTGGCAAGGCAAAAATATAAATACGTAGAACAGACTGCGCACAACAGATTTCCAGAAGTATGTAAGGCCTGAAACGTTACGGATTCGCCAAATTAAAAATGATGCTATTTGGCTACATATCAAACTTTTTTTGTTCGGTTTAGAGTATTGACAGCTCTAATGTCACAAGAATTTAATGTCATGGAAATATTTGAGAAAGTCGAGAACTAATCGTCGCCAAATGGCTAGAAAATCCTCAACGCCCGATACATTTTTTAGCAGGGACCTTAAATTGCCAAGAAGAACTGTAGATGATGTATTAAAACGGTACTTCAGGACCTTGTCTACGGCTCAGAAACCGAGAACCAAAGAACGTAGCGGTCCTCATGACCCCGCACTGGAAAATAAAATTCTAAGAACCATACGTAAAAACCGCAATATGTCCGAAAGAGATATCGCAAAAAAACCATCTACCAATCAAGAAATGGTTCGACGTGTAAAGAAGCGTGCTTCTATGAAGACTAAAAAAAAGCGTAAGGTCCCAAAAACTTCAGAAAAACAACAAGCAACAATTAAAACTAGGTCTCGAAAGCTCTAGGACTTTTTGGGCACTGAAAACTTTCACATGATTCTGGACGATGAAACCTATGTGAAAGCCGATTTTTCTACACTTCCCGGTGACCAGTACTATATAATAGTAGATGGAGCCTTCCTGATTCTGAAACCACAAATGGTATGGAAAAAATTGGTACTAAATATTTAGTTTGGCAAGCCATCTGCCCCTGCGGTGATCGTAGCCGTGCTTATGTAGCGAGGGGCACAATCAACAAGGAAGTTTATATAAAGGAGTGCTTGTAGAAGCGGCTCGTGCCTTTTATACAAATACACAATATGTCGACCTTGTTTTGGCCAGATCTGGCAACAGCGCATTACGCAAAGGATACTATTAATTTCCTTGAACGTAATAGCATTAAAATTGTACCAAAAACCATGAACCCTGCAAATGTTCCACAGTGCCGTCCAATCGAACGGTATTGGGCGCTAGTTAAAGGGATCTTACGAAAGTCAGGCAAAACAGCAAGCGACCATACCGATTTCCTAAAAAAGTGGAATTGGGCATGCAAGCAAGTCTCCAAAGACTGTCGCTCGCTTCACGGAGGGCATCAGACACAAGTTACGGCAGCAATGGGATAAGAAGAAGGATCCCAGAAAAAGTAGTTAAATGATAAATTTATGATTACCTTTTATCTATTAGTTTATAATAAAACACAATAAAGTGTGTAAATATGTAATAATTGAATTTTTACTTAAGCGAATCCGTAACGTTTCAGGCCTTAATTGGAAGATCACACAGGGTGTCAGTGATCTGGGGTCTAACCAAGTTGGCCACCCCTGCCAACTGGCTGCCTGGTTAAAATAGAGGGTGGGTAGAGTTTGTATGGAAGTATGGTCTTTTTTGTATTTGGAAACGTGGTAATTGGTATTCAAGCTACTGTTGATATATCAAAGTAAAAAATATATCTTTCAGTGATTTTGGAAAAACCCCTTACTTAGGCGATAAATAGAAGTTAGAAGTGTTTTATGGGAGATTAGTTATTTTTGAAGTAAGCAACTTGGAAATTGGCATTTACTCTACTGTTAATAAATAAAAATACACGTTTCAGCTATTCAGTAAAAACTCCTAAGGGGGTAAAAGAGGTTTTTAGTTTTACTCCTTCACGCTGCAACGCCTGCGCAGCTCTGGACGGACTTGGATGAAAGTTTGAATGGAGATACGAGTAGCTTATACCCTGGATTAACTCATAGGAAAATCTCACCCCGGAAAACTTAAAATTCCCCAGGGAATAACGATAATTAATGTGTTCGATGTTTTATAAAAAAACATCTTGGGTGTCAATTTCTTAAATTTTGGGGACGGAGATTTCAAAAATAATGTCAAATTTGGAATTTAAGACCGCAGCGAGGTTTTTTAGGAAAAGTCATGGGTGTCATTTTCTTAGATTTTGGGGACGCAGATTTCGAAAATGATGTCAAATTAGAAATTCAACATCATGGCTGCCATGGCCATGTTTTTTGACAAAGTTGTCATCGGTATCATTTTCTTAGTTTTTGGGGACGCAGATTTTGAAGATGACATCAAAATTTGTCAAATAATATACAATAAGATAGATTAGTAATTATTTGTCAACATTGTTAACATTGATTTTTTTTATTTCTCCTGTGGCTTCTGCCATAGTGTGAAAACATGGGACAGACTTTGTGCATTCTGTTTTGTTAGTCTATGTCAAAAGGAACGGTGTCAGATTGACGTTGACATTGACAGTGTTGATATATCCAGATTTTAGCATTTTCATTTTTCCGCCATTTGCAAGACGTATTATTTCTACGGCTGTTATTTAATAATAGGGCGGTTTTTATGATCAGTAGAATAAGTTAATGGGCAGCTTTTTTTTGTCGGATATTGGTCGATTACTTAATTCTAAAATGTCAGTTCAAACAATATTCAAGGGGTAAAAATACATATTATTGGTGTAGAATGAAAATATAGTATAATAATATTATTATATTATTAAATGTGAAAGTAATTCTCTCTGCCTGTAGTATGTCTGTTTGTTACACTTTCAGATTAAATTTATATTTTGTATCTCGAAAATAATCCCCTTAGAGCATGAGATTTAGGATGGTAGTTTGTATGAGAATTTGGTCATTTACGTTTGGGAGTTCAGCCAATTAAAATGTTAGATATACAGGGTGTCCGGTAAATAGTGGACTTCCTTACAGGGCTGGATAGGTCAGCTCAGGACTGGCCAAAATATGATAAATCATGTTTAGTAAAAGTCGCACCAAAAACGAGATATATCAACTTTTCAAAATTTTGGAAATGCGGTACCCTGGTTCACCATTTTCAATGCCGTGGCCACATTTATTAGTATTTTTCGATTTCGTTTACTGTGAGAGATTGCTGATTAAATTTGCTATAAGACCTTATTAACGGAATTAATAAAAGCTGAGCAGTTTTTTTTATTTTTCAATTCAAATTTAAAGTTTAGGAATCTGAGTTTAACTTGCGGCAAGTTTAACATCGCACGGTGTAAAAAAAATGTACCAAGACTTGTAGTGCTGCTTTCCTAAAAATTGGCCTGGTTAATGGAAATTTTAAAATGATATAACAATCTAGTTTATTGATTACACCAGCGAAGTTATTATTAAGTTTGGCCAACAAAGACTGAATTTTATCAAATTAGCGAATTTAATAAACGACTTTTACTTCCGTTTAAAATGAAGTTAACTGATTTTAAATGTTTTAAAATACAGAATAAAGAATGATTTGTCACGTACAAAAATATGTCTGACAATGTCATAGACACCGAGCAAGCCACGTCCTACCCTTACAGTTCCTGAACTCTTTGGAGCTATCGGGAGTGTCCTATAAGCTCATGCTTAAAGTTGGTGTCCCGGTACCCCTGATGCGTAGTCTTGATTTGAATGGCGCACGGTTGCAAATTACGGAAAATATCGTAAGGGCAATAATTACGTCTGGAATTGCGAAAGGAGGTTTTTTTTAAGTCCCCGCATTCCTATAATTCCAACAGATTTAACATTTAACTTCAAAAGAGAGCAATTTCCCTCTAAAAACAGGTGTTGCCATGACCATAAACAAAGCGCAAGGATACACGCTAAAAGTAGCTGGTGTACTATCAGCCCAATGGAACCCTAACTGACCCACGATAGAACGGTGTCACAGTGACACTTGTTGCGACGTGAATCATAACATCACTATGGCACAGTTCTGTGGTGGGTCCGGGTTCCATTGGGCTGATTGTACATTTAGAAGCAAACTGTTTTTCCCATGGGCAACTATATGTAGCATGCTCACGAGTATGCCCACGAAATGTTCATGTTTTAGCAAAAGATGGCAAAACCAAATAATATTGTATACTATATAAGATGTATTGACCAAGATTACGTTATCCAATACAAGTTATTTTAAAATTTCGAGCTCAATTATTACTTTACTTAACTGCGATAAACGAGTTCTACGCGCACGAAGTCGCGGGCACAAGCTAGTAAATCCATAATTTCGAAGCCACTGAAGCATTACTTGTTTTTCATTTATCAAAATGGTCACCTTTGAAGAGGACAAGCATGATAGTCGTATAAATACAAAATGCGCTCCTTGCGCAGTATGTGTGGTGTGAAACTGACTTATAGAGTAAGAAATTAAAAGATCAGAGAGAAATGTGGACTGAAAGAAGTTGGTGAAGATTTATAAATGAACAAATGAAAGGCAAGCTTTAAAAACCCGACTGTTTTTTAAAATATTATTATCAAGCCCGTTTATGAATGCTACTATATTCGTATATATTAGAGATGGTCACATTAAGACCTTTCAAATGAAACTCATATTGTGATAATTAGAAGTCTTTTTTTTTGTTGACAAAAATTACCTATTGTCACTTTGCCGTTGTTGTTATTTTAATTTTAACAGTTTAGGTAGGTATCCTTTTTCACCAGGAATGGTAAAACGATTTTAACGATACCACACACATTTAAATCGGCTTAGCCGTTTAGAAGTTATGGTGGAATAAGGAATCATTACATACATACAGCTACATAAATGAACGCTGAAAACATTACACTCCTTTATTGTGACAGTCGTGTAAAAAGGGCTTGCTTCGATGGTTCGGTCATTTGGGAAGGATGGATGAAAGAAGATTGACGAAGGAGATATACAGAGCGAAAATGCATTGGAGGCTCGGAAAGGGCCGCCACTTTTTTTTTAATAGGCTTAGTAATACAGGAATAGGGCCGAATCTTAAGTACCGAAACCGATGCATGCATCATGCAGCATGCCTCGATGTATGAATGTGGAAGAATCGAAATAGAAGTCTCAGGATCGTATCAGTCGGAAATAAGTGGTCTGTAACTCTGGGAATAGGCATGATTAAATGTATGTATGTATGTAAGTAGTAGTTATTATTGCACAATTTCGACACCTTGTTTACCTGCGCCAACTTTTCACACAATATATACAACCTTGGTCTAGAGAAAAAATCGGGCAAGAGCATGTAAGACCATGCTCAGTGTGGGGTTCCGAAGCCGTTAGATACTGTTACTGCAATCAAATAAGACTTCGCGACAAACTTCACTTTGCCGTTGCAGAACTGTTACCCCCATACATTGACATAGGTCGCGATCAGTTTACCAATACCGCAAATGTGCTTTCATACGATATTTTAACGTTTTTAGTATAGCTACTGTACTTGAGTCTAACAAAAATTAGCGATTTAAAGTTTATTATTTTATAAACGGATCCCTTAATCGAAAAATTGTTCACACAAACCAGCAATATTATGGAAGACCTATCTAACGACACCCCACACTATGGGGTAGACGAGAAAAAAATACATCCCCAAGCTAGGAGCTAGGGAGCTAAAGTAAAAAAAATATTAGTTCAGTATTTTATTTTTACCACTTTATTGGCATGACTTATATGTATATTTATGCCAAAAATGCCAAAATACAGCTTTCTAGTACTAAGAGTCTCTGAGCTAGGCTGCGGACGGACGGACGGACATGGCGAAACTATAAGGGTTTCTAGTTTGACTATGGAACCCTAAAAAGCAAATACGAAGAGTCAAAGTTAATGAAAGAACAATGAGAAATGCTTTAGAGGCTTGAAAAGTATGGATTAATTTTAAATTTAGTTAAAGTTTTGAAATAAAGTTGCTTTTTATGTGAAAAGGGGAGGCAGACGAGTAAGCCACCCGATGGTAAGAGATCATCGCGACCCATAAACACCCGCAACACCAGAAGAATCGCAGTTGCGCTGCCGCCCTTTGAGAAAAGAGTAGGTAGTCGTTTTTTGAAGGCCCATAAGTCGTATTGGTTCGGGTTAGTTGTTTTTGTTTTACTCCAGGGTTTGCATTATGATGATACCAAATTTGACGCTTTTATGTTTTAAAAATATGTTGAAAATAACGTTTTTTCTATCGTTTCCTTTAATATTTCACTTTGTTTATTGTTTTTGTTTATGTTAAAATCAATTCGCTACCTATGACGGTTTAAAAGATACAGCTGATTAATGTTACGGTAGACGGACAGACGGACGGTCGGACAGCGGAGGCATATTAATACGGTCCCGTAGGGCTCCGTTCGGGCAGGCAACTCTAAAAAGAAACAAAAACAGAGTCCCGGGCCTCTAGAAGTTGTACATATGTAAAGCCGAAACCAACACGCTGAGGCTCTTTAGACAAGTTTAATTTAGTTTGCACTCTAGAAAAATGCCGTCACGGACAACCACCGATTAGTGTAGGACTATTTAAGAACGATGATGGGAACATAGGCTTTATGAATAAACTGATATGAATTGGTGAACTAGGTTATTGATAAAACTATGGCGTCTAACTAGCCATGATAATTACTTAGGCTAAAAAGGCAGGCGGTAAGTCGCCAACTCAATGGAAAAGATCTCCGGAAATAAACATAGCAGCAGAGAGGCAACATTTTCAGAGGGGCTAAAGTTGGAGAGGTGCTTTATCGACTTTAAACGACCATAAGGTTAAATATAGCTCTTGCGACTTTACTATACTTAAGAGTACCTACTTATGTACTTAGCGCAGAGCCTATTCACACATGGCCGGTTGTGTTATTTGTTTTAAGTTTAGGTTAATCATACCAATTCTTTTTTCTCTTAATTTTTACATAATTTGACGCTAGTTGGGATGCATGTAAAGTCTGTGAGCATTTAAAAGGTGCACCGTGTTTGTACTTCTCTTTAACTCGCTCTAAATATATACTACTCGCGCCAGACGCCGCATATGCGGCGTCAAAAGCGGCTTCAAATAAGAGCTCTGAAAATTTGTTAATTTAGTTAGAAGGACGACAAAACTGTTGGTGGTTTTAGGATCCAGGTACCTAAGTGAAACAATCGGCAGTAAATGGATCCCTTGGCGCGCCGCAATCAATAGTTAATGGCAACTTTGATAACGAGCGATAAGCGGCTACGAGGACGTGCCAAGCGACGTGACGTTATTATAACATTGATAACACCGCCTGAATAACTAGGTATCTACTACTGATTTCGTTTTAGTTAACACTATACATCGGCGTTATCGTTTAAATTGTTCTGAGCCGTCGGAATCAGTGCCCGCAAGCTGCGGTGGCAGCGGCGCCCTGAGTCCTCGCTCGGGCGCAGCGGTGTCTGTCGCAAGTGCGAGTAGGTACGATTACTAAGGGTACCATGAAACGTGGCGACGAAAGGAACCTAATTAACCTGGGGCATTCTGGCTCGTCTTTGACTCGTTATGGTCACACCCCTGGGCCTGTATTTATTTAAACAATGCTGTCAGCATGCTTTATCTTAATCATGCTTTGCTAAGAAACAAAACCATCCCTCATTAATCAAATTTAGCATAATCATCTTTAAAAACCAAGTGCATATAGATAACAGAAGGCTCTGTATGAGATGCAATTGGAGTACAACAACCACAGAGGTTGCTTAAACTCAAGATCTGGTGTGGTTATTAAATTTTCTTCTTTTGTAAAGTTTTATAAATAAGTACCTCCGCGCGCGGGAGGCGTGGGCCTATGAAGAATAAGGCAGGGATCGGTTATCGGTTCGGTACTTATTCTCAGACTTCCATTCCAAAACACCAGTTAGAGAAGAGCTAGTTTAGAGCATAATTTTAACATGTATTTTTAATAAACTTTCGAAATCTTTCTTGGTAGTTAGGATATATATAACTTCACTTAAGAGTCAAAAACAATTTTATGCCTAAACCAAAAAAGAAGATAATTACTATTTTTTATCAACATTTGACCTAAACCGAATCGTAACAGGAAGCTGTAACTGGTGTTATCAAAAGTTGTATGAATAGTAGGTACCCTTTTTTAAATCAAAATAAGCTCATGGTAATGACGGCAGTTGAATGCACTAAAAGATTGCTTCAGGAATCAGTAGGTATGTCTTGCCCTCATTAAACGTTTTTAAGAACGGGGTCTTAAGACTTAAAATTTAAATCTTAAGTCGGGGTCTTGATTGAAATCTAAAGTGAAGGCGTGTTTGATGGATACCTTCCATAAAGAAAGTACTTCAGTCGCACAAATACCTGGTGTTTACTTATCTTGTTAAATGTAAGGCAAATGGCCCAATACTTGACACCATTGTTCCAGTAATTGACACTCTGTTTATCACCTCAATTGTCATTAAGAAGTTAATACCTACTGGGCCGGTGAGAGCCACTGGGGCACTTAACGCGAGTACGTATAAGTAAGTTATCATTAGTGCTTCTTTACATAGTATAAAATGAAGTCACTTCCGCTGTCTGTTCGTTAAGATCTTTTAAACTACTCAACGGATTTTAATGCAGTTTTCAGCAAAAGATAGATTGATTCAGGAGGAAGGGTTTTTATGTATAATAAGTTCTGTTTTTTTAACGGGTGTTAGAAAACTCACACTAACCGAAGCGAAACGAGGGCCCGTCACTAGTAATATATAAATGGTGAAATGTAAAAAAGAGTGTTTTTTCAATGCATACTTCGCGATAAATCTCAATTTCAGGTATAATAGATACCAGACACAATCGTATAAGTACTATCAGATTCCCGAAACACCATCCATATACACCTCACGCTTTTAATGCGAATACACCAACCATGATACCTAATTAAAAACATTTAGCGTATATACATTCTCCCATAAGGTAACAAACGTAACCATCTACTTAGTAGCTGAAAATCGATACTATCCTAAAAATCATTAATTTTAAAAATCTAGAGGGTTTCCGGTATATTTAGAGTAGGAGGAATGCGTATACCTTTGTCTAGTTTTGCGTTTAAAATGCAACGAAAGAATGCTTTCAAACAACATGTTTCAGTTTAATTTTCACCATGAAAACGCAACAGATAATGCGGAGAATTATAGTTCGTTCGCTTGGTCCACAGTGTGAGACTTTATAATGTGCACATAGCCAAATGGAAGACACAAATTAAAAAAAACAATTTTTATTTCGCTGTTTTTTAATGATTTATTTAGTTTTTTATTTCGTAATTCCATACTACTTGCAAATAAAACGTTACTGCTCTTAAACTAGGCCGTCTCTCGACACGAAACAAAAACAAGAATGATCATTATTAACAGGTTAAGGCACTTAAATGATAACTGACAAAAATAATCACGCCCCCAATTTATTACTACGAGGTTTTTCATAAAATATTGTTTATTTTTCCTTCTTTTTTTCAAAACTGTAGAATAACTCAATAAAATGTCCCATTTACCAAACTTTTTTATGACTTCATGTTATTCTACACCGTATTAGCATTCCAAGAGTAAAATTACCACGTTCCTGACTGAGATACAGAACTTTTGTTATCAGCGGTCAAACAATGGCCTTCCGCACTAAGTACGCACATGCTAATACCATGTCGCAGGTAAATAGAGTATTTTTCCAGATACTGTAAGTGCGATTGCCAGCGGCCCCGAGAGGAGCCACCAACCTGCGTGAACTGCAGCGGTGCACACACTGCCAACAGCGCGTCCTGCCCAGTCCTGCTCAGGGAAAACCGGAGGGCTAATAAGTCACCCCTCCCTCCGAAGCTCCGGGGGCCTGGCCCCGAGGTTTCCACCAACCGGACCGTTGAGGCGGCGCAAGACAGCGTTACCCTGATGGCTCCCGGTAACGATCCCAAGCAGCCTCCCACCCGCCGCGGAAAGAAGCGCGGAGACCGAAACCTAGGCCCGCAGGCCTTCTTGGAAGGCGCCGCTGCACTCACTGCAATGTCGGGGAACCCCACCCCGGCCCCAGCGGCCAAAACCACCCACCACCACCAACCTAGACTCGTCTAGCAATGACAACGTCTCTCTGAGGACTCCACTCCAAAACGCTGCGGGCATCAGGACGAGACCCCGCCCCTCACCATCGTCACCAAGACGCGGTACCACCAACTACCACTTTTTACCCTGCAGCCCGCGCCTTCAGCGCCGTCTGCGCCCTAAGGACCCGCCAGTTTTTACGGTTGGCGCAGATCACCCCGCTCGGGTGTCTACAGTCGGCACTGGCCCCTCATCCCCCCGTCTTCCCCCTTCAAAAAGGGAGGATTGAGACGAGAGTTTTATTTGTAAGTAATTGTAAAATGGGACATTCCATTGAGTTATTTTATCTTTTTGAAAAAAAAATTGGACAAATAAAGACAATTTTATGAAAAACCTCGTAATAATAAATTGGGGGCGTGTTTTTTTTTAGAATTATCATTTTAATGCCTTAACCTGTGAATAAGGATCATTTTTGTTTTTGTTTCGTGTCGTTTAAGAGCAATAACGCTTTATTTGCATGTAGTATGGAATTACAAAAAATAAAAAAATAAAACAAAGAATAAGTAGTCAAAAGTTTAATTTCAACATTTTTGGTGTCGATAAAATTGGGCATAGTTTCTCCCACTTTGCTATGTGCACATTAAAAAGACTCACACCAAGCTCTAAATTGGCACATAACAAATGAATTATGACATACGAGTATCTTACCAAAAACGCTCCATATCCGTTCCTACTAGTAATGCACGTACTGTAAAATTAGTAAAAATAGCTTTGCCTATGTTGTGAACGTTGTTCCTCGACGTGTAAAAATTACAATTGAGCATTGTCGTCTTAAATAGCGCCGTTATTCATATTAAGGTGCTGTGCGGTCTGAGGAACGCTTACTAAGCAGTTAAGCACCTCAATAGGTTCCAGTTGTATCTACTCGTACACAAACATATTATCTGCTCATGTTCTGGTATACTCGCAATGTGTAACCGACTGACAAAACGTACTAATGTACTGTCGAAGTATAAATATATATACACGTTCCTAACACGTCAAAAATATCTACACGCTCCTGACACTGACAATAAGGTCTATGTATTCTCATATCTTAAGTTTAAAGTAACACCCTAAGACTGATGGATGGATGTGTTTAGCTCAGATTCCGTAATTGGCTATAGTAAAGACTGTACACGATGAAATCCGGCAGTTTTGTTTCTTGTCTAACCTTTTAAATTAATGTCATATATACTGGGAAATATTGTTTTATGTCGCTATGGAAACTAATGCAAATATTTCCATTACTGCTACAGATTATAAAGCAATAATTTTAAATATGTCCTCAAAAGAAGAAAGATTGCGTAAAAGAATTGTTTCCGAGCACTTTCTCTGTCCGCACTTGTCGCATCGGAAACTAGCAAAAAAATTAAATGTCGGTAAGTCAACCGTATCTGATATATTGAAACGTTTTCAAGAGAGGATGACGACTACTAGGAAACCTGGAAGCGGAAAAAAAAATGGACCGGTTGATGCAAATAAGGAACGAAAGGTCATAAAGACATTCGAGCAAAATCCCAACCTGTCGGTACGAGCTGTTGCTAAAAAAATTAAAATGTCTGCATCGTATGTGCAAAATGTCAAAACTAGAACCGGTATGAAGACTTCTAAGGTACAAGTAGCCCGAAATCGCCGCGAAAAACAGAACCAGTCCGCTAAAACCAGAGCTCGCAAACTATATGAGCAAATTTTGACGAAAAACGATTGCGTCGTAATGGATGACGAAACTTATGTCATTGCTGACTATAAACAGTTACCTGGCCAAGAGTTTTAAACAGCATCAGACAAGGCAAGTGTTCCTGATAAATTTAAGAAAAAAAAAGTGTAAGTTCCCAAAAAAGGTTTTAGTTTGGCAAGCCTTGTGCACTTGCGGTCGGAAAAGCCAAAGTTTCATTACAACGGGGACCAAGACATTTACGTAAAAGAATGTCTCCAAAAACGTCTCTTGCTGTTTATACGAAGTCATACGAAGCCTGTTGCATTTTGGCCTGACCTTTCTTCCTGTCACTATGCAAAAACAGCAATGACATGGTATAAAAGCAACAGAGTGGTATTAGTGCCTAAAATGATGAACCCACCAAACTGCCCGGAACTCAGGCCGATCGAGACATATTGGGCTCTAGTTAAGCGGCATCTAAAAAAAAGCAACAAGGAAGCGAAAGATATGACCGAATTTGGCGTTTGGCGGCCAATCTGTATCTTGTACCACTGTGCAAAAACTGATGATGAGAGTGAAACAAAAAGTCAGGCAATTCAGTAGATCTCAATTGGAAGTTTAAGAAAGCTTCTGTTTATTATACGATGTAGCTTACCCACATCTCTAAAATAAATAACTCAACATTTACCTTCTCGTTTTAATACTTTAGGGACATTTGAATACGGCCGGATTTCATCGTGTACAGTATTTATAGGAGCATACGGACGTACATATAAAACTTATATAGATAAAATATATATATATAGACTGTACTATCACTGCTAAAACCGTAGTCCAAGCCACAATAAAACATCAATTTACAAATTGCCACGACAAATTATTTAACAACTGTAAGGTCTTAAAAGTATATGAAAAAATCTTCGATAAAATAAATATACAGATCGTAACGGGTTCGTAAAGGGTTCAGCAGTTTAAAGGATTTGAAAAACAGGACAAGACGTATATAGTTCAAGGTATATGGCATTTTATTTAACATACTTACCTCCTTATTTATTACCTAATTTTAAGAACAATTATGGGAGGTGTACCACAGATTACATGTTGCCAAATGTTCTAAATCAGTTACCAATAGTAGATTGTACAACAAGGGCATAAAACAAATCATTTGATCCAAGAACTATGGTATCCATCCGAGCCGGTAGTCGAGGATAAAATGGCTTTTAAGACCGAGTTATACACTTCGATTACGAGCATATAAGCGTTTCATGTGATGAAGTATATTAGATTAAGCCATATATCGAATTATTAACCAAAATATATGTATATTATTTCCGTACTATGTTAGTGATTTTGACTGTACATAAATAAATGGAAAAAACCGTTCTTTTCTCAAAAAATATTATTAAGTGAAAATTCGGGCGTTTCAACCGCCGTGATGAAAATAATGATAAATACCAGGATTTTTTTATGTCAAAATCAGCGGACCCGGGGTCGTTCGTTAATCTATTGGAGCAACAATGACGGCGCCGGCCGCGGCAGTTGAATCGCCCGAATATTCACCCAATTATGTAATCTTGCCATTACACCAGTAATTAGGAGCCAGAAGGTTAGAAGTCAACTACGAAAGTGTCCAGTAGATAAGTATTTAAATTCCGTACCTTATTATTTGAATTGGGAACTATCTGTACAGACCAGTGCCTATATTCAACACGGTAAAAACAATATCCTTATAGATCTGTTATCGTATTGTCACCGTTCTGATAGCTCTTATTTACTTGATACCGGCCCAGGGCCTCTATTCCCGACGGTAAGAACCATCGTCTTTGACCTGTTATGATATTGTTTTGACGTCATCCGCCATTAGGGTACTGTCAAGTAAATAAGAGCTACCAAACGGTTTCAATACGATAACAGATCAAACACAATACTGTTATTACCGTGTTGAATAGAGGCGCTTGGACAGCTTTAACATACTATATCATTTGAATTTTAAATATCTCTTTAAAAAGAGTAAAGAGGGCGAGCCAATGTTCGAGGGTTTCCCGCGCGTTATGTGGACGCAGGGTTGCCATCTCTAAAATTCGGCAATCAGGACAAGACGCGTGAAAACCCCTGATATTGGAGCTCAAAACCTGGACGGTTCGACGGTTGTCCACGCCGCTGCAAGATTAGCGACGCGACGGCCCAAGACTTATTTTTTTAAACCCGGACTACAAATGAAACCCCTCCCGGACGCTCCTGGACACCCTCTAAACTAAGACAAATCCGGGGAAACCCGGACAGACGGCAACCCTATCTGGACGCAGCTTGAGCCATCCTCGGCTCGTGTGTATAAAATAAAAGCCCGAGTCTCGACTCGTCCGGAAGACTTACTTATTGGTCTCTGCAGTGAAGTACTACACTCAGGAGCAAAAATACCGGGTCAGAGTGCGTTTTTCATACAAACGAGACATTTCGAAGCCTTCGTTCCTCGCCTAGGGTTGTTTTGAGTGAGGTTTAATGGTGGATACTGCGAGGTTCAATAGAGGAGGTCAAAAGTTCTTAAGATACCTAACTGATCGCAGAATCAGTTAACACCACAGCGGGAGAGTTTGGATTTCCTTACATTTTATTGTCATTTTAGATGTTTTTCTGAACATGCTCAATTCCGGCGTTATCCGCAGATTTATTCAGTAGGGTATCCTAGGCACTCTGGAAATCCTGTATCGATGCTCGAGGAATTGATCATCAGATTTCACTAAAAGCATTCCCTGGCGAGGAACCAAGGCTTCGAAATAGCCTCTTTAGTATGAAAAACGCACTCTGACCCGTTATTTTTGCTCCTGAGTGTATTACAATAAACAATATGTTGAAAATGACTTGT
The DNA here is from genome assembly GCA_923062465.1 of Acleris sparsana. Classification (NCBI taxonomy): domain Eukaryota; kingdom Metazoa; phylum Arthropoda; class Insecta; order Lepidoptera; family Tortricidae; genus Acleris; species Acleris sparsana. The sequence goes on along the minus strand of OV281285.1, from coordinate 25,823,335 downwards.
TACAATTTTACTTTTTAATGTGAAAAAGTTGAAATAACAGAAACATCGCATCGCTGGCAATCACGATTAAATTCTCCACTAACGCAACAAGGTTAACAAGCTTTTCAATATTACACAATTGTGTCCAAGCCACGAAGCAACGGCGCAATATCATTTTGGTTTGATAGGGTTGTCAGAAATAAACTTGGTCGATTTAATTATTAGAGGCTTACCAGAGTGCACGGCGACTTCGTTATCTACGTCGAGGTATTCCCGGCGGATACTCAGCGGACTGCTGGCCACCTGCGCCTCGTGCTTCTTGATCAGGGCGTCAATCAAGTAGTCAGCGCCGCCGTGACTGTCGACAAATCTGACGTAGTCCTCGGTCAAGTCTGCGACCACCACAGGCGTCTCCACCGATCCCTCTTCGATATTCCTCGCCGTCACACTTCGCAGCAAAGAATTACTTCGCGACAACTTCGTACTCCGAGAACGTCGAATGAAATTCAACCCGGATATTTTTCCAGGGCTCCTACTGGGACTGTCCGGCGTTATAGTAATGCGCGGAGTTTTAAATATCGATGTTGAGCTACTACTCCCTCTAATTGGCGACGTTACAGTGAGATTTTGTGGTAACGTTTTTGACTTTTCTTTATTCGGAGTACGCAATTTAGGAGAGTCAGGTATTAGAGACAAATTGGAATTCAGCAAGGAGTTTTTGTTACCGATACTCGCCGTGGAGTTATTAAATTTATTAGATGAGATCGAGCCACCGAGAGGTAAATAAAATTGGTCACATCTTGGTTCACATGATGCTGTGCTCCTCAACCTGAGCTTATGTGGTCTCATGAGACCGCTTTCAGCGACCAGTCTCGGACTCGTGAGGTCGCGCTGACTGACTCTCGCTAGGACCTCGTTAGAGCCAATGGTTGACGACAAAGGTCGTCGATAGCGTCGTTCCGGGCTAAATACACTAATGTCGCTCTCGCTCTCTGTCAAGGATGATTCGCCTCTATATGATATTTGATGCCTGCGACACTCCGACATATTGCTCCATTTATTTTTTGTCGGGTAGGACTCTAGGTTTTGTCCTGTTACGAGGGCATCTTTTTCTTCAGGTGTGAGCGGTAGATAGTTTTCGAAGCTTTCAAATAATGGCACATAAAAGACAGATCGGCGGCGGTCCTGGTCGTCGGACGGGACGATGGCGCCGGGCGCGCCCGCGTCCCACATGGTGTGCGGGGCTGCGGGGCGGTGGTCGGCGGAAGCGCGCTGAGTTAGCGCCGTTGGCCCATCGCGATGTCGTCTCGCCGCATTGCTGCAGCAATTCGTTTCGCTGTCAGCTGTTTCCTGACTAGATCGCCTCTCGTCTTTTCTACCGTAAAAGAGTAATTGATATCTTGAAAATTATGTAAGCTACTACAGTAAATGTCGTTAAATGTTGGAATATTTTAAGGCCATACATTATTGATTTTATATCTTTTGAAAGCAGAAACAATATTCTTAGGCTTCTATTTTGTAATGACGTAGGAACCCTAATGGTTGATTAGCTCGAAATAAGTTAAAATGCACTGGTATTGATCGGGGCAATAAGTGCTTACTAAGCGCTTATATACGCGCGATAACATTGGCGAGACAACCTAATTGGCAAGAAGTTTACCCTCATTTCAGGTCGAAAAATTAACCAAAACGGTTATCTTTTAATAAATCGGCATTGATAGACAAGTACAGGTATGTATAAAAATGGAAGGCACGTGTTCATGTCAGCGCGAGGAGTGGCGGTGTCGTACGAATATATTTAGCGTCGACCTCTATGACAGGTCCGCGTTGCTCGCTATGTAGGCGCATCAGGCACGCTACAATTAGATCACTACGACACTCGGTTATTTAAATTAAATGTACGCAGGCGGGTTTCGCCGAGTGAAATTAAACGACCAATTGATTGCCTATATAAGTTAACTAATTGGCTTCGTCTTGCTCAGGTTCCTTAACATACAGCTATCTTAGTACCTTAATTCTTGTAACCAGGCTAGATAACAATGCCGCGGGGACCTCTTTAGTAAAATAAAAATCTCTTTTTCTAAAGAACTTAGCCATTATCACAGATTAAGTAAGAGTTACTACGTAACAGATATTTATCTGAGTGAGGTACGTCCGATAATTACCGCCTGACGGAACATAGTTGCCGATGCTAATACATCAAGGATGCCCGCGCGCGGCGATGTCAACTCCCTCGACCGGTTTTTGAGTGTCGAGACATGGTCGAGCGAGACACGTCAAGCGAGATGCAAGTAGGCGAGTAGTACACTCTTACTTAATCTGTGGTAGTAGGTACATTCTAGTCATTACGTCAAGTTCGGTTAGATGTGTGTGGTGTGTTGTTGTTTCTTTGAATTATTTTGGTGAATGTATAATTTAAAAAAATGACTCATTATTGCTGTGTGAGTGGGTGTTACACAAGAGAACCAAAAATAATAAAAAGGAAACGTTTTCCTCTTTACCGGGGAACGAGGAAAGGTTAGTAGTTGCAATTTATTTTTATTTATATAAGATGATATACCTAAGTATATTGAAGTGATCTATCAACAGGAAACAGTGTTCATCAAGTTAGAAATATTGAATTATCTAAATTCGGGGTCAATAGAAATGATAAATTTATTTGTTTACAAACAAATCAGTACTGTTTGACACATAACCTCAATATTTCTGCAAACGAGTTTTGATTCGAAAAAACCTATAGTTAATAGTTATTTTATCTTAAACAGAATGTAAAAGTAACAATCAAGCGTGTACATCATTAAATGTATCTTCCGCGATGTCCAAAAGTACGTGACTATGGTAAATAGGTCCGTTTGGTTTTGTTTACATCTTTTATTATTTCTATTGACCCCGACTTTACCTACTTTACTTATTATAAACATAGGTTTAACATAGGAATATGTATATTTTTTTTTTAATAAAATACGTAACAATTTTATACTGGTGTCCGTTATTTTTTTCCTAGGTACCTATCTTTTTTTTTTACTTATGCGTCATACGATCACCTATATAGGTACCTTGTTACAATGTTCTGGTAAGTATATCTATATCTAGCACATTTTTTTACTTATTTTATTACATAAAGTTGAATCATATGTATAACCTGTGTAAAACAATAAAAAATAACAAATAAATATTATATTTTGATTATTCAAGTAACTGTTTTCTCATAATGTGTAGGTACCTGTTAATTTATATTAATATTTTCGATGTGTTAACAACCCTACCGTTCGAGCGAGCAAACGTAGGTATAACTATAAGTTCGCAGTAAACTTATGGGCATGCACATCCGTCGGCCGCCGCGTTCATCTGAGCGGCGCTCTCGCAGCGCACCCATATTTATAGAAGTGTGAGAACGAGACGGAGGGACATACGTCGTCCCTCTCGCACTACTCATTGAGAATACCGCGGGTGGATATTTGTTTAAGCATCTCGACATACCCGACGAATAAATAATAAATAATTGAAATAGTATATATAAGTAGGGCTTTTGTAAATAAATCAGAACATTAGACATCGACGCTTGTTTTACTCTCGTTATCATCTAAGCCCTACAATTGGTGACCCCAACTGATTAAAATGAGTGAAATAAAAGAACAGGACTCACCTGGACCAACCGTACCGTCAGGATCCTACGACCTCGCTGGTATCTCCGTGCAGTCCCGCATTTTACCATTTTGGCGTGAACAACCCCGTCTGTGGTTCGCACAGTTTGAAGCTATTATTGAACCATTGAAAACTGGTGATGATCAGAAATTTCGATACGTTTTGGGCGTTCTCCAAGCCACCGATGTTCAGCAGGTCAGCGACATTGTACTGCAACCGCCAGCGACCGGTAAATACAACGCGCTAAAAAAACGACTGCTAGCAGTTTATGAAGAATCGGCGAAGAAGCAATTCCAGAAGCTGATAAGCGGCCTAGAACTAGGTGAACAGAAATCAACGCAGTTGTTAAGAAGAATGCGTGAGCTGGGAGGCAACATGATACTTGACGATGGCCTCAAAATTATGTGGATGAATCAGCTTCCATCACACGTACGAACCGTTCTCTCTTTAAGCACAGAAACATCTCTGGACACGTTAGCAGACATGGCCGACAAGATGCTGGAAAATTCCGAACCCGCTACCGTCGCATCTCTCGCTACACCAAGCTGCTCTCAAAACATCGAGAATTCGCATCTCGATTTATTATCGAAACAAATGGAGAAGTTAACACTGGAAATTGCTGCACTTCGTTCAAGCGACACGCAACACTATAGATTTCGTGATCGCTCGCGCTCTACATACAAGCCTACGAACAGAACTCCTCGCGACTCTTGCAGGCCTGGAAATGCTGATTGGGAATGCCGTTACCATTTCCGCTTTGGTGACAAAGCAAGACGTTGTGAATCGCCATGCAAACGAAGAAACAAACCGTCGGAAAACTAATAAAGACACCGACCTTGGCGGGTGTCGGTGTCCCTACAGCAAGTAACCGCCTGTGTGTTTTCGATCGCGACACTAGAGAACGTTTTCTCGTCGACACTGGCGCAGATATATCGGTGTTATCAACGCATCACAAGAAACAAACAACATCCACGACCTACAAGCTATACGCCGCAAATAATACGCCAATTAATACCTTCGGCGAAAAAACCATGAAACTTAACTTGGGACTTCGTCGCGACCTTCGTTGGACGTTCATCGTGGCCGACGTTAAAACCTCTATACTTGGCGCTGACTTCCTACGCCATTATAGATTGCTCGTCGACCTGCATAAAAAGAAACTGCTAGATGAAACAACCGAGTCACACATCGACGCCATAGAAGTTACCACATCCGAAGAAACAGTTCACATGATCAGCAGCAATCAAACGTATTATGACATCCTGAAGCAGTACCCAGACGTGCTACGACCTATGTCCCTCAAAGCTCCGGCGAGACACGAAGTGCTGCATTACATAGAGACAACTGGCCCTCCTCTCCACGCCAGGCCACGACCGTTGCCGCCAGAAAAATTTAAAGCGGCCAAAGACGAATTTGAGCGAATGATGGAAATGGGCATATGTCAGCCGTCAAGAAGTCCCTGGGCAAGCCCCCTTCACGTCGTTAAGAAAAAAGACGGCTCACTACGCGTTTGTGGCGATTATAGACGCCTTAACGCCGTCACTCAACCCGACCGCTACCCCTTGCCTCGCATACAAGACTTCACCTACCAGTTACATAACAAGAAAATATTTTCCAAGTTAGATTTGAAGATGGCTTACTTCTGGATACCCATGAGTAAAGAGGATGCGCAGAAAACAGCCATAATCACCCCATTTGGACTGTTCGAGTTCAACTGCATGACCTTTGGCCTCCGCAACGCGAGCCAAACCTTCCAACGTTTTATGCACGAGGTCCTGCGAGGTATCAATGACGTCTTCTGTTTTGTCGATGACGTACTTCTATTTTCTACTAACGAAGAGCAACACAAGAGCCTGCTTCATCAAGTCCTTGAGCGCCTTAATAAATACGGCGTAACTCTAAACGTCGACAAGTGCGAGTTTGGGCAGTCAACAATCAATTTCCTTGGTTACGAAGTTTCATCCCATGGCGTTAGCCCTCCTGAAGACCGAATCAAAGTAATATCCGAATATCCGAAACCCAGGACCATCAGCGACCTGCGAAGATTTCTAGGGATGCTAAATTTTTATCGGGACTGCCTACCACATCAAGCAGAGCATCAAGCAGAATTAAATAAATACTTGCACAAGACGAGTAAGAATGACAAATCAACGATCGAATGGACGACCGCAGCAGACAAGGCTTTCAATAAATGCCGCCAAAGCATATTAAAAGCAACAACTTTGTCACATCCTGTGAACACCGCACCATTACGCATCATGAGCGATGTTTCGGACCACAGCATTGGCGCCGTCTTGGAACAGAAAATAGAAGAAAGATGGAAACCACTTGCGTTTTTCTCAAAATCAATGAGTACGACACAACGCCGCTACAGTGTGTACGATCGCGAACTTTTAGCCATGTACACATCTGTAAAACATTTCCGGCGCCTTATCGAAGGCAATGACGTCACGATATACACAGATCACAAGCCGCTCACTCATGCTTTATCACGACCAGCGAGCAGTAGCGACACTCCACGGCGAGAACGTCAACTACACTTTATAAGCCAATTTTGTTCGAGCATTCAGTACATCGAAGGAAGGAAGAACTCAGTTGCCGATGCACTATCTCGCATTGAAGAAATACAATGTCCTTCCACTGTCGACTACGAAAAACTCGCCGCCGATCAAAAAAACGATGAAGACCTCAATATCTTAAAGTCACAACCAAATTTAAAATTTATAGAAGTCACGCTGCCTGGAACGCGCCAACCAATCACGTGTGAGCATACTACAGGGACCCCACGACCATACCTACCGGCTGCATATCGCTACGCTGTCTTTAGGGCGCAACACGATCTTAGCCATTCCGGTATACGTGCAACACGAAAACAAATGACCTCGAAGTACTTCTGGCCTGCTATTAACAAAGACGTTGGAACCTGGACTCGAGCCTGCATCGGCTGTCAGCGCGCCAAGGTGCATCGTCATGCAACACCAGCCATCGGCGAGTTTCCGCGATCACAGCGGTTTGAGCATATTCATATCGACATCACAGGCCCATTAAGAATATCCAATGAGTTTCGATACTGTGTGACGATCATAGATCGCTATACTAAATGGCCTGAAGCCGTGCCCGTAAGGGACATTACTGCGGAAGTCGTTGCCAAGGCATTGTACGAGCACTGGTTTACCAGATTCGGATGTCCGCTACGCATCACCACGGACCAGGGGAAACAGTTTGAATCCACCTTGTTCAACTCGCTGCTTAAAAAATTCGGTGTCACACGAATACGCACCACTGCGTACCACCCCCAAGCGAATGGCCAGGTTGAAAGGCTGCACCGTACCCTAAAAGCCGCAATCATGGCTAGAGGCGAAACCACAAAATGGTCCGAAGAATTACCTACTGTGCTGCTGGGCCTCCGCACAGCATTACGTACAGACAATAATTTAAGCCCGGCATTAATGACGTATGGATCAACGCTACGCATTCCATCTGATTTTTTTGTACCTACACAGTCGAAAATCGAAGATGCAGAGTTTGTTCGCCGTCTAACTGAAACAATGGCTTCACTAGTACCTGCAACAAAGCCGCATGCAACACGGACACGTCCATTCATTCATAAGGATTTGTCCAGTTGCACACATGTATTTGTACGAAACGATACGGTGCACCGCCGCTGAGACCTCCATACGATGGCCCGTTCGAAGTACTTAAACGCTACGAAAAATACTTCAAGATACAATTACCACGTACGACCGCGGTCGTCACCATTGAGCGTCTGAAGCCGGCCTACATTTACAACGACTCCAGCAACGACGAACCAACAACACCTATAGAAGAAACCTACACCACAAGATCCGGCAGAGTTACGAAAAGGATGCGCTTCGCTTGAAGGGGAGTGATATGGGCATGCACATCCGTCGGCCGCCGCGTTCATCTGAGCGGCGCTCTCGCAGCGCACCCATATTTATAGAAGTGTGAGAACGAGACGGAGGGACATACGTCGTCCCTCTCGCACTACTCATTGAGAATACCGCGGGTGGATATTTGTTTAAGCATCTCGACATACCCGACGAATAAATAATAAATAATTGAAATAGTATATATAAGTAGGGCTTTTGTAAATAAATCAGAACATTAGACATCGACGCTTGTTTTACTCTCGTTATCATCTAAGCCCTACAAACTACGAAAAATGAACTTTCAATAGGAGTTAATATGGTTTATTTAGGCGCGTTCGGCCAGCATTATACATATATTTTATATGTATTCAATACTTTTACGTGTTGATCGTACCTACTTTGTCGCTTTGTATAGAAGTGAAATATGCCTGCCATTATTTTTAGCTTTTATGTTCGTGGATCAACGAAGCGTAATTTAATATTTTAAATACCCCTTTCACTTGGGAGAGATAAGTAACTCTTGTATTTGTTCTGTGATTAAAATGTGCACTGGAACAGGCCCTTCAGCAGACGTGCTGTTGCTGCCCCTGATTATAAGACCAGCTTTTAGACACCGTAATTAATCTTGCTTAGTCTGCGAGTTAAAATTATGATAAAAACCTATGGTTAACGTTATGTACGCAAAAAGGCGCATAAATTAAGTCGTCGAGTTGCGGAAAACTAGCCCGCTTTCATTCGTTTTCAAATGAATATACATATAAGATGGTGCATGACGACCACATACGTTTCAATATGTTTTCCTGCATTAACGGTGTCCTCTAGACAAGATAAAGCAAGAAAAGCTTTCGCATTTGAACAAATTATTATTGACTCAGTTTCGGGTGTAGGCCGCATTTTTGTCTGTTATAGATAGTCCTCGACCCTATAATACGCTTTAGACACTAACGACCTTTTCAAGTAATTTTTAAGTGCTGGAAAGGGTAATTTTAGAACTACGTCAGGTAGTTTATTATAGAAATGAATATAGTGACCAACAAATGATCTATATACTATACGGATGCTGAATTTTCGAATAGTTATTTTATTTTATTTCTCTTATTAAAATTGTTTATTAGAATTTTTGGTGAAAGAATTCAAATTCTTAATAACATAAAGAATATCTTCATAAATAAATTGATTGAGTCAACATAAATATCAATTTATTTAAAAAGTTATTTTAAGGAGTCACGGGAGTTTAAGTTGTAAATAGAACGAATGGCCCTTTTTTGTAACACAAATATAGTTTGTATGTCAGCTGCCTTACCCCAAACCTATAGAATAGTGTACGACATGACACTATGGAAATAACTATAATAAACTAAGCGAGCTGTCTCAACTTTGTTTAGTAGTCTAATTTTCCTAGCGTGAGCTGCCGAACTTAGTTTACCTGCCAATACAGCTAAATGGGGCCTCCAATCCTCCATTGAAATTTTATGCCTAGGAAAGCTGCCATCTACCATTTGCAAACACACTCGTCATTTAGAAATATACTAGAATAGAATGTACCGGTTTCACATTAAGCAAAGAGAACCTAACACCTTTAGTTTAGTATGTGTACGTGCGTGTGTCGCGACACTATCTAAACGAATGGACTATAACATAGACGCTGCGTCTAATGATGTACCTACGTGCTCCATAATGAATGATTCACTCGTAGGTAATTCGCCCCGAGGCGATATCTGATCCGTCTTACATCGGGTTCAGAATAACTTTTTTGTGGACGCTGAAACTTTATCAATAGGTACAATATATCCCACTACTAAAAGGCAACATAATACAGTGTGGAAGGCTGGTAATACAATAAAAAAAACAAAGCTGCTTGGAAATATCGCCAAAGATGGTCCTGGTCGAGCGTCGCTATTGCCTAACGCACTCGCAATCGCAGCCTAGCTATTTGTATTCCAAATTACATCCAAATCCGTCCAGCTGTTGCAGCGTGAAGAACAAACACACAGACACACACAGAGACACACACACAGACACACACACACACAGACACACACACACACACACACACACACACACACACACACACACACACACACACACACTCGCGCGTTATGGTTTTTACGTTGTTGAATAGAGGCCAAGTCGTTAAAAGCAAAAAAACTACGTTGAAACAGATCATAACGAGTCAATTGCTTTTAGAAAGCGCCAAGTTATCGTTTGATCTTGATCGTTTTGATTGACTTTGATCAAAATTCAACTGAAAGTAAACCGGTATGTAAACATACAACCGCCCTACGGAACCACACCTAGCAGCATTTAAGTGCGCTGTAAATCGAGACCTTTCAACAGCCCTTTCACAAAGGACACTGCGAGAGACGAGATGTTGGGTGGGAAAGCAATATTTGTCCGAACGGTTTGATCATTTCTATCAGTCTTACGGTCGAATCTATGTGCATTTTACATACCTTGTGGCAGCGCAGCTATTGATATACTACATTCAATCCGCTCTCAATTTAATCTCGTACCTTACTGCTACAAGGTATACTCAACACATCCTACCAGTAAGTAACAAATTATGAATCTACATGTCTCATACCTAGTAAAACAATTTAGTCCTCCGTTAATGTAAAGCTGCGGCCACATTATGCGCGGCAAACGAACATTGGCTCGCGCGGCGCGGTGGCCGGGGAGACGGGGGACGAGTTTTACCGTAGTATGGACGCAGCTTAATACTTTTCGAATCGAATCTAAGTTGTTATATTATGTCAAAGACATTTCTGCCAAAGATTAAAGGGGAGCCGGTGCCTCATGTGGTTAGAAGCTAAAGCATTGCATACTTACGAAACTTTCCAGTAGGCTTTCGCAAAGCAATCGTGACCACAAACCCTACAAATAACATGAAACCGAGCAACCGGCACTCAATTATTCAACTTCATCCGGAACTTACCACTTACCACTGAACTGTGTTTTTTTAGCACTGTATCTAGATATCTCTAAATAAACTCTGTCTGTCTATGCTAACGAAACCTTTCACTGAGGTACAACTTTGCTTGAGCGGTCAAGGGCAAGGTAGGTAAGCAGTCGAGCACATTGGCCACGAGCTTGATAAAGCTTACTAAAATATTTAGGAAGTCCATGTTTTTCATCTTAGTCAACATAAGCATTAAAGAAAATGTTCGAATAAAGAGTCGTTTATATTGTAATGTAGAGCATAATGGCCGACGTGTTTGCGCGAAAAAAATAAGCAATTAATATATGTAAGCCCTTGATTGGCATATCCCAAAAGAATAAGTCACGGTTTTTACATTCTAAATCAAAAGAATAGGTGATTTTAAGAGACCAATTTCGTTAATTTTGTATTTGACCCAATTGTTTTATTTTTAAAACTTTATTTAATGAGCAGAAATTTTATGGATGACATGATTATTTTAAATTTGGAAAGGAATTTTCTGGTAAATAACAACAATTAAATGATATCTAATGATAAAAAATGATTGTATTAGTGCCTTAAAACATACTATTTCAAGCGGTTTTTGCCTCACCCGTAAGATACACCTAGGAGGGCTCCAAGCAGAAAACGAAAGTCAAACAAAGGTACTTTTGTCGAAATATCCGAAATAGATAAATATTACTAAAACTTAATAACGCAGAACGGCTTTAAAACCTTATTCATCGAAATGGTTTTTGAATTAGAGTATTTGTAAAAATATGAACAATCCCAATTGCACAAAAATGCAATAATTACAAACTTTTAATTAATGACGGGTTATCACGGTGTTTGGTGTTGTTTTACGGGTTTTCATCGTAATTAGTAAATTAACTAGGTTTTCGTTCACATACTCGTATCGCAATACGAGTACACAGCCCCTAGACCAAGAAGCTTATGTCGAATTTCACCGACCACTTAACAGACGATTATGTTAACAACTATAAACTGACAGTCGATTAACATTGATTAACATATAACATCGTTTGGTAAAATTGGTACCTAGTCTTGTTATGCTTAATTCAGTAGTGTTCCGCGATCAGGTGGATCTCAATACCCAAAGCGCTTACGTATCTGTTCTTGGGATGTATTGTAACTTACGAGTGACCATGTTTCCTTGAAACTGTAAGACACGAGGAACAAGATTAGAAACGAAAAAATCAATTGTTTTATCTTTCAAACATGACACCTTCTTCGTTACTTTTTGATTAAATCTTAGAAAACCCAAAAATGTTTAACAATCACTTTTGTTAAAATAATTGAGTACTTATACAACTTCGTAATCCTGGTAAAGCATTTTAAAAATAGGTACATGTTTTGGTTTAATAGTAAACAGCAATTTATTAAATTTGACGCTGCTATAGAGGCGACCTTCTCCATCTAACGTTCTTCGCGCGGATGCTTTCAAATTTAAATAAGTAAATATTTTATAAAATTGACCTCAAACGAGGTTACTTCCTTGAAAATCTATTTAAAAAAGGGTAAGAACATCCATAGTTCTACCACAGACTTAGTTTAACGGTGAAAAAGTGTAAGTAGATTTAATCATCAGTGATGTGTAGTAGCCGTAGTAGGTATAATTGACTTCCGTCTTCGTTTAAACTTAAACGTAAAGCGAACACAACCCGCAGAGAACTTTTGTATCATCAGGGAAGCATAATAGCTAATGCCCAGGTAAGTCGCATTTCTGAATTAGGCGTAGTCAGTGCGGGCCGGATATATTAAAACTTCCTCGCATGACGTCGGGAGATGTGAGATGCCTAGCCGCGGATACGGGTTTGCCGACCGCGCATAAGCCGCCATGCGGGTTCAAGTCGATATGCACAGGCGGACCGCGGCCAAATACGGAGAAACCACTAACGCCAATGTCTAGTACAGTCAACGGCACCGAAATGTATCACAAACTCGTAGTATATAGTCTGTTGCTATGGCAAAAAATCATTTCTGTTATTTGATACCAGCTTGCTTGACACCAGCGCCTGATATGATCACCACGACCACTCTGTCAAGAGTAAAAACGACGAAGAAGAAGACTTAGATTGTTGTCGGGTTTCGTGCGGTCCAAATGAACAATTTAAATAGGTAATTTTGGGGCTACCAAAGCACCCCCATGTGTGTGCACCAATTTTTAGTACTTTCAGAGATATTGATCATTTTAATCGTAATTTTTGTAATTTTTGAAATTTGTTAATCGTAAAAAAAACCCTTAATCTCTTGTATTACTTATTTGAATGTTTTTTCTTTGATTGTTAGAATCATTATGTACTTAGGATGTTTTTAAACCTACATCCCAGTTTTTATTCATGTCAACTTTTCGTGTAATCAAACAAAGTTGGTTTTTCCGTACCTACTAGATGAAAAACAAACATGGGGTTCACTTAGTACGGTGATAGTAACTTAGTGCGTTGAATAGAGGCCCTGATATTTTTGAGCACCTTATAGAGCATGTGTCAATACCTGATTAATTATATAAATAAACCGATTTTGTTGACAACACGACCTTTAGCTAAATGCAGTAAGAAACATATTTATTTGCATTTATAGTACAAGATTTCAACTTGATAAGTGATTGATAACTCATAATATTTACCCTAAAATATTTGTTTTATTAACATACTTGTGTTTAATTTTTATTTATAAAACGGTCAATGGCCAAGTTAATGACCTGTTTCATTACACAGTTATTAAAATGGTTTGGATCAAAATATTTAACGTTGGGTAGAACAAGGGCACGATGAACAACAAGTGTAATCGTGCCGTTGTCCTACCGAAGGTACGAATGTTCTAAATACTCGTAATTCTGGTATACAGTATGACTGCGGGATCGTGATCCCCACAAAAAAATAGCCGCCTTTACACGTAAATTTCGGACCGCGGGAAACACCGCGCACCGTTTCAATATTCGTTCCGAACCGTACATTTTTTACTATGATACTATTACAGTTGCATTTACACGTACGGTTCGGAACGAACGTTTCCCGCAGTCCGAACTTTACGTGTGCAGGCCACTATTGAGTATGTAGAGTGGCCACGATCCCGAATAAAAAGAATTCATAGAATCAATGTTTATTTCGATAAAGTAATTGTGTTAACGCTTTTAAATCTATTCCTAATGGTGAGGTAAGTTTTAGTTACTTCGTTGCTACACGACGCACGCAGTCACCCGGTCTACGTATTTGACGGCGTACTCGTTACCTACTAATTAGCAGTGAAGTTCGCGAAGTCCGCGTAGTAATGAGTTCTTAATATTAATAAGTATACGAGTATTTTTTAAATATAATGTTTTACGCGTGAAGTGTTCTTTGTTGTTCTGAAAGTCACTTGTGTTTATGTTTCATAGGGAATTGACGACCTCACTGGTATGGTAGGTACTTCCAGTGCAATCATTTACCGTGGCGCGAGAGCTGCTAGTGGCGAGCCGTTTCCGTGTGGCGACACCGCGGACCTAAGTGCCCCCGAGGGAAGTTCTTGTTCCTCACCTCAAGCTTACCGTCACCGACTGGTTGAAATGTTCGATTACGAGGAACAGACCCTCACGACTGGCTTGCAAAGCAGACGTTATCCCTGGTTAGACACATATCACACATACCTAGGATACTTTTTATCCTTAAACGACTTCTACGCGGACGAAGTCGCGGGTAAAAGCTAGTATTACATACTAATATGTAGACCGTATTGACTGCCTACCAAAAAGTACTGACATCCCATCAAAAGCAAAAATATACGAAAATGGCCAAGTTCTCTTATGCAACCAGCGGTAGTGGTATCTAAAAAGGTGCCAAGTTAGGCACTAGATTCGATCTTTATTTATTTATTCAATTGCTTCTTTTATTACGATGAATGGAGAATGTCGGCCAGTTGATTCTCCATTAAAAACAAAAAATACTGTAAAAAAATCATTTCGATACGTCAAATAGTTTCCGAGATATTGAATTTTAAACTTCGTATCCGGCGCTCGAAACCCGGCGGCGAGCGCTCACGGGTGATGACGTCATCATTTAACCGCGGGTCTCGCCCTTATATTCAATGAATGAGTAAGTTTACAGGGCTTATATCTTTTTAACCGTAATAAGTAGCCAGTTGAAATTTTCACAGAATATGTCTTATTATAAACTCTATCGTTTAAAATTATAAAATGAACGATAAATCAAATCCCAAGAGTGGTCCCCATACAAGAAACATGAAAAAAACCCAATATTTTTTGCATTTTTATTCGGATTGTATTTTTATAATGGTTTATTATTTTGATGCTACTTTAAGCTTAAGTTATAGTCTAACTTTCATAGTTTACGATTACAGCAATCTCAAGTAAAACTGCTACAAATATGTCACAAAACTGATTTTATCAACACGATGTAAATATTTTTACGAATTCGTTTGGATGTTACTACTTATGGTTATGTAGTTATGGTTATGTATTGTTTTGTATTGCATACCTACAGTTTAAATAAACTGTCTGTCACTGACAGGCTTTTCGGTTTGTAATGTTTGTCGAACAAGTTGGTTAATTAAAGTTAGAATAAAAGGAAATCAAGCACTTACCTATAATTTTGGGTCACCGTATTTTACATAAAAATACCAAAAACATGAATGTATAAAGTATAATGTTGATAGCTAAAGTGAAACATCCCCAAAACTTAAAAACAAAGCGGGAGACGCGAACGCGGGAAGCGAGACGCGGGACGCGGGACGCGGGCGGCAGAGCCCGCAGCGGTAAGTATTCAACAATATTATGATTCACGCAGTTCGTTACGCGGCTCTCCTACAGGGCTACAGCGTACTCGTAACAGGAAGTCAAGAGTGTCCTGTATTGTACCAAAGTGTATAAACACTACCACCAACGCACCACAAAAATTGTTCATATCATTTTTTTTTTCAAATTGTTCAGTTCATTATTTTATACGGTCGCAATATTAATTCTACATACCTATCACGAAATTTGTAAAGAAAGGCCCACCGCCAAAGTTTAGCAATCACCGCCACATCATCGTGTTCATTTAAACTAGGCACTTCTTAACACAAAGTTTTATTACTGTTTGGTCGTAAACTATAGGTTAGTATGGAGTTTAAATTATTATTTAAGCTTAATGTGACACAGAAATAAAAAGCCATCATACAAATACAGCCCTTACTTCGCCTCCCAAAGTTAAGCAACTACAAGCGTAGTCTAAAACAGGATGGGTGACCGCCTAAAACTCCGTGTTGATAAAATCAGTTTTGTCACATATTTGTAGGAGTTTTACTTGAGATTTCTATTTAGTCGTAAACTATGAAAGTTAAACTACAATTTAAGCTTAAAATAGTATCAAAATAAGAAGCCATTATAAAAATACAATCCGAATAAAAATGCTAAAAATTTGGGTTTTTTTCATGCTTCTTGTATGGGGACCCCTCTTGGGATTTGATTAAATCGTTCATTTTATAATATTAAACGATAGAGATAAGACATATTCTGTGAAAATTTCAACTTGCAAACTTACTCATTCATATAAGGGCGAGTACCGCTGTTAAATGATGACGTCACTGTAGCAAGATGGCGATCGCGCGTCTTAATATTATTGTCCGAAATTTTAAACGTTCGTAGAATCAAAACTACTGGGTCTATTTGAATGAAACAAATAGTAGTATGTTTGTTTATTTTTAAACTTTACTGAAACAAAGTTTCAAGAGATTTGGCGTACCTACCGACATTCTCCATTCTGTCTGAAAAGGTGTCTTTTTGGTCACTGGATTGTTGACAGTCAAACCGAATAAATATCAAACCTAGTGCCAAACATAGCACGTTTATGATACCTACTTAACATTACTTTTGGTTGCATAAGAGAAAAAAGCCATTTTTTTACATTTTGAACTATTTTTCCACGCCACTAGTGAAAATTGAACTCACGATCGGTTTCGTTACATAAGGTCTTACTATATATACTGCCGATATAATATAGGGCCAAAAGGAATTGTTTATAAATGTATCTTAGCGAGTGAGAAATTCAAAAGTGGATGTAACGCTAAACAAATAGCCAGGAACATACGTGACACGTGCCCGCGGGATATAGGCCAGGTGGAGAGGTCACGATAAAAGCTCTTACTTAACCGCACACGTCTTCTGCCAGAAACTGAAACGGGGACAAGGACGTCATATTTACTCTACCACTGTCAAAAAATACAAAACAAACGGAAAAAAATCGCATTCCAAACAAACGGCTAATAATTGTCTGTCAAGTTGTAACGAACTACACAGAAAACATATACCTATAAGCGGAAATATTCACAATAATGCATGCGGAATGCGTATAGAGCCGCGACTGGCTCGGTTGCCTAGTGCAATCACAATTATCTATGCTACGCGAGAACAGCACGTATGACGCTTAGACCCAACACAAATAAACACTCAAATTAGAAATTCCGACGCCTTAGCGAAAGGTGTTTAATAACAAGGATTGAAGGATCGAAGGATTGAATCCCATTCGACACATAAAAAAATGGTTATGCGCATCCCCTTCACTAATTAGTAAATACGCGCACAAGATGGAATGACGACAGCTGTCCGAACCGAAGCATTAAAACTTTGCGAATTACTTTTACGCACAGGAGATGGTTCGTCTTTCGTTTTAAAACGTAAAATTCCCGTAATAGTAAATAAATGAATCTTGACGTGAGAGCCATTAGGATGTACCAAGTCGTCGTTTGTCAGAGCATTAAAAAATTAAACAGTGATTTTATACCTAAATCAGATTGAAGCAGGCCAGATACGACGCCTACAAATGCTTTGGCAGTGCAAGTTTGTACAATTTTTAAAAAGGAATTTTCCATATTTGTACAAATAAAATTTTAAACTATATACATTATTTATACGAGCTCGTAGCTTTTTAGCCTGAGTCGTGAGGTCGTGACGAGGCGCAGCTCCTCTCACACCGGTTCTAGTAGGAGTGAGTTGTATGCGTTTAATGCGTTACAAGCACACAAGGTCAGGACCGAACGGTGCGACGAGATAATTTAATGTTGTTATACAAAGTGATTTAAATAGTCAACGATCGAACGATTGTTTGAAAGCTCAATATCATACTAACTAGTCTGCAACCCATTAAGTTAGGCAACCTTGAAATTACAAACGCAACATTATACTAACAACCTGTTTAGTAATAAAACTAATAAAGAAAAGGAAAACAACGGTATAAAATATCATTAGGTATTAAAATAATTAAATTTCAAGCTTCGATAAATAAAAGGTTTTCCTGGAACAGATAGGCTAACGATGAAGATAACACAATCAGCACGAATCCCAAATGTTTAGAATGGTTCGGCAGTCTTATTTGTAAGTTCAAAATAACGAAAATCTTCATTAGAACGTTACGTAATTACATGATTTAGTAGACTCTTAATGAATACGAGCGACCGTTGGACAGACAAATAATAGAAATGTTCTGACTGTTCTGAGTGACACTCGTTCCACGTCTATATATTTTTTTAAAGTAATTTAACTTTTTCGGTTATCTTGACTAAGGACTGATTTGCTGCGGTTTCGCCAAATACAACACCGTTTAATAATGAGTTCAACCGTTTAACTTATTTATTTTTATTGTTAAAATATGATGTTAAAATTATCATGTGTCGGTAAATTTATATTTAACTTTTTTTTCTATTCCCGTCGTTATTTTTGTGACAGCGTCGTTTGTCACTTTCTTGCAGGCTGAATTCGACTTGGTGAGGAAATCCTGTTGGTCTCGAGCAGAACTGCAGACTTACGGGTCTTACTTAAAAGTCCCTTGACCAGAGCCCAGCACCGTTCTATGCGGCGACAATGTGGGACATTTGATGGGTTAAGGTCTTTATGCACGATTTGTATGGCATTACGTTCAAGGAAGCTGATTGTTTCCTTAGCATAGCAGGCTGTCACCAGATCTGGCCAAAATAATGTTGAAGTATCTTGCTTTTAAAATGTATCTGCCGTTTCTATAAGCACTCGTAATTATAGATTTCCTAATCAATTGTGCCAGTCGTGACGAAAGCTCAGCTACAATCACCGCATTGACGAATTGCCTGCCACACTAAATATTTGGAACCAAACTTTTCAACTTCAATAGGTAGTCGTTCCTGAATCGTGAAGAACCTCTCCTTCAGCTAGCGTGTAATACTGGTCACCTGTGGCCCTAGCCAATATGCATTACGCTAACTGGCGATTCTATTCGTTTCGTTCTTGAACCAATTGCGTCACTGGTGTACGACGTGATACGAAGAGTCACGTGATCTACCAGTGGCGCGATTGGTTTAAGAACGAAACGAATAGAATCTCTAGATAACGAACGTAGTGCATCTTGGTTAGGGCCAACCCTAGTTATGTTAAAATATCGGCTTTCACGTGCCCAAAAAGTCATACAATATTCGTGCCCTAATTTTGATGGTCTTTCTTTGTTTTGCTGTAGTTTTAAGCACCTTACACTTTTGTTATTATTCGTACAAACTCGTTTTTTTGCACTTCTTATCATGGATTGGATAGTGTATTTTTTTTTGCTACATCACTTTCATACGGTATTTCAGTACCATCATGAAGAACTCCGTAGGTTAGGTTACGTTGGTTTTATAAAATTCCTAAAATATGTACAGTTAAGAGTTTAAAGCTAGTTTGCAAATGAAACGGTTGGGAAACGATGCATTCGGACAAATTATTTCTGCCAAAAGGCTCAGACATACAGAGATTCCTATGAACCGTCCGAATGATTTTCTTCTTGAGCTCAGATTCACGGGGCCTCCGTGTTCTTTATAACCTTCGGCGTCTGGATAGTGAACGAGGTCTTTGAGAGGATTCTGAAGCCAAAAATCTCCATAAAAAAATCGTAAACGTTTCGCTCCCTTAAACCATGTTCGATTTTTTAAATTTTTGAATAAGTTGTAAATATCATGAAAACTATATCGTACGTTTTCTTGAAAAAGAAAAACATAAACGTTCAGACCTAGGTTTTTATAATAATTACACAGCATATTAAAAAATCGTGAAAATCGGTCATTTTTCGATTTTTTGATTCGGGGGTGAGAAACGTTTTCGCCCGGAGCTAAATTTGTATGGCTTTTTTATGACAGCTACGCGATTTTAGCGGCGCTTCACATTAATCCTTAAGGAACGATTTAAATATAACATCATCATCGGCCCTGCGGTCAATTATCAATTCTTTAGCGTAGAAATTATTAGGACGCTCACTGTCCATGCCAGCTGATAGGTAGATAAATACCATAAGGCAAATCCGCTATTTGTGAGACCTGCAATAAATAATCCAAATAGATACCCTTAGACTCTACACATTTGGGTCTTCCATTAAAAATCAGTGATCTTTGAAGCTAAATAAAACAATGTTTTCGATAATTAAGTTAATCTTTTTTATTTATGTGAATAATAATATCTCGATCAAATGACGTCCGCGGTGTTTGATTGTGCTTTGTACGAATGGTCCAATTTTGAATTACTTTCGCACATTTTTGCAGAAGTTGTGCGTGGTCTGTTTGCGTAGACTTAAGGTCTAAGATCCGAATAGGAGACGAGCTTCACCCACCTAGTTATTCGATAAAAAGTATTTTGTATCAAATTTAATATGTTAATTAATATATGGCGAATAGGTAGGCTGAAAAAATTCAGTCCATTATATTCATACTAAATTCAAAATTTAAAGAGGCACTGTTTTTTAAAATTGCATCTGCTCGTTGAATTGACAAATTACATACCAATCGAAATCAAAACCAGTTTTTAAGATACCTAACTGATCGCACAATCAGTTAACACCACAGCGGGAAAGTTTGGATTTGCACGCAGCACTTGGATTCCCTTACATTTTATTGCCATTTTAGATGTTTTTCTGAACATGCTCGATTCCGGCGTTAACCACAGATTTATTCAGTTGGGTATCCTAGGCACTCTGGAAGTCCTGTATCGATGCTCGAGGTATTCATTATCAGATTTCACTAAAAGCATTCCCTTGCGAGGAACAAAGGCTTCGAAATAGCCTCTTTAGTATGAAAAACGCACTCTGACCCGTTATTTTTGCTCCTGAGTGCATTATGATTTAACATAGCCCCACAAAAAAATAATCTAATGGCGTTAAATCATAAGATCTTGGGCCTGGGCGCACTCGATGTCTCGAAATCTGCTGATTACACGCCTATTGAATTGCTCCTTCAATAAATCCATGGCACGGAACGTCTGTCTAATTTAACTGTCGCTTTGATACTCTTCATACAGTTTCTATTATTTCTGAACGTTGGTGACCTGGATACACCGCTCTTTATTAAATGACAGATATTCACGGTAATGTTTTTCACAAAATGGCGGGAAAAATAAGCTATAGTAGGTTGTTAACCAAGGGATGACAGTGATCATCCGCAGTCCGAGACGGCTGCACTAGTGCCAGCGAATGCGCTTATAGTTCGAGGGTTCAATTTGATAATTCCACTCGAGGTAAACCCTCTACTTTTCATTTTGACTGAGAGCTTTTCATAGCTTTTACATTTTAGAAGTGTAAACAGGTATATGTATTAAGTGTGTACAATGTTTGAATGTTGTATTGATAACACAATTTCCCGTGAAGAAAGTATTTAGTCGCTTACCGTTATCATGGCATTTAATGTGGATATTTTAGTGTTCCTTAAGGCAACGTTCGAAGGTAAATAAATGTTTACTTGTTGTAATGAACTTAACCTATTTTATCAAATATTATTGAAAGAATCATATTATTAGTATTTTTACTTATATTTTATAATAAATACCTAATAATAGTCTCTCATACTCAGTACAGTGTTTTCAATCTACGAATGATTATGTAGGTATAGTTCAGGAAATATATGAATCAGTGGTCTGTAATCTTCACCGAGATCTTTTTTTTAATAACAAACAAACGCGAATCGTAAAACTGCCCTCGTTCTTCAAACAGCACAGCGGGTTGAAAGGTTTTGATACTTGAGTCACATTGTGGATAAAATGACATGGATAAGTACAAATTATTATATTGAAATTTACATTTTTATTGATAATTGCAATATTTCGTTCGTTCGATTCACTAGCACTAGTACCTACTTGGACGTGTGGAATCATATCAAATCATCGTAACGCGTATCCTTATTAGTTTCTCGGTTACTAATTATATAGTGTATCAAATTACACACCCTACCGAATGACCCACGATTACCACTACGTTACGAGTAAAACACTCGTACTCGTAATGCACCAACCAGTGAACTCAGCTTACTTTAAAATGTTTAACGTTTAGATTTATAGATCGCGAAATAGAAAAAAAACCAGTTAAAATCAAATTCCACAAAACGCGTTCGTGTTCGTTTAGGTTCCGACATTAGGTACCTAAGCTATACTAGGTCACACAATAATTTGCACGCTTGTATGAATCAACTGCTAACAAATATCTAGTGGGTCGTGGTATGCGTGCGTAGTGGGTGTCATGAAGTCCCTTACCATCCCGCACACACACACATTCGGATAAACTTTCTAAATATAAGGAGTTAAGACGGGTTAGCCGCCAATCTGTTGTTAAGAAAAAAATAATGATTCGTTTAGTGTGACTCAACGGAGCGAGTCCCATCGAGGTCTGGGTCACATTCCAGGCCTGCGAGCCGGCGGCGGTCGGGCTCTGCCAAACCGGACTGCGCTTGTGCTCGTCCATTTTTTGATGTCCTGAAGTTCACGTTATTTTCGTGAACGGAATCAACTGGAAAGGAAAATCCTTCGTTTTGGAATTTTCGGGACATTGCTTCGATTCTACTATTATTTCTAGTGTTTATTCAAACTTAACTATGAATTTGGGCTGTATTTAGGGTTCCATAGTAAAATTAGAAACCCTTATAGTTTCGCCATGTCCGTCAGTCCGTCCGCAGCCTAGCTCAGAGACTCTTAGTACTAGAAAGCTGTAATTTGGCATGAATATACATAACAGTCACGCCTAAAAATAAAATATTTGAAACAAAATGTTTTTAGTGTACATCCCCTAAACTTAACGTGGTGATGTTCTTTTTTCATGTCTACCCCATAGTATTGGGGGTCGTTGGATAGGTCTTTCATAAAATATTGTGGATTTATGTAACCATTTTTTTATTAAAGCATCCGTTTATGAAATATTAAGCTTTAAAGCGCTAATTTTTGTTAGAGTCACGTGTCGTCGTCGTACCCTACAGCCAAAACTACAAATAGAAAAATCTGAAAAATATCTTTAATGAAAGCGCATAATCGCATATAACGAATTTAAAAGAAAAACTATAGGTTTTTGAGATACAGCTGATTGTGTTTATACCTACTAAAATCATCTAAAACGGCACTTAATGACTTTAAATAGAAAATTAGTTATTATTTGTTGTTTTTGTGTTCGTAGTACTTACCGGCTTCGGTACCCTAAACTGAGCATGGTCGGACATGCTCTTGGCCGGTTCTTTTTAAAATAATTTGTTACGTTTCGTGTTTTGTTTGGCTTCATTCCTCGGTCCTCGCCGAAGCTCCCCGCGGTCCCGGCGGCCGCGGACGGGGCATGTTTTTGTCCACCATCTGTCGGGCAGTCAGGCAGCAGGTGTCGCTTTGCATACTAAGCAGGTGATTTAAATTTGCCTTTCTTTCGTGGTCTTTAAATATTATTTGCCAACTCTTAAGTGCTGAAGCTATGGCCAGCAATGATTTGGGGTCCACCGGTATGCTCATTTCCCCCCCCGCAACATAATTTTTCAACGTAGCTAAGCCACGTGTGAGTAGAATATTGTGTAGAAGTTTATCATAATGCATCAAACTACTACTTTACCAATACAATAGTTTTTTATTGACATCTAATTGTTAAATTATAGCCGTGATTCCGATAGATACTGAGGACTTAGTATGGGATCTCCTTAAATAAAATAGTAATCCTTTTGCAATATTCTTTATTCTTGACGTTGGCCGGCCATCAGACCTTCACGCGAACTTGTTTCGACAGGCGGCGGTCGTTATACAAACGCCCGAATATTCCAATTATTATCTAAAATTAATCATCGTAGGCGCATACTTTTCCGAGATTGATTCATTTTTATTTATACGAATAGATTAGAAATCCAATTAAGTCTTGTTACTACTTGCGCCGTCTTCATCTCATCGTTTAGAAGCCCCACCGAACATACCTTTCACTATTTGAAATAAAAACAAGCCGTAACGACCATTTACCTACCTATATTTTGCTTTTTTAGGGTTCCGTAGTGAACAAGGAACTGTTATAGTTTCGCCATATCCGTCTGTCCGTCTGTCTGTCAAGTCAACACCCTTTTTCTCTGTAATGGCTAAAGCAATCGGGCTGAAATTTAGAAGATTTATAGTATTTAGTCGTAGGTAGAAAGTAGTAGGTTAGTACGGAGAAACAGTTTTTAGGTTGGTTACTACAGTAATCTAATTAGATAGTGAAAGGGCCATAGGCTAGAGAGCTTTACACCGCAGATCCTTTGGGACTGTTTCAAAAGCAATGTTCATTTCGTAGGAAGATAAACACCCGACGGATGTTGGAAGATTTCTTTCTTAGGTTATGGACTATGTAGGTACATAAAGCTATTTAGGTACCTAAAAATGTTAGTTAATGTGACTAAATTTGTGAAATTGATATCTACTGTAAAGTTCTGCTTGCAATGTTTAGGTGGTCTCTAAGAGGTAGGTCCTACCTAGCTGCCGTAGTCTTAACATGCGTGTTCTTCCCTAATGCGCAATTCTCACAGCGGGCGGGAGCGGGTCACCGTATTCACACATAGCGCCGAAACCGCGACGGGCCCGAAGGGCGGGGGCGTCCCCGAAACGAGAATGCGTGTATTAACGACCAAGGACGCCAGCGACGGACTGCTGCGCCAGCGACGGACCCGCCGCACCCGCGCGCTATTAGTGGCGGGCGGCGCGAGCGGCAGTCCCGACCTGCGCCCGACCCGTCCCGCCGCGTGTGTGTGAATGCTTCTATATAACTCCTTGCTAAAACACCCGCCGACCTACCGACCCGTTCGGCGCACGACCCGCTCCCGTCCACTGTGTGAATTGCACTTTTGAGTTATTTTTACGTTCCTAAAAACCTTCAATCGCGGACATTGCTGTGAATGTAGCAGCCACATAGAGCTGAATGAAGGTTATGTTTATTAAAAGGCTTATAGGTAGGGGAAGTCCGGGAGAGATGAACCCCACTTTATTTAAACGTGCTTAAAATTTCATATATTAGTCATAGCATCTTTTAATTGGGCCCATGTGTGTCAAATCTAGTGAGGTATAATTTGATATTATTAGATTGTGGATTAAGTAAATATATCTTTTTTATTATTATTTAACAAAATACAGAAATTTGGTCAAATCTCCCACCCCTACGGGTGAGTTGACCAGGGCGTGCGGAACATTTGACCATTTGTCTAAAAAGAAAAAAAGAATAACGCTTGTGTAATTAAAAATATTTAATCCGAATCATATCCAAAATGAAAAACTAGTGTCACCTACATGATGTAATCGAAATTTAACAATATTAAAGCATTTTTTGGCTTATAAACCATAGATATCCATAGCTTGAAATTATAATCTTGATTCTAACAGAAAACTAATCAAACTTGAAACAATAATGGCACATCAGGAATCACTTATGATTATGCACATTACTAACATTTAAAGCTAATATTATAAATGGGTCTTTCTTACAAATGCAATAAATATTCAACATGAAGCCTTTTTTTGGCTTTTTAACAAAATGTTAAAGGAAATGAATTATAGTTTCCCTTCTAACATAAAGTTAAACAGGCTTTAAAAAATCATGGCACATCCGGAAACACATTTTATTATATTATAATGGTTTACTAAAAATCAGAGCGCTCCCGCTCTGTTCGAACCACTGATCATGTCTCCCTACTTCCAGAGCGGTCAAGTCTCCCGCCACCCCCTTGCCTTACAAATCTGATGTTTTCTTTAAAACATTGCAATGTCCGGCTAAAATACTTTAAACTCCACAATACTCCATTAACCTATTGCTACAATGTGATACTAAAACAGTTCTTGCCTCCAGAACTGTTGCGATGTAGGATACAAATATTTATTATTTTTCACTTTTAACGCGCAAAAACACATTTCCCTCGATCAACGGCGAACTTCCGTCACGGCCGCCGCCTTTGTACCAGCGTCGTTGGTGCTGTTGGTGATCTTTGAAATGGTTCAGGTCTCCTACCTGGTCAGGTCTCCCGATTTTCCCCTACATTTTGTTTGCTCTGGTTAGAGAGATATATATTTACTTTCATAAGTACTTTGTAAGGTACCTAGCGGTTATATAATTGATATCCAATGTTGAATCACGCAATATCTACTTCCTATTTCATTTTATTAATTCTAGTAGATAATTAGGTACTGTGCTTGTTTCCTCTGAGGTCCAAGAGGTAGGTATTCAAATTATAGAGCTGATAGAGCGAGAGAGATTATTGATTGGTGTCTGATAAAGAGATGGATATATAATAACCAATATCAGATTTTAGATAGACTGATTCTAAATAGGTAAGCAACCCCGCAGTTAATAATTTATACATTCTTAAATAAATCTATTAACACTTCTCAACGTTTTACAGTACCATTTAATTCGAGGAAAAAGGAGCAAAGCTTCTTAACTTAACTAATGGATAAGATTAAGAACTACCTTCCAGACATTTTCATTGGAGAATGGAAAGCTACCAAATACCATACTATACCTACTAGGGAATTCCAAAAAAATACCTAATATGCCAAAAGTAAAAAAAAGTCAGGGGAATGTCTCAAGTATGGGTGTTATGGCGGACATCGTTTTTAATTGTTTTTGCTCAGACGAATACCTACATAGGTCTGTTTTTGAAAAGAATTATGAATTATGAAGCATTGTGTTTTTATAACAATGCCCGTGCGAGCAAGGCCCGCCCGTGCAACAAGTTGAACCCGACACGTGTTTTATGCTCTCAGACTCTTGTTCCTTGCCGGTTTCCCTACAAAAAAGTTTATTTATTCTTTCATTTTAGGTAAATTTATTTAGTAACGCGATAGGTAGGTTAGTACCTAGGAATGTAATTTATTATATTTCTGCCTGTTTGGGTACCTACTAGGTATTTATGTAATTGCAGAGCACCGGGCGCAAGAGGAATATATAGAATCTGAAGCATGTAGTGCACAAGTATACTAAGTACCTAATGTTACCTACCTAATAACGATAATAAACGTTGGTGTTGTGTTATCGCGAAATTTATGAATTTTCGTAGCAACGATACCTGTACTGTCCCATTGGTAGCACACTTCGTAGGTTGATTAGGTTAGGTAGGTACCTACCTACCTAGTTATCATATCGTTGAATGTTCTTTATGAGTTTCTAATAAGCGAATCAATTATAAGGGCTTTATAATATTCCAACTTTGTGCAAGTCATCATAAGTTATACATAGGTACCTCTTTGAATTTTAAAATGAGTAATATAATTTATAGATCCCAATATCGCGTCGCACTGCACTTTCACAATGTATCACTTTCATTCACATAAAGCGCTAACCGCCAACTAAGTTCTCAAATACGTTCAACGCAAGGGCGCGCGTTCACCGAGGCGGCTGGAGGAACTTTGTTGACAAGCGCTAAGCGTGCTCCGGCCGCCATGTTTGGAGCCTTCGGCTAGATCCGGCGGCTTTCGGCTGAGACTGAGAAAGGCAAACATCGCCCTCTCATTCGCACTCTGGTTTTACGGCATCTAGATACTACATCGACATTGCGATGTATAACTGTAAAAGTTAGGAAAGTTACCGACCGACGCCGATGATAGTTTACATATTATAACGTTGAAATTTACTTTTGAATTTAGCTCGGATTTATTAAATTGTGTCGTAATAGGTATTGGGATGGTGGGTAAGAAAAGGAAGGAAGTTTAACACATTCAGATTCAACACATTAAAATATAAAAATTCGGATTATCGAGTGTTTTCAATATAAATATGAATAAATTGCTGTACATAATGGCGTTGCGAATTAAACATGACAATGTACTTAATGTGACGTTGGGGTCACGTCATCACGTGTCACAGGTGTCACAGGTTCATATTTCATTCTCCATTGTGACCTCTAAGGTCTAATTTCACACATCATAATTAATTAGGTAAATAATATTTAGGAGAAATATCTCCTGGTGAAATATCTATACATAGTTTAGCAGTGAATTGAATATGAGCCAACATTTTACCGAGCGAAGCCGGGTTTTCATCTTGTACCTATCTTAATAAAAGCGCATATACCTAACGAACTTATGGGAAAAAAAACTATCACGGCTAAGTATACATAATTGGTTTTTGAGATACAGGCGGTTAAAGTGTTTATAACTACTAAAATAATCTAAAATGGGACCAAATGACTTTTAAAATAGAAAATTAGTTATTACTTGGTGATTTTAACCGACTTCAAAAAAAGGAGAAGGTTCTCAATTCGTCGGGTTTTTGTATATTTAAGTATGTATGTTCCCCGATTACACGGAGACCACAGGACTGATTTGAAAAACAATTCGTTGTTTGAATGGGTATACGTTCTAGTTGGTCTCATTGTCAACACGTCAGGATCTGATGATGGGATCTTGGAGAAATCAAGGGAACTCCTCAAATATTATAGGCACACCTATAACGATTTCGGTATTTTTCACTATAACTCGTACATTTGCCTTCGAGAAGTACTATATGGTGAAGTGGAACTGACGATGAAGACCACAGATGGCCACCGAAACTCTGTAACGGTATCTATTTAAACGGTGGCGATAAGATATCTCGATTAAGATATTTGAGCCACTATGAGGAAGCACATTTAGGTTTAAATATGACTATGACATTCTCGAGGTGTTGCCTGCGGCGAGCTTGAAATGTTCTATAGTTTCACATTAATTGAGAAGTGGGACTACATTACAGCATAAATAAGATGTCAATGTGTCTAATTCCGTCTACGGGGCATCACCGTACACAAGCGTTTATGGCCAATCTAAGAACGGTACGCCA
Organism: Acleris sparsana; assembly: GCA_923062465.1. Lineage (NCBI taxonomy): Eukaryota > Metazoa > Arthropoda > Insecta > Lepidoptera > Tortricidae > Acleris > Acleris sparsana. The sequence goes on along the minus strand of OV281285.1, from coordinate 25,794,866 downwards.
TTGCTACATCTGTGGATAAAGCAGGGGAACTTGTTAGTTCGATCTCTTAAATAGAGATGGCGCTGTGTTGTCTACGATTGAAGAAAACAGTGTTTGAAATTTAGTTGTGCTCCGAACTCGAAACGCGAGTGTTGTGTTTTCCCAAAGGTATGTTTCAAACCGTACAAGTTACGACTTTGTGAGTGTGCTTAATATGTTGTTTAAGATGTGCACCAACGGCTTCTTCTTTCTATTTTGCATGAATATCAGGTGTTTTAGAATTATTTGCTGCGTAAAATTTGTAACCTCAGAATTGTCAAGTGGGAAAAACCGTCTAAAATTAAAGGGGCAACACCGTCATATGCCGGTAATTCCGAATTCCAGATATAGTCAACCTTTTTGATCAGCTGTTAAATTACTTAGCACGATGTTTTGTGTTTTTAAAACAATCGCGAAGATCACGTGACTCGTCTACCAGTGACGCGATTAGTTTAAAAACGAAACGAATAGAAACGCTAGTTAGCGTAATGCATCTTGGCTAGGGCTTCTGAAGTGGATCTGGCCAGGCAAAATATTTCTTAACAAGTATTATTATTATCTTTGACGGATAAGAGTAGGTAGGGACTTCATATGTTAAGTTTTGATTGTATTTTATTTTTTTAAATTTTACCTACCTTTGTCGTTGAGTTCAGTACAAATTATAATTATGTAAGTATTGAAAAATTCTGTTAATAAACAGTTTTTTTTATTATATAACGGTTACGTTTCCTATTCTATTATTGTATCTTTAGAGTTTGATTTATAATAAATACTTAAAAAATTAAACCATTGATTTTTATTAATTAATTTAAAATAATTTTATTAGATAGGTAACACCTATTTATAACACCTGTTTATACTTCAAATTATTATATTTAATAATTGACCGCACTCAGATAATAAGTACATCGTATAATTTACACTCTTAATAAAAAAAGTAAAAAAAAAACATTATTTTACAACCTTAGTAAAAAAAGGATCAACACCTCTGATTTTAAGAATATGCCGGAATAGCCCCGAAAAACGTTTTTCGCCGATAAAAGCTAAATTCGACCGTATGTTTTACCCGTTACAGAACAGACTCGATTAAAATCCTCTATATTTCTTTCCAAATTGGATATCATTTGAAATAACCGTCTGATTATCGAGATATTGCTACTAGCCGGATTTACCCCAAAACCTCGGGAAAATCCGTCTAATGACAATGTTTTAAAAAAAATATTAATTAAATATACAAGTAAGTTACGCTTTTTCTTAAATATCATTTCAAAAGCCAACTAAGTTCTTAGTCGATTCCATTCACAAATTCTAATAATAGTTCAAAAAGACAGCAGTTTTCATGAATCAAAGTCAAACTAAAATAAACTATGCCGGTATTAGACACATTGACCTAAAAGTATAAACAAAAAAAAATGTTTTAATAACTTAAACCTGCCTTTAAAATGCAATAAATAACTTCTTATAAATCAGGTAGGTCAGTCAAACTGAAGTCGGCGTCCCACAATATTTTAAACCAAAATCCGAATACAGTTGGACTGGCCTACCTACCTACCATTTTATAAGAAGTCATTTCTTGCATTTTTGAAGGCGGCTTTTTGTTTTTATCTTTGCAGTACTTAGCGGCTTTGGAAACCTACACTGATCATGGTCCGACATGCTCTTGCCCTGATTTTTTTTATTTTTCTTTAAAAAAAAACAATTACTAGTTTATAAATAAATTGTAGAAGTATCTAGCTATCTATAATACGATGATGATGATGATAGAGAGAGAGCGTCGATTTTGGAAGTTGGTATTTAGACCTAAAAAAATAAAAATCTGTGTATTTCGATAAAGTCCGATTTTTACATGCTTACTTAGACTCTAAATATTGAAATAGGAAGATTTTTAGGCGAGTCAAATCATTAATAATTATTTAATTGTAGGTACATTGTTTTTTTTTTACATTTATTTCATGGTTATACGAGTATAACTTACTTGGGTAGTCATGTCATAATTTATTATTTATTATTTCATTGTATGTACATTGGTTTTTTTTATATCTATAGGTATTTCAAGCTTATATAAACTTACGGTATGATTTTGTTAATCTTTGGAACGAATGGTAGACGTACATTATTCCAGATGGACATAGGCTAGGTAGGTACTCGTATAGAGGTATTACGTATAGATGTTGGTTGAACAGTAAACCCAGCCCAAGTAGGGATACGCTTACGTTGAAAGAGGCGCAGGAATAGCCTAGGTAGGTAGGTACTTAATCACTTCTATTTCAAAAGGACTTCTGTTGCATATTATGTTATGTACCTAGTACGTATGAATGAATTTCAGAAAGTACCTACTTACTCTATTGATTTTGACGCAGTTTTCACCATCATTTAGACCACTTTTCCAGAAAGCTCTTAACTACCTAGTAAGTACCTATAGTTACGAGTAATATATTGCACACGTGTGTACAAGGGCGGGGAGAGTTCCTACTTTACACGTACATAGAAGGTATTGCGGACTCACTTCTGAATTACTTATTTAAAAATTCACAAGGTTTTGAAACTAGGTAGTAAACTTTTTTATAAATAGGTACCTATGCATATCTAAGTCTGTGTCTGTTCGTCTGTTACAGAGCTGGATTTTCCCTTGCCATAATATTATGATAGTGACAAATGTCGACCTTAGCGATAATTAGATCTCACATAAACTTTTTTCAAAACTGGTAGCTCACTTTCTTGGCCGACCGTACGTACCAAAGTTACAATCTCGTTTAGTTTTAGTTTATGAACGGGTAGTGATTAACGAGTTCTAATCAGACGCGACGTGGCAGACAAGAGCTGGGAATTATAACTTTACCTGCATCACCTCTTACACTTTTTTAGTAACGCTGTCGTTTCTCTTGTATGACTAGGTCCAACTAACGTTGGCTCCTGCGATACGTTATCTTAGTAAGTAGTGGCTGTCAAAGGGGGCGTGGGTCTATCAGGGCCGGTGCAGGAAAGGTTCGCTTCTCGGGCAGTTTTTGCTAGCCTGCAACGGCGAATCCCATCGATGGGGCAAGTCCCCATAGGTAAATGTTTAACTTTATACCTATAGGCGACTTAAAGCCTACTGATATACGAGCGTGCGGTACACGTTTGAATCACGACACGACATTCACGACGATGGCTCGGCATGAAGCGCGAGGTGCCGGCGGTCATGAACCTACTTCTGGTTCGCGCTCGCCACTATTGTACTTAGCCTTCACTTCATAAAATGACAATATTTCGAAAATTAAGGGATTTTTACTAACCTTAAAATGTGATATTCTGGGAGTTAATTAGGCCTATCAGCCCTTAACGGGTTTACGTCGGTTTCTGGGCCACCCTGTATATCAAAAATACTTTAGACACCTAATTTGATCAGATCGGATTCTCTTGAATACCGATTGGTTCCGCTTTAAGTAGGTATAGCTACTGGCCTTTAAATATGTAGTTAGATTTATATAACTGTTTTCTTAGAATAATTAATTAGGTAGGTATATATATTTATTTGTTCATTATGTAGACAACGCTACAATTAAATTCATATAGAACTACAAAATATCATTACATACCTATGTATTTTCAACAGGAGTTATTGAGGTTTTTTAGGCGTGTTTTGGCCGCATTTAAGGACGAGTCGTAGACGTGCACGTGCCGGTGAACTTTCCACTGAGTTGTATAACTAGTATGAATTCTCATACAATAATCATGTCACACCGCTTGCGTGACGTGCACGTGCGTGCGTGACCACGCGCAGCTCTCTTGTGTTCATTTACAACTGTGCCGGTACACGTGGTGGTTTTAAACATGAATCTCTAATTACCAGAAAACTTAATGCAGCTTTTATGGCTGCGTTTATCGAGTAACCAAATATGGATAAAACATGCGTCACTTTCTGACACGTCTATAAGTACGAGAGTGACGGATGCTTTATCCACTTTTTGTCGCGCGATAAACGTAACTTTACTAGGCCCACAGGTTAGGATAGACAAAAACAAGAAAACGTAATTGGCTATAAACTTAATAAATTGTTGGTAATTTTCAGGGAATTAATTATATTTTTATGTGCCTACTTAAACCTAAGAAATCCGATGAACTCAGTCACTATATATATATTCAAATATATTGGTTAAATTACATCCATTGATCTATTTATATCGATCAGAACTGTCTAGCTCTAAAAACTTTTGAATTGGTTGTGGTTGTTATGAAAAACTGGGTTAAATGTCTACAACATATTTTAAATTCGTAAAAATCGGACTTATGATGGGACTTCACAAGGTTAGGGTCTTCCTTAATAAAACAACGTTGTGGTTCAGAGGTCAATAAAAGAATGTCTGATGTAATGTTTGAAAGTAAAAAATAAACAATTTTCTAAAAAAAGAGAGAAAAGGTTTTGCAAAGAAAGCGGTGTAAAAAAGTCATTAAAAGGCTGGCAAAGCGCCAGCGCAGGTGTTATAGACTAGGTTTAAGGGAAAAGAAACGTTATCGCATTTTGTATTGAGCTTCACAATCCACTTAATAATTAGTACTTGTTGCACGAATTTCAAATCTTGATTAACTTTTGAGACAATATACCACATTGACCGTTTTACATTCTTATAGGACGTAAGGTACCTACTTGACCTACCGGCGGTGACAAAGCGATAACCTATCAACTATGTTCTGGCTCAAGAAGCAAACAAAAGATATTCGTATAGGTGGATCCCGCGTCAATATTTAAAAGAGACGCATATCGATCGCTGGCTCTACTCTTTTCCCGCTCATCGTCATTGGCGGTTGTGCTAGTGCCTAAGTACTAATATAAGAAAAGCAAGCTTTCAAAAATCCGATGGTTGCTAACCATCTTTATATCGTTATAGATATTAAATTAAATTATTGTTCAAAATAAAAAAATATGAAATAAACCTAAGGATGATTTCTAAATACCTATTCAACGATAACCCACTTGCCATATTTATGATACTTACCCAATTCGACAATTCTTTTTCTTTATTTACAATATGGCGACTACTTGCCGCCATATTGAACTTTAATTACGGCCATATGTTCAGAGACCCTCACAAGATTAAGACAAATCGATTGACATAAGAATCATCAAAATCGGTCTACGAGTTTGGTTTCTAGAGCGCCACAAAGGAACGAACATACATACAAACATATCATCATCATCATATCTCCTACGAGTACAAAATATATAGGCTGATTACTCTAATTTGCGTCTCGTCTCGCAGTCAGGTAAAAACGCTTTGGCCCACTTCACTGGTACTCACTACGCTACGCCATCTAACGGCAAGTAGCGAGACTATAGATTAAAAACGTTGACTACTCACAGATGACGCTACCGAGTCTTTAGAACCGCAGACCACGGGTTTAAGTTGAACTTACCTGTAACAATAATGTAAATTTAAATAAATGACAAAACTCAAGCAATGTTTAAATGGTAGTCGAGGCTAGTTAGAAATGCGTAATAATAACTTTTTTTTTTTTATGGCATAGTGAAGGCAAACGAGCACACAGGTCACCTGATGGTAAGCGGAAACTGTGACCCATAGACATTCGCATTCACAAGACTAAGACTGCAAATGCGTTGCCAATCCTGAGGACTAAGATGGAATGCCTCTGTGCTAGTCATTACACCGGCTGTCTTATCCCCAAACCGGAACACAACAGTGCGAACACTGCTGTTTGGCGGTAGGTTAATGGATAAGATGGTGGTAGCGATCCGGACGGACTCTGCACAGAGTCCTACCACCCGCAAAAACTTAAAAATACGTAATAAGTAATAACTTTATCTAACATGGGAAAAAGATTACTGTTTAGGTACATATATGCGCTTCTGTGTGCCACCATTATATGCAGTTGAGGCGTATTTAGGTACCTACCTACCTACTAATTTACATGCGAACTGACATTTCCTGCTTGCGACATACTTTTCACATGCGATAGCTAAGTAAAACAACAGTCCCTCACTATCGCAGTCAATTCGCACTTAAATTAGGTATACTCGTGGAGTAACACAATTGTAGGTAGGTAGGTACAGAAATGGTAGTAAAGTTACGGATAGAAAAAAATATGATTAAGTCGAAGCCATTCGAAACCCTTCAGTACTTAAACTGCGAAGAAACCGATGCCGTTACTACAAGCACAAAAACATTTTTGAAAAACAAGTAGATAGAAAGATATGAAGTAGGTATGAACACTTCATCTAATCTACGGAACAAATGTAGTCTACTTAATGGTGATAGTTTATCTTTCGAATTCGTCATTAATTAGATGCTTTCATTTAAGATATTTTCTAGTTTTTTAGTATTTGTATATAGTTTTAACAGTAGGAGTTGGGGTTAAAGAGTTCAATATATTTTAAAAAGTCCCACAAATCTTAAAATTGCTAATTACATATTGGGTTACCTTTGTTTCGGCGAAAAAGGTATGTTTGCCAAATGTATCGTTTCCCAACCGTTTCATTTGCTAACCCGCTTGGTTTACTGTAACCGTAAATACTTCATGATTTTATAAAAACTAACCTAACCTACAGGGGCTACAGGGGTCTACAAGATGGAACTGAAATAAACCCTGAAAATTTTATATAACATTGGGTCGACAAATGAAAAAGTTTGAAAACAATAAAGTTGGCAAACATATTTTTTTCAAACGTCAGGCTCCCACACATAATAGCTATACAACCATAACCATATGTACTACGGTGTTGTAAAGTAAAAAATACTCTTGCTTTACATGTACGGAAAACACCTATCCTAATAAAAAAAATAACCTACTTCATAATAAAACTTTGGTTTAAAATTTCACTTTAGTAGTTTCTGAGAAAAAATGACTGTGCAATACAGACACGGACAAAAAGAAATGGCAAAACTAGAGTTCCTAGATTGACTTCGGAACCCTAAAATAAGATATTCAAAAACACCGTACTAAATAGACATAAATGGCCTGAATTTTTTTGACTCGTAAAGGTTCATTGCGGCAAAGGTGTCATCAAGTGAAAACATACATGGAAATTTATACATAGAAATATGATTAAGCAATCGTCCCCACTACTCAACAGTATTTATTTAACTATCAACATATAATGATCATCAACCAAGGTCAGTCTGTAACCTCTAAGGCTCGACGTCCTATTTTAGGACTCCGAATTGTAGAACTATTGTTTAACTTTGTAAATTAACGGCCCAAAGATAACTATCGACCAAGTCGTGTCAAGGAACTGGTACAAATAGTATTGTCCCCTGTTAAAAAGATTATGATTTCAAAGGGCTGAACCATTCGATTAGGCAAAATATAGCTAAGATTTCAGAGGACTGAGCACTTATAAACTTGAGCAGGGCAAGGCACAAGTCAAACATGGTAGAACGCCGTACTTGGGTTCATTGCTAAGACCTACTTGTAAGCTGTGCGCTCGTTCCCTGAAAACCATAATTGCAAAATATCTTATTGCAGATATACATGCTTACCAAAATATTAGATTCCCACAATACCAGTATTTTTATATATTATGTTCCTTTTTATATCAGTTTTATAAAATACCATGTTCTCAATACACCATGTTCCCTATAAAACCTTATACCGAAAATATCAAATTTCGAAATCACAAGAATGTCAAAACACTGAAATACTTTACAAACCTGATTCGGAAAACACAATTTTCTCGAAAGAACTTGATCTCGCCTTAGCATGATCATGTAATACTAGATTTTTCAATGAGCAGATTTCAGATAAACCATATTTTCGATATACCAGATTTAAGAACACCAGATCCCCACAATATCAAATATCAAACAAGTACGGTCAGGTGCTTCAGGACTTCGTTTGCGTTAAATACCAACTTTGTCACTCCTTTTCTCTTCTTTTGGGGATGAGTTGTAAAAATGCTGAAATACATGTCTAATGAATTTTATTCAGAGATATTCAATCCAAGATTCAAAAAATAGGTCAAAAAAAAACTCTATCACCCACTCGGTGTTTGCATTTCAAAAAACCCAGTATTTTCCGATATTTACGTTACAAAAGCAAATCCAAATTTAATGTTTCTAGCTTCCGTAGTATTGGCTGGGCGACGATGAATCAGTCCGTCAGGACCAGTCTCTTTTATTATACATAAGACTAGCTTTTGCCAGCGACTCCGTCCGCGCGGAAGTCGTTTATCGCAGTTAAAAAAGATTCCGGGGAATTGCAAACCACCTCCTTTTTTTGAAGCCGATAAAAAAATGTGTATATATAAATATTTTGAATTCACCAAATGTTTTTTTTTTCATTATTTATTTTTTTATTCGTAGACTGTATTTGCCATTTGCTAATGATAAAGTTCAGTACCTAGTTATAAATAGTTGACAATAAAAATTTGATATTTACAGTTGGTTTTGTTGTCTAACCGTACTTATGTAATCTACCAAAGTAAAAATCCGGTGTTTTAGGAATTAAGGCATTCGGAAATCAAGTATGATCAGCATTTGGTGTGTAGGGAATTAATTAAACTGGCAATCTGATATTTTGAGTATCTGGTAGCTTAAGAAACTGGGTGATTCAAGTACATTGTGTTTTGCCGGCCTAGTGTTATCAAAATCTGGTATTATGGGAATTCGGTTTTAAAGAGAACATGATGTTTTGAAAACACGTTAATTTGGAAATCCGATATAAAAAGAAACACGGTGAAAAGAAAGTCTGGTATTTTGTGTATTTCATATTTAAAAAAACGGGTAAATCGGCAATTAGATATTTTGCAATTATGGTTTTAAGAGAACGAGCGAAGCTGTGATGCTCCACACCGTAGTGCCGACCATGGGTGTGAACCTCAAAAAACGCGGTCGGACGAACGGACGAGTGAACGTCGCAGAGCGGCGAGTTTAAGTAGTCCTGTCAGAGCGAACAAAACACATTTGGCGCGTGTGTTTTCAATTCGGCAGCATGGCTTCTGTCGATAAGATGCGACATTTACTCGTTCGTTCGTCCGACCGCGTCCGCGACCCCCAGTCCGAAAACGTGAATCTACGCACTTAACTTCGTAGAAAATTTATGAATATCATTTAATTATTGGAAAACAAACAGTGCAAAACAGTTAAATAAATATAATTGATCGACAAACAGTTTTCACGGTCGACATGACAAACATAATATTAACGTGACTCCTAACCTACTTAGGTAGGGTGCTAATATTATGTAATGTACTATCTGCCCAATGGAACACTGACCCACCATAGAAATGTGTCACAATGACGTTGTTATTCAAGTCGTAAGAATTATCAAACAAAATTTTCTTCTTCGTCAAATTAATTTCGATCCACCAAGTGATTTCTCCAGTGTTATAATCAGTAAATATAACAGTAATTCAAAATTAACAAAATTAAAAGCCGGGCACTTTTCAATCGGCCATCTTCCCTCCCCGAAGGTTACCGAAAGACCCGTCAAACAAATTGTTTTTAATGTCACTGTGACATTAAAAACAATTGGGCTGATAGTACGGGGTCATTTGGTGATGGAACCAGTGATGGACAAGGCACCAATAAACACTTGAAGAAGATAAGGGATATTCATTTATTTCACAACAATAAATTAGGACCGTATGCAACTTGAATTAAGAGTGAAGTGTCAGCTAAAAGTCATCATCGGTGTCGTCACCCTACTACACATATCAATAAAATGCAGGGATAAAAAACCTTACATTATTTTAATATTTAGCAAAGTACCTGCTTACTGCGTTGCGATAAATAGTAAAATATCGAAATATCGAATATAAGGGTATTTTTCAAATCTAGATTTTTTTGATGTGTACCTAAGAAGGTACCTCAATAAGTAAAAATGTAAAGCGCAGAGTTCAACAACAATTTAAATAAATACAGAGAATAAGTGGTTTGGCGAGTATGTTAAATCCGCTGGTAAAATCCGTCAAAATATCATAGCTATTTATCACTTATATTATAACCAAAAATAGTACAGCGTTCGCCGCATCGGATTCTCACGTTGATCAAACGGTGATTTTTTTTAAACCAGTTATTTATTTTAACAATTACCCTAACGTGGAATTAGTTAATTCTCGAATATCTTGAACCCTGCTATAAGTGTTACTCTTACTCGCTAAGCATGCACTAAGAGTGCACATGGCATGGTTGTTTTACGCTACTTGCACTCATTTTCCTCATACTACTCGCACAGCCGCGTAAAACAGTGAAACTGTTATTTATCTCCACACATCACAACACAGAGTGCGCAGCCATGCGTATCAAACACAATAATCGACGACATTTTGTTTTGTAAATATGCGATTGTATACACCGTTGACACAACAACCTTTAAATTTCTCAACAACCAACAAATATAATAGGGAATGATAAAAAAATATGAGTGACTCTTTGCAGTTATTTGCTTAAACTTAAACATTTCATTCAAGACGCGTAACAAAAGGACCGGAGGATGTCGAGTACATGTAGGTAGATTTACAACCGGCTTCCTCTCTTAATTGATGCTGCATACAAAAACCAGCCTCCGCTAACGGCGACATGGCACAACACGACATTCCAAAGATAAACCCACTATACAGCCGATAATACAGTGGCAAACGCAAAGTCCAGAAATAGCGCGCTCGAAATAAAAAGACTATGCTTTTGATTGTAAACCGGAACGGAAGCAGTGCTAGGAAGGGTTACCTATGAAAGAGACAGGGACACAGGAACCGGATGTGCGCGGTAGTTGCGCCCGTACCGCGGGAAACAGGTGCGCCAAATGCACGCGACCGGAATCATTTAACATTGACTTTTTAAGTTATCGAAATTATATGAAACGAGTATTGAATAAATGAGACACGAAAGTCAGTTTCACGACCACGTGAACGGCACACGTGAATCTGTAATAGCCACGAAGCAAATCAAATTAGGCCTTTAACATGGGTTTCGGCAACTAAACGAACTACAGATCACCGATGAATTCACAAAAATCAAAGGGCAGCAAAGCACATTGCAAGCAGATAGGTTATCCCTTGTACAATACAATGCAATGAACAGGATACTGTCGCAGTTTTGGTAAAATTAATGAAAATGCATGAATTTTACAGAATTTGCTGTGTAAAATTCATGCAGTTTGTGTATACCTCTGGTGCCAAAAAACTGGATTTTTCTTAAGAGATTGTGATTGTTGTGTTTGTGAATAAGCGACTTGATTTAACATACGAGCGTAACAAAAAGTTTAATATAACAACTATGTAAATGGAAGTTATATCACAAATGAGCTTTCAGTTGTAATACGGTTTGTTTTTTTTTTATTTCCTGTTGTCTAAGAGATCATCACTAACGGTAATTTTTGGAGCACAACTATAGAATAGCTTTTTAACTTTTGTAATTTAAACTGATTTTGTGGTATAAAATCAACCACCAACAGTTAGGCCAGCGGAGTTCGAGCAAGCTACTGCAGTGGCATAATGAATATCAAGACATCATTCTCGGGTTTGTAGAGCGCATAATCAAAGAGTCCACTGACCACAGTGCGCGAACCGGTCCACACTACACCACCTACATAATCATAATCCTCCTTACATAATCATGCCACAGCAGGCAGAAGTTCAGATCATTTAGGAGACATAGAGATGTTACGTTTTAGCCTTTTGAAAAGTTCATGTTTAGATCAAATGTAATTCAATTTACGGGGTGGAAAGAACGAATGCCACAAAGCAGACTTACTTAGATTTGTGGATTGATGGATTTTTGAATATGTGTCTACTTTTATCGGGAATGGATTATGTTTACTGTTTCTTTTGTATGAACTTACTATCTTTATGCTATATTTATTATTAACTACGGTCTTTCCTTAATTTAATTGCGTATTTTATGTAGTTCAGTAGCTCTGCCTACCCCACTCTTGGAATACAGGCGTGAAGGTAAGTATGTATGTATTATTTAGAGAAAGATGAATCCCTATCAATTTTTATCACAAAATATTTGACTAGATCGATTACCGATTAAGACACGAATTTTGAAAATGCGTATTTACTTTTTAATAAGAGTGAGGCTCAGATGTGTTGTGTACTTTTTGCTCCAGTAAGATTAGTCTTTTTTTATAATATCTAAGGCAGAAAGTTACTTTCCATTTGGGGTTCGTTTTCCTGTATATTATTTGAGTTTGAGTGTCTTGAAGACTAAACTAGTATGGGATGTATCTTTATTTAAGGCTACTAAGTGTTCAAGGGTCGAACTAGATCAACAAGCTCAAAATAACACTAAAGCCTCACAGCAAGTACCAACCATTATAATCCTCCTGTGTGGTTTCAAAATCCGCCAGGGACATGTTGGAGAGGTCTTCAATGTAGACCTGCGGCTGCCGGCTGAGGGAATGGCGCCCTCCCAGCGAATGGTAACAGCTCTCTTCCTCATCAGCCACCTCCTCCGTGGAGGAACCCTTCAGGCAAGAGTGGAAACTCCGCGAGAGACGCCGCTCGGTGCTCATCGTGGCTCATATGGACTACCTCACTTAGTAAAACCGTTTCACGTTCACTTATTTGTACCCTCCAAATTATTCCCACATTCACGAAATCACTGATTTAGCGTCTACCACTCACCGTGATTACTGATATGCATTTTTATAAAGCTGATGTCACTTGTTTATAACTTATAACGATTTCACAAAGCGCATTTGTGTGTACAATCAATGTTGAGGCATTCCGTGAATATTTTTGTTAAGCACCGTTCTGCGTATCGTGACATTCGTGACCGAAGAAATCCCTGCCGCGTCACGTGTGTTCTACACACCTTCTTAGATAACACTGCATTAGTTTCATATTAATAATATTCGTGCCTTATCTTCTTTTATCGGAGAGGACCTGTAATCGTTAGGTATCAGTTTTCCACTGCGCTAATGATCTTGTACATGGATGTACATATTGTACATAAATACTTGTTGGTGAGTTGTGTTAAAACGAACAGTTTGTTATGTAAACAAATTGATACAATATTAAAATTAGCTGGTTTAGAAAGAATTCTACCGTAGGCTTTTGCTAAAACAAAAACAAATATACGGAAACGCAATGAAGCAAGGCTCCTACTCATAAGAACGGGTTCAATGCACCGGCAAAGAATGGGATGGGGTCTACCAATGCGACATACGACTAATGAATGGCAGATGAACAAAGGCCCGCATCTCGTCTAGCTGAAGTTATGACGTATGAGTTATTTCAACGCTTAGTTTCGTAACCGCCCTAACTTTACTTACTCTTTGTATCCGTGCTTGTTCGCACTTCTCAGCCCATAAAGATTGACGCAATAAAATAGAGCACAAGATTCTCTAAGCCGTAACAGTTATGAATAAAACATATTTTGAACATTATGTTTAACTCTGCGCTGTGCTTATTGCAGACTATAAAAAATAACTAAGCTATGTACTTACACCATAATAATGTCTTAATCGTAAATAAAAACTACCGCAATCCAAAGTAATTGAAAGATAGCGCAACTATTGCCTTAGCCGCTCCAACCCTGACCACACATTCTACAGTGGATTCTCGAATTCCGAAAAGTAAAATATGTAAAAATATCGAGTGTTTTAAATATAGAGTAGGTATGTATGCATGTATCTATAGTAGTTTTGTTGCGCCTATTGCTTCCGCAATGGCTAAGGAAAAGATGAGTCAGGTTTGAAAACAAAGAAGCGACGATGTTTTCGGTGCTCATCGGATTACTTTCGATTTTACGAGTTGCGCAAGAGTCTTTGAATCACGCGCAAAACCTACTAGTAGGAAACAGTTACGATTGCGGGCGCATCATATGTGATTTTAATTAACGTCTCGCAATAAGTTGCTTATTGATGACAAAAAGAGTGAAATCTTCAACGACCCATTGTCTTAGTGGAAAGTTTCGTGTGGGAGCGGAATGTGAATCTAGTTGTCTATGGAGAAAACTGCGGAATCAACCTTTCATTACAATACGTAGGTACTCAACTGAACAAAGACGTCGAGGAAGTGGTCTCATTGCAAAGTGTCGCAATGAAACGAACCAAGTTGTATGTGAATTCTTTGGATTCTGACGTATAGTAGAGGATTGTAAGAGTATAAACATAAGTTTGCTGCCTTTTACAACGCACCTCGTTTATTTAGTTCGCGAATAATTTAACGCTTAATACATACTACGCCGCAAATATCTAGATTAGGATATAAACTCGTTAACATCATACACAATCATAATGGAAAGCAGCCAATTTAATTGTCATATGCTTGTACCTAACTAAAATAACATGTGGCCGGTGACCGACGATGAACCCAGGCGAAGGAAATAAGGGCCCGGAATGCTAACATTCACACTTGCTAAATAATTCCACGTGGCATGTTTGTGACAGACGTGCGAACAACTGTAGGCCAGCTATTGCTAGGCCATCGGGTCGCGGGGCAAACAATCTGCGCTCCTTACATCGCGCTGAAGGCCGTCTCAAGGTGCCAGGCCGTCCGGAACGACCAATCGCCATGGCAATATTTATCGCAACAATAAGTACGTTTCCATTCAACTAAGGGCACAAAATATAAAACTCTCGGTATTTTTCGTTATCATAACGCAAAACTCCATACTTACCACATACGGAGATCATTGTAATAACACACGAGCTCATCTATCTACTCGGCTTGCAGATAAAAGATACGAGCGCAGAGCAATGAAACGCTCAAGCTATGTAGATAAGAAAATCGAAAGACGATACGATCGGAACGTATGGTAACTTCGGTTGTAATGAACAGAATGGATACGAGAGTACTTAGCTATTATGTGCGAAGTTGCACCTAACGCCCTCGGCGTTTGACGCACAGCTATGGAAACGAGTAAGGTGAGTCAGGTCATGTTTGGCCCGCGTCCAGTTCTTTTCCTTCCGGAAAGACCGATATTCCCTCGAGATAAAGAGTGAGCGAAATCTGGCTCGGAGGCGCGGGCAGCGCGGGTCGCTTGTAGAAGATTACAAGTATCATTAAAATTATTAAAAATCCAAAAGTAAAATTAGGTATTCAAAATAATACCTACACCTTCACGACCTCATCACCAGCTCGTGATTTTTGTGTACTTCTTTTTTAACATAAGTTAATGAGAAGTAGGAGTTGAAAGTAAGGGCTAAATAACGAGGAGACCCAGCGGTTATTTTTTCTCAGCTTATTTTTAAAATTTTCCCATAACTATGATAAAATAATGTTATGTATAGTATGTTAGTCTCCTAGATTATTTATACTCAATTGTTAAAAGCTAATATCACAGTATTTATTTGTAGGCGTCTATAATCCTAGAAAAGGCCGAAACAACAAACTTTAATTTTGGTGACAGCTGGAGATAAAACAATCCACTGCAAAGATAACTCATTTATCCTTTAAATCATAATGATAAATCAAGATTTCATTTTAAATAAGAATTTTCTCCATACCGCTCAAAATTATTACAAAACTAACTCTTATTTTTGCCGTCTTGTAAAATTGATCATACAGATGTTTTGTGTCTAAGTATCACAAAAAACAAATGAATAATGTATAAAAAAAACCTTACCTACATTGAAAGAATATCATTATGTCAATGGTTCATACCGATTCTCACAACTTATGGATCACCCCTCGTAAGAAAGTAGGTAGGTAGGTAACTACGACATTTTTGTAAGATCTCGTAGGGCGCGGCAGATTTCTGACTTAGCTTAGTCGCTTTTGCTGTTTGTCGCGTTTATGGGATACCTACCTAGGTTCGTAAGAACGTAGGTATGTTTACTTACTTTTTATTTATTTCGAAAGTAAAAAGTTTCGAGTTTAAGAAAGTGTTGGGTTTTATGGGTTAAGTAAGTAGGTACTACTTTGTGTTACCTTTCACATACATCGAATCTAAAAGTAACGATCGAAATTTCGGTAATTACCCAAATACTTAATACTGATTGCGTACCTACTACCTACCGTTTCAATAAAGATTTAAGTACATAGGTACACCCAATGATATTGCATATAAACAAGAAGTAGATATGTCACTACCATATAGCTGCTTCTGATTGGTCGAGACAGTTTTGGACGCGAATTGTACTAGCTATTTTATTGCATTCAATTCTCATTGTGAACCCAGCTTTATAGTACTAACTGCAAAGGATTAGTTCATATGATTATTTATATCATATAATATATCCTGTAAGGTCGCACTTTTTGTTGAGATTTCGACTGTGAATTGACAATAATATGTGAATTGTAAACTCGGAGAGAGCTTACGTAGGGTAAGTTCGCCTGATCGCGTCCGCGGACCAGTTCGCGTCCAAAAAACGGACCACTCTTTAAAAACAGTGGAAAATAACCCTACCGGCACAGTAACAAAAACAAAAGCCACTTCTATGACTACCTGGATGTATGACAGGTACACACACATAAAAAAAAGCTCCTTGCGCGCCACCCTTATCGCGTTAAAAATAAATCAGTTTCGTGTGTGAAACAAAAGAGTGCGGACGAGCGAAATGTTAGGAAAAAAATAGTGAGCAGCTACGCGTTTCACGGTAAGTTTTTAATTCACTTATATGAATTTTGGGACTTATTGGTGTTTCTAGGCCTTAACTATCAGCTATACAATAAGAATAATGATGTTTGCGCTTGTATTTAATTACATAACAGTTAAGGCTTGGTCAAACACACGGCGCGACGCAGCGCCGCGGCCGCGCCGCGCGACCGCGGCGGCTTTAAATACATGCTAACAGGTTAGCGACGTCAAACATGGGCGCGATGCCGGCGGGACGCAGTCTGTTTGACGTCGCTAACCTGTTAGCATGTATTTAAAGCCGCCGCGGTCGCGCGGCGCGGCCGCGGCGCTGCGTCGCGCCGTGTGTTTGACCAAGCCTTTATAATAACGTGGACGCGAATGGCTATACTAAATTTATAAAACATCCAGTTTGCGCCCGCAGTGGACGCGGTCTGGTCTAATTATCTCTATGTTGGACGTTTGTTATAATACGATAAAATATGAAAAACTATAAATGTGTTATATTCATTTTAACATTATTCACATGCATATTCTAATGGCCAATTTGCGTCCACATTATCACGATTATAGAAAAGGTTACAGATGTTGCAAATCATACTTGGACGCAAACAGTACCTATAGTAGAGACCATAGAACAGATTGCGTCCATCCTGTAATGAGACATAACGTTATTTTTTAACCAATGATGTATTTGAAGTTTAGAAAGAATTCATTACTATTTCTTGACCATAATTATGAATCATATATTAAGGATAATGTTGGTTGAATTTTATTACTAATACCTACTTAAAATAAAGTGGACGCGGACTGGTCCAGCTATCTCTAAGTTGGTTGTTCATTGTCATACGATATAATATGATGTTTTTTTACATTTAATATTAAATTTATCATTTTTTACATGGATATTGTAATGACCAATTTGCGTCCTCATTATCACGATTATAAAAAAAGTTACAGATGTCGAAAATCACACTTGGACGCAAACTGTGCCTATAGGAGAGACCATGTAGTAACAAATTGCGTCCATATTTTAATCACGAGAAAATATTATTTAAAAAAACAATACTTTGTTTGTACCAAAAATATAATTATTCCAATTTTATATAACAATGTAAGGTTAGAAGAATTATTTGAATCGAACATACCTAACCGTATTTTATATTTATTTTAGATGAGTTCTGCACAGACTACAAATAAAAAGAAAAACCAAAAATATACAGAAACGGATTTAAAGAAAGCATTGGATGGCGTTCGTGAGAACAAGAAGTCAATAAGACAAATATGTAAAGATTACCGTATTCCTAAGACAACCATATTGGACAAAATAAGTGGGCGCCGACCGCAGGGAAGAAAGAAACCGGGATCGGAACCAGTGTTAGGAGCTGATGGTGAAAAAAAGATAATAGAATGGCTTCTTAACATTTCAAAATGCGGGTTCCCAGTAAAAAAGAATGAATTGTTAGATACTGTTCAAAAAATAATTCGAGATGGACAGTTGAAGAACAAATTCAAAGATGATCGCCCAGGCCAAAAGTGGTTCGATTTTTTTTTTAGCGAGAAATAAGGTTTCACTCAAAAATGCTGAGGGTATCAATAAAGCAAGAGCTCAAGTTACAGAGGAATCAATAAGACTGTGGTTTAAAGAGCTTGAGGAATATTTGGGCACTATACAGCAAAAAGATATTTTAAGCGATCCGGAAATAATTTTCAATGGGGATGAAGGATGAAAATCAATATTTAGAAGTATAATTCATGTTAACTTTTAAATATCTGCAATTATTTAATAAAGGACTTGATTACAATCGCAAGCTTTCCTTTACAATCATGATACTTTTCCTCCTATTTCCCTCTTCTAAATTGGTGGACGCTAACTGGTCCACGGGCGGACGCAATTTGGAAATTATGGACGCAAACTGGGTAAATCGCCTGTTTGAGCTATTTGTCGATGTATTTAAAAAAATACGAGATGTTTTGTCCTAAAATGTGCATTAAACTTATATAGACTATATAAGGAATACATGACATCCATTTTTCCTTTAAAAATATTACTCAAGCAATTTTATTTTTTGTCTCAAACTTACCAACTCCACTAAGTGGACGCAAACAGGCGAAACGACCCTATGTGACGTGCAGTGTTGCCGCTGCATAAAAAATGTTATTATCAACTATTTCCCTTGTATACACTTTCTTTTAATGCTGTCAGAAAAGGGGAGTGGATCGCAGTTAGACACTATAGAATTGTTGACAATATTTCATGATATATATATTATGGCACCTAAATTATTATTATTTTTTAAAGTGGACTTGTTAAATACCTTTACTATTGTAAAAGCTGTTTTATTTTAATTTGTTGCCCACCTATGTTGCTTCTTACCAATGCCCGTTCTGTTCTATTATAATCTATATCCTCCCGACGACACTCGAGGCGCAATGGCTTACGTATAGATATCCCACTTACTCTCGTGTTTTTCGTATAGCTGTCATTCATTCATTAGTGAAACAAGTGAACATATATTGTAGTTTGTATAGCTATCTATGTGCAACTGCGACCGATTTCAAACGCAATTTACTAGGAACGTAACATAGGTATCTTCTGTAATATCATTGACCGTTTCTAATTTCACAATATTTAGAAATAACATGAGTGAATAATTGTACTAATTTCAATTGTCACAAAACTATTGACACCTATGTCAGCAACTCGAGCTTTTGTTAAGAAGGGCTGTAAATAGGTAAGGTACCTACCTATTTGAGCGAATGAAACGCATCCGCCAGCGACTCACGCTGACATCGTACCTAGCTAAATGACGTGGCAGGTATAAATCATGTTTATAATAGCCGGGCTCAAGCCCAGGCGAAGACGTCGAAGGAAGCGGTCGATTTGCGACGGATATGGCCACTAGGACATGTAGAGCGAGGTACCTACCTACCTACTGGGCGAACTTAATCTGGTTTCACAACTAGATAGGTACGCCTAGGCCTTTAATGACGCATCCGTTCAGTGGACAATATGGAAGATCATGTAGACTTTTGTATTCACTACGCCTTGGAACTAATAAACTTATTTTTATAATTGAGGGTAGTTGAATTGAACGGGTTAAATTGCCCATTGCACATTTAGTTAAGAGGAAACGCGGTTAAAGAGATAAATCAATAAATATCAGGGGACAACACCAGTTTACCTAAACTGTAATTCTATGGAACTTGCTAACTATGTAAACAAACAATATATTGAAATTGACATCTAATGTCAATTTTAGTATGGCGGCTTGTTTACATAGTTAGCAAGTTCCATAGAATTACAGTTTAGTCCCAAACTAAGCTCTGGGCTTGTACTATGGGTAGGTACCTCTACTAGACAGCAATATCAATACATACATGGTGAAATATATACTTAAAAACATGACAACATCCATGACTCAGGAATAAATATTCGCGCTCATCACAGAAATCTTTGCCCGTACCGGGATTCGAATCCAGGACCGCTAGCTTCGTAGGCAGGGTCACTATCACTACCAACTAGGCCAGCGCGTCGTCGTCGAGATAGGTATTCAAATAAACTGTTGGCATAGTATAGGTACCTAATTACACCTACTTAATATCGATCTACGAGCCTTTGGCGAGCACTGAAGGGACTTGACTGCATCATACCTAGATGGGTAACTACTTACGTCTTACGTAAAATAGTCAAAATCAGGATCGCGTAGGTTACTACGAACCTACCCTAATTCCCTATCTTCTTTTCTAAATCTAGACAAATTATAGGTAATACATAATTTAAAAAAAACATGACAATGGCCAATAGGTATTGACTGTACAAAAATTGATCAAATGTTACCTATTGTCCAGAGAGAAAACGGGGAATACGAGTAAAGTAGGTATGTACTTTTGTATGGACTAAACGCCACCCGCATTCTCTTAAAACAGTATAGAACTCTACAAGTCATGCGCCGATATCTACTTTATAGGTAGGCAGGGCTTCTGTCTTTCAGATATCTATAGCCCAGACACATTTTAAAAAGTACATAGGGAAGCGGGATAGTAGGCTTTAATCGCTTGGGTTGGGGACTCGGAATCATAATCAGCTTAAAGTGAAAATTTGTGTATTTACCTACATCACTTCATTTATTGTGACCTCATTATTTGCCCGCACGACGTTACCTTACTTGTTATCGAGGTAATTAACGAATGATGCTAACTACATGAGTAACGAAACATCCACAATACCATCGACACATCATTATAACGCGCACCAAAATAGAGCGAACGTCATTCATTAAACAGACAACACACATCACTCCGGCGCACACTCGCGGCGAACAAAATGCGAACGCCCTACCCTACTGGGCCCGTGTCATATTATTATCCGTTGCGAAAGTTGGACGCACATCGCAGTCCCTTTTGAGACGTCTCTGCTGTCGCTCTCACACGTAGCGCGACTGACTCGGTCAAGAGGCGTTGGCGCACTGACTGAGACCGAGACCAAGCGAGACGCCGACACGCGGGACGCGGCGCGGGCGATGGCACTGCGCCCTCCATTACGGACCGTTTATTTACTATTCACAGTTTGAAATTCGAACGTGCTCCATTAATTAACATGTTGCATAGGTACAAGGAGATGCAGCTACGGAGAATAGATACTTGAAATGGTACGCTTCAAGCGACGCGACGCGCATGAAAGAGGTTCATAAAAAAGTTACCTGTTAATTCAAAATGGTACATACCCTTATTCAAAACGGTGGAAATAGGTAGATAGCTAAGTAAATAGGTAGGTATTATTATCATACATTTAAAACATATAATTATGAAAACCCTCCTAAAGATGTCGGACCTACTCGTACGTACTCCTTCTTGAATGGTAATTAATAGGTTTAAGTACACTAAAATTAAAAATATAGATAATTCATATACCAACTTAAACCAGAATCCGTAAATTGGGTATCAAAAGTGAAAGTGACTTGTCCCCAGACGAGTTCGTAATCGTTACGAACGTCCAATGTTTAAAAGTTTGCAGTCACTTCAAGTTTTAACTGGAAATTTATGAACGTCAACAGACTCGGATAAAATAAGATATCGCACATTGAGAATCAAACCATCACTAAACAAAATATATAAGAGTTCGAATAATGACAATATTGCCATCAAAATGAAGTTGGATTTCAAATAAAGTATTTTTTTGTTTAGTGACGGTTTGATTCTCAATGTGCGATATATAGGTACTTACCTATTTTAAAATGTTGCATTGATTTAAGACCTCAATCCCTTTAAAAATGGTAGTGCCTGTCGATCGTCAAGTACCTACCTACCTGCCTATACTCTTGCCACAACACGAGTCTTCTGTAGAGTACCTTAGCTGGTAGATTCGATATCGTATCAATTAAGTATAAAAAGGAAAGAGCCTGGTAGGTAGGTAGTTAGGTACCTTCAGAACATGCCAAAACGGGCTCGTCAGGTAGCGAGGGGGCGCGCGGCGCGGCGCGGTTACACTTGTGTAATTATTTCGGGCCAGCCGAGGAAAACAGATACACGATGGAATGCCGGCCGGGTATTTAAGGATAGCTTTACGCCGATGCCGTAAAAAATATTACAATTCTGTCGGCAAATAGGTAGGTAGTATAAGTACAATCCCACCTGTTGTTACCTCTTACATAGATTGAATGATACAGACCCTACCCAAAAACATAAAATTTGATTTTAATACCTAGTAAATAGAAGAAGCATGCGTTGCTCGGGTCGAAAACGAACGCTTAGGTAGCTGACAACCTGACAGATCGTCTTTTCGCTCCCGACAACCCCTATACCTAATGCAAAATTTCATCGAAATCGTTAGAGCCATTTTCGAGAACACTATTATATATGTATATTACATTAGTAGTTTATGCAACAGTTGTATAAGAGAGGTCAAAAAAGACGAGTGGTGTGGTTACGATGTGAGCCGCAGGCGAACATCGTAAAGCAAGACGCCACGAGTATTTTTTGACTTAGTTATACACCGTTGCATACAATACTTTTTCTACGACTAGGTTTCAAATAAAATGCAAAATTAAATTAACAAAATTTTATTAATATACCTAGGTTAGAATACGAACGAACGAAGCACAGAACAACAAACGAGCGAGAAACATTCGAAAACAACAAAATATGTGTCTATGGTTAACTTTGTTTTTAAATTGATGTGAACATGCCAGGTTTCATTTTTTTTTAAAAGTTGCGCAATCGATTTATCTTGTAAAGTAGGGACTAAAAAACACCTAATGATTTGAGAAATGAATTCTTTTACCTGATTGGTCTATTTTAATATAGCTGCGTTCTGGTTGGTTGATACCAAATAAAATGTTTTTTTTAAAGAGTTAAATTAGTAAAAGAGTTTACATACTTACCAAAAAGAACCTAACGTTCCGATTGACAGTCAATGTGTATTGTGATTGGTGGTTTAATTTGGTGAAGTATTTTGATTGGTCAAATTAACCTAGGTGTAAGCTTTGGCAGCTAGGCATATCGTTTTGGCTCAAAAAAGCACAAGTGCTGTTAAGGGGAATAGACTAGATAGACTTTTCTACGGAATGTTCTGCGGACATATTATCTATATTCTTATATTAGTGTTCATGACTATATAAATGACAGATAAAAGTACAGGAGTAGGAAAATATATCTATATATATATATAAAGGAAAGTCGTGTTAGTTACACTATTTATAACTCCAGAACGGCTGAACCGATTTGGCTAAAAATTGTTGGAAAGGTAGCTTAGAACCAGGAGAAAGACATAGGATACTTTTTAGCAATTTCCCGTGGGACGTGACATAAAACGTGGTATATCAAAACGCAACTGATATGGAGTATCAAACCGAAACTGAAAGCAATTTATTAGTAAAAAAAACAGTCTAGCCGTTCATTTGTTAAAAATGGTATAACAAAACATAAACAACTGACAGCTAAACATAATGTCAATTATAATTAACCATAGACTACATTATGTTTAGCTGTCAGTTTTTAGGGTTCCGTAGCCTGTCCGTCCGTCTGTCCGTCCGTATGTCACAGCCACTTTATTCCGTAACTATAAGAGCTATACTATGGAAACTTTGTAAGTAGATGTATTTGGTGAACCGCATTAAGATTTTCATACAAAAATAGAAAAAAACCAATAAATTTTTGGGGTTCCCCATACTTAGAACTGAAACTCAATTATTTTTTTTTCATCAAACCCATACGTGTGGGGTATCTATGGATAGGTCTTCAAAAATGATATTGAGGTTTCTAATATATATTTTCTCTAAACTGAATAGTTTGCGCGAGAGACGCTTCCAAAGTGGAAAAATGTGTGTCCCCCCCCCGTAACTTCTAAAATAAGGGAATGATAAATGTAAAAATAATATCTGATGTACATTACCATGCAAACTTCCACCGAAAATTGGTTTGAACGAGATCTAATAATTTTTTTAATACGTTATAAATCGTAAACCGCATTTTACCTTTCATTCAATCAACTCCAATATAATAAAGAATAAAGAAAAACATTTATTTAGATGTATAGTGGTACGGAACCCTACGTGCGCGAGTCCGACTCGCACTTGGCCGGTTTTTTTTTATGTTCTGCTATAGCAGAATTTTGAAGTTGACCGGTTGATGTGCATGTTTCGAGTTTATATTAGCTTATTGTGACGAGATAAATCATTAAGAAAGCCATGCCGCGACCAAAACGATCAAATCTTTCCCGACGAAGCCATAATGCAACTAGGATTCGAAACATTGCGAGTGAAAGGACTGAAGAAGAACAAGAAATTGCACGTGAAGAGCGCCGCGTTAGTATGGCTCGACTTCGTGCTTCTCAATCACACCAGCAAAGCGAGGCAGCCCGTGAAACGGCTCGGTTGGCAATGCGAAATCGTCGAGCAAACCTCAGAGATCAACAAGTAGATAATTTAAAACGCACAAGAAGAAATATATTAAGTACTGATTTGAATCGAGCAGCGTTTCGATACGATTGCAGCACTGATTACGGCGTGCATACTAGCGTTCGCATTGGGTCGATTGACGTCGTTTGCGAGTATTGTGGCGCATTGAAGTTTTCCGAGGAAACGCCAGGATTGTGCTGCCTTAGTGGGAAAGTAAAATTGCCATTATTGACTCCACCTCCAGAGCCATTGCATTCATTGCTTCGTGGCGAAACACCAGAATCACGACATTTTCTAGCAAACACTCATAAATACAATGGTTGTTTCCAAATGACATCATTTGGGGCAGACATTATCGAAGAACGAGGATTTAATCCGACATTCAAGATACAAGGACAGATTCACCATCGAATTGGATCATTACAACCTCTAGAAGATGCACAGCATATTTTTTTACAAATATACTTCATGGAAAACATGGAGGAACAACTTGATCGACGTCAAAAGATAAATGCAGCAATGAAAAGAGCAATTCTTCAAGATCTACAGCAACTACGTCATGAACATCATGCGTTGGTCAGGCTGTTTAAGAGTGCTTTGGAGCGCATGCCAAATGATTGTCTCTGAGGCGAAACAAAGTTCGCCGGGTCAGCTAGTTTATTTATTAAAAAGCAATTATTATGCTGCTTTTTAGAGCAAAGGCTCGTCTATATACTCGTACGGGTTAATCTTGGACCTTTATAGGGTGTCCTGTATTTATATACATAACATAATACTTATACAATGCTCGCAAGTAAATAAAATAATAATTAAGAAAGACGTATGGTTAACGATCTAATTATGAACAAATCATAATATATAAAGCGAGTCAAACGGCCATAAAGCATGCTAGCACAGAAAGAACAAGTTGGCCTTGAACGGTGGGCATCTACAAGTACCTACACCGAGCACACGCGATGACGCGACGACGTACCGGCCACAATAATGGAAAATATTTACCTGTAGGTACGTACAACAACCTTTGCATTGCTTTTATAACTAGGTACGTCGTAGTTTAAATAATAGCCTAATAAATACGATTTGATCACATATAGCGGAACTCGCTCGTAATTGTTTTTAACGTTTAAAAATATTATCTATGCATATAAAATGCGTTTAAGTACTAATGTTTGGTCAAAAATCGTTTCTCAATGTATCACTTCCCAAACTATTTTTCCCAAATTATCATTTGGCAAAAAATCACAAGTCAAAAAAACGTATGACCAATTATATATTAGGTTTTTTTTTGTGGCAAATTATTGTATAAAAAAAAATTATGCGCTCATGTTTTATTTAACCAAATTTCATGTAGTCAAATGTTTCGTTTCGCATAACACACATTTCCCAAAATATGGTGTGGTATACGGTACTTTTCTCGTAGCTGTTCGTTTTGGTGGGAGGTCACAATTCTAACCTAACCTAACTTACTTTTCTGGTAGCAGTTCGTTTCTATGTGGGTCACAGTTCCAACCAAACCTAACCTACTTTCCTGGCAGCAGTTCGTTTCTACTAGAGTCACGGTTCTCACTCACCTAACCCAGCATCAATATCGATAAAAATAAATTGTCATTTGGCAAAATTATGCTATAAAGTGAGTGTGCGAAATAACATTTTGCACAAATATTTTTTTGGAATATACAATATTTGCCAAAGGAAAACGTTTGCTTAATAAACATTTGTCCTAATAAAACTTGACAAAGTAAAAAGATGCCAAATGATTATTAGACCAATGAATAAAATGCGAAATGTAAATGTGCTAAAGATTTGTTTGGGAAACGAAACTACTGCAATAAGTTTTTTGGGAAGTGAAATTTGGCGAAAAATATTTTGACCAAACGGCAGTACGTACACCTATAAAATGCTTTGTCCTGATTGACTGACTGACTGACTGACGGATCAACGCACAGCCTAAACCGCTGATCGTAAAAACTTGGAGGGAGTGAAAAAGGGGGGCAATGTTTGTATGGGACAACGTGATTCCTTGGTCCAATTTAATTCAAATTTTGCATAAACAATCTTTAACAGGCTTGATGGAAGACATGTTTCGTATTTCATTGAAATTCAAAAAGGGGTAGAAAGTAATTTTGGGGCTGATTTGCTTCGAAGTTGATATCAATACTCCTTCCTTAGTGCTTTTGATTTACATTAGGTACATTTTATTTTGACGTGTTTAAAAACTCAATCCGATTTTAGTCTAAAGATTCTAAATTGGGTAAATAGGTTCCTTATGAGGTCTAGGGGTGCGGTAAGAAAGGATTTTCCGAAAATCGACCCCCAACGGGAAGACGAAGGAGGAGTAGCGGGAATCTAATTCTACGCGAACGAAGTCGCGGGCGTCCTCTAGTATTATACAACGTGTTACAAAATACCCCGTAAAAAATATAATAAATTATCAAAACCAAAAATATTGTCAACCCTAGTAAGCTGTCATGTCAGGGAACCGGAGTTAGCATAGATTATTTAACAGAGAGGCCAACCTACCAATTTTAATAATTGTCAACTTTAATGGTTTTTCTGTTTTTCATCCACAAAGGTTCAATACTACGATGTCATTATGCTTAAAGTACTGGCTTTAAAATACGTCAAGACGGAATTAAAATTATGTTGTCAATTTTAAAACTTGTTATCGATATTCTACAATTGTTCCGTGTTTTTCCATATTTTTTTCCAAAATGACGATGTTTTCTAACTCAGAATATTACGATATGATGTTATGCGTAGGCCATGAAGATAGCAATTTAAATCGTGCTCGCGAACTGGATCGGCAACGATTTATCGATGGAAGACCACCCGCTGAACAGCGACGGCTACCATCGTACCAGTGTTTTCTCAATATCGTGCAATACGCCAACATTGCCACCAAGAGTATCATTGCCCATAATGCAATTTACAAACAAATTCGTTAATGTGGAAAAAATCTTCTTTACAACAACACTATTTACTATGGTAGAAAATAAATTATATTTGTGGTAACACTGTGATTGACATTTGTCTCTAAGTTCACTCAGTAGCTTGCTGCGACTCATCAAAGACAGGGTGTCTTTTTGCGAGCAGAAATTTGATGTGAAGTGCGTGTGTACTATTATATGATGGCGAAGACGCAGGAGAGTGTATCCAATTATATGTAATAAAGTACACCTTGGAGAGTATTTTAGCTTAGGATTTAACATTCTAGGTTTTATATAAATAAAGTTATGATCATGGGTAATGTTATCCGTTAATTTTTGAATGTATGACGGACAACTTTGCCCGATGTCGTTATAGCGTCAGGGTTGTCACATTTCATAAATTTATTATATAAGTAAATTGAAGCAGACTCCCTCTGAGTATATTCGGGAAAATCGAAAAAAATTTATTGATTTGCATGCGGTTATGACTATTATTTAGATCGCATTAATAAACGGGGTCATATACCGGTATTACTATAATACAAAAATACCGGTATTAAATATCGGTATCTCGCTAATTATTGTTTTAATCATTGGTTTTGATATTGGAGTTTTGATTATTTCTTGTATTTTTTATCAGATTGCCTACTTGTAATTTATATTTTTGATACTGGAGTTCCGATTACTAGGTACTTACGGTTTCTGTTTTTGTTACTGGATTAGTTGTACCTATACTACTTATGATACTGGATATTGGAGTTCTTGTATTTGTTACCTGCTGATTACTGATTTACATTAAAAAAAACCTACAGTAAAAGGTCAATTTTGAAAATACCGTGTTTTATTTTGATAATTTTCAATATTGTATGTCCTAAAACTCAAAAATAAAAAATAGTTTAATTCAATTAATCAAAATAAATTCATTTAAATATTTAACCCCAATGTGACAACCCTAACATTTTGAAATCGCTCTTGGTGACTTGTATGGAAATGAGCAGAAATGCCTAGATAACATTGCCCACTCATTTTTAAGCGAAAGTTAAGATGATATCTACTCGACGATTAAAGTAAACGGTAGAATATCCCTTACTCTTGACCTGTTGCTCATTTCAACTGCGTAGGGCCTATATTTACGTCGAAAATCATCAAGGGCAATGTTGGCTGAAAGTCCAGATAACATTGCCCGCCATTAAAATCGATGAAATCAGGGTTTAAATTAAGTCTTAGGAGTTATTTTTCAACATGAATGAAAGGACATGACCATATTGCTTCAGCAAAGATTTAAAAAAACCATAGCTGTTATAGAAAAAAATCGAAAAAAATGTTTTTTTTTACAAAATTCGGGCAATGTTGGCGTATTTCACGGTATGTCAAGACGCCTACATTCCATAGGCTCCTTTCATCGGCCTTCTGGAAGTGGACGTCCAAGCACAGTCGATGCCAGGCAGGCTGAGTTAGTGTTAGAGCATTTTGAAGAAGAGCCAACCACGAGTACGAGACGAGCCGGAGCAAGATTCGGTATGAACCATGTTGCAGTTTGGCGAATTCTTCGTGACGACAACCGTCACCCTTATCATTATCGCCGTACACAGGAGCTGATACCCTCTGATCTTGCTCCCAGGTGGAACTTCTGCGAGTGGTATCTGAGGCAGTTAGAGGAGAACCCTAATTTCGTAAACTATGTTATGTGGACGGATGAAGCAAACTTTCACGAAGTCAGGCCTTTCAAATGTGCATAACGATCACGTTTGGGCTCGCGAGAATCCACACGCTTCACGGCAGGGCGGATGCCAACATCAGTGGCGGCTGAATGTGTGGGCTGGCATTTATGACGGGCATGTCGTTGGTCCCGTCATTTTGCCATCACGTCTGAACGGGGGCAACTACCTAACGTTTTTACAAACGTAATTCGTCGAGGCGATTGACGACTTTCCTGTGGCCGACAGGGATTACTTTGACAACCAGAGGAACATGGTGTTTCAACACGATGGAGCTCCGGCTCATTTTGCTCGCGACGTGCGAGAGTATCTCAACGTTCGCTTTCCACGAAGATGGATCGGACGTGGAGGACCGCTGCTATGGCCCGCTCGTACTCCGGACATCACACCCTTGGACTTCTTCTTATGGGGTTATGTGAAGGACAGAGCCTATTTCTCCGATTGCCCAACGGTTTTCGAGATGCAGCAGCGTGTAAGATCGGTGTTCGCGTCAATAACACCAACGATGGTGCGAAATGCCACACAAGCCATATCCCGACGAGCGAGGTTGTGCATTGAGCAAGGCGGAGCTCACTTTGAGCCGTTCCTGTAAATTTGACGTTCATTAAGAAAAAGTGTTAGTTTAGGTTTCTTCGTTTAAAATCTTCCAAAACTCGACTTGTAACATGTATCTAATGGAATTCTGTTCATTTTGTTTCTCTTTACCGTTTCGCAAATTGTACTTAACATTCTGCGTAGACTCTTTAATTTTACTGAAATAGGGTTAGCACATGAATGAAAAAAATAATGTTTTTTTTTGGCGGTAAGTCATACAGTGATAGTACGACTCTCAAATATTGTAAATGGACTTGTTATAAGGCACCATTTAACCCCCTTTCGGCTTTACGGGTATTTTTGTAACACCCTGTATAAAATGCGTTACTATTTAAGTACGGATTTACGTTTTAAATTGGTCGAATCCGTACTTGTATTACAGTCTGATTAGGTATGTGGATACGGTGCAGTGTATGGTCCTCGACTTCTAGGTTAAACTAAAGTTTTAATACGACGATTGCAAAACGCGTGTTTAAGATTAATTTGGCTCCAAATTACCACCTAGAAGTCACCACTCGCCACATTTAACTAGCGGAAAGCTATAAAATATGCCTTCACGCCGATATACCTATGCACGCTGCGAGAGTGGGTCATTGCGAAGTCGCATGGACTGCTGTGGCCAGTCCCATAGCATTTTAGGGAAACTTTAAGTAAGCCGCAGCAAACTAATGAAATGACATACCACCTCCTATTCGTGCCGCCACATCTACAGATTTCATAAAAAAATAAAACACTTAACTTTTTTTAGAATTTTGTACTTATATCAATTGAAATTACATATATATATATGTGTACTACTCGGGCAACATTGCCATTTATTTTCTTACTTTAAGTATGTACCTACCTGCATAAGAGCATACTGCACGCGTTGTTAATCCAGTTGTATGTAGGTTTTTACATAGATACCTTTTTACATACCTTTTTATTATTTGTACTTACAGTACCCATCTATAACCTGAGCCTGGTTGGCCTTCTCGGCTTTGCTTTCTTTTTGAATTTCGTTTTAGTAGGTAATAGTTTATAGTTTAGGTTAATTGCTGATTTATAATCTTAAACAATAGCTGGAAAAAAAACATTTGTTTTTGACTTTAATAATAAGAACAACTAATCAATTCGAATAACTGTAACGCAACTTAGTCCAATAAAACTGTCGGAGGCCTAAATAAATTAATGCATAATAATCATCCTTGTGTCATCATCACCGACCGCGTTAACGAATGATTCACACAAACAAAGTAACATTAACTTCACTAACAGAAGTAGGTACTTATGAAGCCACTTGGGCAAAAGTGGGCGGAAGGTGGCTCCATTCAGCTAACTCAAATGCAAATACAGATTGGTTACCTACCTACTTGTTAATAATAATGGGAACGTAACTTTATAGTTATATTTATTTTAACTTCCCACATCAAGCAACATAATGTTGTTTTCGGGATGAACAGAACCAGGAAAACTACTCCTTGCCTTTCCATTCCTCACACAGTATCTACCCACCTAAGCGAAGACGAATATATTTCCTAAACTAAGAAAATGTTTATGTTGCAAAAAAGCTTAAGGATCATGTCATTTTCGAAAAATGAAGCCATTGAGGATTTTGTTCCTAATCGGGTTTCACATTTAACAGTCTCATGGACAAAGATACCTATGCCTGTGACCAAGTTAAATATATATCCAAGTAACAGACACAGGCGTTCAAGGGCATTCACGACCGCACCAACACCCGAATAAACCAGCGCCGCGCCAAAATCGATCCGTGAATGTCAAAACTGTAGAGTTTAAAAGTACTTGGCGAGCTCCTTTGGACTTCCAAATGGACAGAAACGCGCAAACGCGCCTTCCGAGTGGAACTATTTCGAAATTCAACGTTTGAACACGCCACGCCACGGCTCAAAGCCAAATGGCATCGTCGTGAATTCGTGAATGTGGTCAAAATAATATGCCCATCCAGTTGTACGCACTCGAAATGATGTACATCTATACTAGGGAATATAAACGGTGATCCTTAGCGGCAAAAACGCCCACACTTCAATTGGTGATTCATCTCGACCTTGGCTGCCTCCAGCAGCTTAGACGGTTATTTGCGTGTCAAATAACGTTCAATGGCATAGGTAATGTAAAGACCAATCTAAATAAATCGCTTATTCTTCCTACCTATAGAACCACATTTTTAAACAAGTGTTAAGTAGGATATTTATTAATTACAATTGTATTATTTTTACAGTTTATTCTAAATTATTATAGTCAACAATCCACCAAAATTATTGTACGGTAAAGAAATATAGTAAGTACTAGAGCATCTAATATCGGAGGTTTTTTCTAATACCGCTATTTTTTCGATATCGGAAATTCAAATACCGGTTTGCCGATATTTCGACTTTTTTGCGATATTCGTTATTTAAATAGTAAAATATCGATTTTCCCGTTACCAACATCTTTCAGGCACCTGCAACAGGTGCAAGTTTGATTCTAAATTGTTAGAAGTGAAACAACAGACAGGATATGTAAAAAACAAACATTTATTAAGCAATAAAATAAGAAATAATCACTCTCAACTCAATAATGTACTTTATATGTACTATTATCATTTAAACTTAATATTCTTCCAAAATTCAAATAAAAAAATACTTTAAAGAACTAAACATGCTCCTTAAGTATATATAAAACTAAAACAAAGTATTATTATTAATCACAGCATTTGACATCTTTAATAAAAAAAAAAATTGTTCGTTATCTTTATAAATTGTAATATTGTATGTAAAGTAAATAAAAACTTTAACTACATGAGAAACGTATTATTCTTGTGACATTTGCGAGTGTTGAGTTGAGACTGCATTAAGACAGCAATACCACATGAGTAAAGAAACGGAACAGAGACTAAGCTTCTAAAGAGCGCGCAAAATTTATACCTAATATGGTAGGGTTGGCACTGGTGGACAAAAATAAATAAAATGATATCGATCAGTTTTTTATTTATTTATTTATTACAAATTACTTACGCTAAAGATTTTGTTTTTATAACTTTTGTTTTTTAATAATTTATTATATCTTTTAATTGAATGATAAATCCTTAATCTAATGAACAGTTTTTTTAAATAATCCAATGGAAAGCATTCACATGGCATATCAAATTTACATTCACTCATTCGTTTAAATATATTATTACCAATATCAACAGTGTGTGTTTCGAGATTAAAATATTCACGAAACTTTTGCTCCAGTAATTCAACAAATGCTATAAAATTATCAGGTGGTATTATTAAAAAGGCGGATTGTACACTACGTTGATTAAAATCCTTGTAATGGGTAAAAATATAATCTAGGTAGGTGTAAATCCACTACCCAAAGGTTTTCTGAACAAGATCACTCTTTAGCGAGAACACCGCGTTCTATTTACTGGTGAATTCAATGTTTTTATTCTGAAGTTTCTCAAGCAGTATCACATTTTTGATATCAGATTTCATTATTTTTCCTTGTATTGTTCATACACACAGTACAAACCACCATATTTTCACGTGCACAACAAATACATTGAAATCGAACAAGACGCGGTGCGCGCCCTGCGCTTGTGACCAAACTGAACTAGTATAAACCAGTTTCTGCGTGTACGTGACGAGGAGTTTGGTCACACGCACACACGCGCATCGCGCTTGTAGTAGTGTACCTATCGCAGCGCGGTTGTATGAAGCTTAGTCTCTGTTCCGTTTCTTTACTCGTGTGGCAATACTCTACTCTTTGAAAATTAATTTCTTCTGGAGGTTTTAATATCGAAATTATCGAAATACCGGTATTGTTAGAGTTCAATATCGGTTTTTCCAATATTGGAATTATGGTCCGATATTCCGGTTTTACGATATCATCGAAAACCGGTATTCATGCTCTAGTAGGTAAGTACACCAATGATGTTAACGCATAATAAATAATTCATTGCCGAATCAAGAGGTTCAAATGTACAGTGGATAAAACGGTCGGTTAATGGTAGAGGTAAAAAATGGAATAAGTAACGAACTTTCGTTAGAGAAGTGTGCTAATGGAATGCGAGGTGCTGTGCGTGTGGCACCGTTTGCTGCCGGCGTCAGCGAATAGATGCATAATGCGTGCAAAATTATACCTTGTTGTAAAATCTACCTTAATAATTTAATATCGTAATTAGAATAAGCTGTATCATTATGAAAAAGCAATTAAGAATTGAAGAATTGATCATACAATTTGTTGAAGGAAATAAACAACAGTAGGTAAAAGAGAAGATAGCCGAAGATATGATTAGAATATAGAATGTGTGCCAGTTTGATGTTTTTGTTCCGAGAATGTAAAACAAGGACGCAACATAAATAATTTTCTTTATGAGCACGAGGATAGTATTACTTTTGCGAATCGGGAAAAATTAAGCACGCGTCGCCACTGTGAGCGCAGTGCGGCACATTAAGTGCATCACCTACATAGAGCATGCAGGGCAAACACGAATCGTCGCAAATGCGAGAATGTGAGGCTTCTTTGTTAACCAAGTAAGAAAAGGCTTATTTATGTACTTATGCTTTGATAACACAATGTTGTAGTTTATAGTTGGATTAAATACTTCAATTTAATGCAGGGCGCTGTGGGTTCTGTACAAAATGGCCCCGAGGTCGACTTTTAGGCCATTCATATTTTAATGTCCATTTGCAAATACGGTAGACTACCACGTTCAATTGTAGCGCACGGATCTTTTAGTCGATTTCACAGCTCACCCAACGATGACCAAAAACTGCCATTTAGGGTAAATAATTCATTCAAAAGCGTATTTCGGCATAGTTATAGGGAAAGGTGTTTTAAATCAACATACTAACAGTAGTGATTGGTATAAAAGTTCTTTTTTTTTTCGCTTTTCGTATATAACACGTAATCGGTGTTCCATAACGAGAAATGTTCTTATAAGTACATTACATAAGTAATCTACATAAAATTATCTACAATAAACCATTTAACACTTTTATCTATCCAAATATCATAAACCCTCCATGATGCGCTCAAGATCGCATATTATGACAACCATAAAAATAGACTGTTTTGTTAGAACACATTTCTTATATGTATAAATGTTATTATTGCTAATGTGGGTTTATAAACTGTATGTAACTGTACAAAATTAGGCACTTGTGTGATGTTATTTTGGAACTCGCCTTCGGCTCGGTTCATAAACCCACACTCGTATTTAATGCCCTTCATTATGTACAGTCACATAAACTACTGTTACAAGGTATGGTGATTCAAAAACCATTTCGAGAATAAGAGTTGTAGAACTGTGTTATCAGAATATTTTACAAAATTAGTATTAAATAGTAGATTTTTAATTTATCATTTGACATTATTTGACTTCTAATGGTAGTGTCGTCACGATCTTGATTGGTAAGTTGTATCTAATGTTTGATCAACCATATTAGGTACTGCTAGGTACTGCATGTAATATGTGTCGGAAACGCAGTATATACAAATAATGTATATTATTGGACATCGAATTTTGTCAAATTTATTTCTGTTTTATATTAATGCTTATTAAAATTAACTGTTTACAAACATGACAAGGACAATTCCATTTTTTTCATCATCTCAATGATGAAAAAAATTGAATGATCAAAATATAAGTCCATTTTGGACTCTCCGCCCGTAGACGTCTTTGGGTGAAATTGTCAAACTTACTCCTTCTTCTTTTTCTTTATTGCGTTCCGCAGTGATTTTGTCAAGTTTGGTGAGGGAGACTCTGCTTAAAAAATAGATTTCGAAGAAGAGCAAGTGCAAAGGAAATTGAATAAAACGGAAACGATGACTTGACATTGACATTTGACGTGATCTGACAAAAACGCAGTGCTTGCCAGGCAAAAAAACAATCAATAACGTTGTAAACTTGTAAAGCATGTCTCAATACTTTTAAAGAATGTCTCTAACAAACTAATTTTGTAGTGACGCCATAACGCAATTTTCCTTAGAAATTAATAGTAGATTGTTCAACAAGGGACTAAAACAAGCCATAATGACACGAGATGTTTAGCCACGCGAGCGAGTTTGCGAGCGAGGGTGGCTGTAGTTCGAGTGTCATTATGGTTGTTTAGTCTCGCGTTAAACACTCTACTTTTCACTTTGAATGCGAGGAAAAAAACGACGTTCTAAACAAAATTACAACATTTATTATAAAAATGTTTCTAACAATTAAAACTAACAATTAGGTATCTTATTATTACTATCGTTAATCTAACATTAATGATTGTTTCCCACATTTCCAATCAATAAAAGTTTGGTATGTTTTTGAATAAATGCCA
Organism: Acleris sparsana; assembly: GCA_923062465.1. Lineage (NCBI taxonomy): Eukaryota > Metazoa > Arthropoda > Insecta > Lepidoptera > Tortricidae > Acleris > Acleris sparsana. The sequence goes on along the minus strand of OV281285.1, from coordinate 25,758,961 downwards.
CTAGATTTTCGGCAAAAGATTTCGTATCACCCCTTTTGCTTTCTTCTCTATTCTGGAGTTAGGCGTTAATTCTTCTTCACTGGATGATGATGATGACATTTCTGGTCCGTATTTTCTAAAGTTGCACAATTAATTGGTGAATTTTTTTAACAACGTACGCTCAATACAAGTTATGAACATCTATTCAAAATACAAATAGGAAAAAAAAGTTCCGCGGTTTTTTTGTAAAGTGATGTTTTAAATGCTTGCATATTTAGCCAACAGATTCAAACTTGGAAACCATTTCAAAAGTAATTGGACCACGCATAATAAAAGAGTTCGGCCTTAATATGATTAAATAGATTCATATTCGTAATAATTAATCGTGTTTCACGAAATTAAATACTTTTTTTTTATATATTTGCACAGCTTTGTAATTTTGAGGTTATTTCGACAACCAAAAATATGGTCCATACACAATCACTGAAAATGGCGATGATCCTCCATTCACAAACACCATGATTGGTTGTTTAGGGGTTTCCAAAGTAAATTAAAAAAAAAAACTTTAATCCCTAGAGATTAATAAGGAGCTTTAGTCCCGATTCGCAGAGATTTAAGTAGCATTTTAAGAGCATGAGAAGTGAAATATAAATTAATATCAAGTCAACCCGTACATACTCGTATATATTTTTATGTACTTATGAACACGCATAGCTTTTTACAGAGTTGTCCGATATTAAAAAATCTTTATTGTTTTCATAGAGTATATTTCGAAGGTGAAGGTGTCCTATTGTCAATAAATCTGAATCTGATGAGAGAATCCGTGAGAAATTGTGGTAACTCCTCAATTATTATAGATATACATACAGCGATTTTAGTATTTATAGTGACAAGTCCAGCATTTGCATTCAGAAAGTATCTTTTGGTGGAGTGGAACTGATGATGAAGACCATAAATGGATACCTACTACGATAAGATAGCTCTATTAAGATAGTTGAGCAATTATAACAAAAAACATTTAATTGTTTAAATATGACTATGACTTTCCCGCGGCGTTGCTTGCGGCGAGCTTGAAATGTATTAAAGTTTAATGTCAACTAAGAAGTGGAACTACCTAACAGGTTATTATGATCACTTTAAAGTATAAACTAAAATCAAACAGACTTTGAAAACAGATCACAGATAATAATTAAAAAACCAAAAACCGCATTTTAAAACGCAAAAGTAACTTTTACCCAAAAGCCGACTTCTGTTGGACTGACACCCATTTACCCATTTACCAATTTTTTATATTTTTTTTGCGTTTTTGTAGGCGGTTTTTGGTTTTTTAATTATTATCTGTGATCTGTTTTCAAAGACTTATTACTCGTATACGAACGTCATTCACACATAACGTAAACAAACAACCGCAATGCGATACATTATCAGCATGGCAAAATAAGCAGGCAGGTATGGCAGGTACATTTGCCAAATGACAAATCTGGCACAGGCAAAATAAGATATGGAAAATGTTGTAGATATCTTAATAGAGCTTATAAGGTACAATATTGGAGTCTTTTTTCATGTTTTATGTAAAACCACAAAAGAGGTTGATATAGCGGACATAAAGTGACCGTTATTTCTTAAGTTTACGGACCGAAAAATCTGAAATAATTCAGACCTTTAAAGATAAAGGTATATTGGAAAATCTATACTTTAATATAAGGAAGTTATCAACATAAAATATTAATTAAATTAGCTTTTTATAGCTATTTGAAAACAGATGACGCAAGTTGTATTTATTTTTGATAAGGAGTTAAGAAACCTTAAGATGTGGAAATAGTTCTGATATGCGTACCATATTAATTAAGGACTTAAATACAGAACCCTCGGTGCGCGAGTCTGACTTGCACTTGACCGGTTTTTCTATAGCGATTATAATTTGAGCGCCTGTTAAACCGCCTCACGGCCGGTATCGAGTACGTTTACCTGCATTTTGGAGGCTAACAAATCCTCATCCGTATCAAGGATCATTACACTCATTACATTTCAATCATGTTATTATTGCTTGTCATTACACTTATGGAATTAGTGAACGGCGGCGCCCAGAAGAAGTTTTGGGTGCTTGTCTTGTGTACTGTCCTCAAACAACATTGAACGTTATCGGGCGTCAGAATCGTGGAAGTGTACTGATGACGCACTTGAAGACAAAGCGTGGGTTTTTGTAATGGCAGAATAATACTGGACTGGCAGGTTATATAGAGGTCGTTGCTGCGAAGATACCACAATGGGAGGCGCAGGTAGCAGGATGCGGGCCATTGCGGGTTGCGCGCCGCTCGCAAGATGCGCCCGCGCCGCGCCGCGTTCCCGACATGTGCAATCGTCATTTCCACCACCCGGCGCGGCAGAAGCTTTCATCATCATTTGCCTCATCATTTGCCTTGTTTTGATGCCTCAAGGCTCTAATTTACGTCGTTTTTTATTTTCGGTTTATATAACTTACCAGTATCACCAAAGTAGATAAATAAAATAAATAAAAAAGAACTTTGTGATTTACTAATTTTTGCTGATGATAAGGTAGACATAAAGTCCGTAGACTAACGTAGGATAAACGCCACACTAGTACCTATTTAATTGGTTCATTAGTAACAATTTACTAATAAATGTAAAGAAAACTAAATATGATAGGTTCTCTTTGCCTAAATGATAAGGCATTTTTCCTAGGCATAATAGATAAAAAATTGCAATGGAGTCCCCATATAGCTGTACTGACAAGTTAACACAGTTTGGCTGCTTACGCCGTAAGGAAAATTAAACAGCTTAGTTCTTCTTATTCTTCTTTGCCCCGCGGCGACTTCAACAGCTACTACCGCGGGGATATGGCGTTTCCACAATGAAGTGATTTTGCCAGTGTCAAGTATATATAAGTGTAAATCGATATAGCAATAAAATACAATCCAATCTTCTCTTGGAAGATTGGAGGCGGAGGCAACGTTGTACGGTGACATGTAGGACAGAGGTCAAGATAGTTTTTACTTCTGCACCCCTGCGAGTCCACTGGAAACGAGAAGTAAGATGCCAGATACACGGAATAAGTCCAAGCCTTTTATTAATATGCAACACAAAGGCATAAAAAGCACAAATCACTAGATATCAGAAAATAACTTTAAACACCTAAATAGACAAAAATATGTACAGAAATACAAAACTAAAACCATATTTTAAAGTTGCAAATGGCCCCCAAGCTTCGTACGGTATTCTATTCATATCGTACGGTAGTCTGGTTTAGGCAGCTGAAATACAAACTATTAGTGCCATTACACTTTATTACTTACAGGGTGTCCCGGGATGCGACGTCAAGCCGGCGCCGGGTGGTAGGCCACATTATACCAGTTATCAGAAAAAAAATAAAAAAAATCTATGTCTTATATTTTGAAAATTATGACCATCCAAAAAAAAACGGAAAAAGTTACACCCTGTGATGCGTTTTTCCTTCCCATTTCTACAAATTTCCACTTTTTTATTATTTTTGTTTTGTTTCGTAACCCTGAGTAATGCTCCTGTAGCTAGTAGTCTTAAACTTTTACTCAATTGCTCTAACTTTGAAAGAAAATGACAAATCATTCCCAGATCAAGAGAGAAATTTACTTTCTCGTTCAATTTCAACTCACTTTCCTGAAAAAAAAAAAGTATTACACTGGTTGGGCAAGTAACTTTAAAAGTTAGGGCATTTAATAAGGATTCCAAAATGGTATGACAGTTGCTACTTTATTTGTTACATTATTGTCAAAAAAAATTTTTGTTAACGAAGCCGGTTTTTTACCATTGTTTTTACTTTTTTTTTGTAATGACGTAGGTACCTTTATCCTTCCTTCAGAAATGTATCTTTACATTATTTTAGTGTAAGAGAGACGGAGAGAGCTATTTTATGAAGTGTGAGCGGGGCAGATAGTAATGCCGCTACAGTGTGAGACGGATAGATACTATTCCACTAGTGCGAGCGGACAATCACTATCGTCCATCTTGATCGCGTTTACAATACATCTGCAGTACGTTACGTTACTTCGTTTACTGCGCACCTTTTCGTATTCGTTCGTCTTGATTTCGTACTAAAATATTAACCTTTGCTTCGTTTATTGGACCTGATTGCTTGTGATTTTGGTTTCGATTGTTTAGTTTCTCTTTTTTACGACCTTGGACCTCCTCTGGACTATTGTGATTCTGTTGTGACACCATGTCTGTGTACACCGCACAGGAGTATGCCAACATGCACCTCATTTATGGGGAATGCAGATGTAATGGTAGTGCTGCCGCTAAACTCTATCGTGAAAGGTACCCAAATGCTACTCGTCATCCCGATCATCGAGTTTTTACGAATGTGCACCGTCTGCTCTCAGAGGGACGGTTACCAGGCCAAGTCCATGGTGAAGGAAGAAGATATCATTACGATGACGTCGTAATCCAAGCAGTGGAAGAAGATCCAAGTGTTTCGGTACGTGGAATAGAAGCTAGTACAGGAGTTACGAACAAGGATAGCAGAAGCTGTAGAGTTCGTAAATAACGGACGATTCGCCCGTCAGATAAGCTGATCTTTTTTAAAAAGATGTAGGGCTTGTATTGCTGCTGAAGGAAGACAGTTTGAACATTTGCTGTAATTGAAATAAAATCTAATAATTTTACTCATTTTTTTATTATTTCATTAACCTATCCAAAGCTCAAGGCAAAAAATTGTGATGCCATTAATTTAAATAAGCGGCATTACTATCTGCCCCGCTCACACTTCATAAAATAGCTCTCTCCGTCTCTCTTACACTAAAATAATGTAAAGATACATTTCTGAAGGAAGGATAAAGGTACCTACGTCATTACAAAAAAAAAGTAAAAACAATGGTAAAAAACCGGCTTCGTTAACAAAAAATTTTTTTGACAATAATGTAACAAATAAAGTAGCAACTGTCATACCATTTTGGAATCCTTATTAAATGCCCTAACTTTTAAAGTTACTTGCCCAACCAGTGTAATACTTTTTTTTTTCAGGAAAGTGAGTTGAAATTGAACGAGAAAGTAAATTTCTCTCTTGATCTGGGAATGATTTGTCATTTTCTTTCAAAGTTAGAGCAATTGAGTAAAAGTTTAAGACTACTAGCTACAGGAGCATTACTCAGGGTTACGAAACAAAACAAAAATAATAAAAAAGTGGAAATTTGTAGAAATGGGAAGGAAAAACGCATCACAGGGTGTAACTTTTCCGTTTTTTTTTTGGATGGTCATAATTTTCAAAATATAAGACAGATTTTTTTTATTATTTTTCTGATAACTGGTATAATGTGGCCTACCACCCGGCGCCGGCTTGACGTCGCGTCCCGGGACACCCTGTATATTCCCGTGACACTTTAAGATAACTATTTAAAGAAACTAATATCTTAACTCTAGGGTCTCAATTTATTTAAAAAATAATATTTATTAAAAAGATAAAAGATGTTTATTCAGTAAGTAGGCCGCACGGGCACTTTTACACGCCAAAATCTACCAGCGCTTCGCAAGAGACCACTGCTGAGAAGAAACGCCGCAAGAAGCTCAACAGTCAGTAGTTTTTTTTTTAAATACTACTTTTTATATTATACAATTATAAAGCTTAACCTAGCATAATATAAAACAATGAATTTAACATAAAATAAAAAAATGCCGGTGTGGTTGCCGGGTTAGAATAGTGCCACTCCGTGTCTTCCCGCGGATGTCGTAAGAGACGATTAAGGGAATAAAAGCTTGTAGTACTGTTAGGCGATGGACTTGCAACCTGTCACTAATACACTGGTAAACATCTTAGCCTGATTGTGCAAAATGTGGTTACAGAATTATCAACAAGTTTTTAGGGTTGTTGGAAATTCTGTAGCTCTGCCTACCCCACTCTGGGAATGAAGGCGTGAGTTTATGTATATATGTATGTATAAAAAAATTAAAACATTCAAGCGTAGCTTGAGCAGGAAAATGTGCCAAAACGAATAATTTTCATACGGAGTATTTTTATTTTATATTTCATAAGTAGTACAAATAAAAAATATATATATACATATTTAAAAAAAAATACTTTCCTATGACAGTGCAAGACAACCACCACATACAAGGTTTCGATACATTCTCCTACAGAAACCGTGTCCCCTAGACAATATACAATATTTACATATTTTTTATGCCTATTTTATTATTCAGTTATTTAGGTGTTTAGTTAAGTTTAGGCCAAGCATTTTTACCTGTTAGATAGTCCTCGACCCTATAGTAAGCTTTAGACATCAACGACTTTTTCAAGTAACTTTTAAGTACTGGAAATGGTAACTTTAAAACTGAGTCAGGTAATTTATTATAGAAAAGAATGCATTGACCTACAAATGATTTATAAACCTTACGGACACGAATTTTTTTAATAGCAATTTTATTTTTATTTCTTGTACTTATTCAAATTATGTATATCACATAGGCCAGTATATCTATATAAATAATAACAAAAAAAGGCAAACATCGATTTTTTTATATGTTGTTAGGTCCGATAAAAGTATTTAACATCCAAGTTTGCAACCTGAATACGCCCCATGATGCTCGAAAGACTGCGACATTTTGGCACTTGTTTTAGTTTTTTGAAAGAAACACCCTAATGTAGCGTTTTTAAAGTATTTTTATGTAAAATTTCTGCAATTAGAGTGTAATTTGAGCACATTATGTATATTGGTTGCGGAGATACAGAAAGTTAAAAATGGGCAATTTTCTTCAAAAAGTGAAAATGTGTTGGTAGGGACATACTTAAAGATACGAACCGGCTTAAATAATGCTCCTAGGTAAAAGTCATGTCAAAAGAATTTGTAGAGAACTTAAATAGCTTCAATTTAATACCAAAGTGTGCCAAAGTGGTGTCTCTAGGCCTCATCGTGTTATCCAAAATAAAAAATGGTAATATATCGGATTTTGGTTAAATAATAAAAGATTTTACTGAATAATGTTGGTATGATTATCTTTAAAAATATGTGCAAAAATATGAATTTACCATTTTAGATGTATAATGATGGGTTCAAATAAACATAAACCAAAGGAATGAACTGCCCGAGTTGTCCAGGGCAGCAGCGGCGCGTAGCAGTTGCAACGCGTGCACGCCCCTGCAACGCGTTACTTTTTGATGTGCCGGGTTCGATTTATTTTGTTGTTTTACAACTCGCGCCTGCACACGTTCAAAGCGCGACGCTGCTGCCATGCGTTTGGTTCGCCGGAGCGTTCATAGTTTCCTCAAAAATATAAATGGGCTAGCTGGAAAGGATCCCTTAAAGGGATAAGTTCGCTTTTGTACATTTTTTTTATAAATCTATAAAATGTTGACATAAATAGGTAAAAAAATTGGAAAATATCTGATTTTGGTTATTTATTATTATTTATATTTGGTTACATTTCGCCCTTTTGGAAGGACTAGGTCTCATCAAGTCTAGAGCAGTGGGGACGAGTGTGGGAAGAGGGATAATGATTTCTGTAGTGGAGGAGGCGGGACGGCTCATGGTGTCGGGTCGTCACATTCTCGTCCTCCTCGTCCAGGACGATAGGGATGGCGTTGTTGCAATTTCACCCGAGGCAAAAGGAACATACGATAGAGCACAAACTTGAGCCCAGGCTTTCTGCAAGTGCACGACACTAAGCAACCTGTTTTTTTTTCCTTTGCAAGCCACCATTATAAGCAGGGTCTGAGGAGCGGGCACTGCGCACATTGCCCATCTTTGACCTGCTGTATCTCCGCAACCAATGAACATAGTGAGATCAGGTTACGCTCAAATTATATCAAATTTTGTTATTTTTATTAAAGTATGACCAAAGATACTTGAAAAACGCTTCATTAGTGTAGTTTTTTCAAAAACATTGATACGTGTGCCAAAATTTCGCAGTTTTTCAAGCACCATGGGGGTAGCACAGGGTTTTTAGGGTTGCAAACTTGGGTACTATCTACTCTCAAGGAACCTAACTACATATAAAAAAACCGGCCAAGTGCGAGTTGAACTCGCGTGGAGAGGGTTCCATACAATTATCAATATTTTTACGATGGCTCTTTAAATTAATACAAAATATAACATTTAACACCCTGTGACCCTAAATATTTTCTTTGCATATCTTTGTTTGGGTCATCAATTTAAATATGATATTTGATATTTATAATGCTTTTTATAATGCTAGACTAAGTAATCAGTATCATTGTAAGAAATATAATAACAAAATATCTGACTGCTAAATTTCTTGTGGGGTTGTTTGAGTTGTTTCTAAGCAGTAGTGTCTCCTCTTTTGAAGCGCTGGTAGATTTGACGTGTAGATAAAAGTGCCCGTGCGGCCTACATACTGAATAAATGTCTTTTCTCTTGTCTTTATTTTAACGAGAATTCTCAATTCTGATGTTTCGGACTTTTCTTTTGTCGGATTTATTATTGATCGGTTTAACGAAACATACCTACTCGGAGTTTTGAAAAACGATATTTTGAAAAATGGAATTCCTTTTGAATTTTGGAATTTTGATCATCATAAGGCCTACTGTCCACAGAGGCGTAGCTGCATAGACGCGTATTCGTCAGTGTACGCTTGCTTGCAGCCTACATACTAATTCGCACAACTCTGACGACGGAGCGGCAACGTCGCGTCAGCGACGCTGCATGAAAGCTTCACGCCGCCGGCCGTACTGTATGTCAATCGCCGGGCTACATGGCAAGGAAATAACACGATGTGTTATTATGAAAAATTGTGGAAACGGCCGCAAAATTTGTTCAAATAGTGGAAAAATACTTCGTCAGTCTTTACAATCTTTCCAATTAAATATTCTTTTCACGTTGTCGAGATTCCTTACGCAATATGGTCTAATCAAATTTTTATAATAATAACCCATATAACATACTCGTATATAAATATAACGTATAATATAACTTATCATATAATAATAAGCCAAAATAACGTGTTCAACGTTGGACATCATCACGCATAAAAGATAATGTAGGCTACGTGGACGACGTCAGTACGCCGGGCTGCATGAATGCTTCACGGCGGATATTTGCACCGTCTAAGGCATGCAGCTACGCGTCGTGTACAGTACTAATTGTACCCGCCAGACATTTTTTAAATTTCGGGTCATAAAATTTGGATTTATGGAAAATCGGTATTTGGAAATTTGTGATTTCGACAAGTTTTTGTGTTTATGTCAAAGGGATTTAATATTATAGGTAAGATAATAGAGTGGCCCTTGGGAAAATTGACATAGAAAAACTCTGACTAGCGTTTACTAGCTAAATACACCTGAAAGTAATAAGAACACTTATAATGACGCTAATTAATAGGGGTGTAACCAATTCGATATTGAGGTAATAATAATATCGATAAGGATTTCGATATCGTATTACGATTGATTTAAAAATTGCGACTTTTTCAGCTTAGAAATAGTTCTCCGCTCATTAACAAGTCTATATATATATAAAAGGCAAACCTGACTGACTTGATATATCAACGCACAGCCGAAACTGTTGTACCTAGAAACTTGAAATTTGATAAAGGGGTTCCTTTCTTTTGTAAGTGAGCACTAAGAAAGGATTTTTCAAAAATTAGGGGTGACCCTAAGGGGTAAAAATAGGGAGAGTGACGGAAAACTAATACTACGCGTACGAAGTCGCGGGCGTCCTCTAGTGTAATATACATTAATTTATACAGGATGTTACAAAAATACCAGTAAAGCCGAAAGGGGGTTAAATGGTGCCTTATAACAAGTCCATTTACAATATTTGAGAGTCGTACTATCACTGTATGACTTACCGCCAAAAAAAAACCATTATTTTTTCATTCATGTGCTAACCCTATTTCAGTAAAATTAAAGAGTCTACGCAGAATGTTAAGTACAATTCGCAAAACGGTAAAAAGAAACAAAATGAACAGAATTCGATTAGATACATATTACAAGTCGAGTTTTGGAAGATTAAACGAAGAAACCTAAACTAACACTTTTTCTTAATGAACGTCAAATTTACAGGAACGGCTCAAAGTGAGCTCCGCCTTGCTCAATGCACAACCTCGCTCGTCGGGATATGGCTTGTGTGGCATTTCGCACCATCGTTGGTGTTATTGACGCGAACACCGATCTTACACGCTGCTCTATCTCGAAAACCGTTGGGCAATCGGAGAAATAGGCTCTGTCCTTCACATAACCCCATAAGAAGAAGTCCAAGGGTGTGATGTCCGGAGTACGAGCGGGCCATAGCAGCGGTCCTCCACGTCCGATCCATCTTCGTGGAAAGCGAACGTTGAGATACTCTTGCACGTCGCGAGCAAAATGAGCCGGAGCTCCATCGTGTTGAAACACCATGTTCCTTTGGTCGTCAAATAATCCTTGTCGGCCACAGGAAAGTCGTCAATCGCCTCTTCGAATTCCGTTTGTAAAAACGTTAGGTAGTTGCCCCCGTTCAGACGTGATGGCAAAATGACGGGACCAACGACATGCCCGTCATAAATGCCAGCCCACACATTCAGCCGCCACTGATGTTGGAATCTGCCCTGCCGTGAAGCGTGTGGATTCTCGCGAGCCCAAACGTGATCGTTATGCACATTTGAAAGTCCTGACCTCGTGAAAGTTGCCTCATCCGTCCACATAACATAGTTTACGAAATTAGGGTTCTCCTCTAACTGCCTCAGATACCACTCGCAGAAGTTCCACCTGGGAGCAAGATCAGAGGGTATCAGCTCCTGTATACGGCGATAATGATAAGGGTGACGGTTGTCGTCACGAAGAATTCGCTAAACTGCAACATGGTTCATACCGAATCTTGCTTCGGCTCGTCTCGTACTCGTGGTTGGCTCTTCTTCAAAATGCTCTAACACTAACTCAGCCTGCCAGGCATCGACTGTGCTTGGACGTCCACTTCCAGAAGGCCGATGAAAGGAGCCTATGGAATGTAGGCGTCTTGACATGTTGAGAAAACACTGGTACGAAGGTAGCCGTCGCTGTTCAGCGGGTGGTCTTCCATCGATAAATCGTTGCACGCGAACTGTATCGGCTTAAATAGCTATCTTCATGGCCTACGCATAACATCATATCGTAATATTCTGAGTTAGAAAACATCGTCATTTTGGAAAAAAATATGGAAAAACACGGAACAATTGTAGAATATCGATAAGAAGTTTTGAAATTGACAACAAAAAAAATATTCCGTCTTGACGTTTTTTAAAGCCAGTACTTTAAGCATAATGACATCGTAGTTTTGAACCTATGTGGATGAAAAACAGAAAAACCATTAAAGTTGATAATTATTAAAATTGGTAGGTAGGCCTCTCTGTTAAATAATCTATGCTAACTCCGGTTCCCTGACATGACAGCTTACTAGGGTTGACAATATTTTTGGCTTTGATAATTATTATATTTTTTACGGGGTATTTTGTAACACGTTGTATATGTAATCTTTATTGCAAAAAAGAATACACTTAATATACAAAAGGCGAACTTAATGCCATGGCATTCCATGAGGCCATGAGTTACAATTACAGTAGTCGCTAGTGAGTCGAATGCTCTGTCCCTCGCACTCTATAAGAATACTGCGAGGTCTGAGAGGCATTCGACTCGCTAGCGACCACGGTTGTTGCAACTCATGGTAAGGGTAATGGTAAATTAATAGTTTTCTAATTGGACGTTAAGTAGTATCCATTTCTCACGCGCTCTTTTATTGACAGGCGGAAATTTACAAGACTCGACATGTACTCTTATTATTTACTTACTAAAATTATCGATAAAAAAACGATACAATACATCTCCCTATTTACGTAATAGTTTACCTACTCGACAACAGAGGGCGCTTATAACAACCAACAATTTTTTTTAGAACCATCCATACAAATATTTGAACAAAAGTTCTATTTATTAAATAAATATGTTTTTTTTAGTGTTAATGAACTAAAATCACGTCCAGTGGCTTTTTCGTATCGCGATTTACAAAAGTGCATTACGAAACTGCATGTTTCTGTTGAAATGGGTTTTTTCTTCGATGACAGATAGGTACAACATCACAGGCGGGCGTGTCAAAGTCATAAGAATAAATTCAAAGTAGACTAAATGACTCGTTACCTCGAGGTAAAAAGTTTTGGATCACACTTTTAGTCGCTATGTCCCGTCTATTACTACTAAGTATATTTAATGTCTTTGGTTTATGTAGTGTACCTTAGGGTTTATGAAAGGAATGCCTTAACATTGTAAAAATAGTTCTCTGTCGTTTTTCTGACAACAATCAAATCAAATTTAAACGGCAAATTTTATTTGCCTCATTGCGTTTCTAAAATGATGGTTGAAACTTTAAAAAATACGGATTTGGGAACCTCCTCCTTTTTTTAAGTCGTTTAAAAAGACGATATCCTAAGTACTATTTTTGCCCAGTTATGATTCCAATTTCCAAGTAAGACGTTAAACGTCATTGCAAAGGGTGACGCTGACGATCGACGTGGAAGTGCGGCGGCTAAATATAGGCCGCTCGAATACGGAGCAGTCCAGCGGTGTGTGATGTGATATGATGCTACCTTAGGACCAGCGGAGTCGATCAATTTTCTGGGTGATTAATCAATTATTTAATTATTACACCACGCCAACCTACGAGGCCATTACCAGTGGTGCCGGTACCAAACTTGCCAGTTGACACTATGACAGGTAGCTACTAGTGGCACTACCCGTCAACCCATCACCGGTACGACGTCTTTGACATTTGAATGTTACAATCAGAATTATTGGTATGATTATGTAACTTACGTAAACTTGTTTCAAACTTGTTCGGTAAGGTAAAACATATGTATGTGTATGTACGGTTTTAGTTTCGGCTGTTTAGCGATTCGTAACGAATATCTGTATTTATAAATTCAGCATGGCTAATGGATTTTTATAATACGCTTTTTATATACATTGAAATGTTTTGAAGATTACCTTAGCATAATGCCAATCACGAAACAAACTTATAACACTTTAAAATGAAAACGGAATTTTACAGCACATAGACTTGTACTTGTAAGTGATACGCGGAACAAAAGCACGGACACAGAAGTACTCGTAATTCCAGGAGGGAATGTGTTTAGAGCGGAGATCCTGCGCTTTGTAGGCGCGTGGCGAGGCCTGACGGGGCCGTTCGCTGCGATTAGCGGCAGACGTACGCGCGCGGCGCGGGCTGCCAGTGACTGTTTACCAACCGACCGCCGACCACCGACCACCGCGTCCGGACCGCTCAGGGCTACCGCTATTCGACCGTCATTCTTTTATTTCTCATATGGATTCATAAAAAAAATGTCGCGCAATGACTATAACCAGGATGAAACATTTGTTTAGAAGCTGAGTTCGTTAGTAAGCGATAAGCGTAGTGTAGTATAGACAGTGTAGTATTACCATTAGGAACAACCCTAGCAAGCCACGGTCGGGTGCACCCACGTCGCCCAAGTTTCAACAACGGCCGCGGGTTGCACAGCAAGCAGAAAATCTTGAATATTTATCACGATTTAATTAGCGACTGGGACTTGAAGTATTATGTTACCTGGCTATGCTATAATATCATACAATGCGAAATACTTTAGAGATAAAATTTGCCATTCTTTAAAGAGAACCGATAGTTTCATTTCAATTCATTTTTTAAAATATAATATTCATTTGACTGTAATATTCAAATAATACCAAATGTTACTCATATACTTGTAGTGCTAAATTTGACAGTTTTCTAGTGGGAAAAGTGTAACCTTTGAGCAGAGCTTTGCCTTTTCGCGTAGGTGCTATGCAAGCCAAACTCAGTCGAATTCGCGTGGTAATGCAATCCGCGCAAGGGCGGTGAATAATCCAACTACCTGCGGGCCATATCAGTTCTGCGGAGTTTTATATCGATACATGACGTAATAAATATTAGGAACATTCTTATTGGTAAAAAATACATAACTACCTACTTATTAACCCTATGTAATATCCTCAGATTCATATACCCATACCTATTAATATAGAAAAAAAACATCATATTAACATGTATAGGTTTAGGGATACGGTTGAATATTTTAAAAGTTAAAATTATGAATAAAAAAACATTACAACGAGTATTTCGCGTGGGTATTCGATTTGCAGCAACGCAGCGATGCCTATCTTGACCTAGTAAACATACTTAGGCCAAATTTATATTCGCTGGATGTTTTACCAAGCGCAGGGAGTTACATACTTTGACTGGGGGGGGGGGGGGGGTCAAAGTATGTACGCTTCCGTTCTGTATCGCGATTCGGAGCCAGTTAGGCTTGTTAGCACCCACACCGCTTTGCATAATGTTCCATATTATGCTTCCCAATAGAAAACTGACTAAATAAGCCTAATAACTATATCTATCATATATGTAGAAGGTTAGTATTTATTATATACACATACATACATGTCAGCCGAAGCATACGACATAGGCCTTTTTTTTTTTTTTTTTTTTTTTTTTTTTTTTTTTTTCCTCAGGGGAAATCCATTATGGATACCAAGCGACCCGGGGGGGCCGAGCGGTTATGTCGGACTCGCACCGACTAAAACCCCTGAGTTGTTCCTTCTCCCACCTTGGACGAGGTCGCGGGAGTGGTATTCCATCCGCTAACTCGTCTATCAGCGTTTGCCCTTACGGGCCCGTCTACAATAGGTTTTTTGTTTTTTACCCCTCCGGTTAAGGCGCTCCGGAACACTTGGGTGCCTTCCAGCTCGGGACTCTTGAGTGCAAGCGATGGATCCCCCGTCCCATCGCCCGCGGGTCCCCATTACGGTGGCAACCGATTGACATGCGCCAACCGCCGCCTGCCTGGTCTTCTGCGGCGTATTGGGAGCGAGTTAAGATCGTTTTCTCGCCCCCGCTCTGCCGCTTCTTTAAGCGACATTACTGCGTCGCTAAAAGTTGCTACTGCCTGCCATGCATTTTCACTTTCGACCATGGCTTTTGTGAGAGTCGGTAGTGAGAGGTCTGGTCCTATTTCCTTGGACAGAGCAGCGCGAGCCACCGCCCAGGATGGGCACTCTTCACGCGTGTGCTGAGCTGTGTCCATGGCACATCCTCCGCAATGGTGACAGGCTGCTGTTGGTTCCCTGCCTGCTATTTCGGAAAGATATTTTCCGAAGCAGCCGTGCCCTGTTAGGAGCTGCGTCAGGTGGTAGGACGGCGCTCCATGGTTTTGTTCTACCCATTCTCGAAGGATAGGCCGAACGGCATCCACTAGTTCTTGGCTAACTCCCGGATCTTCAAGTTGTACCGTCCACCTGCAGAAGAGATCGTTCCGGGCTTCTTTCCTCCATTCTTCTATTTCTTGCGGATGTGGACGGTTTCCTTCCTGCTTCGCTTCCGCCGCTCGCCAGTAGACCGCCGCGAGAACTTCGGCTTCAAAGTTCCACGGCGGACTACCAGCGAGCAAACACGCTGCCGTAAAAGACACAGTGCGGTATGCTCGGGCAGCTCTTAGTGCCATGGCCCGCTGTGGACGTCGCAGTAAAACCTGGTTACGGGTACCCAGTGCGTCCTCCCAGAGCGGAGCTCCGTAAAGTGCCATGGAGCGCACCACCCCCATGTATAGGCGCCGACACGCCCCTCCTGGCCCACCTACGTTTGGAAGGATCCTGCCCAGAGCCCCAGCCGCAGCCACCACCTTTGGGGTCAGGCGTCGGAAGTGTTCTTCGAACCTCCATTTACTGTCGAGGACAAGTCCTAAGTACTTCATTGTCGACCCAACAGCAATGGAGGCTCCTCCAACTGTAATTTGTGTTCCTGCAGGTGGCTTTTTGCGTGGCCCATGGAAAACCAAGGCTTCCGACTTATGAAGGGCAACCTCGAGGCCCAGCGCCCTAATACGGTGAACCACCTGTGCCACCCCCGCTGTGGCAAGTAGTATTGCATCTCTATGTGTGTCCCCGCGGGCAGTTACGAGAGTGTCGTCTGCGTAACAAATCACGTCAACTCCTGTCAAAGTTACCCCGCGCAACACCCAGTCGTAGCCGATGTTCCACAGGAGCGGCCCGAGGACCGAGCCCTGTGGTACACCGCACGACATTGATGTATTCGCCCAACCGTCTTTTGTCGGGTAAATTACTGTCCTTCCGACAAAGTAGTCTGCCACTACTTTCTGCAGGTACTGGGGGACGCCATGGTACTGAAGTGCCGCCTTAATGGATTCCCAGGGCAAGGTATTAAAGGCATTGGATATATCCAATGACACTGCCACCATGACCCCACGTCGTGAAATCGCCTCCTCGGCGAGGTCTCTGACCCGTGCAATTGCATCCAGGGTTGACCGACCGCATCGGAATCCAAACTGTGCATCGTTTAGGTCTGGATGCATACTTTTGACGAGGCGAGCAGCGAGTACACGCTCAAAAAGCTTGCTCTCCTCATCGAGTAGTACAATTGGCCGGTAACCCGTCGGCTGGTCGGCAGGACGATTATCTTTTCGTAGGAGAACGAGTTTGCCAGTTTTCCAGCAGGTTGGGAATCGACCCTGAGTAAGGCACGCGGTAAACAGGGCCCTCACTCTATCCTCTAACTCGCTTATACCAAGTACCAAGGCGCGGCCTGGGATACCTTTCGGCCCTGGAGCGGTGTTTTTAGATCGAAGCCTCAAGACGGCCGCCCCGATTTCCGCTTCAGTCACGGGGGGTGCCACTTGCTCATTTTCCCGTTGCCTAGTGTTGGTAGGTACCATTTGTGGCGGTGTCCATTCTTCCCGTTGAGGAAAAAGGGTGCTCACGACACGCTGCAGAAACTGTGACTCGAGACTACTTGTCAGTGGAGGAGCCCATGGTCGGAGTTTTTGTCTTACGACACGATATGGCCTTCCCCATGGGTCTCGATTAAGGATCCCAAGCCATTCTTCCCATGAAGTCTCCTTAACCTTTGAAATGGCAGTCTGAAAAGATTTGCACGCCGCCCGGTAGGCCGCGTAGCAGGCGTCCTCGTTTTCTTGGCTTCGAACCCTTCGCCTTCTGCAACGTGTATATTGGCGGCGTGCCGCTACACAGTCTTTTCGCATCTGTTGGAGTTCTGGGCGCCACCAGTACACCTGACGTCGCGGCGGGAAGGGTCGCTTCCTTGGCATCGACGCGTCACATAGACGAGTTAAGGCGCCATTAAGCCATTCCGCTTCTGCATCTACATCCTCGATCGGTAGGCCTCCCCCAAGGCTTTCCACTCAGACCGGTCTTGTGCTTTTCGCATCCACCGCGCCCCCGCGACGCGCGTGCTCGTTTATTATATGTATACATACCTACTATTAAAAATATTAATTGCAATTTGCACTGCGATAGATAATTAATTACAAAACCGCCGTCCGACAGGCTGACTGCCTGTCTGTGATACCTACTCAGATATTTATTGTTTATGTGATAAATGAAACAAAAACTTTAAAACTGACAGTTAAATAATTAATTTTAGCGAATGACCTAATCAAATAGAAAAATAAGACCTATATTAATACCAGAGTAAATTATAATGAGTACGGCACTCATGGTGCGCTAGTCCGACTTCCACTTGACCGCTTTTCTTTCCGGGTTCAATAGTCAAACTAGGAACCCATATAGTTTCGCCATGCCCGTCCGTCCGTCCGCATGCTTACCTAAGAGACTTATTTCCATAAAGCTGTTATTTGGCATAAATATATGTACATATTAGTCTCGCCGACAAAGTGATACAGGAAAACTAAGAAAACAAAATTGTTAGGGAAAGTTCCTACTAGGTACCTCCCCTACACATAACGTGGGGATGTTTTTTTTTCAACAGAGTACATACCCACCAAGAGCCAGCGGAGCTCTTCGTCCACGAACGCACTCATGAGCGAGTTCCACGTGCTGTGCACTAATTCAAGCTTAACTTGGACAAACTGACACTGATACCCGAAACGAGGGCGCGCGGCGAAATGATAATTCTACAAAGCAGTAAGTAGGCATGTGATCGCAACGAACGTACCTTATATAAATACCCATATATTATGTTTGGTGTTTACAAACGACAAATGTGCAACAATTGAGCAACGGTGATAGCCGTAATACGATAGGAAAGAAGGACTGTTGTGACACCGAATTATTATTACTATATTGCATGTATTTACCCACAATATTGAAATTATTACATAAATATGAATAAGACACAAATCATATAAATAAGCGACAAAATTAAATGGATTTCGAGAATTTCTTATTCAAGAGAAACACTCTACTCTGTCCAAGTCTTTCCTTTTTAATCAGGGCCTTTTTCTATCTCTTTGTATTCCTCCTTTAAATGTTCTATAATAATATACTATGTTGTATCTGGTGCGTCCTAGCATCTTTCTTCTTATAATATTTTTTGCAAAATTTGAGCGGATATTTAGTTTTAACCTTGACTGTACGCCGTAATAGGGAAGTGTTTATTCCCTTAATTAATGGCTGTCACTCCTATTTTATCAAGGAGTATTTCTCGAATGTCGAGTTTTAGACAATTACCCATCAATCACCATGGACTTATTAGAAAACATGGATACTACACGCGAGGTCGATTGTTCGGTTACAGAGTATTTACTCAGGTGGACTAAACAGAAGCGCACGAGGTCAGCTCCACGCGCTTTTCTCTCAAGTCCTTCCATTTTAGTTGGTCAGTAAAAAACAAAAAACTACACCTAACCATCACCATATTTTAAATTAGGTTCGTATTAGGCAAGCCTAAAAGTCAGTTTTACAAAAATAGGTAGTATTATTGTTTACACGTCGCCCTGATTTATGTCGGGCGGGCCGGAAGGAGTGGATAAACATAACTTTTCACACGGCTAGAATTAACATATAAACAACGTAGACTTAAAGGACGGTGCCACCGTCAAAGACGTAAGCAGTACAACAGGAAACAAAATGGAAACTATATAGGGACGAGGGCTGAGCCCGGCCGTGTGTCTTCTCCCGAGTGGGGTTCCTAAAGCGCTCACATCTAACGTGATTCACAAGTTCATTTATTAACGATTCTGAGAATCAGAAACACATACCCCGCGCGCTGAACCAGCGCTATATTGAACTTGTATCAGTTGCAACTTGACGAAAAAACTGGAACAAATCGAAAGGAGTAGGCAAAACCCCATTTAGCACGATACAACCAGTCATGTAAACGTAGGGTTATGAATCCCTCAAAGCAACCAGGTAAAAGGTAAAAACAATGAATTGAATTTGTATGCGTGAAATGGCACATCTGCATTGCCGCTCGAATGCGGGGGCAATATTATCGGTACGGAACTGTTAAAATCAGGTCAAATCAAATCGTTACAACCCGGAGATAATATTCGCTAAGTACCTATTAAAAAAATAAGAGTTTAAGTGAGTTCAAGGCATGATAGTTATAAATACATGAAAAGAGCGCAGTGAAACATAGAACGCACAATAGGATCGTAATTTACTCTGTCACTAATAATTAGCCCACCTACCACTGAACAAACTGTGTTCGTAAACCGGCTTCGTACTTAAATCGTTGTAGTATAGACCAGGTTTAGCAGCAACTGCAAAAGCTGCAGCGACGGGTACACATCTGAATATCGAAAGTTAATTTATCTAACGTTAAAACATCGAAAGTTAAAACATCGAACGGTTATTATGCCGATGGTTGAAATATCTAATGTAGGTACTTGTTGGGTTTGTACCTACTCTAATATCGAACATCGATTTATCTAAAGTTAAAACATCGAAATCCGAAACATCGAAAGGTGATGGAACGATTATCATGACGAGAGTTGACATATCGAACGTACTTATTAGGTTTGTACTCTAATATCGATGTCGATTCATCTAAAGTTAAAACATCGAGGTCCAAAATATCGTAAGTCGAAATATCGAACGGTTAGTATGGCTGGATAACATATAAATTAAATGTTTACTAGAAAAGTTATATAAATCACTTAGATGGAATCAAATAAATCTGATTATTATAAAACTATATCATAATAGGTATAGTTTTACAATAATCACATAAATAATTCAAAGAGTATTGAATCAACAATAACAATTGTCATATAATTTACCTAAATTAAATTACTCAATCCAAATAGATTGGTGGAGGTTTATTCAGTATAAATTTGCTCATTGTTTTGTGGGCAGAAAAAAAAATTAACATAGAAGGCGGGAGCTTCGCTACGCTACGCGCCTGCCTTAGCCTTCTGAAGCTAACCTAACAGAGACGGTTTCGCTCGCTGCGATCGCTCACTTCACTGAAGAGGACCCACGATTCATAAATAGCAATCATCAATAATCATCGGCCTAACATTTTGCAAATAAACGTATATTATAAAAATGAGGAAAATCAGAACTTTCGATATTTTAATCGTGTGGTATTTTAGACGTAGATATTACGGTTGTGGATAAGTCAGCCGTTCGATTTTGTAACCTTCGATATTTTAAACATCAAAATTTTCTACTTTACATATATCATCTTTCGATATTTTATCACAAAGTTCAAATAATCGTCGACATTATGACTGTAGTTGATTTGGCCGTTCGATAATGAAAGTTTTGATATTTTAGACATCGATATTTTAATTTTAGTTATATTGGCTTTTGATATTCAGATATGTACCCTGCACTATTACAATACGACACTATTCTCACATAACTCATAACCACTGCTTGACCAAATTCTGTCGCTACGACGTGGTGTGGTTGTACGTGTGAAACAAGCCTAAAATAACAGACACGTTTTTTTGCTGACCAGTCTCAACTTATTGGGAGAAATCGTCCTCCAAAGTACTGAAAATTAACTAAACCCTCTAGGTAACTCCTGTAGAGAGTTTTGTTCAAGCAAAATGCTAGTTAATTACTTAGATTGATTAGGTATAATATATTTGAACACATGAAATAATAAAGAGCACGTGTTATTTAAGATTTGTTATAAAAAAAAAACACAATGTATCTTAAACGATGATAAATATTAACTTTGTAGGGCGTATTTTTAGGAAAATATGACATAATGCCGATACAAAAAAAAACATTTTTAATCGGCTTCTAAAAAGGAGGGGGTTCTATGTTCATCTGTACTTATGTGTTTTTTATGTATGTTCACCGATTCATCCGTTAATTATGGACCAATTTAAAAAAACTTTTTTTCGTTTGGTAGAATATGCTTCCGAAGTGGTCCCATTGTCACTAAATCTGAATTTGGTGAGGGGACCCGTGAGGAATTCAGAGAGCTCCTCAAAAACTATACGCATACGTATAACGATTTGAGTAAGTATTATTAGTAACAAGTCCAGCTTTTGAATTCAGCAAGTATTATTTCAGTCAGTCAATCAATCAATCAATCTTTTATTTCAGCAATTTACATGAGTAGCCTAGTTTACATCAATGTATCACTATGATATAAGTAGGTACAAGTATAGGAAGAATAGTAAATAAGTAATACGTTTCTGTAGTGTAGTTATCTAGTACTAGACAAATATTTGGCTAGGCTTGGAGTTGGGTTCCTGTTCCCTAAACTAGGTAAACCTGTCTTATTAGGAATAAGGTCCCTCCGATCCTTAATAGTAAGAACATATTAACAAATTACAGCCTTTTTGTATCAGTGCTAACAATTTGGTAAAGTAAAACTGATGATGAAGACCACAGATGGCCACCGGAACTCCTAAACGGTGCCTCTATTAAGGATGGCGATAAGATATCTCGATTAAGCTGGTAGAGTGACTATAAAGAAGAAAATTAAATTGTTTAAATATGACTATGATTTTCTCGCCGCGTTGGTTGCGGCCAGCTTTAAACATCTTGATGTTTCATATCAACTAAGAAGTAGGACTACAAACAGCTTATTTTAATCACTAAACAGTAAAAAACAAAATAAATGTTTCAAAAACTAAAAACCGCCTTCAAAAACACAAAATTTGGATGAATAAGCTGAGATCGATATAATGAATTGTAAAATCCCTTCCGTGAGGCGAAGTTTTTCAGCGGAATGTGTTGTGTGAGCATGGCGGTCATTGGCGGTCTACCTCTGGCTGGTATTTAGCAGTAATTTTAATTTAAGCATTTATTTGCGCAAGATTTATATGTTTTAAACATTTATTTATATTTCTCCTTAAAATAGCTAGTATTATATATGTATAATGGATAAGATTACACATTCAATGAATTCAACAATATTAATATAATAAATTAAAGCTAAACTTAAACTTTATCACCATCTGTACTGGTATATGAAATCCTTTAATTGGTGTTGTATTTGTAGCAGTTGGATTTCCTACGAGATGAATAAATAAATAAATTATGCCGAGATGAGATGCTTAAAACTGATAGGAACTAACTAGATAAAGAGATTTACTCTGATTTATAAACTTCTTAATCTTATATACACACTTTAAATGACGCTTGTTCTCCAGAGGGGTAGATCACCACAAATTACCATTAATTCCACCTGCTACGATCCAATCAAATCTGAAGCAATTTTGAAAATATAGTTTCAGAGGTATTTAATGGGTATATATGGTCATGAAATATTATAAAAAAGGTGTGACACAGCTCAGTATGTTTAACCACCATCACACCCATATTTAAAAAGGTGAAAGTATGTGAATTTACTATGTTTGTTATAGGGTTATGTAGTACATGTCATCATCATCATCATCATGTCAGCCGAAAGTCATAGGCTGGACATAGGCCTCCGCCAAGGCTCTCCACTCAGAACTGTCTTGTGCTTTTCGCATCCACCGCGTTCCCGAGATCTTTGCAAGGTCGTCACTCCATCTTGTTGGAGGTCTAACTACAGCTCGTCTCCCGGTCCGCGGACGCCACTCAAGAACCTTCTGACCCCATCGGCTATCAGTCCTGCGAGCAATGTGCCCGCCCACTGCCACTTAAGTTTAGCTATTCTTCGAGCTATGTCGGTAACCTTAGTTCCACTGCGGATATCATCATTTTTGATTCTATCACGCAGAGAAACCCCGAGCATAGCCCTATCCATAGCCCTTCGAGTGACTTTGAGCTTTCTTAGGAGGCCCATTCTTAGCGCCTACGTCTCGGATCCGTAAGTCATCACTGGCAACACACACTGGTCAAAGACTTTTGACTTCAAATACAGTAATTTGGACGAAAAGGCGCTGCGAAGCTTCCGGAACGCTGCCCAGCCGAGTCAGAGTGGACGAGTGACCTCTTTCTCAAATATAGTCGAACAACTTCGAGCGCAGAGCCCCCGACTATCACGGGAGTTGGCGCTACATGGATATTGGACATGACTTTCGTCCATGTTAAAAGATCAAGATAAAAGAAGATAAAAGAAATTTATTCAGTAAGTAGGCCGTTCGGGCACTTTTACACGTCAAGAATCTACCAGCGCTTCCCAAGAGGAGACCACTGCTGAGAAGAAACGCCGCAAGAAACTCAGCAGTCAGGCATTTTTTAAACATATTTCATATTACAATGGTACAACTTAGTCTAGCATTATATAAAGGTACAAGTATTAAATTAAATATAATATCAAATAACAGTAGTTCAGCAGGAAAACATGCCAAAAATCTTACGGGAGAGAAAGATAGAAAAGAATAAAATAAAATAAAATAGAATCAACTACTTATACCTATACTCGTATGTGTATATGAGATGGTGCAAGATGACCACATAAAAGTTTCGATATGTTTTCCTGCATCAACGGTGTCCCCCAGACAAGAAAAAGCAGGATAAAGCTTTTGCATTTAGACAGCCGGTGTAATGACTAGCATAGAGGCATTCCATCTTAGTCCTCAGGGTTGGCAGCGCATTTGCAGTCTTAGGCTTGCAGTCTTGTGAATGCGAATGTGGATGGGTCACAGTTTCCACTTACCATCAGGTGGTCAGCCTTCCCTACGCCAGAAAAAAAATAATTATTGACTAAGTTTCGGGTGTAGGCCATGCATTTTTGTCTGTTAGATAGTCCTCGACCGTATAATACGCTTTAGACATTAACGACCTTTTCAAATATTTTTTAAGTGCTGGAAAGGGTACGTAGGTCACTCAATAAGTTTTGAGATGCTAGAAATTTAAAAATAGAACGCTTGGGTATTATATCTTTTTAAAAAGCAAATTTATTTAAAAATAGAACGCCATAAGCCATTTTTTCAATTTAAAAAATAATACGATGTTCCTGTCATTTTACTTCACCGCTTCCCGCGTTTTTTGGCTGAAACGATGGAGCTTAACCGCGAACATTTGCGTGCTATGATCTATTAAGTACGATTTTACATTTGGTTTAACCGAACAGTTAAGTTTGCAACGACTACAGTCGGCATTGGGAGAGTCTGCTCCTTCACGGGCAACAATTTTTAGGTGGTTTAGTGAATTTAAAAGGGGCAAAACTAACCTCGAAGACGATCAAAGAAGCGGACGCCCGCAAACAGCAGTAACTGCAGAAAATGTGTGGACTACCGAAATGTTGGGTACCCACGAATTACATACAAGGACATCGAGAAGATCCTGGGCCTTAGTTTGGGGAGTGTGAACATCATCCTACACCAACATCTCGGAGTCAGGAAGCTTTGTTGTCGTTGGATCCCGCGATTGCTCTCCGAAGCTGAAAAACAGACTCGTATGGATTGGTGCCGTGAAAAGCGTCAACGTTTTGAAAACGGGGCGTCGAGATGTGTTTCGGAAATCATTACTGGTGACGAAACATGGATCTATCAGTATGACCCCGAAAATAAGAAGCAATCTTCGGTATGGGTCTACTCAGACGGAGAGTTACCGACAAAATTGCAAAGACCACGTAATGTTGGTAAAAAAATGGTGGCTAGTTTTTTTGGTCGGAGTGGACACTTATCGACACCCGTGCTGGAAAATTATAGGTCAGTTAACTCGGAATGGTACACAACAGTAGCTTTGCCGAAAGTTATCCAAGCTGTGCGAGAGCGTACACCAACGGCCGGGCTTCGATGAATCATGCTGCATCACGATAACGCTTCTTCACATACCCCCTCAGAACGAAGGCGTCTCTTGAGGAATCTGGTATTAAAACCCTAGCTCACCCACCGTACAGCGCTGACTTAGCTCCTTGTGATTTCTTTTTGTTCCCAACAGTCAAAGAAAAAATTAAAGGAAAGTTTTTTTCGAGTGCCGATGAAGCCGTCGCTGCCTACGAAGTAGCCATTTCTGACCTCTCAGATCAAGACTGGCAAAAGTGTTTCCAGAGTTGGTTTAGACGAATGGAAGTTTGTATAGAGCATCGTGGAGAGTACTTCGAAAAAATGTAAAATAAATTGAAGGTACAGGGCGTCTATCCGTGGGAGAGGTGCACAATTTGATTTGTTTTGTTTTTTATTGATCTTATTTTACCACCGATTATACATACATACATACATAAAATCACGCCTGTTTCCCAGAGGGGTAGGCAGAGACGACTTCTTTCCACCTGCTACGATCCTGACAAATGTCTTTCGCTTCTTCCACATTCATACATTGAGTCATGCACGCACGTCGGTTTCGGGTACGTAAACTGGGGGTACTTTGATTTACGGGGTAACATTGCCCACCCCAAAAACTATCTATAATATTTAATTATTCTATTAAATGTTTCATCAGGACTAAGCTACTTATACAGTTATATAATTACTTCAACAATTTAAGAAGATAACAACTAAAACAGTTATCGTTTTAAGGTCGGGCAATGTTACCCCGTTAATCAAAGTACCCCCAGTTTACCGGTACTTAAGTTTCGGCCCTTTTCCAGTATTTCTCCGATTTGATTCGAAAAAGTACGCCTAGGGCGGCCTCTTCCGACCCTTCCACTCACTTTCGCTCTGTATATCTCTTTCGTCAATCTTCTTTCATCCATCCTTTCCAAATGACCGAACCATCGATGCATGCCCTTTTCAATCTTAGTCACTACATCTTCTTTTAGTCCACATTTCTCTCTGACCTTTTAATTCCTTACTCTATCAATCACTTTCACACCACACATACTACGCAAAGAGCGCATTTCAACTGCATTTATACGACTTTCATGCTTGTCCTGCCACACCCAACATTCACTACCATACATCAGAGTAGGGACCAGTACTCCATTTTGAACAGCCAATCGCGCTTTTTGTGAAACGCCCCTTCTGCCCACAAAGGAGTTCAGGGCCCCATTAATTTGATTTCCCGCATTCACCCTCCTCTCGACATCCTTCTCACACTTACCGTCTCTTGTAAACATACTTCCCAGGTACACAAATTCACTCACTTGCTCTACTAATTCACCATTTATATTTATCACGCACTCAGTCATCTCCTCGTCCTTCTCTATCACCATGACCTTGGTCTTGGCAACATTTATTTTCATCCCCTTTTGCTTAAATCCCTCATTCATCACTGTCACCATCTCCTGCAACTCAAGTACCGATGGAGCAAGTATAACTTGATCATCGCAGCATATAAGAGGCATTTGATTAGCAACTCTTGCATACGCAAACCCTTATCATACTCTTTCACATCTCGCATACAACTGTCCATGAATAGATTGAACAGCCATGGTGAGGCAACACAGCCCTGTCTAACACCTCTAGAGATATTAAACCAGGCCGAGTATGCCCCATTGATCCTGACACAGGCTCTGGAGCCCTCATAAAGGGACCTCAAAGCCTGCACCACGTTGCTGCTCACTCCATACATAGACAGCACCGTCCATAACTCCTTTCTATCTACCCTATCATAGGCCTTTTTCACCACCGATTATTAACGTTCTTATTCACCAATGTCCTTAACGGTGATTTATATCACTTATTTCTTATATAAACCTTCGTGAGAAAATTTAAATGTACAGTGTAAAAAAAAACTGGGTATTTTCTTTTAAACTGCAAATCATTGTAAACAGTATTAGACAGAGAAGTTTTTAAATTAACTTGAAATTGTCTATCATTTGTCTTTTTTTTTAATGTCGATACTTACATTTCAAGATATAACATATAACCAGTTGGTTCAGAAAGTGGCAAAACATAACAACGTGACAATACAAAACGGGCCCAGAACTTACAAACGAAACGATAGCAATAGCATTGAACGGGAATTGCAGTGCTTTGAACTTTTACCAAATATCAATGTGCCAATTCGTTTCTACGCATGCTCGGACATAAGAAGTTAAGAACACTCTCATTCATACAAGAAGGTACGAGTACGATCTTAAAATAGTATTCAAATGAAACAATTCCGCTGTTCGTTCTTAGAAACGGGATGTTTTAATTCAGCATCAATTGAGGACAAGGCGGAGCTTGTCGCGGATCGCCCGTAGTTCCCGGAGACGCGCGCGCGGTGGCAATGCACGACAGGGATCTGTTCTATATTATATCGCTATCATTATATACTAAACAAATAAATATCTGAGGAAAATCTGCCACAAATTGACCTGAACCTGAATTGAACCCGGGTCGTTAGCTACGTAGGCGGAGTCACTACCAACTAGGCTTAAACATACGTATACTGAAAATATATAGAAAACATCCAAGCCACAGAAACAAATATCCGCGCTCGCCACGCGAATATTCCCCGGTCGAACCCGGGTCGTTAGCTACGTAGGCAGGGTCACTACCAACTAGGCTTAAACATACGTATACTGAAAATATATAGAAAACATCCAAGCCACAGAAACAAATATCCGCGCTCGCCACGCGAATATTCCCCGGTCGAACCCGGGTCGTTAGCTACGTAGGCAGGGTCACTACCAACTAGGCTTAAACATACGTATACTGAAAATATATAGAAAACATCCAAGCCACAGAAACAAATATCCGCGCTCGCCACGCGAATATTCCCCGGTCGAACCCGGGTCGTTAGCTACGTAGGCAGGGTCACTACCAACTAGGCTTAAACATACGTATACTGAAAATATATATTTCTCAAACATGCTCGGAAAAAACGGTTTTCCGATTGAAAGACAAGGACGGAAAGAGCCTCATTTTACTCCTAGGAGTAAAAAAACCATATGAAAACACTTTCCGTCCATGTCTATATTTTTCTTAAAAATGCTGTCAATTTGCATACAAAATCAAAAGGACCAAGACAAAAATTCCAAACAGCCAAGGTAACTGCTCGCTTTTTTAGCACAGTGCGTGTGTTTCTTTTTTAATTTGCATTCCAATTTCTATGGTTAGTATTTAAAAAACAATTGACAGTCGGTAACATTCGTTCATTCTGCATAATTAAATTACTTTCTTTTTAAAAATGTATTTGTATTATTTCCTCACATGTTTGAGAAAAGCATTATGTATGCCTCGGCGGAAACGAGGATTTCCTGACTCGTATTTTAGCAGGCCTCGCTATTGCTCGGCCTGCTAACCACCTCGTCAGGAAAACCCTTACTTTCCGCACCTAGGCAACAATGTACTAGAAAACATCCAAGCCACAGAAACAAATACCCGCGCTCGCCACGCGAATATTCCCCGGTCTAGCTACGTAGGCGGGGTCACTACCAACTAGGCTTAACGACTCGTCAAATTCGTTTTTTTTACCCGACTACGCTAAAGCCCAAAAGTTACCCGACTGCGCTAAAACCCAAAAGTTACCCGACTGCGCTAAAGCCCAAAAGGAGTGTTATGTATTTGACTTGTATATAGACCCGAACCGTCCGACTCAATGTCCGCTCGTAACTACTAAACGGCTAAACCGATTTTAATAAATTATACGTGGTTAGATTCGTCTTAACCACTTGTCATACGCTATATTAAATATATGTCAATGTGAAATTGTCAAAATAAAAATAAATACATGATAAGTAACATTACTTTGACGACATTATCCAAACAGCAGTTGGGTTTTTTTTTTAATCTGAGCATTCCTAAAGTAATATTTCCACCAAACGGCCCGCATCGGATCGGATCGGAAAGAATTTTATAGTCTTTAAACGATACTGAATCATATGTGTACTGTTTTTAAGTCTACATTAGCAAGTTGCGCACAACAGCTCGACCGCGGGCGTCTTCCGCGACACGCGTACGTCGCCGTAAGTATGCCGCGACGCGCGATCGGCTCTGTCATAAATAGACAATAATAATTTCAATAGAGCCGTACGGCTGCCGCGGCATCCGTACGTATCCTTTCCGATCCGATGCGATGCGAGCCGTTTGGTGGAAATCATCCTTAAGAGTTCTGCCGTCCAACGGCAGAACGCTGCAACTCGAGTTACAGCGTTTTGTGTTAACTTGCATCAAACGATTCCTCATGAGTGCTTCTATCATACCTACAAGAGAACTTTTAAATATATGTTCTAGTTTAGGCTGTAGAAATATGTCAAAACGCGGCAACTCTGCATAAAACTAACCAAAACACCATGACTGCAATTGCGATGTTTTATATCAAAACCGTTAATGCCGACTGATCATAACACAACACTGCAAGTACTAAATAGCCACTACCTCGGAACAAGGAACGGACAAGTATGAATGCGTCGTCTCCACTTGCAGCGTTTTGCTTAATCTATGTGCTGCATCACCGTCAATTCAAAACGCGGCAACAGTGTGAAAAAGAGACAGTTAGATTGACTTTAAAAGCTTTCAGAATGTAATAGATAGCATATTTAATCCAGTTTCGTTTCCAAAAATCAAATTAGAAACATTACAGACCTTGTTGTTATTTGTTTTCTAGTCGTTCGATAAACGGTAACGTTTGCGGGCGTTTCGTGGATCATAATCATAATAAATATGGGATTGATTTTTAGGGTTCCGTAGCCAATTTATTAATAATGTAGTGACAAATGACAGTGAGTGTTTTATAATGGCAAGAAACCAAAGAAGTTTACGTTTAATCCAGCTGGTAACGGATTCACACAAAAAGGTAGGTAACAATTGGTTTATGTTTTAGTAGGTATATACAGGGTCGAAAGGGACGACGGCGAAATTGAGTGATTATGTATCTTTAGTAGGTACTTTATTTTTTTGAGAGGGTGTATGTACGGTTGTCTTAACACATCATAGACTACCTTTTATAATACCTTCCCTTTGGGAACTTAATTTTACGCAGACGAAAACGTGGACAGAAGTTTGTATTATAAATGCAATAGATTATGAGGATGAATGTATGTGTGTATGTGTGTTTGTGAATCTTTAACGCAAGAACTACTGAACGGGATTTGATGAAATTTGGAATGGAGTTAGTTTATAACTTGGATTAAAGTAAATTTTACGCGTACGAAGTAGTGGGACGACGGTATAATATGACATGTAAAGTTATTTAAGTATTTATCCATACCTACTTATATTATAAATGCGAAAATAATTATGTCTGTCTATTTGTAAGTATGTCGGTCTGTCTGTTACCCTTTATCGAAGTAAAATTAAATCACTGCACTGACTTTGATGAAATTTATTGAGGAGGAAGCTAAAAATTTAGAATACTCGTAACGTAATGGAACCACTTACCGACAAGAACCAATGATCGACACTGACTCTTACTTTACAGAAGATAAGGGTTATCTGGGTTATTCATTTGTTTTGTAACACTCAATTTTTAAATTAACTAAAACACTGCAAGTATAGTTGTAATCTTCTGTATTGTCGTTTAAAAAGAGAAAAGCAAGATGAGAAAAGGCCAAAACAACATAAGTAGTTCATAAACACGGCATAACGCTTTAATTTACAACTTGGAGCGTTTTGCCCAGCCCTTGATGCGTTGGTTTTATAATAGCTCTTGTGGCAAAACACTTTATCGCATATATTATATTATTGATATTCATTAATAATTATTTGACTATTCGGCTACATAGAAGGAATAAATACACACAAATTACAAAAACAACCAATACTTGGAACTAATAAATAATAGGTGATTTCTAGCGTGAAACATAAAATCCTTTAAACGCGTTTTTCTCAAAACTAGGGTTTTTGACTTGCAGCGTTCTGCCGTTGGACGGCAGAGTTCAACCTTGTCATTGTGACTGCCATTGTTATTGTGATACTTATCATTTGATGTCCAGTTTGAAGTTTGTTATGACAGTGCACTACAGTGCTTAACATTTTCGTTGGGGTACTGTACATACGTAAACCTATAAGTAAACGTTCAATATTTAGATGTTAAGGCTGTAACAACGGTGCTCGTATGAATATATTGTTACAACTTTCTCAACCTTCTCCTCCCGGAGAGGAAATTCATGTTAAAAAATATTTAAAAAAAACACATTTGAAATTAAATGTTTTTTTGATTGTAAATAAAACCAAGAAAGGATTATTACTTAGTTCTAGGATTCTAATTCTGAGGACTTTGACTTACTAAATATTAAATATTGAATTTTGTGTAAACGTAGATATAATTAGCAAGGTTTACGTAAAGCGATGGAAACTATGCCGTGGGAAGGTTATTCTGTGCACGCGGCATGTCCCCATGTTCTACCTGCCTATCAACAATACGTTACTATACACTTGTAGCCGACGGCGTTGGTTCTTTAATGGTCAGCTCATTGTTCTGAAGCTAAACAAATGAAGGATTACTTCACAAGATTGCCAAGCGACGTCCTTTCACGTTCTTTGCTGCACAAAGACAATATTGTTTCCGAGTAAGGATTATGCGTGGAGTATTGTTACGCTGCCTTTCTGACTTGAAGTTTAATTTGAAAAAAATTGGGATTGTTGCGCAAACCGTGGGAAGCTTAAGTTTTGCTGCTGTCTTGCCGCGATACGAGTACTTTTATTCTGGCCTTTCAATTCAATTTGGAATACCAAATAAATGAAATGCTGATGGCAACGGCTTCCATTCAAGTGAATAAACTCCGAGTGTCTCGGGACATTCTACTCATTACCAAGTTAATTATAATAGGTGTTGATAGTTGAGTCTCGGTGGACATTATTCGAAGCGAGGTGTATACTTTCAGCATGCGTGTTCAGAGGTCGTAAAGGTCAAACGCAACTACACGATAGCTAATCTTAAACAGGGAGCAAAAATCTTTTGTTGATATCGGTATCATAACACAATGTTGCAGTGAATCATATTTGCCGCTATTTGCAAGGTTCTGCAGCCTGCAGGAACGTTGGCGTCCGGTGTAATTCAAATATTTAAGATGAATAATGAGTTCAACCAAACTACCCGCACTATTGTACTTTGATTCGATTAGGTAGGTACATTATGTAGGTAAGTATGTTCCATTTATTCCGGAGCTAGCCAATCATAATCGTATATAGGTATATATATAGGTACTTACTCAGCCGGGTATCAAATAAGGTAAGATTTCGTTGAACAAATTACGAAACAATATTAGTCCCAGGACGATACACCACACAAATACAAAAACATACAAAGGAACACATTTTGTTAAGACGGTTAACATGAGAATAACCTCGTTATAAGTAACCAGGGTTTCGTTCTGCTTTGTTTTACCCCTAATGCAGTCGTATTGTATATGACTCGCCCGCCTTTGCGTTCAAGTTAAGTAGGTAAGAGTAATAATTAGCTATCATAACGTTGATAATCCGGTGATCATACGGGTAAAACAAAGTAGAATTCCCAGCTTATCAAAATGACTCGACTACTAGCCTATTGACCCCATCGTCCTTGCAGCGCGCCTGACTCCTACGTTGATACGTATGTCTCCAGTATGGCTGCATTGACCGACCGCGTTTCAACTGAAACTTGCTGAAGTTAATATCAGCTTTGCAGTTAAAACTGTCTACAGCCAGAATAGTGTATGTACAGTGGGCTGCAAAAGTGCATGGACAGTTAATTAATACAAAGAAAATTCTCTAGTAAGCGTAATGTATCTTGGCTAGGGCCTTGAATGCTAAAAAAATCTGGGGCCTTGTTTTGATTTTATAAATCACCTAAATCCTAGAACCAAACATCTTTCCTTTATTTTATAGATTTAATATTTTAGTATAATATAGATGACTTAAGCAGTTTTATCTATATCCATGGCATAACTTCCCTATAATATGTTCAGAAACGATAGGAAATGACCTATATTAGTAAACCTGTGCCAAAACTTTAATCACAATAAATTTCGAAAATCTTCTTAAAGAAAAGGAATCATATTTTTTATTTAATTAGTATTATCGATTATCGGATTAGTAGATTTGTAATTTCATTTTGTGAAAATAAGTTTTGAAAGGTTGCGAAGAACAGAAAATAAAGTTATCTACTCGTATAACTAGAAAATGTAGGCCATATTGTATATGTTGTAGAAAACTTATGATATGCATGTAGATAAAGTTTTGTATGCGACTGTACGCATAATTAGGCATTAAAACACTCGTGTGATCTTATTATTAAACTCGCCTTTCGGTTCGTTTCATAAAACAACACTCGTGAATTAATGCCTCTCATTATGCTTCAGTCACATAAATAACTATTTCATCACACTTGCACGTAAACAGTATCTAGACATACAGGTTAACTTGGCCATAATGCACCATATAAAACTTTCGAGCTTTCTTTTAGTCATGACCCCAAGGTCGGTAAGTATTATTTTTTAATTTATAGCACAGCATACAGGACCTGATAGTTCAGGCAAGGAGTTTACACGCATTGATAAATTGACTTATAATGTTATCTAACTAAACAGGAATTTTTGCTACATGTTACTTAAATACTCAATGAATGTTCTTAATAATTGATTTTAATAGATTTTGCTACCAAAACGTCGTTTCTTTTTTTACTCTCCGTCATGGCTGTATTGCCTACGTAAGTATTTGCCATTAACTTTTCTGAAAACTAGTCTATGGTGTGGGCAAAAAGCCCGCCATCCGCTTTAAAAGAAGATCACGTATTTCGTAATAATAAGTAGTTGTGCTGACTGGTGTATTAAAGCTATAATTCATATTTATTTACTCGCATATGTGATGAAAAACATTGTGTGTTTCACTGGCGGTACGGGAATTACGAACCGTCAATTCCAAATTAAAAGGTTAAGTTGTCAAAAACACTTCATCCACGAAGTACAATCGAACCAGGGACCCACTCGGGTCCATGAACGTGGGCGGCCATATGTGCCATTAGACCATCGAATCTTTAACTAATAGTTTAGTATCACTAAAGAGGGTAGGCTAAAGACTTATAAATACCAGACTGATTATTACAAAAACTTGCTCGTTCGTTCGTTAGCTGCTTAAAATCGATTGCCTTTTGTTAAGATCTTACTTTAGTTGAAAAAATGACTTCTTTTTGCATTATTGACCTGGCCAAAATATCGCAAATAATTGCTTTGCACAGTTATTGCTAAAGAAACCGGCGTAAACGTAAGTAGTATGTTATTACTATTATTATTTTTCAATAAAATATTTTGTCTTTATTTAATTTATTTCTTTTTATCTTTAATTGTTATTACATTTATTTATTTATTTACTGAGGAAAACTGTTGTTTTATGAGCACATCGGTTTGACGAGGAATCTTTGCTTCCCCGGCGAAGAACAGATACTACGGGTAGACCACAACCCCAGTGTCAAGCCATGATGAGGGATTATTAGGAATATTGATATAAACCAATAACTCACTACGCTGGATTAATTAATACAAGTCTAGATACTATTCGTCGTGTTTACATAGTGACGAGCTGCGTCATGGTTCGCTTTGGACTATTTAGATTTCAACTGGAGTAATGTGATGTGATCTTTACAGATGAATAAATTGTAAATAAATCCAGCCAACACGGAGGACTAAACTTGCGGCGCCAAAATAATACACGGTATAATCACCAGAGTGAGCGAATTCTGAAAGCCTAAGAAGATCATTGTTCAAACATTTGGGATAGAATTTCATTAAGAATCCTATCGATTCAACGCGTTCCCGAATGATAGCTGTAATCGAACAGAGTGCAAGTTGCACTATTTAGGTATTCAAGTTTAGTATATAAGTAATGCGAGGGGACAACTGGAGATCGGGTTACCGTAAGTAATAAAACAACAAAATTAAACGTTATTTTCGCCTTTTTTACTTGTCTATACTTTTATGTGACGGTAAACAATCATCTTATTTAAAATATTTAATGTCAAACAAATCACGACATTAATTTATACACGACCTCTCAGTAGTTATTATTAATATATAATAAAAGTGGTCATAAATGTATAACTTAGTTAAATATATTGCGTATGACTGTTAAGGTAACCCGTTCTCTAGTTTAATAATATATTTGTTAATAATTACTATTTTATTGTGGTGAGGCTTCAATCTTTCTTTCCGATGCATGTTGGAAACAAATACTTAAGCTATTACCTAAAAATATAAATGTGCAGTTTAGTAAATTTAAATTTATAACTAATTCATAATTCACTATACTTAAGGGAAACATTTATTTTTATTTTTAAAAACAAAAGCTGTAATCATTTCTTGAAAAATGATTAGTGATTACGAAAAGAATAAATTTATTTAAGTATTTTATGAAGTAACATAATTAAAAAAAAGTAATCAGAATCGATCTCTCGGCCCACGGACTGATCACTCGTATATGCAGGGGATTACCTAAGCCAACGGACCTACTAACGCCTGGCAAAATTATCGATTTTAATACTAAAACGTTACGAAGTTGTAGCGAACAACCTTAGTTAACAACACCATGTATGTTGTTTCTTATATATATATATATATATATATATTCTTAGATTATAGACTTTAAGGTGTCCATGCAATTTTGCAGGTGACCGTACCTCTATAACGCGCCGTTGGTGGATCAAACGAAGCGGGTCGATAGAGGTCGCCAAGGCCTATCGATTTGACTATTTGACTCCTATTTATGTTCAGCCATTTTCTACTGGTTCCATTTTTCTTAAAGTTTGGTTCTGTTTAATAACACCGTCGGTAATAAAACCTTAACAGTTTTTTTGTCTACCCCTGTGATTGTTA
Organism: Acleris sparsana; assembly: GCA_923062465.1. Classification (NCBI taxonomy): domain Eukaryota; kingdom Metazoa; phylum Arthropoda; class Insecta; order Lepidoptera; family Tortricidae; genus Acleris; species Acleris sparsana. Next base: position 25,723,253 of record OV281285.1, on the reverse strand, counting down.
TTCTGTGGAGATTCCAACAGTCCAACAGTACTAGTTTTTAGTATTTAGAATGAACAAATTATGAACAATCTTCATAGACCCAACTAAATTTCATCTTCATGTCATTACATTGTCAGAAGCTATGAAAACGGGTCACTTTCTAAGTGACACGTTTCCATTGCTTTTTACATATCATAACATGCGCCGACTCACGATACATTTTCTGTACTAATTTTATTGCGTTTAGCTCATAGTACTATATATAATAGGTAAAATTGCAAAATTGGTTAAGCACACTAATGTACCTTAGTATGAAATCACAGATTATCCCCTCAAATTAAATTACCTCAATAAGTGAAAAATATCCGAATGGCTATTTTACTCAGTTTTTATTTAACTTTAGCAGTTTATAGGCATGTTATACAGGGTTATTGGTAAGTCGACCTATTCCCGTTAGGAGGTGATAGGGGTGACTATTTGCGATAATTTTGACCCCCATATGCATTATGCAAAAGTGAACCATTTTTGAGTTATCGCGATTATTAGTTTTTTTTTAAATTAGTCGGAAATTCAACTTGAAAAATTTATTACAAAAAAAGTATCAATTTAAATCTTTTTTTTTCTTCTGATTTACAAAACCGATTAAACACCGGTTATTTCTCAATATTAAAACAATAACTATCGGTCCAAATTTGAAAAAGCGAGACGGAAAACGATTTTTTTTCAATATTTTTTGCGATCGCTTTCCACTAAAATGCCTTAAAAACAAAAAAAAACGTTATGAAACTTGGCTTGCAGATTATTTTAAAAACTTAACTGTTTTCTTAGCTCTCCAAAAACGCATAACAAGTAGAAAATTATTTAAAAAAAACCTGAAAAAATAATCATCACAAAGGAAGCGGGCGGAAACAAAAGTCACAAATGCAACTTCAAAAATTAAAATTAAAAAACATACCAAATTTAAATCATACATTTTTTATTTGCTTTTGTACAAGATGAATTTGTTGTTCCTATGCAAAATGAAAACAAATATTATCTCCACACGTTTGAGAATGCGAGGCCGAAAACTAAAAAATACATGTTTTTTTATCAAACTCCAACATAAATTACACGAAAACAGAAAAATTTACCAATACATTTGGCGTGCAGATTACACATAAAACATTGACGTTTTTCCAGCTTTCTAACGAGCTATTAAAACTAAAATGAGTTTTGTTAAAGATTGCTGGAAAAAGTTGATCACAAAGGAAGCAACAAGGAAGTCACGTCCGAACATAACTTAAAATTAACTAACTAAATCAATGAAAACTAACTGTTATACTCGTAAACACAAATAACAACATTAACTTATGTGAGAATAAGAAATGGAGGTAGCCATTTTGAAAATTAACTATAAAAATCCTGATTATTTTAATTTTAATTGTTTATTAGTTTTAATTTTGTAACTTTTTACATAAGTTAATGTTGTTATTTGTGTTTACGAGTATAACAATTAGTTTTGATAGATTTAGTTAGTTAATTTTAAGTTTTGTTCGGACGTGACTTCCTTGTTGCTTCCTTTGTAATCAATTTTTCCAGCAATCTTTAACAAAACTCATTTTAGTTTTAATAGCTCGTTAGAAAGCTGGAAAAACGTCAATGTTTTATGTGTAATCTGCACGCCAAATGTATTAGTAATTTTTTCTGTTTTCGTGTAATTTATGTTGGAGTTTGATAAAAAAACATGTATTTTTTAGTTTTCGGCCTCGCATTCCCAAACGTGTACCTACAGATATTTTTTTTTTAATTTTGCATAGGAGCAACAAATTCATCTTGTACAAAAGCAAAAAAAAAATGTATGATTTAAATTTGGAATGTTTTTTAATTTTAATTTTTGAAGTTGCATTTGTTACTTTTGTTTCCGCCCGCTTCCTTTGTGATGATTATTTTTTCAGGTTTTTTTTAAATAATTTTCTACTTGTTATGCGTTTTTGGAGAGCTAAGAAAACAGTTAAGTTTTTAAAATAATCTGCAAGCCAAGTTTCATAACGTTGTTTTTTGTTTTTAAGGCATTTTAGTGGAAAGCGGTCGCAAAAAATATTGAAAAAAATTCGTTTTCCGTCTCGCTTTTTCAAATTTGGACCGATAATTATTGTTTTAATATTGAGAAATAACCAGTGTTTAATCGGTTTTGTAAATCAGAAGAAAAAAAAAGATTAATATTGATACTTTTTTTGTAATAAATTTTTCAAGTTGAATTTCCGACTAATTTAAAAAAAAACTAAAATCGCGATAACTCAAAAATGGTTCACTTTTGCATAATGCATATGGGGGTCAAAATTATCGCAAATAGTCACCCCTATCACCTCCTAACGGGAATAGGTCGACTTACCAATAACCCTGTATATAGATACCTTAGTTCTGTTCTGATAATGTTGGAGCAGTATTGGGCGCAATTAATTATGTTTGTAATTAATTGAATTACATATAATTACAATTACTTGTTATTAAATGACATTTAATTGTAATAACATGATCATCGCCATTGCCTAAATAAATATGTCAATGTTGAGCCGACATCCTGAAAATATATTTTTCAAGACATTTTGAACTCTATGTCCTCGTGAGGTTCTGTCGAAAGTATTTTCTTGCCCAACGCGCAACTAGGTTTACCTAATGAATGTACCAAAATCCCACCAATTACTAAACTGCCGAAATGATCGAGATTGATTTTAAATCTAATTTAAAGTGAAAATGCCTTAACTTAATAGTAACGTGAACTTTATTATACAAATATTTTAGTTAACCTATGAATTTTGTTTCAATAAGAAAATTAATTGAAAATTCAAAAAATAATAACATGTTTTCTTAATTGCAAATTAGATATTGTACCTAATTGTTCGTTGATACACCGTGTAGTGTTTACAGGTAAACGCGTTCAACCCGTAAGATGTAAGGAATCGCTTTAAAACAGGTGATATTGTTGTTAAACTAACTATAATAAAAATCAGTTCGTACATGAAATTGTTGATAAGCTGTAGCGTAGACCTTATGCCTTCGATAATGAATGTGTTTAGTGCTGCCATCTAGCAGTGAGTAGTTGCAATACTTACATGCACGTAACGCATCAAGAGATGGCGGTAACGTCGCCGCGCTGCCTCCCTGCATTGCCGCTAAGGCGGCGTAAGACTCGCGGTCGCATGGCAGAACTTCGCTGTACTTCCTTTTTCTATGGATAATTGACTTCCACATCTTGAATTTCGTATTCCTAGGTTTTTGTAGAGTCATTACATAGTTTTAGATTCACAATACACAAACAACGTCACCTTTAAGGAGATTGTAATGACAAGTTGTATCCGACTGCGTTGCGATAGATGTCGCTATAAGTAGGTTTATCGGGTCGAGTGTCAAGTAAGTCGCTATCGACAATTGGCGTATAAATCTGTAGGCACGGCGCATTTAGATTCAATAATATTCAATGATCATAGGGGCGCTGCCCTCTGCAGTTAATCGGCGACCAACTAATCCCGATTCTACGACGTCTTTATGTAAATAATATTAACCAAATAAATGAACTAGCATTCCTAATGAATTACTCATCACCATCGCTTAGTAAAACATTGAGTTAAATTATTTCTTAAACAAAGGAATTAGCCTTAATTAAAATATATCTAAGTCACACAAAGTTAAAAATATCTGAGAAATATTAAAACTGAAATCTTTCTCACAATATGCAACCTTTTTAAATACGTTTATTATTCGACTCGTTATATCTACTTACGTGTGCAATGGCATTTTACCTAATTAATTAGAGTCTTAGACTAATAAAGGTGTGGTTTAACCGGTAATTAGCGATGCAGCGGCGACGAGCGCGATTAATTGTTATAATATCTAAAATATCTTTCACACTTCTGTATGGGCATTGTCAGGCGGGATTTTACCGTCCTCGCAGCACCTCCGCTTGTTGCCTGTTGGGCACCGCGCTGCTCAGTACGCAGATATGTTGTCTCGTCTCAGAAACAAAAGCGCGGGTTATACAGTTCACCGTAAAAGTTAAATTAGGTACGAAAATAATTATAAAAGTGCGGTGCGAACATATTTAATTATATGAAGACAAAGTAAAATATTTTGTTACAATTTACGACGCGCTGGCCTAGTTGGTAGTGACCCTGCCTACAAAGCTAGCGGTCCTAGGTTCAAATCCCGGTAAGAGCAGATGTTTGTGTGATGACCACGAATATTTATTCCTGAGTCATGGTTGTTTTCTATGTATTTAAGTATATATATTTCTCTATATAAGTATTTATATCGTTGTCTAGTACCCATAGTACAAGCCACGAGCTTAGTTTGGGCCTAGGAGGCTCAATTGGTGTGATATTGTCCCCTGATACTTATTTATTTTACTAATTAAAGTAAAATAACCATCCCACCAGGGTTCGTGCGGAGCTTTAGAAAAAGTAATTGTTTTTTTAGTTTTTTAATTATATTTGAATTACTTTTCTAATTGGTTTTCCTTACCACCAACAGCAGGTTCAACCATAAATTATCGGGTATACATAATATTAAGTATTAGATATTTTGTTTTTCGAACGATTTTGACAAAATTAACTAGGTTCTTGCATTGATTTAAACAACTAGTAAGGGTCGTCCGAACAAAAATATTACATATACTCGTATGTATTTGGCCAAGAATCAGTATTTCTTTCTTTTCTTAGCATGTTATTTTTGGACGACCATAGCACCACTCTCATCTATTATTTAGTTTAGTTTTTATTTTTGCTCAATATGCTGGAATACTTGTGTTATCAGATAGTCATCACCATTATTGTGAGAGTAAAATTCATTTAAAAAAGAAGTTAACTTAATTTTTTCGCTTTTAATCGTCGATTGATCTAACTTTCAGGTCACATGGGAAAAAATACACTACCGTTGCCAATAAGCTTAATAACATGCCAATTGGTCATGCTTCATATTTTTGTTGTATGGTTTTTATATTTTTTTTGATAAATATAGACTATTTTAATAAACTAATTTCGGTATTTTTGTTTTTAAAGAATCCTATCTAAATTAAATAAATATATTAATTTATTGCTGACGTGACGTCATCAAACGCATAATGGATAATGTAGTCTTCGCCTGCACAAAAAAAAAATACAGTAAAGTCTATGGTGAAGTCAACGTCAAGGTGTCAACGTCACCGCGAACGGCAAACCTCAAAAAAATTTGAAATCACTAACTGAACAATAGTAGTCTTTCTAACTGAACTTGTTTGAAATGGAAGGCTACGAGTGTTTGTGTGTGGAGAAAACAAATTTGACTGCAATACTATTTGATTAGGTATCAAAATAAAGTTGTTATGTTTAAATCAGTAATTTACTTACATAAGAGCTTTAGCTCCTCGTATTTCAGCGATGTTGTGGTTGCTAGAATTCGTCATGAACTCCAGTATCATGACATTGTCCACTTGTGGCAAATTGCGAGAATCGGCTTTTTCGAAATTAGCCGTCCTTTTTGCCATTTTCAGTGCCGTTTAGAGGATCAAATGCTGTTTAAACCTTATATATTGTTACTCTTTGTGCTTAAATAACAAATAAACAAACAAACTACAAAACGAAACGACACGTCAATGTCAAGTTTGAGTTTGTTTGTTATAGACTATAAATACGTCAGTCGGTTTTTTTCTTAATAAGGCAATGGAATCATTTTCATTATTCGTTTCATGACTCATAGAAAGGTCATTTGAAGGTCAAAACATTTCAACGAATATCTTAATAAAGCAAGACTTTTTTTAAAATCTGATATACAGAAATTGTACCGAAAGCTGGTTTCTCGAAATGGTTTTGAGATATCCATACATATTTAAAAAGTTAGCATGGCTAATTTATTGAAAATTTATATATAGTTACTATTTTTTTGCTGTCCATAAATTACATGTTTTTTACCTTATTACGCTACGGTTAAGATATTAATTTATTTACAAAGTTCTCTTAAGGCGTCACGGGAATTTAAGTTGTTAATAGAACGCATGGTTCTTTTTATAACACAAATATAGTTCGTATGTCAGCTGCCTTACCCCAAACCAGAATACATTACGACATAATAGTATGGAAATAACTACATTATGTATAATAAACTAATCTCAACATTTGTTAGTTGTCTAATTTACCTAACGGCGTAAGCTGCTGAACTTAGTTTACCTGCCAGTACAGTTACGAGGGCTGTTTGATAAGTCGTTTTAAAAACTAAAAAGATTTTTTTGTTTAGAAAATTTACAGTTATTTCTCAACATAATCTCCATTGAGGACCAAACACTTGTTCAGCGAGTTTCCAATTTTTTTATCCCCTGCAGAAAATACGTACACCTGCGATGAAGTCCTCATTTGTCAAAAATTATTGCCCTTCAAGCCATCTTTTCAGATTTGGGAATAGGTAATAATCGCACGGAGCTAGATCCGGCGAATACGGAGCATGCGGAACCAGCTTGAAGCCTAACTCGTGGATTTTGGCCATTGCAATAGTTGGCGTGTGCACTGGGGCATTGTCTTGATGAAATAGGACTTTCTTGGGGGACAATTTTGGTCGTTTTTCGAACAATTCGGCATTAAAACGGTCCCATAACTCTGCGTAATAACGGCCAATGATAGTCTTTCTCTTTTCCAAGTCATCAATCATAATGATTCCTTCGCCATCCCAGAAGACTGTCGCTATCACCTTCCCAGCCGACAAAATAGTCTTGGCCTTCTTTGGGGCACATTCACCAGTCGCCATCTATTGTTTTGATTGCTGTTTTGATTCAGGTGTATAAGATGGACCCAAGTTTCATCCGCAGTGACAAATCGACTCAAAAAAATCCGCTTCATCATATCCAAACACAGTTTTGAAATTCGCTTTCTTTCGCGTTTTTGTTCGATGGTCAACAAACGTGGCGTGCACCCATCGTGCCACAGCCAGCTTTGCCAGCCAGACAGCTTTGTCATAACCAAATCTTCATGCAGGATTTTATGGACTCGCACAGTGGAGATCCCTGTGTTCTCAGCTATTTCACTAACCTTCAATCGGCGGTCGTCGAGTACAATATTATGGACTTCTTCAACAACATCCTCAGTAGTGACTTCGAGCGGGCGACCAGATCGTGGAGCATCAGATGTGCTTGACCGACCACGTTTAAAATCATTTACCCAGTTATAAACAGTCTGCAAGTTGGTGCGTTAGTACCATGAACAGAATCAAGTTCAGTTTTTTGTGGCAGCACTGCAACCTTTCATAAAAAAATGTTTTATAACGGCACGAAATTCAGATTTTTCCATAGTTGTTGATTTACGAGTAATCCATAATGTTTTAATTTTAAAATAAAGTTCGTATGATCTACTCCATCAAAAAAGCTTAAGAAAGATCACAGTTAAACAATGGTTATACTAACATAAACTTGTTTTTTTTTGTTGAGTTTTTGACAGTCTTCATTTTCAATGATTGTGCCTGCCAATGTTAATGCCATTTACTAGAAAAAAGGTTTTACAAATAGTTTTCAAAAGGAATTATCAAACAGCCCTCGTATATGGGGACTCCATAGTTTTTTTTTCTGTTGTTATGCCTTATCTACCATTTGCAAACACACGTCATTTAGAGAAATATTGCAATCTACCGGTTTAACATTAGGCAAAGCGAACCTACACATTTAGTTGACTTAGCATTTTGTAGCAAATTGTTGCTAGTAAACCAATTAAGTACTTTAACTAGTGTGGCGTTTATCCTACTGTAGTTTATGGATTTTCTATATTCCTTGAAAATTAGTGAAGTATCATCAGCAAAAAGTACAACCAATATAACAAAGTTTATCTACTGTTGGTGGTAAGTCATTTATAAAAACCAAAAATAAAAAAGGATCTAAAATAGAGCCTCGAGGCACACATATTTTTACTCTAGCTCCAACAGGTTGCGTTACGTTTACAACCACTGTTTGAGTTACATCACTTAGATAAGAAGACAAAACTTAAAGCTTTATTGGACAGTGAATAATGTTTTAATTTTAAAATAAGGGTCGTATGATCTACGCAATCAAAAGCTTTCCTGGGTTTTACCATGTTCATTCATTCATTTTTTTGTTAATTTACTTGGTTTTACTATGTTCATTCATTAGTTTTTTTGTTCATTAACTGGGTTTCACTATGTTCATTTATTAGTTTTTTTGTTCATTTACTGGGTTTCACTATGTTCATGCATTAGTTTTTTTGTTAATTTACTGGGTTTCACTATGTTCATTCACTAGTTTTTTTGTTCATTTACTGGGTTTCACTATGTTCATTAATTCGTTTTTTTGCTCATTTACTGGGTTTTATTATGTTCATTCCATTTCTTAACCGTAGTACCATAAGAGAGTACCATTGATTGTACTATGGTGTTTCTTTTTTGCCGTGGTTACATTGATGGTCATGCGGTAGAGAAATTGCGAGTCTACACCTAAACAATTAATAGTGCCTCAAATTCCATGAAAAAAAATGTATTTAATGTTATGTATAATTGTAGAGCAATATGACTTTTAGATAATTTAAAAGCACACACCTGTATATTTAAAAAAGGCTTGAAATGAAGACAGTCACTGTGTATTAGTAGGTACAGATGAATTAAAAAATCTTAATCAGGTAACAAAAAATAATATTAGCCGCAGTCCCATTGACATAATGGAACCACGGCAAATAATATTTGCCGTGGTTCCATTATGTCAATGGGACTGCGGCGTGTAGTACCCACGCAGTATTTGGTCGGCGCAACATGACTCACCAATCAACCAACTCTATTTGCGATACTCAATTTACCTTTAAGAATTATAAATTTTAACCATGTGAACACTATTGAAATCATTATAACCACTTTAATAAAGGTAATATCATCACGTATTATCAACAACGGCTGCGTTGTCACCGTATTAAATCCATTTTAGATTTGTCAAAATCGATGCAGGGCCTCTATTCAACACGGTAAAACAATTATTTGTCTTTCAATGTGTTGTTAGCTCTTATTTCGTTGACTGTAATGGCGGGTGACGTCAATACAATACCATAACAGGTCAAAGACGATATGTTTAATCCGTCGAGAATAGAGGCCCTGATGACGGCATAATACTTAATTATTGCACTCATTATAGAACTGCTAGAAATCCTAAAGGCAAACAAAAAGTAAAAAAAGCAAACAATCAAACTTCTGTCTTACTCAAGCATTTGAGTAGAGAATAAAACCAAGACGGATATCGAATACAATATCGATAAGTGAGAACGCGAAGTCACGCCACTTAAACAACCTCTTGATCACACTACGCTTTTCCCGGCGGCATATTAGTACGAGTATCTATTAGGGTGGACCCACACGAGCGTAATTTTGTGAGTTGTGAGTAACGTAATTTCTGCTACATTCGGTTTCATTCAAAACTCCTATTTGGTTCACTCGGCGACAAGAAATCAGCTCGCCTTTTGTATGCAGCAGAAACTACGCGACTCACAAGTCTCACAACTCAAAAAATTACGCTCGTGTGACTCCACCCTTACGCTTGAGACAGTTCTCCCTTTGTATTGAAGAAGGCGCTAATACTTAAACGGTCAAAGTAAAACTGGCCAAGTGCGAGTGTGACTGGCACACGACCGACATGGCACATTATCTATAAATAATCACGTTAGTTGTATGGGAGCCGCCCTTAAATAATTATTTTTCATCACACTTGCTCGTAAATGGTGTTATTCCATGCCTGTATACAGAAGGACAATGGCCTAAATTGTTCCCGCGGGAATTATGGCGAGTTTGTCATCCCTAGGGAGTAATGACTTTCTTTTTAAAATTTGCAACTCTTTCGTACATCATTTCTGACTAAGGAGGTTTAATTTTCAGCCAAAAATTAAATCGGTTTCTAATTTCATCTTTAAAAATTAGCTATAGACTAACTTACATTACACAAAACCTATACGCTTCATTAAACTTCATTATTTTTATACCTATTTCAAGTTTATATCAACATTTATCATTAATTTTAGTAATTATACATTTTTATCAAATTGGCTAAATCTGGCTCGAATCCAGGTCGAAACTAAACGCAGTTATTATCTGTGGTAGAGGTCACAAAAAAAATATCGTTTCCATTTACGTTCCCGTTCGTCAAAAGTTATTTCTTTATATTTTGCAGAGTTAAAGTGTTTTCTCTTTGTTTTTTTTTCTCGCAAATGTGATGAAAACCATTGTGTGTATCACAGGCAGTAAGGGGATTACTAACTCGAGTCATTAAAAGCCCTCCGCCTTCGGCGTCGGGCTTCTAACACTCTCGTTAGTAATTCCCTTCATACTACCCTTGATGCACAATGTACTATTATTTTAATGTAATTAATTATTTTTAAAGTGAATATACAACTAAATATTCTGTGAATATTTCCAGCGTCTACCTGTTGCCGTTATTAATATCGGGCAAAACACCGCAAACGAAATCTCGTTTGTTGTATGGGATAAATATTTATTTGTTGCATAAATATTTATTTTATTCAGTTTGTTGTTACACCGGCAACAGAAATATATCATCTGTGAAAATTTAAACTGTCTAGCTATCACGGTTCATGCGATACAGCCTAGTGACAAACAGACGGACGGACGGACGGACAACGGAGACGGACAGCCTTTGGGTACGGAACCCTAAAAATAATGGAAATCTAAAATGAAATCCGTACTTAATTGTTACCGCTTTCAAACACTTCCGGAAGGTCGTCCTGCCTGTCTTTGCTCATGACTACAAAAGACGGTAATGAAATAAATATCTGCTAATGCACTTTGAGTGCACGCTTATCAACCAAGAGTGACTGATATCTTATCTGACTGAACAAGTCATTCTGTTATATAATACCTACTATACCTATGTAAGCGAATTTGCACCATTATGAACATGTAGAAATTTTGCTTATTTACTAGCTATATACGAATATTGCCACAATTTGAAACCTTCGCGCTTCGGCGAATTGGTACCTATCTAGATGCCATGAATAGTAACAAAATACTATCATACAAATGGGGCATTAAGTACAGTGCGATAACTCATAATGGGGTCTTTGGTTTCGTACTCATTCGATCGTAGATTATGTGCTCGTATGCGAATCTAATCGACTTTACCCGAACCCAAAATAGTGTAAGTATGTACGTAAATTCTGACCCGTCGCGATGGAGCCGGTGAGGGCCTTCTCCACCTTTTTTAGGGTTCCGTAGTCAAACTAGGAACCCTTATAGTTTCGCCATGTCCGTCCGTCCGTCCGCAGCCTAGCTCAGAGACTCTTAGTACTAGAAAGCTGTAATTTGGCATGAATATACATATTAGGCGTGCCAAAAAAGTGATAGAATAAATTCTTGAAAAATTTTTTTTTTTTACCTCCCCTGCACGTAACGTGGGGATGTTTTTTTTCCTCGCCTCCCCCATTGTGTGGAGTGTCATTGGATAGATCTTTCAAAATTATTGCGGGATAGTGCAAACCATTTTTCTATTAAGGGATCCGTTTATGAAGTATTAAGCTTTTAAGCGCAAATTTTTAGTTAGAGTCAAATGCCGACCCTCCCCCCCTACAGCCTAAGCTAAAAATACTAAAAATCGAAATAATATCTTAATTAAAGCACATATCATTAATTTAATAGGAAAACTATCACGACTAATAATCTTAAATAGATAAAGATTTAGGCTAAGTAAAAATTGTAAACCCAACACAAATTTTTGAAATAAACAGATTTTATTATTATTATTATTATTTGACTAAGTAGAATTCATTGGTTCCTGAGTCACAAACGGTTTAAATGTTTATACCTACCGAAAACTCATTTACGGTGTTGGTAAACCGACCGCGACCTATGTCGATGTATAGAGAACGGGATAACAGTTTTCCAACGGCCAAAAGTTTGTCGCGAGGTCTAATTTGATTGTACAGATGTAGAGCATAATTATTTTCCATCGTTATTTCACGGAAACGTACGAACGTGTCTTGCTATTTCAGTCGGTCACAGTACAAAAAGTATTGAGGTTGACTGACGTAGCATGACAAATACGAATATTTCGGAGAGAATGCGATGGGAAACAATTATGAACTCCATAAGTAATAACCATAGACTATATTAATGTCTATGGTAGTAACGGCTTCGGAACCCTACACTGAGCATGGTCCGACATTGTCTTGCCCGATTTTTTTAAAATTACGGTGATTAACACTGGGTCGATCGCGCTATTCGCACCGACGACGGCCTTGTCTCGCTCATTTATCCAATTCCAAGCGTATGCACCCGAGCCAACTTTATTGTTTACTCAATAAACGGTTTAATACGAACACAGCCGACAAACATCCGGAACTATTAGTTAATGAACAATATTTATATTACAGTTACAAACAAATGCGAAATTATATATTGATGCGCGCCTAATCTACATTTTAGATAGACAATGCCACCAGATGATTATTAAAATTAATAGACCGCCCGTTGGCCTAGTTGGTGGTGACCGAAGCTAGCGGTCCTGGGGTTAAATCCCGGTAAGGACAGATATTTGTGTGATGAGCGCGAATATTTGTTCTCGAGTCGTGGGTGTTTTCTATGTATTTAAGTATATATTTCTCTATATAAGTATTTATATCGTTGTCTAGTACCCGTAGTACAAGTCTAGTTTATTTTGGGGACTAGGTCAATTGGTGTCGCATTGTCCCTTGATATTTATTATTATTTATTTATTAACATATTCAATTAAAAATATGTGTACTAACTTTCTGTCAATCACAATTACGAAGTCAAATAATTATTTAAAAAAATTAACCGGCCAAAGCTCTAGTCGCAAAAGAAAATACCTCTTCATTTAGGTAATACTTTTTTTTTCTATGCAATAAAGTCCATTTTGACTAGGTTAAATTTAATACTGATTTTCAAAGTTATTTTGTTATTTCTCAAAAACTGTAAATAATTAACACTTAATTTTTTTCTCATAATATATAAATAATTACATATACGTTAGGCTTTTCTCAGACTTTTTGATCAATTAACTCTAAGATAAGGGGGAAAGGTCATTTTTTGTACAGTTTTGGCTATAATCAAAAAGTACATCACAGAAAATAAGATAAAAAAGTATTTAAAATGTTGAGGCCCTTTCTTATGAAACCCCATTTGCTATTCTCAAACTTTCATTTTTCAACCCCCCATTCAATCAACCTTTCCCCTTTTCAATCATTAATAAAATATATATTTTTTTTACTAAAAACAGATGAGGACGAGCTAGTTGTACAACTATGCCAAATTTGAAGTTGGTAGCATTTGTAGTCGCTGAGAAAACCTACTGTGACATAGACGGACAACGATAAGGGTTCGTTCTTTAAGAAAATTGTACGGAACTCTAAGAACAGCATGGCTTCATTTCAACAGATATAATACGCATTATTTAATATTTTAAAATTGCGTAATCGATAAAACCTTGGCTTTTGTACAGTCACGTCTAATAATATGGACACAGTAAAACATTCAATAATATGAAAAGGCAACTCTGCTGCAAGGGAATAAGGGAATAAAGGTTCGGATACTGAACTAATAATTTGGCTACGCAATGTGACCTTAGAATCGTATGATTAGATACTTAATTGAAATGAATTGTGTAAAATATTACATACATAAACTCACGCTTTCATTCCCAGAGAGTGGTATGCAGAGCAACAGGATTACCAGTAACTCTGAAAACTTGCTGATAATTCTGTACACATTTTCCACAAATAGGCCAAGGTGTTTAACAATGTATTCATGACAGGTTGCAAACCCATCTCCTAACAGTACTACAGGAGATCATGGGAAAAGCTCTGGAAAAGGTTCAAAGTCGGCGCATTAGCCATCAACTACCTATCAATCCTAGCAAAACTGTAGTAATTCCATTTACTAAGAAACGGCGCCTCATACATATTAAACAGCTAAAGCTGATTGTAGAGGTACTAACAATGTCAGGTGAGGTAAAATATCTAGGTATCTTACTAGATAAAGAGTTGACTTGGAAAAAACAAGTGGACAAATCAATAACAAAAGCGCTGAGAGTGTTTTGAATGGGCAGATCAGCATATGGTAAGACATGGGGCCTGAAATCTAAAGTAATGATAAAGATAAAGATAAAAGCTTAAAGTCATTTATTCAGTAAGTAGGCCGCACGGGCAATTTTACACGTCAAGAATTTACCAGCGCTTCCCAAGAGGAGACCGCTGCTGAGAAGAAACGCCGCAAGAAACTCAGCAGTCAGTAATTTTTTAAACATATTTCCTATCGATTCTTTGAACTGGATCTATACCATGATGGAAAGGCCCTTAAACCTGTACGGCTGCTTGGCCTGGTGGACAAGAACACTAAGAACATGCAGGGACTCTCTAACTAAATAAGGTGCAGAGGGTGGCCTGCATGGCTATAACACGGGCGTTCAGAACGACTCCGACGGTGGCAATGGAGGTCCTACTAAACCTCCCACCACTGCATATCGCCATACGGTCTGATACGTGCAAATCACTACAGAGGTTGAAAGAGACTGGACTGTGGAACGACTCACCGCCTAGAACCATACACTAAAATGGCACACAATGTTTTATCTAGACAGAATACTGGCAATGGGCTGCGATAAAATGCAACCCGAGTATATATTCCGGAGGAACTTCAATGTCCACATTCCGACAAGTGACGAATGAAAGGATGGGTTGCCCCTATCAGAGAAAGACATGGTACACGGATGGTTAAAAAATGAGCACCGGTACGGGGGCGGGTATTCACGCTAAAGACTATAACAGTAGCATAAGTATGGGCAACTACGCAACGGTCTTCCAGGTGGAGTTGTATGCGATAATTGCCTGCACGCAGGAGAATATAGATAAGCCTCCACAGGAGAGAACTATCTATATTCTACGCGACAGCCAAGCGGCACTTAAAGCGCTTAAAGCGCCAAATATAGACTCAAAACTAGTCCACAATGGAATCCAAGCCTTAAACAGGCTTGGTGGGCTCAACAAAGTGAAACTGATGTGGATTCCAGGCCACGAAAGCTTTCCCGGAAATGAAGCCGCGGACGAGCTGGCAATGGAGGGCTACAAGGGCGCATACATCGGACCTAAACCATTTGTGGCACCCTCACTGCGCTCCAAAAAGAGTGGAAAACTACAGTAGGCTTAGGGAGGGCATGCAAAGCTCTTCATAAAAATAGTTGACCTGAGTTGGACCAAAAAACTTTGGAAACTCTGCAGAAGACAACTCCGATATATTATCGCAGTGTTTACCGGGCACTTCGGGGTTAAACATCTCCTAGCAAAGACGGGCCTTTATGACAACACAGATTGTAGAATGTGCGGCGAAGAGGTGGAAACAATGAAACACTTATTGTGCGAATGTGATGCCCTCGCCGGAGTAAGAATGAAAATCCTCGGTTGTGGCTAACTAGAACCAAGTAATTTCAAGTCACTGCCATTGCACTCCACTATCCGCTTTCTGGAAGGAGTGGAGGCTGCATTGGATTAAGCGCTAAAACAGGGGTAATTACACAAAAGATCCCATAGGGTCATAGGGTAAGTGTATCCGAAAGAACCCCGCCATTAAGATAAGATAAAATAAGATAAGATAAGATTAGATAAGGCTATGGTGGAGAAATTATCTTCGAACGCTAAGGCCACGTCTCTGTTTGATGTGATTTGTTTGTCACCCTTGTTTAGGGTGACTTGATCACCCCGAATTTTAGATTTCCACGTTTCTCTATTTACTTATTATTTTCCACACAGTTTTGACCTCATTGTCAGAAGCTTTGAGCTTAAGACGTAAAAAGTTTGACTTAACAGTCAAGCAAACTTGCTTGAAGGTCCTCGAATAAGTCTTAACGTAAACTAAGAAGTCAGTGTTCTTGTTCTCCTCCCTCTCCCTATATACTTCATATAGCCTGTTACTACTTCTATGAATGCCTACAGTAGCCCATTCACTAAACTTAGTTTTTGATCCAGAAATAGTTTGCATCTTAAAGTTATTATTAAATTGATGAAGAATTACACCAAACAAATCTTTATAAATACTATTAGAATCATTAAGATAACCCATAGAGATTAACTCTGAACTTTATTTTTGAATAATACCAAATGAATGCTAGTTATGGGTCTGTATGTTACCGTACTGTGTGAATCTTGATGAAAGTCATTTAAAAAATAAGTCTTTTGACCGCTATGATCAGAATTAATTAATAATTTTCCTTATCCAAACATTTGCAATTACAAAATAATATTGTCTAAACAGGTAGCGCTCGTAACACCTATCCGGGTAAGGAGAAAGCTCAAATTACCTAAAAATAAAAAAACTTAACATTTTAATTGATTCATTTGACGTTAAATTCCCAACAGGCAATGACATGCTTTTTAGTTTTATATGCTAATTTTAACACATTTTCCATAGTAGATTCAAATGTGCTTTAACTACCAAACTAATAAGATACCTATACTCCTTAATGTACTTTATGTAGTTTTCAAGTAAAATGCCTGGAACATATGGACGGACGGACTGGCATGACGAAACTATAAGGGTTCTGTATTTGCCATTTAGGCTCCGGAACCCTAAACAGCAAGTTCAAGTTTTAAAAACCCGACTGCAGTTTTTATTGTGACTGCAGTTTTAATTCGATTGAAAAATGTTATTTTAAGAAGTTTAGTTTGTAGTGGGGGACATAGCAACGGACATACATA
This sequence comes from Acleris sparsana, assembly GCA_923062465.1. Taxonomy (NCBI): domain Eukaryota; kingdom Metazoa; phylum Arthropoda; class Insecta; order Lepidoptera; family Tortricidae; genus Acleris; species Acleris sparsana. The sequence goes on along the minus strand of OV281285.1, from coordinate 25,706,577 downwards.
CATACAGGTCAAACACGTAACTCTCCTTGTGAGCTTTGCCGCAGTCAGGGTAAAATCTATGTAAAATCGCGCATCCCAAACTGCAAGCAAAGTAAAAATCGAAACTGCTCATTACCAATCCTAGCAATCAATCTTGCAATTTTCCGTCGAGTTGATTATTGAGAACCACAAACCTGGTTCACCGATTTATGTTAATCTTCAAGCGGGTACAAGCGAAAAGGAAACTGTTCAATTTCCACAATTATACATAGACATAAGTATGCATCCGTCCAAAGCAACTTTCGCTGAGAAATGCAAGTTTCACTGGCCGTCTCGAGTAGAGATAAATGTAGTTTGACAAGTTGGTTGTCAGCCGACGGATGGCAAGCGGTATGTTATGCAAGCCGACGCGGCGCGCGTAGTTGTGCCCACGGCCACGACTCGCGTCGGGGTGCTTGTGACAATCACACTTGATAAAAGTAAGCACCTAAGTAAAGTGCAAGAGGCTTTTTTGGGGTTTGAATTTTTTAATTACGTCGGTTAGTCTCGCATAAGAGCGTTTGCGAGCGAGTGAGAGAGAAGTACAAACCTGAAAGTTGTTTTAAGACCTTTGTTACTGTACGTTTCAGTAAGTAATCACTAGAGATAAAGTTTCCTTATTGAAGACCGATCGAAGAGATAACTTAGAAGAGAATGAAGGTATGTGTAGGTACAACTTAACTACTATCTGCGAGGAATTGAGTGAAACATTTATTTGATATAATATTATGAATTTATAGTTGATCTTTAGTTAAATTTTAATAAGACAGTTTTTTAAAAAATACTTTAAATATTGCCATCGAATTGTAGCTTTTTAAAATATTCGTAACCTCACGTTACACAATGACTAATGTTGTCATCTGAAGTATAATGTTGTTCTTGCAACTAAGTCGTATTATGAGGTCAGATCAATTGTTAAAATATAAAACAAATATTACATTGTTTGCGATGCTGTCACTATTTAGTTGCCAAATACTCATCGCATGGCTTACGTTCCCGAAAATGCATCAATTACAGAGTATGGTTATGGACCGACGAACCGAAACAAACCCTTTTCAATAAGCAACTGTTAGGCAACAGAAGCTTAATTGAATTTAGCAAGTTAACTAACATTTTAAATGTATAATTACTCAAAAAAAGTGCGAGATTGTTATCAGATGGATACTTAGTTACAAGTAGGAGATTTATTGTACGAGTAGGGGAAGATTTTGTGCCCCGACCAGAGTTTTGAACTTCCTTTTATTCTGTCTTTCTACAATACATCTGAGGCGGCATTTCCCCTTACGTGACCGCATCTTGTGAATTCAGTTGTAGCTACCTACCAATGATCGCTAAATAACTACGACTCATAACTAGGGCAATATAAAATAACTGCATAAAGTGACGTACTCTGGTGTTTTATGTAGACACCGTTAATAAAATCGAGCCCTAGCTCGATATGACGTCTACTGTTGAGTCATGTTGTAGTTATATTTTGTTAGAGTATAACTGTTGACTAGTTAGAGGGAGAGAGAGAGAGAGAGAGAGAGAGAGAGAGAGAGAGAGAGAGAGAGAGAGAGAGAGAGAGAGAGAGAGAGAGAGAGAGAGAGAGAGAGAGAGAGAGAGAGAGAGAGAGAGAGAGAGATACTATTATTGTGTGATATCACAAAACTGTTAGCCATATTGTTCTAAAGACGGAACGAAATAAATAGTTTGTTGCATCACCAGGAAGTAGCCATTACAGAGTGATAAGTGTTCTGTGCGCAAATTAACGAGATTCTAGACGATTGCACGAGGTGATCGGTCAGCGCACGATACTTTCATGCAATTTACCGAAAATTGTACCTATGCATTGTGTAACCTATCAGTTTTTAATGATCATAAAGAAAGACGCTGCTGGGAGCGGTGCACGATGCACGCTGCATGCTGATAGATAAAGCAAGAATCACATCAGCGGGCAAAATCCGGGGAAAACTTTATTATGAATGTACGAGTTAAATAAAAATAATTAATTTCCCTCATTGTTCGAAAAAAACTTTATTAATTGGCCTAAAGTCGACTTTTGTATTGAAGTTAAAGTAACGGTGATTAGTGGTGCAGATAGGATATTCCTTACATGTCAATAAAATTTCCGCAGGATTTCGTTACAGGACAGTATGTTTTACTGTATACATATATTATTCATTGTGGTGGAGACAATCGGAGGGACATTTTTAAAGGTCGTAGCAAGATAAGGGAAGGGGAAATGTCCTTTATATGATAATGAGCTGTTTTTTTAAACAGTTATTTATATCTAGTGCACTTCAGTGCAGTTTTGTAAAGTTAGGTTGAAAATTTCCCGGTGGTTCCGTAGACAAATAAATACCTATATCCGAATAAAATTATGACTTTTTTTTTTTTTCTTTTTTTTTCTTTTTGGTATTTTTAATTAAATATACAGGGCGTCCCACGGCCATGCCACATGGAAGGAAAGTACCTTAAATATTGTAGATGGAACATTTTACTGAAAGAAGACATTATTTGAATTTAAAAAACAATTTAAACTGCATTCATAGATATTTAAATAATTACTTGGTTGCACCGGGAATCGAACCCGTTACCCGAGAAAAATAATTACCCTGTAGCTTTATCATACCGATCGAAAGGCTTCATCATTAGGATTATTTTTTGCTAAATAACATAGTGTCAGAAATAAAAGGAAGACCATGAATTTTAACATTTTTAATACAAAATTAATCAATTAATCAAATGCGAAATTAGTCCCTTCCTGTTGAATACCAAGTCGAACTCTTGATTATTTCGCTCCCGGTCGATTTTTTGATCTTGTTGTGGTGGATATTTAGAATAATACGAATTTAGAGTTCGTCGTCATTGTTTATCATTTGGTGCCGCGGTTGTGGTGAGAAACGTCCCAAATTTAGCAGATTATCCACCAACCGTTTCATAATAAATCGAGATGGTGTATTTCTATCAGGATATCCTTCGCGGTGCCATTGTAAGGCTAATGTTATAATTTTGTGGTTTAAAAAGTATGCTTCGATTAAATCAACATTATTTTGATACGCAATGGTTATGTAAAAAAATCACAACACAATGCAAAAATCGTACAATGAAAATCACAGAAACAAAAGAATAAAAGTTTGAAAATGGAACACCTTTATGAATTATTTCTTTATAATCAGCCAGCCGAATTTCGATGGACAAAATAATTTACGCGTCTTTCGGCTCAGGATACGGCTCGATTTGTTGCATACAACCAGGTACCTATTAATTACGTATCTCTTTATCATTTTATCATGCACTTAAATTATAATAGGGAAATGATGAGTACTTCTCAAGTGGGTAAATTCATTAGTAATATGTATTTATGATAATGTCAGTTGTATGTCCTTACGGCAATGTCAGCTTGACATTTTTCTGAACAAAATTTCACATCAAATGATAAAATTCATGGTCTTCCTTTTATTTCTGACACTATGTTATTTAACAAAAAATAATCCTTATGATGAAGCCTTTCGATCGGTATGATCAAGCTACAGGGTAATTATTTTTCTCGTGTAACGGGTTCGATTCCCGGTTCAACCATGTAATTATTTAAATATCTATGAATGCAGTTTAAATTGTTTTTTAAATTCAAATAATGTCTTCTTTCAGTAAAATGTTCCATCTACAATATTTAAGGTACTTTCCTTCCTTGTGGCATAGCCGTGGGACGCCCTGTATTTTCTTATTGGTAAAAGAAAATTGAGTCATCTCTCAAACAGGTGGCTAAGTCAAATTTTTTTTCGTTGATGTTGGAGCGACCACTCTAATTGTCATTTCTAAATAAGCTTTACTAAACGTTCTGTCACACACACAAATCAGTTAGGAGGAAAAAATTGGAAATCAACTGTGTCAAAATTGAATGAATAATTGTGGTTGGATTTCATTACATTTTATGAAGAACTAAAATAATTTCCATGTTACATTTCACTTTAACTTTTAATCAATAATATAAGATAGGACAATCAATAGGTTTCGAGAAAAGTGATATTTAATGAATTCGTTGTTTTTTTCTGCGGAACCACCCGGAAGTTTCAACCAAACTTGGCACAATTGCACTGCTGATGGAAGGAACAGTAGGAAATAAAATCAGATTATAATGCCAAAGGGCATTTTTAATTCCCTTATCTTGCTACTGCCTTTTTTTCTGAGGTTGTTATTCTCATAAAAATGCTCTGACACGACGGTCCAACATAAACTTCACCGGTTAAACACTCGTTGTCGGATTTATAATTGACTTTCTTAACCCTGTACTTGACATTGTGCATTTTTAGGCACGTTACTCCTTAAAAAAATCTAGAGTGTAAATTAAGGACTTAGCAATTATCTTTAACGAGCATTATTTTAACTAATATTCCAAATAAGTCGGAGTAATATTACTGCGAAGTAAATCCATTTTGACAGTAGCACGCAAAATAACGAAGCGAAAATCTGCGTCCACACATAGTTTTTTTTTCTCAAGTTATTGCTTAAATAATGCTAATATATATGTATAATTAAGTATAGTTTCAATACAAAATAGCAGTGTTGGTATATCAAAACTACATAACAATGGCCTATAACGTAATATTTAGGCATATTTCAGCCAACTACAACATTAAGTAAGGTTCATCCTGCTATGTATCTTTTTTTTTTTTTTTTTTGGTAATCGCCTGAGGGGCCAAAGACAAAAGTCCTTGCTTTTGTTTGCTTAAGAAAAAGGGGCAGAGGTGAAAATCCCTTCCGGAGACCTGGGAATGGAGGGCCCAGGTACTGCCGGGCTCGCACCGGCTAAAAACACCAATGCCCCTATTACCAACTAGAATTTAGACTCCCGCGGATACTACCCCAGCCAGTGCTGAAAGGCCGGAGGAGAAAGTCGTTCCTCCGTTTACTTATCCGCGGGGTTAGGGGGGATAGGAATGGGGGTTGGGATGGGGGGGAGACTTATAGCTATGTGAGTCGCGGAGTGGAAATCCTGACGCATGCATGCTTACAGACTACGGGCTTCCTTTCTTTTGCCCGACAATGGAAGGGTTGGGTCGGAGATCTTTTAGGACCACTTGTGTGGCTGTTGATACCATCTTTATGGGTGGGGCTACCCTTTTTGAGGCTTTCTCTTTTGCCTGGAGATACTATTTTTGCGCGGGTCTCCTTGCGCTGCCCTCTTTTGTGACCTCTTCCGTTGCAACTTAGCCTATACATTTTTTAATGGGAGGGCCGGTGTCAATTTGACGGGGGACCAGTGAATCGCGCGCGGAACCTTACCCCAGCCAGTGCTGAAGGGCCGGGAGAGAAAGTCATTCTCCCGTTTAGGAGGCTGCAGGATTCCCCATCCCCCGTCCTACCGACACCCGTTAGGTGTTCGGGAGGTGCGTGCGTCAGGAATATATCTAACTCTAACCTTAAGTGTATGTTATACACTGAAAGTTAGAGCTAGCTCTGGGTTAACATAGATGTAATACAAAGAAAGATAAAACAGAGGTTATTAGAGATGGGGGTAAGGGTTTGGAAGATTTTACTTATTGCATCATCCTACAAGATTAGGGGTGCGTTGGGTTGGGATTGGTGAACAGGATACGGCGAAGGGGGGAGGTTTGAAGGGGGGGTACGAGTACGAAGGTTTAGGGAGGGGCCTGGGGGGTTGTTTCGGCGTGGGATCCTGCCCGGGTCCTGTGGCCGAAGGGTTTTCGTGGTGTCAGATTTCAGCGTAGCGTTTTACACAATAGTCCGGGCTCCGAACTATTTGTTCCTTAAACACGCTACGCGTACCACTTTTTCTATAAAACCCTTCGTGCTTTCGCGGTTGGCTTCTGTTCCCAGCAGGGCTTTCCAGCTTGAGCTATCTGGAGAAACCTTGACTCCGGTCTTTTGTTCAAGGTCGAACCTTTCCGCGCCAAAACGCGGGCATTCGCAGACAATGTGCCAGATGTCCTCATCAAGTGTCGGGTCGCAGACACACGAAGGTGAATCTTTGATCTTAAAACGGTGGAGATAGGCGGCGAAGCCTCCGTGACCAGTAAACGCTTGAACCAAGAAGTTTGTGAGTTTGAGTTTCTTTAATATGCTGTTCGCGTCTCTCACAGTTGTAAAAAACTTCTTGGTTGTCGCACCTGTCCCGGATGCCCCGTAGCGAACCTGCCACTGTTCGAGCGTGTGCTATGTATCTTTAGGTAAGCTATATTTTCTCTATGTATCTTTATGGTTAATTTTAATTGTTAGTTATGCTTTATATTTCATTATTTTGTTGGCTTAATACCGAGGTGGTACCATTTTCAACCTATGTTCAGAGGAGTTTTTACTATTTAATTGGCCACCATATGTATCTGAAAACATCGATATCTATAATGCATTCATGTTTTTCGAATCAATTTGTTATAAAATTGCCTATTTTTTCTAGCCTTGATCTAGTATATTTGTAAGGATATACTTATATACACACGGGTCTTCTTTTATTGACATAAATGTTTATTCTTGTCAAAATGTTGCTATGAGGTGGAAAAAACACCAACGAATTAACTGCGCCGATTTTTAATGTCCTTGAATGCGGTTTGTTGATCTTCTCGCGCTAACATTTCAGTCATCCGTGCATTTTCTGCGCTCACTGCAGTTGGTCGACGGCTACTTCTGTCTGTCAACTTCAAGGCCAACTTTGAACCTATTGAATTAATTAGACCATCTGAAATTATTATTCGAAGAAGGCTAGAGTCTCTTTTATCTAATCTTCCACAGTGAAAGCTCATAACTTTGGCAAAAACCATTTTTAAGTCATATATAGATCGTTCACGCAAATGATCTTTTATCGCTCCAGCGAAGCATAAAAAAAACGTGATAAGACGGACAGAATGTACCGATGAGTTATGTTCCTCCAGGACATGAAGGCTATCCCGGAAATGAAGCCGCGGACGAGCTGGCAAGGGAAGGGTCCAAGGGCGCATACGTCGGACCTGAACCATTTGTGGCACCCTCACCGGGCACTATAAAAGCAGCCCTGAACAACAACGCCCTAGAAAACCACCAAAAAGAGTGGGAAACTACGGTAGGCTTAGGGCATGCAAAGCTCTTCATAGGAAGAGTTGACCAGAGCTGGACCAAGAAACTTTGGAAACTCAGCAGAAGACAACTTCGATACATTATCGGAGTGTTTACCGGGCACTTCGGGGTTAAATATCTCCTAGCAAAGATGGGCCTTTATGACAACACAGATTGTAGAATGTGCGGCGAAGAGGCTGAGACAATGAAACACCTATTGTGTGAATGTGATGCCCTCGCCGGAGTAAGAATGAAAATCCTCGGTTGTGGATACCCAGAACCGAACGATTTCAAGGCACTGCCATTGCACTCCACTATCCGCTTTTTGGAGGGGGTGGAGGCTGCATTGGATTAAGTGCTAAAAGAGGGGTAATTGCACAAAAGATCCCATAGGGTCGAAGTGTATCCGTAAGGACCCCACCATAAAGATAAGATAAGATATGTTCCCTCATAATTTCTGAAAATTATAGATCTACATTTAACATGTACTATATATTTTTTCACGTATCAGAATTTTTATAGTGACTTGCGCGGTTTATTTTATCGTAGGTCTACGACTTGCAGATAAGAAATAGCATAATCGTATGATGTTGGAGCACTTTAAAGTTGTAATTATGTATTTCCATTTCTTAGTTAATATTTCTTAAAAAAAATGATTTACCGATATCCACATTTTATACAACGCTATTTATGGATGTAATAATTAAAAAAAAAAAGTTAAATAAAGACGTTAACTGCTGAGCACGTCAAATAATAGTTTTTCATCTTTTAAATAGGCCAATTTGCATTTTATTTATTACCGACGTGTAAAAGAGCCCTCATGTGGCCGATTTACTGAATAAATATATTGAATTTTGAATTTTTGTAGAGTTACGTAATATTGGCAAAATTCCACATATACATATCTATATATATAAAAGAAAGTCGTGTTAGTTACACCACTTATAACTCAAGAACGGCAGAACAGATTTGGGTGAAAATTGGTATGGAGGTAGCTTAGAGCCAGGAGACGGACATAAGATACTTTTTATCCCGTTCGACAGCGTTCCCGTGTGACTTGACATGAAACGTCAGTCACTATAAAACGTGGTATAACAAAAAAGAATCAGACTTGGAATAACAAAACGCAAATGATAGCTATGTAATTGACGCCCAGCAACTACATTGACCAGTTTTTTTGCAATCTGCCAAAGCGATCAGTTTGCACGAACTATGCTTTACTCGGAGATGCCACGTTATTATACTTGGAATGCTTCATCGAAGAATTTTCAAAGACGGAAGCAAGGCGATGCGGTTCCTGGGTATCCAGATATGCGTTCTACTGATGCTCTTGGTCGTATGTATACAGTTCATCCAAAGAATGATGAATGTTTCTATTTGTGGTTGTTGCTGGTAAATGTGCGTGGGCCAAAGTCATTTGAGACACTACGAACTGTTAATGGTGTAATATTCCCAACATATCGTGCTGCATGTGAAGAATTGAACTTATTAGAAAACGGTACCCATTGGGATACGACAATCGCTGAAGCCATTATCTCTGCATCTCCAAGTCAGATACGCACATAATACGCTATCATAATTTCGACATGTTTTCCATCAAACCCATGTAACCTGTGGCACAAATACAAGGATAATATGTCAGAAGATATATTTTACATCAAATTCGTGTCAGTTCCAGAAATCTTGATATTGAGATGAATGAGGAGATACATAATCGTGCTTTACCTACTCTTGATCGAAGATATGTGTTACCTCATGTGCGGCAATTTATTAATCAGGATAGGAATGCCAGCGCCATATCGTGAAATGAATGACGCATTTAATCGAGAATTGGAACGGGAACGTGAATATGATCACCAGGAATTAGATTTAGTAGTTCAAACGAATGTACCCCTGTTGAATTACCAACAAAAGGAAGTTTATGATACTTTAATGAAGGCAATCGATGATGAAAATGGTGGTTTATATTTCCTAGATGCCCCTGGTGGAACTGGCAAGACATTCCTCATGTCATTAGTTTTAGCAACTGTTCGGGCGAGATCCAACATAGCGGTTGCAGTTGCTTCTTCTGGAATAGCAGCCACATTGTTAGAAGGATGCCGTACGGCTCATTCAGCATTAAAATTACCGTTAAATCTTCAAACTATTGAAGAACCAACGTGTAATATTGCAAAACACTCAGCAATGGCCAAAGTTTTAGCGGCATCGAAAATCATCATCTGGGACGAATGCACAATGGCGCATAAACGTGCATTAGAAGCACTTAACCGAACATTAAAAGATTTACGCAATGACTCGAGATGTTTTGGAGGAGCAATGATTTTACTGTCTGGCGATTTCCGCCAAATACTGCCAGTAATTCCAAGATCTACGGCTGCCGACGAAATAAACGCTTGCCTCAAATCGTCAAATCTATGGCGCTATGTGAAGAAACTGCAGCTGACAACAAACATGAGAGTTACATTGCTTAATGATACATCTGCTGAAGATTTCTCGGAGCAATTGCTGACTATCGGTAATGGTCAAGTACCTGTCGATGAATCGAGCGGATTAATATCATTTCCAAATAATTTCTGTAATTTTGTCTCATCAAAAGACGAACTTATCAACAATGTATTTCCAAACATTATTTCTAACTACAAAAATAATTAATGGTTGAGTGAGCGAGCAATTTTAGCGGCTAAGAATAAAGATGTAGATGACCTGAACTACATAATTCAAAATAAGATCATTGGAACAATGCATTCATTCAAATCTATTGACTGCGTCACAAATGAAGATGAAGCCACCAACTATCCAATTGAATTTTTAAACTCTTTGGACGTGCCTGGCTTACCACCGCACAATTTACGCCTAAAGGTTGGCTCCGTAGTAATCATGCTTCGAAACATAAACCAACCAAAACTGTGCAACGGTACGCGTTATGTCGTGTATCACAAGGTACTTAAGTGAAGAGCAACCTATGTACTAAAATACAGAAATAATAATGAATGATTAATGTAGGTATTTAATTTTTTTGTATTTTTTCCAATAAAAAAAAATACAAACTGCTTATTTATTGCCATTAAGGCGGAACAAAGTTCGCCGGGTCAGCTAGTACAGAAATAATAATGAATGATTAATGTAGGTATTTAATTTTTTTGTATTTTTTCCAATAAAAAAAAATACAAACTGCTTATTTATTGCCATTAAGGCGGAACAAAGTTCGCCGGGTCAGCTAGTAATTTATAATTCCACATATACATATTTTTTACTCGAATAAAAGTCGTTATAAAAACCTTGTTAAGTCAACTTTGTTAATTATGGTGGAGTCACCGCGATTAATGTACAAGCAGGACAAATATGTCATTAAGTATTTATGGAAATGTGGAGACTAATTAGACGATTCTTTCTTTACGATTATTGGAAAAAGCTGGTGTTATATATGTGTTTATAATGAAAAATCAACTTCCATTTATGGCAGAAATTTCATTTAGATAGAAGTTGAATGTTGTAAGTAAAATAAAAAAGGCCATTGCTGTTCAACAATAAAAATGAAATCACGTTACAAAACAACCATTTAATAAATTATGTTATGATTAATAACGCCGCTTAGTCTACCATCTAGTTACCATGTTTGTTTACATGCACCGATAAGAAACATTATGCCGAGTTCGAAATCCCGAGCAGCAGGCCCGCAGTCACGACACAACTTGCAACATTACACTCCATACACGCATTCACAATTACTTAGAAAACACAAAAGAAACGCAAGCGAAATACAGTTCGAAAAATATTTTTTAAGGCGAATTGAATCGCTATCCCGATGTGTCGCGGGTCGGAAGCGGCGACACAAACTGGCGCGGGCCGCGCTCCGCCGTCGGCCACCGCTGAGTCAGAGTAGGGGCGTCGCGCCGTACATAATTTTCCGCTTATTAACAATAACCATTGATATAATAAGTAGCACTAACAGTTCGTCCACCATTAAATACTCGACATGACCACTGAATAAAAGAGTTTGTTATCCACTTTGATCCGTTCGTTATATGCAACATTTATTTAGCCAATATAATGGTTGCATGGACCCGTTACAAAATTAAATGTAGGTATTGTTATACAACTTATTTTTAATAAACTGTCCGTGGTGCGTTCTTCACATTTAACTCGTGTGTTATTTTTCACATTTACTTAAACCTCAAGTTTACCAGGGCCTTTATTGTACTTTTTTTCAGCCCAATCTTGCTATGCTTTTATACCTATCGTAAACGTATTGCTGTGGTAACGGTAGTTGTTACTCGTATTCACATTAAAGTCAGAATGGTCATAATTTTAACAATATGATTACGGTATAGAAGCGAGACATGCTAAACCGAATAAATACCCAGCGCCCAGATCATGGCTTGGGCTATGGTAGCCCTAACGACTTAATTATAAAGAAAGACAATGGGCAAGAAGTACTCAGTGCTCACGCGCGCCGCAGCGCCGGAGCACCCCCGCACGTACCACGATAGTGACGCAATGCATATTGTGAACTATCAGAAAGCCGTTAACAACAGTAACCGCTATATATATAAGGTTCTAAATACATCGGATGTCGGAAAACCGTCATAAAGCCTCTGAAAGCCAGTGAAACGCCAAATGTATATATTCGACGTGCACAGATTGAATTTCCATGTCGATAGCTATTTGCTTTAACTTGTAAATCTTATAATTGATTTGTAAGGGTGTATCAATTTGTTTCACACACTCTATTATTCCGCGTAGCAATTTTTCCAGCCGAGATGTTCCATTCTTTATTTTTCCAAGTCGCAAATGTCCCCATTGTAATAGTAGATAGGTTTAGGTTATGTTAGTTTTGCAGCAGGCCCGAACGGCCAAACCACCCAGAATTATTAAGGTAGGAGCTGGCACCATCGGAGCTCCATCGACTGTAGAAATGATATAACTAATGAGATAAATACAGATTCGGAAATTGATTATGCTGAGAAAAAAATCTTCGGCAAGATAAAGATTCTGGGAATTTTAGGATTTCAACATTTTGAGATTTCAACATTTTGGGAATTCAACATTCTGAGCCAGAAGGAAAAAAAACAATGATTGGTAAATTTTCTGGATAGAAAGATTGCTACCGGATAAAGGAGATTTCTAAAAGTATCGCCATACTGGTTTGAAAAGGGACAGGGGTTAATTGTCTCTATAATGGCTCTGTGCACCTAAGGCGGTTAGATGCGGTTAAACATTTAAAGTCAAAAAGCAGCTGCAGTAAAGGCGGGTGGTGGGCCAGACTCGAAAGTGAGTGCATGAAACAGATCAGGCCTTCATGAAAGTTCAATACCGCCGTCTAGCCGCCAGCGCGCCTAATAAGGGAGGGCATGCGCTTTCAACCAATTAATTGACTATAGAACTGATTGGCGACATTTAATAAGAGAAACCATAACTGACAGAGCTGCCAGGAGGGCAATCACGGCTTGGGAAATATTGTATATGTCCCTCTCGCTCTTTAGTCGTCAGAGAATTAAGTACCTAAAGATGTCAGAATTGGAATAAAGAGTATTCAATTCTCATTTTATCATTTCATATCTCTCGCATATTCAATGCTATCCAAAATGAAATAAATAAGTAATTATTTTTTTAGAGTTCCAAAGTCGAGCCAGGAATTACTCTTTAAATCATGAAAACTTCAAATTAGATCCTTAGAAAAGGTTATTCTTTCGAATAAAAATGTAAAAGCAACCAGCTATTTTTTTGGTATATCCCAGGACCCACCAGTTCGTGATACATGTTGTTATTTCATTATATTTTTAATTTATTTATAGTATGACTAGAGGACGCCCGCGGCTTCGTACGCGTAGAATTAGTTTCCCGCTACTCCCTCTATTTTGACCCCTTAGGGGGTGAATTTCCAAATATCCTTTCTTATTGCTCATTTACATCATGAAGGAGGAACCCCTCATAACCCCTGTACTTTAAATTTTGCCTAAACATTTATCACCAGAATTTATTAATTTATTTATTTATGGATGACGTGTTTCGTATTTTATTGAAATTCATCCCATAAGGGGGTAGAAAGATATTTTGGGGTCGATTTGCTTCGAAGTTGATATCAATACTCCTCAGTGCTTTTGTTTTAGATTACATTTTATTTTGGCACATGTTTAAAAACTCAATCCGATTTTATTCAAAAATAGTCGAACTCACATAAAAGCTTGGTGCAATGCAAATACCCAAACCGCTGAGTCTAAAGATTCCAAATTTGGTACATAGCTTAGGTTCCTTATGAGGTCTAGAGGGGGCAGTAAGAAAGATTTATCCGAAAATCGACCCCCAACGGGAAGAAGTAGAGAGAGTAGCGGGAAACTAATTCTAAGCGTATAATGAAATAATAACATCTACCACCAATTGGTGGGTCCTGGGATACACCAAAAAAAATAGCTGCTTGCTTTGACATTTTTAATCGAAAGAATAGCCTTTTCTAAGGATCTAATTGGAAGCATTTCATGATTTACAGTGTAATTGCTATTTAAAACAATTTATTAAATAAAACTAGATAACCTCGCGTACTCACTGTGACAAAATGGCGGAGTTATTCAGAAAGACGATTTTTTATTATCTGTGGTCTGTTTTCAAAGTCATAATAGCCGAATGTCATTCAAACATAATGTACTCGTAAACTAACAATCGCTATACGATATATTTATTATTCCAGAGTATTATAACTATAAGCTTTAAGCATTCAACCACTGCTTATTACTTAGACATCGATTAATACAACACTTCCTGCATGACCCTTGTTTCTAGACTGGATTTGTTGAAAAGGCGGATTCCACGGGTACTTATCATGAGTTTCTACAATAAATGTTGATGCCGTCGTTTTGAACCTCTTGGAAAGCCATAGTACACAAAATATTAACATTCATCACACATAACTCAAAAAAGAAATGGTTAATACGTTAATTTCATCATAAGAATTACATTCAATTAGTAAACAAATAATTTTCATTTATAGTTAAAAATAGGTGTATCCCAAGTCCGAATTATAATATATGCTAGGCTATAATCGGTTAAAGTGACAGAAAACTAAAGGCGTAGCTACTTCGGCTAGGCCCCTAGGCCGACCGTTCAATAAATTTAACACTGTTTATGCTTGTCGAAAATTCCTAATGTCAATTATAGTAGGTAGGTATTCATTTCAACGCTAAAACAAGTCCCTTAACTAAAATTATTCATATTTTAAGAGTCATACCGTAGTAACTCTTATTTAATCTGGGCATTTTTAAAAATACGTACACCTTGCGCCCGCAAGGAGTTTGTTTTGTGATCCCTGCGGTGTGCACCTAGCGAACTACTGTTGGTTTAATAAAACAGCATTAAGTGTGTCTTTGGTCTGGTCTACCCAAATAAACTTGGCTACCTCAAGACCACACAGGAATATTATGTATGTATTTATTTTTAGTTCTACAAAATATTACATATATGTTTATATTGTTGCCACTCCTGTCAGGATTCCATTGTTACTAAAACCTGAGTTTCCTTACCTTAGACCACAGACCCATAGACATAGATAAGAGTATAAATGATTCCTATTGTGCGAAACACAATTAACTACAGATGAATGATGAACCCGACACATTCCAAATCTAATTCTCTATTCTCTTGCACTGCGGCACATACGAGTGTGACGCTTGTTTTCACTATTACGTCGGCAGTTAAATATTTAGATACCAGACCGTCATTACGGACGTTCAATTTTCCTGTATTTTCAAATTTATTTATTTACTGGCTTTGGCCCGCGACTTCGTCTGCGTAGAAATTATGATGAAGATATTTTTTATTTTAGACATGTTTCTACTTAATGCAAACTTATATTGTTTTTTTTGTAATGAAATAAATAAATAAAATTAATAACTTAAATTAGTAAAGCAGGGCCCCAAAGTGCCGCGTGCCATACATAAGCAGGACATCATCATCACATGGGTCCCGGGTAGCGGGCCCAGTCGCGAATTCGTGTGTAGAACTCGTTTATCGCAGATAAGTAAAAAAGTTGAAGTCGCTTATCTCGGAAGACGTGTTAAAACAAGTCTATTTAATTAACTTCCACGCTCTGATGTCCTACGGCACTCTCATTTAGGATAATCCACAAATTCAAAAGTAACCTCTTTTTGAATTGAGCAATTCTATCCGGATCGCTACCACCATCTTATCCATTAACCAACCGCCACGCAGCAGTGTTCACTTTGCTGTGTTTCGGTGTGGGGATAAGACAACCGGTGAAATTACTAGCATAGAAGCATTTCATCTTAGTCCTCAGAGTTGGCAACGCATTGAAAGTCTTAGGATTGCAGTTTTGGATTGTAGTCTTGAGATTTCAAATATCTTTGGGTCTCAGATCCCACTTACCATCGGGCGGCCTGAGTACTCGGGTGGGTGTACCCTTGTTTTGTCGACAACCTTTTCATCGAATATTATTTCATCGACAACGATCCATCGAAACTTTAGTACTAGTAATATTGTTTGGCGTTATCTTATTTCAACTACTATTTATTTAAATTTATCTTACTACGTGGACATACTAATCAACGAATATTACTTAATCGCAGATTTGTTTCAAAATATCTTAATTGGTACAACTACAAAACATTGCAATTCATTTCTTCGACGTATTACTTTAATACAATTTTATATGTCCAATTGCACATTTATACATTTTTAATTATGTAGTGTGACATACAAATATGTATAATAAAACTAAGATTCATTCGTGTATCAAAGTAGGTTAGGTTAAGTTAGGACTGCGACCCCCAAGAAAACGAACTGTTGACAGAAGTGGGTTAGGTTAGGTTAGAACTGCGACCCCCAAGAAAACGAACTGTTGACAGAAGTGGGTTAGGTTAGGTTAAAACTGCGACCCCCAACAACACAAAAACATGACACATTACTATTATTACAATAAGTTTTATTATTATTATCATAACATTATATGTATAAATTTGGAACATAGCTATAATATAATCGCGCAGAGTGAGTGATTGCGTTTAGTTTTGATAGCAAAATATTACCAATTCAAATAATTTTATGCGGAATAAATATTATTACAAGTAAAAAAAAACAAATTAAAAAGACCCGAAATGATTAGTCATGACATGAATTTTATTGAAATATGTGAACTACTAATTAAAAGACCTCGGTTCAAATTACCTAGTATCGAGTCCACGACGCAATGACTTGTCGATGAAATGAAAATGCATGAAACGTTGTCTTTGAAATAATATTCGATTAAAAGTCTGTCGGCAATTCAATGGTAAACCACTCGGGTGCCTTCTCATTACCATAAAAAAAACTTAGAAACGGTGTTCGGTCGGTCGAACGAGTGAACGAGTGAACACGGCAAACCGGCGAATTTAAGTAGCCCGTCAAAAAGTATAATAGTACATTGTGCATCAAGGGTAGTATGAAGGGAATTACTAACGAGAGTGTTAGAAGCCCGACGCCGAAGGCGGAGGGCTTTTAATGACTCGAGTTAGTAATCCCCTTACTGCCTGTGATACACACAATAGTTTTCATCACATTTGCGAGGAAAAAAAACAAAGAGAAAACACTTTAACTCTGCAAAATATAAAGAAATAACTTTTTCAACACACTTGCTCAAAACGACCTTTTTATTCCACCGATTTTTGGCTCATAAACCTAGATATTAAACACGCGTGCTTATCCAGTATATTACGCACAAGTGCCTTTAGTTTATTAACCCAAACAATTTACATTTGTAGCCTAGTACCAAGTTGTAAGTACGAAGAAGAAGCAATATAATTTAGTCGGGTTATACCTTTTTTTTTCTTAGCAACTAACAGTTTTTATGCGGCAAATAACATTATCTACATATTTATTTCAATAAATTGGTGAAATCAGCTTTATTACTAAAAATTAACTCAATTTCATTAAAATCATTTATGTAATTTGTATTTCAAACATGAATTATTACATTTTAAATTTGGCTGTTGGCCGATCTCGTTCGCGCCTTAGCCTTGCGCACGCATCGGTATCGCGGCAAGAAAAGAAAACAACGCGCCAGCCGCCATTTTTCGTAAATAATTGACGGCTGTGACGAAGATAGTTTGGATTAATTATTGTGAAGTTTAATATTAACGAAAATGTCTTCTTTAAGTAAAGAAAATGAAGAAATTGTAATTTTACCAACTGTTTTAATAATTAATTAAAATTTGACTAAATGAAGAGTCTTGTTTTTTTTTCGCAAGTGTGTTGAAAAACGTCGTATGTAACACGTGTGCCTGTGACCATAATATACGCGGCTTTCTTGTGGCGCACTCGCTTCCGCTCGTGCGCACACAATAGCGCCTTGTATACAATGGTCAACTTAGCACACTTGTATCATAATGTACTATTGACGAACGGGAACGTAAATGGAAACGATATTTTTTTTGTGACCTCTACCACAGATAATAACTGCGTTTAGTTTCGACCTGGATTCGAGCCAGATTTAGCCAATTTGATAAAAATGTATAATTACTAAAATTTATGATACATGTTGACATTGATATAAACTTGAAATAGGTATAAAAATAATGAAGTTTAATGAAGCGTATAGGTTTTGTGTAATGTAAGTTAGTCTATAGCTAATTTTTAAGGATGAAATTAGAAACCGATTTAATTTTTGGCTGAAAATTAAACCTCCTTAGTCAGAAATTATGTTCGAAAGAGTTGCAAATTTTAAAAAGAAAGTCATTTCTCCCTAGGGATGACAAACTCGCCATAATTCCCGCGGGAACAATTTAGGCCCTTTTTTCTTCTGTATACAGGCATGGAATAACACCATTTACGAGCAAGTGTGATGAAAAATACATTTTAGTGCGGTTCGCCGCGTTCATTCGTTCAGTCGTTAGACCGACGGAACGCCGTTTTTAAGAAATAACACCCCAGTTTCACGTCGCATGCAAGAACCACCGCGTCATTGGCCCAACCTACCGACCCGCAGATTTGAGATCTGATCATCTGAACCATCTGTAGAAACATTAGGCTTCGACTCAGAAACCTTTCGTTTGATAACCCTCTGTACCTTACTCAGCAGATGAGTACATGAACATAATATTGCTGTTGTGTATATTGTCGCCATAATATGTAATGTTATCCTTATTGTAATTTTTCTCGTTACTATTGTACTTTTTGACTATAAATTTCGTATCTTTTTCCTAGTACTATTGTATTTTTTGATCGTTTTTATTTTATTTTATTTATTATTTTTGACAATTATGATGAAGATACTTTTTATTTTAGATATGTTTTTACTTAATGCAAACTTATATCGTATTTTTGTAATGAAATAAATAAATAAAATTATTAACTTAAATTAGTAAAGCAGGGCCATACAGAAAGCAGGACATCATCATCACATGGGTGCCTGGTAGCGGGCCCAGTCGCGAATTCGCGATCCTGCTAGCGCTAAACCTCACGGGTACAAATTTAGAAAAGATTGATTCTCACAAACAAAACATTATCAGACAGACCTATATTATTATGGAATGCTTACATGATGGTCTTGTTTATAACTAATTTGCGTGCAAATTGAATTGACATCACAACGCTGCATATTATGTAAACCATTCGTCTGTATTCTGCTGAGAGAGTCGACAAAGTACAAAGTCAGCTTCTACATAGGTTCCTAAAATCCAGTGTATTGACCCGACACATTTCTTAGGGACTCCTTATAAATTTGCTGTCCGAAAATGTTTGTTATGAGCTATAAGAAACAACCAGTCCGCAACACAGGTTATCATTCGATTTAAAACTCTGAAATGTTGAATTACTCAGAGCGAGCTGATTAGTATTCCGACGGGCAACTTCGCAGGAACGCGGCGCGTTAGCCAATCGTGTGCCAGTCCTTAACTTCCCTATTGGTGCCTTGTGATGTTGATTATGAGTCACGGTCAATGTGTTTAATGTCAAGTGACAAAAGTAACGAATTGTCGTCGCCACGAACGCACTAGATTATAGTACACACAAATCGTACACTTGTCTTTTTAGTAGTCTCCACAAAATTTATTTTTATTACCTATCGAATTGTATGAGGTGTGAAAAAATGGCTTTGTTTGAAAGTGTATATTTCTAGTTGGCCCCATTGTCAACATGTGAGGATCCGACGATGGGTTCTTGGAGAAATCGAGGGATATCCTCAAATATTATAGTCACACCTATAGCAATTTGGGTACTTTTATAGTAACTCGTGCATTTGCTCTTGGAAAGCACTATATTATGGTGAACTGGAACCGATGATGAAGACTACAAATGGCCACCGGAACTCGTCAACGGTGCCTTTTTACAGGGTGGTGATTAGATATCTCGAGTAAGATAGTTAAGCGACTATGACACATGGAAGTGGTTGTATTAGATTCATTATGAGCAGAGCCTGTATTTTTCATGCCGTTGACGCAAAAATGACGTCACGCTACATAGAGAATGATTTCAAATGGTTTTATTGTAATTATTAACCATTAGTCGTACGTATATCATTTTATCATGTACAAATGAGTTAAGTAATCTATTGACGCGTAGAAAAATAAATGCCTACTTCATACCCAAATCATGAAGTGACATTCCCATTTAAAAAAAAAGCGGCTAAGTGCGAGTCGGACTCGCGCACGTAGGGTTCCGTACCACAATACATCTAAATAAATGTTTTTCTTTATTCTTTATTATATTGGAGTTGATTGAATGAAAGGTAAAATGCGGTTTACGATTTATAACGTATTAAAAAAAAACTAATTATTAGATCTCGTTCAAACCAATTTTCGGTGGAAGTTTGCATAGTAATGTACATCATATATTATTTTTACATTTATCATTCCCTTATTTTAGAAGTTACAGGGGGGGGGACACACATTTTTGCACTTTGGAAGCGTCTTTCGCGCAAACTATTCAGTTTAGAAAATATATATATTAGAAACCTCAATATCATTTTTAAAGACCTATCCATAGATACCCCACACGTATGAGTTTGATGAAAAAAAAAATGAGTTTCAGTTCTAAGTATGGGGAACCCCAAAAATTTATTGACTTTTTTCTATTTTTGTATGAAAATCTTAATGCGGTTCACCGAATACATCTGCTTACAAAGTTTCCATAGTATAGCTCTTATAGTTACGAAAAAAAGTGGCTGTGACATACGGACGGACAGACGGACGGACAGACATGACGAATCTATAAGGGTTCCGTTTATTGCCATTTGGCTACGGAACCCTAAAAACCGTTTATATGTTGTAATAAATGTTAACATAATTAAAGTCTAAATACATAAAAACGTACGGCACGTAAACCGTATGGCATTAATATTCATAAAAGAAAATTTGCCATTTTTAGTAATTAGTAGTGTAAATAAATATGGTGCTGCCGTATTTAACTATAATTATTTTACCGCTTCTTATTTAACATTTTTTGTACCAGTTAATACGTACCTATACACCTGCCAAATGAATGAATGAATGAATGAATTCGTCGTTTTGACTTTATCGGCATGAAAGTACGACCCCTGATTATGAGTTGCCCGCGGCCTTGCTGCGACGAAATTCTTATTAATGTCCTATACTTTCTAATTAATTAAGAAGCGAGCTTGTATTAAGTTATAATTACTACGCCAACCTGAAAACTTTGTTTTACTGTCCGCACGCAAGCAATATGACAAACGGCGCCAAAAACAGAAGCGAGCGGACTTCAGCCCAATATAGAACTTTCTCCACAGGACGAGGAGCCGTCATCTATTTCGAGATCGTCAATCGTCGTGTTTCCTCTCTCACGAACTACGAGTCCGAGTATCTGGCGGCGGCGGCTGTCCCGCAAAACCGTTCTTATTATTTACCAACACTCAAAACAACAGTTGCACAAGCATATTTTGTTTTAAACATCTTGGTCTAAGCTTTATATATATTGACAACTGGTTGTTAATGCAATTGGGAAAGACCATTAAAAAAAACACACGATTTCTACGTTCTAATTCGAAACAATTGGTACTTTTAAGAGAGCGATTTCATTAATTTTGTATAAGACCCAATAGATGACATGATAACCTTCAATTTCGGATGGCTTTTTCTAGTAAGTTACAACAATTAAATGATATAGAATGATAAAAAGTGATTGTAATAGTGTATTAAAAAAATACTATTTCAAGCGATGTTCGCCTAACCCGTAAGATACAACTAGGAGGGCTTCAAACCGAAAACCAAAGTCAAACAACAGTTAAATATACTATTGTCAAAATATCTGAAAAAGATAAATAATTCAAAAACTTAATAATGCAGAACGACTTCAAAACTCTATTCCTCGAAATGGTTTTCGAATTAGAGTAATTGTAAAAATATGAACAATCCCATTTACCGTATTGACCTAGCGATAATTACAAAAATCTCTTGGGTTAAGAAGACGGCTGTCACGAAAATTAGTAAACTATATAAAAATTATATCTCAGCTATAGAGTGTGATAAGAAATTCTAACGTCAGTCAAAGGATAGTATAATTATATACCAAGCCTCGAAGTCGGTGTTCAGAGTTGACGCGGCAAAACGTCTCGAACGCAAGAGCGAGCAGAGGGCCCTGCCAAGATGCACTACGCTAACTAGCGTTTCTATTCGTTTCGGTTTTAAACCAATCGCGTCACTGGTAGATGACGTCATACGAAAAGCCACGTAGTCTACCAGCTGCATCTTGGCAGGGCCCTCATGTTATTCATACGAGAAACGCAAACGCGATCGAGACGTTTTCGTGTAAGTAAAAATACACTGGAGGCACTGTTGTGCTGATAGCTGCTAGCTGTCCTAGCTGATTTTATTTAGAACCAAAACCATTTGTTATTATTTTAAGTTCATAAATATACTCATAAATAAAACTATCTGTTTCAGTAGGGCTGGGGGCAGGGGATACCCACCCTTCCCATTTTCGTAATTACTTTTTTTGGTGGCAAGTACGAATAAGATAGAAACTACGAGTCTAGTTGTGTTTTGTAAAAACATTTAGGAGGCAAGGCCCTTTTGTGAAAAATGTTTAGCGAGAATTATTTAAAATGTCGGAATCTACTAAGGAGCTTCCTATCCTAAGTGATATCGACATTTAAAAAAATCTTATTATACATACATATTTAGGTAACGGAATTTATCATTATTTTGAAATACATATTAAACATCGTACATTTTTGGTTAAATTCATTCTGTCTGCCAATGCGTCTGTCAGTGGGCTCGTCGGGTGAATCGTAATTAGGTACAGTGCGATAGCTCTTAGAAGGTGCTTCGGGTTAGTACTTGTCTCTCACTCGCTCTAATACGATCTTGACAGTTTTTGTAGACAGTTTAATTTTTTCAGGGTGTGTTTCTTTATTGCCGCTATAACAACATATAATAATATATATAATAATAAATAATATATACATATATCGTCGGCTTAGTGCAAGAAGTCATTAAAGGCATAAAGTTACTAAGTACAGGTACAAACACAGGCGGATTCGCCACGACCTCTTTCTAACGCACTGACCCATTTCTTTTTACGTTAAGTAATTTCGCTGTTACAGCAATGACATTAAGTCATTAATTTCAATTTTTGCTTCATTGATTTGACGGAAATGGTTTATGACCATTAGTTACTTTAATCAAAACATCTTTTTTTATTTTTACACATTTTATTACGTTTGAATGTTATAACTGTTAAGTGGACGATTGTTTATTAAACGGTGAATTGTCGTTTTTTAAGCTACCAAGTGGTTTCAGAGAGGTAAGTAAGCATCTGCTTTTATTTCGATGGTCCGTTGTAACGTTACACAGAACAACCTAAGGTTAGGGAAGCGGCACGCCCCAGCCCCCGAAGAATATAATATCTAATATTGTTGTATTATCTGTGACAGCTCCACGAAAAGATGGCGGATCAGAACATAATAAAGCTACTTAAGAACGACCGGTGTTTTTCCTAAAACCCTTCTTAAAACATGGTGGCAGCGGTAAAACTAGAAAAATACGAGCAGAACTAAAATCTAACTGTGCGGCAGGAGAAAAAATAAAGAAACAATGAGTAAAGGCGACGAAACAAAAGTGAGTGCGAGTACCACTAGCGGAAACGTGGCGGCTCCAGACCAATTTTCGTTTACTCCGGAGCAATGGAGCGTATGGAAGAAGAAATTTATAAGATTAAGCAGTAACGATGAAAAAGATGACAAGGAAAAAATAAACTGCTTAATTTATTATATGGGTGATCGAGCTGAAGAAATAGTGTTACGATTTGAGAATAAGTTAGGTTATGAAGATACATTAGCCGCTTTTGACAATTATTTTCTAAAAGAAATGTGGTTTTCGAGCGTTTTAAATTTAATTCGAGGAATCGGCGTGAAGATGAATGTTTCGAGGATTTTCTAACGGATTTGTACAAGCTTGCGAAACATGCGAATATGGGGCTTTAAAGGATGAACTGATTAGAGACAGAATTGTCATAGGAATTAAAGATAAAAGAACCAGCGAAAGAATGCAGTTAAAAGAAGATTTAAAGCTGAAGCATTTGAAGCAGACAATGTACAAGGGGGTTCTAAAGTTCAAGTTGAACAGGAATTTCCACATATTTTTGATGAGTTTGGCGTTTTCCAAGGGGATTTCAAAATTAAGTTGATAGATAATCCTCAACCTTACGCGCAGGCAACACCACGAAGTGTGTCCATACCTTTATTACCTAAGGTCAAGGAAGAATTAAATCGACTAGAGCTTCTAGGTATAATTAGCCCTATCGAAGAGCCAACTGATTTTGTGTCACCTATTGTGGTTGTGTATAGAAATGAAAAGGTTATAATATGTGGGGATTATACCAAGGTAAACCAAAATATCAAAAGGCCTGTATACCCTATACCAATAGTTGAAACAACTTTAGCAAAGCTAAATGGAGTAAAATATTTTTTCAAAAATAGATGCAACATCAGGTTTTCACCAAATTAAATTAGATGAGCAGTCAAAGAAACTTACTACAATAATAACACCTTTTGGAAGGTACATCTACAATCGTTTACCTTTCGGACTAAACTGTGCACCTGAATATTTCAGCATGAAATTTAACAACTTATTTAAAGATTTGAATATTACCATTCATATGGATGATATATTGATTTTCGAGGAAACTTTAGAAGAGCATGATAAGGTACTTAGGGAAGTTCTAAAAAGGTTAAGTAAAGAAGGAATTACTATAAACAAGATGAAATGTAAATTTGGAGTAAAAGAAACAACATATTTAGGACAGCTAATTAATGAAAAGGGTATTAAGGGTATTAAGTTAGACTCAGATAGAGTAAGAGCAATACAAGATTTCAGTACACCTACAAATAAGAAGGAGCTGCTTCAGTTTTTGGGTGTTGTCAACTTTGTTGGTCGTTTTATACCTAATAAATCTCACATATTAAAAGCGAATGAAGAGTCATTCGCTTTTAAAAGAAAACAATTTATTTGTTTGGGGACCGTCCCAAGAATTAGCTTTTAAAGAGATAAAAAACTTGCTTCAAAAAGCACCAATTTTAGCACATTTTGATCCAAGTAAAAAAATTGTTGTGTCGGCCGACAGCAGTTCGTATGGCTTGGGAGCAGCCCTTATGCAGGAAGATAAAAATGGCCAGAGGAGTATTGTGGTATATGCTAGCCGTACACTCACAGATTCAGAGAAACTTTATGCACAGATTGAGAAGGAGTGTCTAGCACTAGTTTGGGCAATAGAAAAGTTTAGAGACTATGTAATAGGTATTAAAGTACAGTTAGAAACTGACCACAAGATTTTTCAGCAAATCTTGCATACAAAGCCATTGGATGATCTCACCCCTCGTTTACTTACATTCGGACTGAAGCTTATGCGTTTTGATTATGAAGTTAGGTACATTCCGGGTAAAGATTTAACCGTAGCAGACTCTCTCTCTAGAAATCCAATAACAGCAAGTGAGACAAAAATGACTCAAGCTAATACAGACTTAATAGTTATAGGTAATCTGTGCATAAATGAATCTGTGAATGATGACATGCTTAGTAAATTGTATCTGAGCAGCAAAAAAGTATTTTACATTCCAAACTTAAAGACTACACTGTAAATGGTTGGCCAAATATAAATAAGTTAGATAATTCAATTAAAATGTTTTATCAGTACAGGAATAACTTTACAGTAGAAGATAATTTACTTTTGTATAATTCAAGAATAGTAGTTCCAGAAACACTTCAGAGTAACATCTTGAAAAAGATACATGAAGGTCATCTGGGAATAACAAAATGCAGGGATCGAGCCTAACAATCAGTGTGGTGGATGGGATTATCCAAAGAAATTGAGGAATTTGTAAGAAATTGCCCTAAATGTATAGAAATGCGGGTAAATCATAGAGAGCAAATGGTTGTGGACCAGGTTCCAGATAGGGCCTGGCAAAAAATTGGTACGGATCTTTTTAAATTCAACAGCAACTGGTTTTTAGTAATGATTGATTACTACTCACGTTTTTTAGAAATTTTTAAGTTAAAGTATTTGACGGAGGAGAGTGTTATTGTAAGAGGTAAAGAGACATTTGCTCACTATCGTATCCCGGAAATTGTTCGCACTGATTGCGGTACTCAGTTTAAATCTAAATTCAATGCTTTTGCAAAAGAATATGGATTTAATTCAAGTACTAGTAGTCCATACTATGCTCAAAGTAACGGCCAGTCTGAATCTGCAGTTAAAATAGCCAAGTCTCTGTTAAGTAAAAATGACGATGTACATTTAGCATTAATGATATACAGAAATACTCCTGTTGATTTTGGCTACAGCCCAGCTGAATTAATGTTTAATAGAAGGGTTCGGGACAATTTGCCTGTAGTATCTAGTAAGTTGAATAAAATTGTTGATGTAGGAGAAAATTATAAAGTTGGTAGGAATGAGAAGAAGGAAAAAGATGCATGGTATTATAATAAAAGACACAGAGTGTCGAGTTTGTCTGATTTACAAATAAATGACAGAGTATGGGTAACAGATTTAAAAACATATGGTAGAGTAAAAGAAAAATGTAAAGAACCTCTCCTCATTTATTGTAAAAACTGACAAAGGTATGTTCAGACGCAACCGTTGGCATTTAGTGATAGCTAACCATGATAAATCATGGAATGAGGATTACCCTATTTATGAAGATGTATATGAAACTCCTGAAAGTTTTTTGGATTCCCAAGCACACTCAGTGAATAATTGTAAGGATAGTGAAACTGATTCACATGCTCAACAAAGCGATGAAAACTCGGAGAGAGAATCCAGAAGGCTTGTAAGGAGACCGGCCTACTTAAACGACTATGTTTGTGACTAGATTTAAATTTAATTAAGGAGAGATGTTGTATTACCTGTGACTGGTGGGAAGGGAGTGACAGCTCCACGAAAAGATGGCGGATCAGAACATAATAAAGCTACTTAAGAACGACCGGTGTTTTTCCTAAAACCCTTCTTAAAACAAATATCAATTTATATAATAGTTTCCTATTTTGAATCAGTATAAACGAAGTAACTAAATTTTTGTAGGGAAATCACGCCATCTTGCATTTAGTTATTATTAATTTATATTTCCATTCTTCGTTTAATTTTCAACAATAAATGAAACAACTAGATACGAGTGCCACCACCACGATAGTTTTTTGTGCATAAGCTATAGGGTCATTCTCTCATTTCGTGCAAATCCACTTTAAGCGAATGTTGACAAAAATTTACATGATTTTTAGAAATTGTATTGATGCAATCTTGTTATATCACAAGTAAGGTATAGTTATTTTCAATAATCAATACTGATAATTATGTAGTAATTGTTTTATTTAAAAAAAATGCAATTTTTCTCATTAATCTCTGCGGCTAATGCATGTTGACGTGATTATGATCACATTTTGAAAAAAACTTCTTTAAATCAGAGGTTTCGTTTAGCATTGAATAACATACTTGTTTAATAATGATTCGAAATGGATCATATGAGCGGTTATAATCCAATCATATTGAAAATACAGCTATCTAAATGTTTGTCATCAGCAATCCGATCATTACCCGCGCGAGAAATGTATCACGTATATTTGTGCTTATGATTCGAGCGCCATCTCTGCCTAAAACATCGTTCATTGGTCAGTTGACCGCGAGCTGCCGCAAGAGATGCGCGTACGCCACTGCCGATAAAACTACCTACGTTCTCTCGTGTGTGGAAAGAGATTGTCACGTTTGAGTATTCACCACCATCCAGCGACACAATCAGTAAGTACTAAAGTGTAATAACTATGTTCTTTCTTTTTTGTTGTGTTTTAAAACTCTCTCGCTGTCGGGTGAATTTGTGTATTCAAGGTTATTCATTTTGCGAATTATTTAAATAAAACGAATGATATTTCATTCATATCCTTTTCATTACCTTCTTTACCTTCCAAATTTTAAAAGGATGGTAATGAACTGTTCAAGAAGGTAATGAATAGTTACAAATTAAGGAAAGATGGTAATGTAAATTTTAAGAAGGTAATGAATACAGAGTTGGTTTAAATTGTTACTAAAGGGAAAACTACTCTAAGCCAAATGTATTTTGTTACGATGAAAGTTTCAACATGGTATTTACCTATTTTTTTATGGAAACATGCACTAACAATTATAAAAAACCAGCCAAGTGCGAGTAGGACTCGCGCAAGAAGGGTTCCGTACCATTATCTATAAAAAAATATGTTTGTTGTATGGGAGCACCCCTTATTTATTTATTTTATTCGGTTTTTAGTATTTGTTGTTATAGCGGCAACAGAAATACATCATCTGTGAAAATTTCAGCTGTCTAGCTATCACGGTTCATGAGATACAGCCTGGTGACAGAGAGACGGACAGACGGACAGACGGACAGACGGACAGACGGACAGACGGACAGACGGACAGACGGCCAGATGGACAGACGGACAGACGGACAGCGGAGTCTTAGTAATAGGGTCCCGTTTTTACCCTTTGGGTACAAAACCCTAAAGAACAGAACATCGGATAGGTTTATTGTACGATGTTTCAACAGTTTAAATAAAATATTAACGTAGCGAAGCTGATGATACTTATGTCAAATTGAGGTTTCTGTAAACCTGTTTTTTTCTTCAATTCAATAAGATCACCATATTATAACTACACGATATTGAGTTTATATCACAAAAAAGTAAAAAACATTTTTCTTAAATGAAATTAACAGTTTATACACTTGTTTTGTACAGTTTATTCAGGTTAATATGTTAAAAAAGTTGACAAAACATGTTTTCTAATTTTGGGACACATAATGTTAACATAAAATTCCATACTTGAGTTTTCTAACTTATGTTAATGCAATTTTTACATAATTTTCATGCTAGTTTTCTTAAAATTACTTTTATTTATTGCAGAGTATAATTATGACTAAACCAAAGAAAAAAATGACCAAAGAAGACAAATTAGCCAAAGACCGGGAACGTAAGAGAGAAAAGTATGGAACTATAAAAAACAACCCGGAATTACTTGCAATACAAAAAGAGAAAGAAAGGAAGAGATACTTGTTAAGAAAGGAACAGGGAAAGATTCATAGTATAAAAGAAATGACACCAAGAGCTCAAAGAGACCAAAGAAAGAGATGGCGGGCAAATAGTACAAAGTATTTAAAAAAGAAAAAAGAAATACAAAAAGTTGAACGAATTCTTTTGGATAATTCACCGCCACCAAGTGATACAGAAAATGCTAATATCGAAGAAATTAGAGAGGAACGTGACCCATTACAGTTGCAAAGAAATAATCAGCGGAATTCTCGTCAAACTGTGAATGTTAACTCGCGAATTAGGCGGTTGCGATACAAGCACTTGAAGGAGGTAGAACATCTGAAAACAGTTATAAATAAATTGAAAGTAAAAATTAATAAGAAACAAAAGGAGCAACATAATACAGAAAAAAAAGTCAAAAGTGGTGAAGATTCAATTAAAAAAAGGGTTGATGAATTAGTGTCAGACATACCAGGAGATAAAAGAGAAGAAATTAAGAAAAAATTGGTTTTCAGTGAGGCAATTGCAAAGAACCTCAAAGAACGATACGAAAAACTTGATAAGAAAAATAAAAAGCCATTTGCAGAGCAAATAATAGGAAATAGAGATAAAATCAAAAAGTACCAAGTACTCCACCAAGTTCCTTTTTCATGTCGAACTCAAGCAAAAAAACCAACGGTCCAAAATACATTACCAGAAAAAATTAAATCTTTTCTTGAAGACGATGCTAATACCTCAGTAGCTCCAGGCAAAAGAGAGTACATAAAATGTAAAGGAGTTAAATACCAAAAACGGTACTTAAGAGACAACTTAGGGAATTTGCACGAAAAGTTTTGTAAAGAAGAAATAAAAGTAGGTTATTCCACTTTTTGTAGATACAAACCGGCGTGGATTGTTTCTCCAAATACAAGAGACACATGTGGTTGCAAGCTTCACTCTAATGTAGATCTGATAATTGAATCCTTGAAAAAAGCCGGTATTACCAAAGAAGGTTCTAGTTCAGAGATCCTTAAATATATCTGCTGCAGTGCTATTAACGAAAACTGTCTAGACAGACAGTGTGCACAATGTTCTAACAAGGTTATTAACTATCAAGAATTTAGCAATGAGGTGAAAATTAATTATTACCAATGGTTAACAGAGAAACAAAATTACAAAGGAAAAGATGGTAAAGAAAAGACTACAAAGGTTACAGTAAAAAAGAAATTAGAAGACTATCCACGAAACATAATTCAAAATTTTGAAAATATAATGCTTCCCACGTTTTTGACTCACACTAAAAATATTGCGTTGCAGTATGCTTCAATTAAGGAATTGAAAAAATCACTTAAAAATGACGAGGTTCTCGTGCACATTGATTTCAGTGAGAATTACAACTTTAAGTACAATTCCGAAATCCAGTCATTTCATTTTGGCGGCAGTAGAGGCCAGGTGTCACTTCACACTGGTGTACTATATTATAAAAATAGCGAGCAAAAGACTACAACCAAGTCATTTTGCACTGTTAGTAAATGCCTACAACACGATGCCGCATCTATTTGGGCGCATTTGATCCCCGTATTAAAAATGGCCAAAGAAATGGTATCTCACATAAAAGTATTGCATTTTTTATCGGACTCACCCACGAGCCAATACAGGAACAAATATATATTTTACATGATGACACAATTAAAAGAACATTTATCAGATATAGAAAGAGTGACCTGGAACTATCAAGAAGCAGGTCACGGCAAAGGAGCTCCTGATGGCATTGGGGCAGTCATCAAAAGGGCCGCTGATAACTATGTTAAACATGGTGGAGACGTTGCCTCGTTTGAAAGTTTCGTTGAAGTCATTAGTCAAAGCGTCCGCAATATTACTATCGAAATAATAGAGGAGGAAACCATCTTAAACACAAAGTTTCCTAGCAACATTCCATCGTTTAAAGGAACTATGAATGTGCATCAGGTAACGAAAACATAATTTTTCTACAAGCTGTTTTCATATAGTTTCCATGGTAATAACAATGCTTTAATGCTGATGAAAAAACACTTGATATGTTACGAGCTATTATAATATCTACTGTAAAGTATGCCCCTGTTAATCCTGTTATTCATAAACGCATAATAACTAAAGTATGCTTCAAGTATGTTTAGTACTCGTCTTAATTTGTGACATCTTAATTTAGCAGAAAGTGACAAAGCCAACTTTTACTTAAGTAGGTTTATTGTATGTTTATAAATAAGAAGGTATAATGTATTTACCTAATTAAAACTCAGAAACTGAGCTATACTTTTTATTTACAGGCTTTATGGTGTATATCCTTGCCGCATACAATCGCATTTCGGAAACTGAGCTGTTTCATATGTGAAAGCAGCTATATCCCATGCCATCATAACAGACACCTTGGTGTGCTGAGTACAGGAATCAACAGTAAACACACTACTCAAAACGAAGCTACAAACTTGAACACTGATGTTTATGAGCTTACTGAGAGAAGTGAGAGAAGTAACGAGGTTCAGAGTGTAGATTTGCTTATAGACAGAGAAATAACAGATGATATCCCTGAACTTAATTTAATAAATACAGAACCTGCAGTGCGAGCCGTGCCCAGTGATAACATTTACGACCTAAAATTGGACTCTCCTACAATCCAGAATAATATCAGTAATATTGACGATGCAGTACTACTCAGCCAAATTGACGACCAAGCATTTTTAAGTACCAGCAATATAGCTTCGTCACAAAAAATCATAAATGAGATAGCCGTACCACCAAAAGTTACAATTTTATCGAACGTTAAGTTTAATTGGCAAAATTATAAATTTAATCTCAATAAGTCTAAAGCGTTCAATCAGCCCGGCCAAGAAGAATTCAAAAAATTTATATCTGATAATCTGACCGCTAAGCCAGACATTTCTTCAGATGAAATCGCAAAAATAGAAAAGGCATCAAATGTTGAAGATCCAGATAGTTGTGCAGATATGATATACGATCAAGGCGAGAGCCCACAAAAGGACGATGACAAAGAAAACGCTGTAACTGAACCACTCCAGTACAAAAATCATAACGTTGGTGATTGGGTAGTGGTACAATATCGTATAAAGTCTCAAGTATACGCATATATAGGAAAAATCAAGGAAGTTTCAGATAACAACACCACCTATACAGTATTGTTTTTAAAGAAAACTTCTTCTAAGGCTAACAGTACGTTTTCCTGGCCTACGGTTGTCGACGAAGATACGATTCCCGAATCCCGTATTTTCTGTACTTTGCAGATTCCTGACATCAATAGACGAGGCCAATATTCTTTCAAAAATTTACCTGATTTAAAATTTAAATAGGTTTATATTTTTAAAATAACTCTATTGTTTTTTGATAAACGTATACGTAACTGAATAATTTTTCTAATTATTGTTGGCTTAAAATCTGATTTTGACTTAGGTACGTGATTTGAGAAAAAGGCTGATTGAAGGTTGTCAAGTTTCAGTAAAATTTCTTAAAGGAAGCTTAATTTAAATAATGAATGTGAAAAAATAAAAGAAAGTCTACTTTTTGTTAAATAAATATATAATTTGTTTTATGATTGTTATTTTCTTTTAATAAATCATTCTTTAATTAAATTATTGTTTCATTACCATCCTGCGCTGAAATTACCATCCGAGGCTAATTTCATTCCTTCCATTAGCTAGTCATTACCATCTTGGTTAATTTAATTACCGGCGCGTACATCATTACCAGCAGTCTTATTTCATAAAAAGTAAAAAAAACAGTCAAGGTGCCTTTCGCACAAAAATGTTTATAAACGAGTTCTAAATCACATAAAACCCTAAAAGTAAAACATTTCAAGAAAAATGATCAACTCGAGAGAACACCACCGATTTGCACGAAATGAGAGAATGACCCTATAGTTGATAACCCTAGAGCGAATGCCGAGCGTAGGTATGAAAAGTGAAGTACATACATGTTATTGACTTCTGTACCTATCTATTTTGTGCCCAAGCGTAACCCGCGACTTCGTACGCGTAGAATTAGTTTCCCGCTTCTCCTCCTACTTCTTCCCGTTGGGGGTCGATTTTCGGAAATTAATTCGAAGCAAATCACCCCCAAAATAACTTTCTACCTCTTATACACCTTAAGGGATGAATTTCAATGAAATACGGAACACGCCTTCCATTAATTCTGTTCAAGAATGTTTATGCAAAATTTGAAGTAGATTGGACCAAAGAGTCGCGTTGTCCCATACAGACTTTGCCCTCCTTGTCACCCCCTTAGGGATACGATTTCGGAAAATACTTTCTTATCGGATGCCTACTTCATACAAAAGATCAGACCCTCCAAGCTTCAGATCTCTACGTTCAGCGATTTAGGCTGTGCGTTGATCCGTCAGTCAATCGAGTCAGTCAGTCAATTTTGTATGTATAGACTTATTTATTTAATCAATAATGTATTTTTTTAATTTAACTACTAAGTTATATATATGTCTATAGGTACCTATCAAAAATAAATTACTTTATAATTTAGTTTAGTTAAAATTGTTTGTTAGTTTTTACGTTGGGATCTCTGCATATACAGAAATAGTTATTTATGTAACTGGTACATAATGAAGCTTCTTAAGGTACGAGCTTCATAAGGTTAGAGCGTGAGCTTGCGACCGCTCTAATTACAGGCACGAGTAATTTAAGAGCTAATTATGTACCGTTGCATACATAACTTTTACTACAAGCTTAAAATAATAATTAAAAAAAAGAATCGCTAACTTTTCTTGTAGGTATACTTTCACTCGATTATTCTGCTGACAAATTATCTACTTATCAGGAAAGTTATTTCCATTATTCCGATTGGCGTTAATAGTTTTTGACTTTTATTGTTATATGTTTATAAAATTTCATGCAAATTTTAATAGTTACTTAAACAGTTCTGACAATTTATCATCAATGTTGGAATGCCAAACGAAACGCCATTTTGTTGATACCCTTCTATATGGGTATCAACAATATGGCGTTTCATCTCTCACTCTCTCAACAACCGATGGATATTAACCACCTAGTCTCAATATTAATTTTGTTTTTAATATAGGTAATTTGAATTGATGTTAAAATATTTTTAACGGTTTATTGTACAAATTAGGATTCCGAGTCTTCACTAGGCTCAGGGCGATTTCGTCCACAGTCCTAATTCGTCACGTTCTTAACCCGTCCACAATGCCGTATGGCCCACTACTCCAATTCGTCGGCATTCCTATATTGTCACCTTCCTAACTTGTGTCTACTTTCTTATATTGTCACCTTCCTGACTCGTCCACATTCCTATATAGTCCACAGTGCTAACTCGTCCACATTTCTACTGTGTGGTCAACTTCTTCAATATTGTGTGGCTAACTTCAGTTTGCGCTGTGGACGATATAGGAATATGGACGACTTAGCACTATGGACAACAAGAAATGTGGACAAGATAGTAAATTGACAATATAAAAATGTGTCTGAGTTAGGACGGTGATAATTCAGGAGATACATGCTGCAACATGGCACTGTGGACGAGTTAGAAAGGTAACGAAATAGGACTGTAGACAAAGTCGCCCTGAGCCTAAACGCCAACACTGATATCCGGAATGACCGTAACAATGTTAATAACAATGCTATAATAACTATTATAGAACTGTTATTACCATGGCAACGCTCATTAAAGGATTGTTTTCTCGCTTTGGTTACACAATAGATGGTATTCTGACACCGCAAACGATTTCAATATTGACGGTTTTTAGCAGGCGTGTAGAAAAAGATATTTATGTACAATTTTCTTACTAATATAGGAAACTACAATGTAGGCTATTACATGCTTTTATTCTTAGAATAATAACACATAGAAACCTAGTCCGCGCACCAAAACCGTCAGACTTAAACTACACCATTCTGGTGTACTCGGCGATCGCCGCCTGTCAGTCGCAATCACGTCACACAGCGTCAACAGCTCCCGGATTTTTATTGATTATGACGATTTGTATTGTTAATGGGTGCCACAACACTTCAGACCAAGAAAATAAACACTATAAAATAACATTCCACGTGTAAGTAATATGTTTTGACTTGTTGTTTTACGTAAAACATTCACTAAAATATTAAATTATTTTCTAACGACATTACATGAAAATGTTGCCATTATAACGAAATTTTTCCCCCTAAATTGTTATAGTAAGTACTTGTTCTATTTTGTGATATTCTGTGATACGAATTGAATTACTTGTTTTTCTCGTTCAAGATTTCCTTCTAATCCGATTATTGCCGCACGTTGGATTGAAAAAATTAGGCTTAATCGAAATGAAAGCTGGTGGAAGCCGTCTAGGAGGACAAAAATATGTTCTGTACATTTTAATGACACAGACATAATAAAAATTGCGGCGGCATGTGATTTTAGTCCGCCAAAAAACCACCGGCCAAAAAAGTACCTTAGAACATTTAAAAACTACCTACTTAAAATATGATATTTTATGCGAATTAGAAAGAGACAAAACATTTTCTTATTACATAAGTGTTAATAAACGTTTGTATTATTACTAAGTAACTACAAAAAATGATCGAATTTAACAAAAATGATTATATGAAAAAATCCCCTAGTTTAGGGGGAAATGTAATCCGCTAGCAACATTATTTGTTTACTTGTGTGCGTGTTGTCGTGTGTTAGTACGCGTTGATTACGCCCACATGAATCCATTTTGTGCGACACTTTTGACGGGTTGGCTGTAGGAAACTATCATTCTATGTGTTATTATTCTAAGCTTTTATTTATCTTGCAATGTATACATGTATGTACTTATATAGGAAGGTATGTATGCTCCGTGCAAATCTTGCAAGTAAAATTTTACTTCCCGATAACGAAATGGGCTGAAATTTGGACCACGTATGTACGAGTAAACCCGATCATTATGTAATATTATGGTATCTAAGAGGTGATCTGATGAGTGATGATGGAGTTGGATGTGGCGACGACAGGGTCACCGCTATTCTTAATGCAGGCGAACCGTGTTAGGACTCTGTTAAGTTTGGTTTTGTTAAGCTGATAAAGTTTATGATTAAAAAAAAAACAGTCAGCAAAAAAAGCTTGTCCCAAAATGAAAATATTGACAGAAATTTATTTTAAATTCAGCTTAACCCGGTGCGGTCGAAGGCGGGTCTTAATCGACCGAAAGTTTACATTATTTACAAAACATATTACATTGGTACAAATATTTTCACCAGTATAACCACTACCACATATGTCAGCCACAACGAATGCAACACTGTAAGGAGTACTAATAGAATAAGAAAAAATAAATGTTTTAAAAAACAGTAGCTGCCTTCAAAAACGCCAAAAATTACTTCTTTGAAAATGGTACTAGGTACCTATAGGTCAGTCTAACTGAAGTCGGCTTTTGGTTAAAAATATTGTGAGTCGCCGACTTCAGCTTGACTGACATAGTACCATTTAAAAAAAGTTTTTTTTGCGTTTTTGAAGGCGGTTTTTTGTTTTTTAACATTTATTTTATAAATAAGCTATCCAAATCAGAATAACATTTTTGCCAAAAGTACTGGTAACTTAGAGGACAAACCACTATTTTTCTACAAAACTGGGACAACATGGTCCATTAAGTTACCGGTGAAAGAAGACATTTCAATGCAGCACCGACGTAAGCTGCACCTAACTTTTCTGGTTTTTGGAGTTATCAAAAACCAAGCTCCACTTATTTCAACGAAAAGCTGGCATTCCGTAGCGGTGGGGTGGGATGCGTCGGCAATGTGAGGTGCAGCTAACTAATTCTCGCCACGCCTCGGCGGTTTTTCGAGGTAGCTTCCGATATTCGGCTACCAAATGCTGAAACAATATTCCACCACCCATCAGGAATCTCAAAATATGTTTAATATTAAAAAGAAACTGATTTATGCTGAATAATGCTATATGCTGTAATAAAAAATATAATTTCTTTGATTTAAACAAATTTATAAAGAGCCTGAGATGTTAGATACATCAGGAAAAATTCCTTTGCCCAAGAAATATATTTTGACCTTGGTTCATCTATTAGCTTTTAAAATAGAACAAAATAGGTATAGTAATTCACAGACCCAACAAGAAAAAATTGGCAATAATGCTTTGCCTCTTGATTTAAACTAAATTATAGGACAGCGGAAACACCCTTGAATATAAATTTAATTCACCAAAATATTCAAGGTTTTTCCAGCAAAGAACTAGAAATAGGGTTGTTGTTGTAGATAATGAAAATGTACGAATAATGTGCATTACTGAACATTGGCTTAGACAAAACCAATTAATTTTTGTTTTTTTTTAAATTTTAAATTAGTAAGTTATTTTGCCAGGAAATGTGCCATTCATGGTGGCTCTTTTATAATTATTAAAAGTACTCTTAAAACCAAAGCAAGAAAAGATATTTTAAAGCAATCGATAGAAAGGAAATAGATAGTTATAAAATAATATGTCTACAGACCACCATTGGCTGATTTTTGCACATTTGAATCCACTATGGAACATGTTTTAAAATTAGCATGTAGTAGCCAGAAGCATGTTATAGTTTGTGGAGATTTTAATATTAACTTACTTGAAACGTCAAATAATACCACTAGGTTACTAAGTTTATGAAAATCTTTTAATTTAGGTAATCTGTTCTTTGAACCCACACGGATAGGTGTTAGTGTTCTGTTTCGTTGTGATCCCGCTGGCGCTAGTAGTTAACAGTTGTGTGTGGGCTGCGTTCACTGTTACCGTAAAGGCCCATACACACGTAGTGCGGGATGCAACTTTTCGATGTTTGTATTTTTGTTCATTATTTCCTTCTAATATTTTTTTATTTTATTTTTTTGATTATTATGTGTGTAGTTTAGTATTTTAGTTATATTATTTCTTAGTCCTTGTCATTTGTGTATCTGTTGTTGTTGCCCACCGTGCTCTCACCGAATGGGTCCTGCGGAAGACCAGCGCTGGCTGTAAAGCTGGCAACATGCTGAGCAGGGTCCGTTTCGTGACAAAGTGTGTTTTTTTATTTATTAGTTTTTTTTTTATTTTTGTATGTGTTATTTTTTGTCACGAATAAAGAATTGAACTTGAACTTGAACTTGAACTTGAGTAGTGCAACTTCATCATCATCATGTCAGCCGAAAGACGTCCACTGCTGGACATTGGCCTCAGACCGGCGGTGTTGTGCTTTTCGCATCCACCGCGGTCCCGCGATCCTGACGAGATCGTCACTCCAGGTAGGCCTCCAACAAGATGGAGTAGTGCAACTTGCTTAGATAATATTTTTTGTAACTGCGATTGTTTGGATAAAGAAATATATAAGTGTGTTAATTCTGACCATAGTGATCAGAAGGCATCTTTCATCTACGATTTTTATCAAAAATCTCACACAATAACATACCGAACTATAACTAGTAATCGTTTGAAATTATTCAAAAATAAAGTTCAGAGTTATTTTTCAGTGTTACCTTTTTCACAGAATGAATGTAATAGTATTTATAAAGACATGTTTGGCGTAATTCTACATCAATTTAAAAAAAATATGAAAACTATTACTAGGTCGAAAACCAGATTTAGTGAATGGGTGCAGGGATTCATAAAAGTAGAAATAGGCTTTATGACCTATATAGAGAGAGGGAGGACAATAAGAATGCTGATTTCCTAAATTATGTTAAGAATAATTCGAGGACCTTTAAGCAAGTTTGTTTAGCTGCTAAGGCAATTTTTCTTAGTCTTAAACTCAAATCATCTGATAACAAGGTAAAAACTGTATGGAATATTATAAATAGAGAAACGGGAAAATCAAAAACTCGCGATAATCAAGTCACCCTGAACACAGGTGACCATCAAATCACGTCAAATAAAGACGTTGCATTAGCATTCGAAGATTATTTTTCCAACACAGCAATGAATGCTACGAAATGTCTTAAATAAATCATCCGCGGTTGAAGCTCAATCATAACTTTGCACTAATGTCAGTAAATGTAATATAAACTTTGAATTCAGCCATTTAAATTCAGATTTAATAGTCAAGATATTTAAATCGCTTAGTTTAAAAAAGACTGAAGATTTGTGGGGCACATCAGTTAAAGTGCTCTTTCATATCATAGATTTAATTGCACCCCATCTACTATTAATTTACAATAATTGCATATCAGAGGGGATCTTTCCAGATCTCATGAAATATAGTAAAGTCATACCTCTTTTTAAATCAGGCGAGATGAGTGATATAACGAACTTCCGTCCCATTTCCATACTACCAGTTTTAAGTAAAGTCTGAGAAACTAATGCTGAAGGATATATTGTTAGGTCACTTTAACAGATATAAAATACTTAGCAATTACCAGTTTGGCTTTACCAGAGGTCGATCAACAATTGATGCGGCATCTGTACTCATTAAATATATACCAGTATATATAACAGTCGGGAAAAATCTTGCGACGCACTAGGAATATTTTGTGATCTTTCTAAAGCTTTTGATTGCGTGGAACATATGGCCCTTATTTTAAAATTGGAACATTATGGATTGTCCATTAAAGCATTAATCCTTATGTCTTCTTATCTAAGTGAAAAACTCAAACAGTTGTTGTAAACAAAACGCAATCTGTTGGAGCTACAGTGAAAATAGGTGTGCCTCAAGGCTCTATTTTAGGTCCTTTTTTATTTTTGGTCTACATAAATGACTTACCACCAATAGTAGATGAAATTTACGATATTGTACTTCTTGCTAATGATACTTCACTAATTATCAAGGTAGATAGAAAATCCGTAGACTACAGTACGATAAACGCCACACTAGTTAAAGTACATAATTGGTTTACTAGTAACAACTTGCTACTAAATGCCAAGAAAACTAAATGTGTTAGGGTCGTTTTGCCTAATGTTAAACCGGTAGATTCTAGTATTTTTCTAAATGACGAGTGTTTGCTAATGGTAGATAAGGCGGTTTTCCTAGGCATAACAATAGATAAAAATTTGCAATGGAGTCCCCACATAGCTGCACTGGCAGGTAAACTAAGTTCGGCAGCTTACGCCGTTAGGAAAATTAGACAACTAACTAATGTTGAGACAGCTCGCTTAGTTTATTATAGTTATTTTCATAGTGTTATGTCTTACGGTATTCTGGTTTGGGGTAAGGCAGCTGACATACCAACTGTGTTACAATTATTACACGGAATTTTCGAATAGCGATTTTATTTTTATTTCTAGTATTTAAATTATGTATATCTGAGTTTTTGGTGAAAGAATCTAAATTCTTAATAATATAAATAATATTCTCGTAAATGAATTGAGACGCTACAGTTAAGATATTAATTTCTTTAAAAAGTTATCTTAAGGAGTCACGGGAATTTAAATTGTAAATAGAACGAATGGCCCTTTTTTGTAACACAAATATAGTTTGTATGTCAGCTGCCTTACCCCAAACCAGAATACCATAAGACATAACACTATGAAAATAACTATAATAAACTAAGCGAGCTGTCTCAGTTAGTTGTCTAGTTTTCCTAACGGCGTAAGCTGCCGAACTTAGTTTTCCTGCCAGTGCAGCTATGTGGAGACTCCATTGGCCATAGGCCTCCCCCAAGGCTTTCCACTCAGATCGGTCTTGTGCTTTTTGCATCCACCGCGGTCCTGCGAGCCTGACGAGGTCGTCACTCCATCTTGTTGGAGGCCTACCTACAGCTCGTCTTCCGGTCCGCGGACGCCACTCCAGAACCTTCTGACCCCATCGGCCATCAGTCCTGCGAGCAATGTGCCCCGCCCACTGCCACTTCAGTTTGATGATGAGTGGGGACGCCGCCGAGGCAGGCGGGCGGTCGAGTGGCTCTCCATTCATTCCGCCACTTCAGTTTAGCTATTCCAATAAAACATTTATTTTATTTCTTGAATTGAAAGTCTACAATTTTTGTTATTGTTACGTAACCTTTATGTTTGCTTTGTTTACATTCCCATAGACTATAGTTTTAATTTTTTTCTGCTTGCTTGGTGTTGCCAACTTTAACAGGCTACAATTTTTATTGTAGTTCGAGACGTTCGAGATAATCTCGGACAAATGATTGTATTTTCCTTGATTTTTATCTTTTAACGTTGAGTTGTGTTGAGTGTGTGTCACTTTCCGTCTCTTCACCAATTTCCAACGGAAGACGAAGAATTAGTGTTGGCTTTACGGCTAGCGAATGCTGAGTTGGGACCGTTTCGCAACTATTTCTCTATGTCTTGATCCTTTTGTATCTATGTAATGTTGCGAATAAATGTTTCTTTATCTTTATCTTAAATTATTTAATAAATATATCTACGGGGTCATAAAATTCACTGTTTATATGTGTAATAGAAACACGCAACATTTTAAAGAAAACCCATTTAGTTTTTCTTTATACTTAAAAGCCTTACAAACTTGAAATCTATAGTGTACAAAGAATTGTTGATTGACCACAATAATAAGGTGTTATCTAGTCCCACTTCTTAGTTGATTTGATATGAATCTTTAAGACATTTCACAATTAAATGTTCTTTGTTGTAGTCGCTTAACGATCTCAATCGAGATATTTGGCTATCTGTGGTCCTCATCATCAGTTCCGCTTCAGGCACTGATACTTTCTGAATGCAAATGCTGGAGTTGACACTAAAAATACTAAAATCGCTATATGTTTGCCTACAATATTTGAGGAGTTCCCTCAATTCGTCACTGATTCCCTCATCAGATCCTGGTGTCCTTATAATGGTACAACCGTTGAGATATCTCCTTTCCAACAAAAAAAAATTTAATCAAAATCGGTTTATAAACGACAAAGTTATCTGCGAACAACATGTGCTTTTATTTCCTTGTCATCTCGCTCCTAAAACAACATGTGCTTTTAATTATTTCTCCAGTGGCGAAAGAACTGTCAATAAGAATACTAAAACTCGCTCTTAAAATAACATGTGCTGTTATATACTTTTCCCAGTTTTCCCTAAATAACTGGAAATACAACAGCCTATGAACGGCCGTCGTCCGTATACCTGTGCGCTGTGCTTCGCACGGATAATGGTATGGTACCTAACGATATTTAACAGTGGACCTACAAATGCATTTAACGAAAAAAGGATGAAATCTTCATAAACATTGTAATTGACTTTGTAAGACTGCTGGTAGAGCCACAAATTACCAACTCTAATGAATTACAAAGATATCACTCTAATTTAAAATTGCCATGAAATTAAAAGAAGTCTGCGAACGGTAACCCCACTAACATTTTTTTCACTGTTAGTGGGGTTACCGTTTGCATTCGGTGCCGGGTTCCCTGAGGTGTATATTATAAAGAGACGCGGAATCTGGTTGTTGCCACTAAATGAGTTGCTTAGTCGCTGGACCGTGGCGTTATTAGTGCGGTGACAAGTATGCGGGGCGACGCGGGCGGGGCGGAATCGATTAGGTATAGCGACAACGCCGACAAAACGTCACGCTATGCGCTCATTGGTGCACCCAGAAAATTAAAGTAATACACTCTGGCTTA
Organism: Acleris sparsana; assembly: GCA_923062465.1. Taxonomy (NCBI): domain Eukaryota; kingdom Metazoa; phylum Arthropoda; class Insecta; order Lepidoptera; family Tortricidae; genus Acleris; species Acleris sparsana. The sequence continues at coordinate 25,664,567 of OV281285.1, read as the reverse complement.
ATCTGACTTTAACACCTACAGGCAAGAACTAGCCTTTAGGTCCATTATTGATGCGTTAATGGCGTTACAGCTTGATTATTTGCTGATGAAGGATAGTCGCCAGCAATAATATATTATTCAAAATTGCGCTCAAAAATATCTGACACGCTGTTACGCCTCTACTACTTAATAGAGACGTGCCATATATTGTTGTGTCTAATGTCGGATATCATATTATTGCTGGTGACTGTACCTATACAAAAACAAATAGCGGCACGCAATTTTGAAGAGTAGAAACGGAAATAAAAATAAAATTCCTAATAAAGTCCGTTTGAAAATTGATGTAAAATTTCTTTTGACTGCTCACTGAATGCGTGCTAGCTGCTGGTACCAAGAATAGTTTAGGTTCAGTAAACTGCTGAATCAACGTGCGGCAGCTACCTACGTATATCAACAGCACAAACATAATTTTCTATATTTATTATCAACTTTCTGATTTGTTTAGTTAATTTCTAAATCTTCGAAATAGTAATCGTAACTACTAATTTAATACTAAATTTCGACACATTCACTGATACGATGACTAGTAATAAGTTAATAACACTAATAAAGCAGTGCAAAATAAATCATAATTTAATTTAACTTATCTGGCCAATACTGGCATCTCTGCCAATACCACCTTCGAAACTTGCACCAAGTCGTACGACGTATTTAGCGTCATCTATTGTAAAGTAGCATGAAATTGCATCGCGATACACCACTACCATTGCCAACCACCGGAATAGTGCCGCTCCTCACCGCTAGATGGCATTACTAATTCCAACATCGCAGCTTACTGGGCCTGTACTTGTGCCTGATATCTTCTTTTATATGTACCTATATATACCTATATAGCCTTTTTCCCGTCTTGCTAATTTGCCCACACATGTACAGTATTTAAACTAGGCTCCGCAAATTTAGCGAATGATTTATCGCGAATTCCAGGTCAGAATCGCCCGCCAGACAGTAGGCAGAAGTCTTAAACCGATTTTTTTCTTACCTTGCAGTGGTAAAGCTCGTAAGGAGACAACATCTTCTTCGATTTCTTCTTCTGCGTCTTCTTCGGTGATAGATGGCGGCGCGGCCCAGCAGCGGAGCCTCGAGCCGGCGGTACCCACCGGGCCGCCGCCGTCGAGTCTTACCCGAGGCAAACTCCTTGTGTACTCCGTATTGTTATTATTGGCCTGAAAATAAAAAGTGTAAATTATGATTTGTAATCGGATAAATCTATTGAATCGTCGTTTCTTACTTTAGTTAAATCACGTATTATTTAATCTTAAAATGATAATAACAAAAAAAAACAATCGTTAACTTTTCTTGTAGGTATAATTTCCTCGATTATTCTGCTAACAAATTATCTACTTAACAGGAAAGTCATTTTAATTATTCCAATTGGCGTTAATAGTTCTTTTTTTTTGTTATATGTTTAAAATGCAAATTTTGATAGTTACTAAAAAAGTTCTGAAAATTTATCATAAAAGTTGGAATGCCAAACGAAACGTCATTTTGTTGATATCCATATTGAACATAACCATGGTAACCAAATTACAAATCGATGGATATTAATCATCTATTTTTATTAATTTAATAAAAATATACCTAGTTTTTTAAACACATCAATTAGTATCAAGTATTAGGGGCAGACTCGTGGTCACCGTGTAACCCCAGTGCTATTCGCTTTAGTCGGTTATTCGTCAGAAATCATTTTTATTCCGAAAAAGTAGGTAGGTTAGGTTCGTTAGGTATCTTAAGATGCCCGAAGGGCAAATCGCTCAGAAATAGGAGCCCTGCCATAGGCAGGGCTCCGTCGAAAGGCACTGGGGTGACAAACTGGTGTGACCACGAGTCTGCACCCAATTTTATTATGATTTTAACCCCCGACGCAAAGTGGGTCTGTGGCACCGTCGCTCTTAAACGGATGAACCGATTTGGATGCGATGGATTATTTGAAAGCAGGTTTTCTAGCGGTGCTTCTCATGTTTTTAGTATAAGTAATTTTAATTGGTATTAAAATATTTTAACTATTATACATATTAGGATGTCAAGTGAAAGATTTATTATATCCGGAACTAGCGACCCGCCCCGCTTCGCTTCGGTTAATATAAGTTAAAATAACCCAAAGCTCATCAGGAATAACATACATTTCAAATTATAGATAGATGCATATTATGCATTAGAAGTTTAATTTTACTACGATTTTAGAAAGACGACATATCTGACACTTATTGCGAAATTGAATTTTTGATCCCATTAGATTTTAAATTAAATTCATATCTCATGATTTTTTTTTTTTTTTTTTTTTTGGTAATCGCCTGAGGGGCCAAAGACAAAAGTCCTTGCTTTTGTTTGCTTTTAAGAAAAAGGGGCAGAGGTGAAAATCCCTTCCGGAGACCTGGGAATGGAGGGCCCAGGTACTGCCGGGCTCGCACCGGCTAAAAACACCAATGCCCCTATTACCAACTAGAATTTAGACTCCCGCGGATACTACCCCAGCCAGTGCTGAAAGGCCGGAGGAGAAAGTCGTTCCTCCGTTTACTTATCCGCGGGGTTAGGGGGGATAGGAATGGGGGTTGGGATGGGGGGGAGACTTATAGCTATGTGAGTCGCGGAGTGGAAATCCTGACGCATGCATGCTTACAGACTATATCTCATGATTTGAAGTGAAATAAAAATTAAATAAAAAAAATTAGGACTCCCGCCTCAAAACCGTCTGACGCTGGTTCAGATTTAACGATTGGTTAAGATTCTTAACCATTCGTTCAGTTAACTAGCTACTTATCAAACGATCAGCCCAATTACCTACTCCAACGCGACGTCACGCTCGGATCAAAATATTTATACCTACTTATAATTAAACTTATAGGGCCAATACTTATTATTCGTTACTTTTTAGAGGATTTTTTATTGTGTTTTGGTTTTGAGGGAGGGGTTTTTTAATTTATTTAATTTTGAGCAACAACTCTGCAAAGAGCCGGTTTTCATACGTGCAGACAACGAAACTCTCATATTCGTTTTGAGTTCTAATCTTCTAATCTATGTCGCGCGTAATTTTGAGTCTGCCATATCTTCTAAAGTAGGTATTTATTAAAATAATATTTTGTTCGGGACAATTTTAATCTATATTAAATGCCCAAGGTACTATCTTATTTATCTGGATAAGATTAAATACTAAATCGGACAGAATACTTAGCTTCGCTAGTAACCTAATAATTCTATATAAATTTATAAACATAGATAATACTGGTTACTAAGAGTCAATCTTAGGAGATAGACATAATGAAGCCATCGCGGATTTTTCTCTAGTTTTGTAAATAACTTCAATTCTTCAATACATTATTTTGACATAACTCTTAAGGTTTAGCCAGCGTAAGCTATGTAAGGGCTCGAAAAAGGATTTTTGACGACTTGGTAGGAAAACATTGACAAACATTCGACTCGCCAGCGAGTACGGTAATGTAACGCATGTTAAGGTAGGAACTGGACTCAGGGATCCCTCCCTACTCGGTGCCGTGGTTTCGGGATCCTAACATTGTCTAGTTATCGCTACCTAGAAACGGACCTATGGACCTATGAAATAAAAAGGTGCTGCATTCGGTAAGTTTTAAATTGTGGGTGTATGCATAGAATGGTCGGCAACGGTGACATGAAGGGCCATGGATTACCTATAATGCTTAGCCCCTATTAATATTTCCTCTGCCTTTACTTTTGAATTCCTATAGGTAATAGCCTAAAATGGTTATGTCTGCTGGAGCTCATTCTTCGACTCTACGTTCGAGATGGAATTAAAAAAAGTAGAGGAAAACCGGGAGAGACTTTATTTACGTGCTTAAAATTTCAAAGATTAGTCATAGCATCTTGTAATTGGGCCCATGTGTGTCAAATCTAGTGAGGTATAATTTGATATTATTAGATTTTGGATTAAGTAAATATATCTTTTTTATTATTATTTAACAAAAAACTGAAATTTGGTCAAATCTCCCACCCCTACGGGTGAGTTGACCAGGGCGTGCGGAACATTTGACCATACATTTGTCTAAAAAGAAAAAAAGAAAAACAATTGTGTAATTAAAAATATTTAATCCGAATCATATCCAAAATGAAAAACTAGTGTCACTTACATGTTGTAATCGAAATTTAACAATATTAAAGCATTTTTTGGCTTATAAACCATATATCCATAGCTTGAAATTATAATCTTGATTCTAACAGAAAACTAATCAAACTTGAAACAATAATGGCACATCAGGAATCACTTATGATTATGCACATTACTAACATTTAAAGCTAATATTATAAATGGGTCTTTCTTACAAATGCAATAAATATTCAACATGAAGCCTTTTTTTGGCTTTTTAACAAAATGTTAAAGGAAATGAATTATAGTTTCCCTTCTAACATAAAGTTAAACAGGCTTTAAAAAATCATGGCACATCCGGAAACACATTTTATTATATTATAATGGTTTACTAAAAATCAGAGCGCTCCCGCTCTGTTCGAACCACTGATCATGTCTCCCTACTTCCAGAGCGGTCAAGTCTCCCGCCACCCCCTTGCCTTACAAATCTGATGTTTTCTTTAAAACATTGCAATGTCCGGCTAAAATACTTTAAACTCCACAATACTCCATTAACCTATTGCTACAATGTGATACTAAAACAGTTCTTGCCTCCAGAACTGTTGCGATGTAGGATACAAATATTTATTATTTTTCACTTTTAACGCGCAAAAACACATTTCCCTCGATCAACGGCGAACCATACTAACGGCAGCCAATATGGCACCGTCACGGCCGCCGCCTTTGTACCAGCGTCGTTGGTGCTGTTGGTGATCTTTGAAATGGTTCAGGTCTCCTACCGGGTCAGGTCTCCTGTTTCGTTTTACAAATTTGTGTGATTGCGCTTTCATTTATATCTCATATTTATTTAATTTATATGAATATCATGGTTACTAGTGAAATCATAACTTTATACCTATTATAGTTCTTACTGGACCTTACTTCCCCTGAAAAGTAGTTTGAAAGTAACTTAGCTTTTTAATTTTTTAACCGACTTCAAAAATAGGAGGAGGTTCTCAATTCGTCGGGATATTTATTTATATATTATAATTTTTTACTCGATTACTCGAAGGCCATTCAATTTGTATTTTTTTTTCGTTGTTTGAATGGATATATTTTGGATATATGTTCCCAGATTACTCTGAGACCACTGGACTGATTTGAATTCTTTCGTTATTTGAATGGGTATACTTTCTAGTTAGTCCCATTTTCAAAATGTCAGGATCTGATGATGGGATCTTGGAGAAATAAAGGGAACTCCTCAAAAATTATAGACACACATATAGCGATTTCGGTATTTTTCACTGTTACTGGTGCATTTGCTTTTGAAAAGTACTATATGGTGAAGTGGAACTGATGATGTAGACCACAGATGGCCACCGGAACTCTTTAACGGTACCTATTTGAAGGGTGGCGATAAGATATCTCGATTAAAGTAGTTGAGCGACCATGACGAAGCACATTTAATTGTTTAAATATCACTATTAATATCTTATTTATTGAGAAGTGGGACTACATAACAGCATAATTATAGGATCACTAAAAAGTCTAAAGTAAAATAAAAGTAAAAAAAGAACAAAAACCCGCCTTTCAAAATGCAAAAAATAACTTCTTATAAAATGGTAGGTACGTGGGTTAGTACAACTAAAGTCGGCGTCCTACAGTATTTTAAACCAAACCCCGAATACAGTTGGACTGACCTACCTACCATTTTATAAGGAGTTATTTTTTGGATTTATGAAGGCGGTTTTTTGTTTTTTTTTTTTTAATTTTCATTAACCGTATTAATATAAATCAGACGATACTCGATGAAACGTTACGAGTATGACAACCTGCTAGTTAACTTTAGTAGGTAAGTACCGGAATACGAATACGGGGTGCTTATTCCAATTGCCACTCATTTATTATCGGTGACGTCACGCTAGCGTTGCTTACTCGACAAAAGGTAAACGTTCATGCTCGGTACTCGTACTAAATAATCATGAACAATGCACGCAACGAACTTCTTATTAGTATCTACTAACTCTTTATTTCAAGATTATTCAAATTATAATAATTACTAAAATAATTCGCATGCACTTGTCGGTTCCGGAAGAACCGCTCGATAGCACGCGCATAGCAACAGCAATGCCGTATCGATATTGTCGAGACGAGGCAAAACCGGCTAAAGCTTTAGGTATACTCGAACTTTCATTAAGATTACTGTATTGTAGTACTAATTCGCTATATTTTAAAGGTGTTATTCTCTTAATTAAAAAGTCCTCTGTCGGACGTTTGATAGAGTGAGTAAAAGTCATATGAGCGGGCTCACTCGATGGGTAAAACGGGTAAGCTAAGAATACACACCCTTAAATGTTGTTTTTTGCTCTGATGGTACAACTTAAAGTCGCCGTTCGCCGTCCATTGGTCCGTCAAGTTCAAGAGCAAGATATTTAAAATAATTACCTACCAGGACGTAAGTAGGTACCTACGAGTATATACATGCATATGTTTAACGGATGCAGTAAATAAACGCCCAAAAAATATCTACCTTTGGTAACTAAAAATAGTAAATGACCACCAAAAAATATAAATGGCGACGCGCTGGCCTAGTTGCTACCTAGTAACCCTGCCTAAGAAGCTAGGGGTCCTGAGTTCAAATCCCGGTAAGGGCACATATTTGTGTGATGAGCACGAATATTTGTTTCTGAGTCATGGATGTTTTCTATATTTCTCTATACACCGTGTTTTTTTTGATTTACGATAACTTTAAGGGAACGTTCTTTAGGTCAAACAAAGTAAATTTCCCGAAGACAGACCAACGATAAGTCTAACGGTTTTAAAGATATTTAATTTTTAAATTTAATCAGTTAATCACGTTAAAGTAATGTAAAAGGCTCTTAATTGATAACAACAATTTTCTTTTAATACTTATGAGTAAAGAGTTTCCAATTGTTAGGTTTGTATACGCGTCAATCTAAAGTGACAATCTTGTACCTGTCAAGTGTTATCTTTACTTGTGTGTGTATGTCACGCCAACATAGACGTATTTGACACTGATTATTAGTTAACTCTAAAGGCCCTTTTAGAATGACCAAAGATAAAAGATTTCATTATTTTGTTCTAAACTGAAAAAAATGTTTTTTTTGCAAATTTTTAAAAATCTAATCTACCAATTAGTTTCTATGGATATACCTAGTAATATGCCGAAGTTATCGTAAATCAAAAAAAACACGGTGTATAAGTATTTATATCTTTATCTAGTACCCATAGTACAAGCCTAGAGCTTAGTTTGGGACTAGGTCAATTGGTGTGACGGTGTCCTCTGATATTTATTTATTTATTTTTATTTACAGTCTAACATTGACGATTTCGTTCCTCAAATAGAGTAAATAAACCCACCCTAAATGGACTTTAAAATTTTGTCCCACTATTGACTGTCACAATATCCTATTAAAACGGTAAATAAGAACCGAAATACGTGGGCTCCCGCCAAAAAACTCGAACGGGACAGAGGGTCGCCGGCTCGATTCCCTATAGGTATTTTAAGTTTAAGAGACTTGTGAATCATGCATAGCTAGAGATACCTCCATCACTAACCAGCTATAAAACGTTAGCATAGCTACAGCGTTACAGCGTTAGTATAGCTTTAACTATATGTACCTACCAAACATTAGGGTCCGTATCACAACCGTAAGTAAAGCATATCTGACACATAAATTTAGCCCTTTCACTTTCTTACACTTTAAGATAGACAAGGAGCAACTTTAACTGGCATATAAATTTTCTTGTCGATTGTGAAACAAGCCCTTATTGTTCTAATTCCACTTCTTTTATAGAGACTCCTGTAAACAGATTGTTATAACCGATTTGCAGGGCAATGAGATTATAAACTATACTTACTAACTTATCTACTAATACATAAAATGATGCCATTATGAGAACTCAAGCTAATGAATAGGTTAAGTAGGTAATGTCAGCAATACACCAAATGTTTGAAATAACTCTAAAGGTAACAATACAATACTTACGATGACCACAAACGACTACAAATAACCTGGTATTATAGAATGCAATGAACAATTTACATTGGTCCAATGCAACTTACACACTCACGGGGGAAATATGATATCTCTGGTACCAAAAAACATGTTGTACTATGTGAATGGTGGAAATATCTCAACCGTGATGCCAGCGATTCTAACTGCATACGATCCTAACCCGTATACTATCTCGTACTCGGAACGTCCTTGCATTTCTTTTATAATCGACTCATTTAAAAGGGTTCATTCTTCGACGTCACAAGATCCCAAAGAGTAATTAAGTACTGCTCGTCTGAACTGACGGTTAGTGTGGCTGTGGTGGTAGCTCGTGATTCGGACAGTTTTTGTTCGCTGAAGCGAAGCAAAAGGCTATTTGACTAATTTTACAAAAACCTTTTTAAATTATTCTTTATTGCATAAGAAGCACTGGTCGCCTATCCCGCTACACCAGCCTTTAACGAAATCATCCGGCGGGCCCTTGTCAGCGTCAACGTGCCTGCTACATTAGAACCTAGTGGGCTGGCTGGCACGTGACGATGGCAAGAGACCCGATGGAATGACTCTCGTGCCGTGGGAAATGGGACGGCCTTTAGTGTGAGATGCCACCTGTGTGGATACTCTGGCACCGTCCGACCTCGGCGCGACGGTTCTGAAGGCACGTGCGGCGGCTTCCGCGGCTGACTCAGCAAAACGCCGCAAATATGCAAATATAGCTGATAAGTAATTGCCAATTTGCGGCTATTGCTGTAGAAAGTCTTGGACCTCGGGGCCCGGAGGCAGAAAACTATTAAGAATTTAAAAAATAAACTGCCTCACGGGACGATAAGGCTCGCTCTTTCCTCGGCCAAGTATTTAGTTAGTTGTTTTTATTATTCTTCTGTTTCTTGTATGTGTCTTAATAAAATTTTAGACTAGGTAATTTAAAAAAAACCAACCCATTACAATGATATATCCTTGAGTTTCTACTGTATTATAAATAAAAAACCATGTTTCTCTTTAAAATTTCAAAACCGCACTAAAAACGCTCTTTCTATCATGGCGCTGCGCTGGTCATATGACAAGTGTGATGTCACACGCAAGTAAACAATAATAAACAAACATTTGAAGATATATACTATAACAGATATAGAATTCACATAGAAGGAACTTAATGAGAAGCACACTTGAAAAGTATATCTATCGCATAAATTTTAATGCAGATTGATAATGAGTTAGACAAAGAGCAGCGCATTCCGGCTTAAATCGGCGTATGAACCCAGGGTCGTATCTGAGACCACCGTGGTGTCGAATCCCGACTAATTTAAAATATATCAAAATATGGACATATTGGACCAACCTACAAAGAAGCTGCGGTGTATTGTCTTTGGCTGTGTAATATTTTCACATTGCGTTCAAAACAATATATTTATTTATTTATTTATTATTAAAGGAAAACAAACAGCAAACACATCTACGCGGTACAACCAATTATAAATTTCATCATTGAAACGATAATACAACCAACAATCATAATTCATAATGTGACCTGGGGTGTAAATCGCGCACGAGTTTTAAAGAAAATACATCCCAACACATAGTTAAGCTTAGATGGGCAATTCGACATTTTGTTATTATTTAGATATTCCTGCAGTGATTTTGTGACATTAAAAGCGTAGAATTGCAGAAACCTATATACCTATTTAGTTGAATTTTGGTACATATATCTTTAAATTATAACGTAACATGTATTATTATGAATGTTTTATGTTATGATGCCATGTCATTGATAAAAACTCAACGTTATTGCTGTTGAATGTCAGATTGACTTTGGAACTAAGGCGGGTGACAAATTTAATTCCTTGACTGTTCCTAATTTCACTTTATTTTGTATACGTTTTCTAGTTACGTAATTGGCAATAAATTTATATGTAATTATTGTAAAACGATATTACTTTATTGATATCAAACTCGTTTATTTCGAGTTTTCAGCTTCAGCAAACAACAATGGTTTTTTAAATAGGTGCTTACGTTTATTGCGTACGTATTCAAACGTTTATTGCGTGTCACATAACTTTACAACAGGTGGAACTACAACGATAGGTATAGATGTGACGCCCTGCGAGGGCGCAGCAGCTTGACAGGGCTACTCTACCCATCTACGAGTAATTATCCTTAATATATTTAAGTTACGTTCAATACTGCACATTCAATAGTTATCTTAGCACAAGTCAATACAAATTATGAAGCCACATTTTACAATAATAGGTTAAATAAAAGCATTTGTTAATTAAGAATGTTTTTCATTGTTGTACGAATACATTTGGTCTATCTAGGTTTTTAATGCTGAGGGCTAGATGTGACTATTTTCTAATCTATTTATTATGTAATAAATAATATTAAAAAATAAAAATAATTTAAATTTGATGAAACGTGGCCTGCATGTTTGCATTTGATCTATATTTGCTAATACTCTAATAATAAATACTCTAGCTAGCTATGACCCCACAATATGAGGCCATATGACATTCTCGAGTAAGCGTAAGCGTCGTACGCACTCAACGCCGTCTGGAAGTCAGTGCAGCGTTCGAGATGCTGAAGAGCTTATATTATATAGGAAGAAAGTTGTTTCGAAAGCTTTTGGATGTGTGTTTTCCAGTTTAGGTTTGTGTCTAGATCTATGACCAACAATGAAGTAGAGTTCACGGTTTACAGTTTGGTATTATTATGGCTGAAAGATATTGGAAGTGCAGATTTTCGATATGGTGTGAATTGGATGATTTTAGTTTTACTTATGTTGAGCTTTAAATTGTGAGTTTCTAAACATTTTTTTTTGTAGCTTTAAATTAAATTTATTTTCGACTTCAATAATGTTTGAGCAAGGCAGAACAACAGATATATCATCTGCAAAAAGAACGCAATGGTTGTCAAGTATAGTCGGGAGATCAGTCATATAAATTAGGAATAGACAACATCCTAAGACGCTCCCCTGTGGGATAGAGCCTGAAACGAGAACTCTATCTGATCTTACATGCTGTATTATCCCTGATTCTGAATCCGTGGACTCCATTTCGACATATTGCGACCGATTTCTAAGAAAAGATTTGAACCGGTCGTGGGTAAACCCTCTACAAGGGCGACACCGAAATGATCGGGAATTGAGTACTTGGGAGTACTGTTGTTAGGTGAGTACTGGCCACTTGCAATCGTAATGACATTAACACAATTTAAAGAAAAGTCGGGTTTTTTTCGTCATGCCAGTTTAAATTTGACAAATCGATATACAAAATGGAAGTAACGCGTGAAAATTTCCGTACCATAATTTATCACAACTTTCGTCATGATGAATGTCTCGGTGAGCTTGTTTCCATATATAATGTGGAAGCACCAAGCCAAACGACTATTTATCGCTGATATTCGGACTTTCGACCAGAATAGAATAGCTCGTGGCTCTTTCATTACCGTATCTTCTAGTGGTCGACCAAAAACAGCAGTAACGTCTGAAAACGTGACGGCTGTGCAATATTATTTTCAAGATGATCGACATGTTACATACGAGCAGATTCGGCCTTTCACAGGGATTGGAATGACTGCAATTTAAAATATCTTGCATAATGAGTTGGGCGTCAGAAAGTTAATTTCCCGCATTAACCTATAATTTGTGTGAAGAGCAGAAGACGGCTCGTGTTGAGTGGTGTCGGTCTACTCTGAAACGCTTCAATGGAGGGAAACGCGTCAAAAGCTGTTTATAACATCGTCTCAGGTGACGAATCACGGATTTATTCTTATGAACCAGAAAGAAAACATCAGTGGGCAGGTTGGGTCTTCGACGGTGAGGTGAAGACAACGAAAGTGTTGCGTTCCCGTAGCGTATCGAAGAAAATGATCGCTTCGTTTGTTTCCAAAAAAGGACATGTGGCCACAATTTCTCCAAAGGATCACAGACCGGTTACCGCCGATTGGTACACCTTGGTTTGTTTGCCAGAAATTATGGCTGAACTCCGTAGAGATAATGCTACACGCCGAATCCTCTTACACCACGATAATGCGAGCTCCCTTGCCGCTCGCAAAACCAAAGAGTTTATGAACCAAGAAAATGTAGAGTTAACGTCTCATCCTCCGTATAGTTCCGACTTGAGCCCGAACGATTTTTTTTAAATTTCCATAAAATAAGGATTTGTTACGTGGTCAGCGATTTTAAGACTCAGAAGCGGCAGTAGAAGCGTATAAATCGGCAATTTTGGAATCTTCCACTTCAGAGTGGAATTACCGTTTTAATATCTGGTTCGAAAGAATGCAAACGTGCATTGATTGCAAGGGAAAATACTTCGAAAAACAATAAAATAGTATAACGTACTTGTAGTTTTTCTAATTCCCGATCATTTCGGTATGCCCCTCGTAATACCCGTTAGGGGGAAGTCCCCTAACGCCGGACGGCACCTAGGGCCGGACACTCATGCCATCTCGGCAACTAACAACGCGAGCGAATCAACGACGAGTGGAAGGGGCGCGGGGGAAGTACCGATATTCAAAATCGCGACGCCGTTTGTCAGTGACGCGCGCAGCCACAGCGGCAGCGGTTGTGCGTAATTTTTGGCGGGAAGAGACTGCGTCACGTAAGCTTCGAGTAAGTGTTACAACTACGTTTTTTTGTTTAGGTGTTTATGTTTATTTTTAATAAAGGTGGTATTCCATTAATATTCGTATTTTAAAAACGTTTTTGTGGATTTTCAAAATAGTTTTGTAATGAAATACGTAATTGTGACGACTCAGTGTCCCTTACTACCGGACACCAAGTAGTCCCGTAACGCCGGACATTGAACTTGTAATTTTTTTTCGTTATTAATTAAACCTATAATGATTATTATTGTACGATGTTTCAGAGGACAGGGAAAGAAAATAGATCAAAATGGAAGAGAAGAAAAAGAAAGGAAAATGGGATCAAACCAGTTTACAAACTGCGATTACTAAGGTTTTGTCAAAAGAACTTACTTTATGTGTAGTGTGCTTAGAGGATTATGACGAAGACTGGATACAGTGCTCTAGTTGCCATGGGTGGGCTCATGAAGCCTGTGCTGACATTCCAGAATGTTCAGATGCTTATATCTGTGATCGGTGTCAGATGTTTTGAAACCGTCCGGTGCTAGGGGTTCGAAGTGAAGTCCGTCCGGTACTAGGTGCCACTTGCAGAGACTGCATTTTATTTCACCAAAGTATAATTTTAATGTTTGTCTAAGTTTAAGCAGAGGTAGCATTTTTGTTATTTTAGTTTGATTTTAAAGTTTGTTAACTTACTTAATACGCAAATAAATGTTTATTTTTTTAAATAGTTTTGTTTTTTTTTTTTAAAAAGCCTTAGGTGTCCGCCACTAGGGGACTTCCCTATATAACTTATCCAATAATGTTTCGCAGCTGACTCTATCGTAGAATTAACTCATGTCGAGTAACAGCCCTACAGCATAATTTTTAGTATCTATTCCACCTAGCACACAAGCTTTATAACAAGCTGCACAGTAGCCGGATATAGGATTTTTATCACGGCCTTGGCTCCATTAATAAGAGATACAGTTTTTCTATAACCTGCTACAGATCTCTTGTAGCGCCAAAACGGCCCCGCTCCGCCCATTTTTATACAGCTTATAGCTCTACACATGTTCTACAGTGGTCGAAAATGTAAGTTATTATGGCTCTACAGACGTGGTTGGGAAGAGATGGCTGGCGCCATAAGATTTCGAAAAGGCTCTTGTAGCGCCATCTTCACCTTATTTTGTCGCTCCTGTATCGTCATATTAAATCTCAACGCTTTCAATTAGTTATATAATAGGTTTAATGTGGTATGAACTAAATATATTTTATTAAAATGAATCAAACGTACAGTGAAAAGTGTCAAAAAATCAAAGTGGAGGATTATCTGATTACTAAAATAACCTAACAGGCAAGTCTAACATTGTATTATTTTATATGTACGTGAAATATCACTGCGAGTACCAGTTTTCTGTCAGTATATCATCATTAAAATTTTCACGCGCTCTCAAAATGTTCAGTTTTTAATGCAAAAATATATTGATATGTTGATTATGACATTGTATTTCAACGTAAATAAGACTTTAAGAAATTTCTTATCGCCACCCTTCAAATAGGTACCGTTAAGGAGTCCCGGTGGCCATATGTGGTCTTCATCATCAGTTCCTCTTCACCATGTAGTACTTTTCAAAAGCAAATGCACGAGTAACAGTGAAAAATACCGAAATCGCTATATGTGTGTCTATAATTTTTGAGGAGTTCCCTTTATTTCTCCAAGATCCCATCATCAGATCCTGACATTTTGAAAATGGGACTAACTAGAAAGTATACCCATTCAAATAACGAAAGAATTCAAATCAGTCCAGTGGTCTCAGAGTAATCTGGGAACATACATTTAAAAAAAACCTCGGGTAATTGAGAACCTCCTCCTTTTTTGACGTCGGTTAGTTAGCGCTTTAAAGCTTAATATTTTATAAACAAATCCCTTAAACGAAAAATTGTTTCACCAACCCGCAATTTTTTTGAAAGCCCTGTCCAACGACTCCCCACAAACTATGGGGTAGACGAGAAATAAAAAACCAGGCAAGAGCATGTCGGATCATGCTCAGTGTAGGGTTCCGATCCGAAGCCGTTACTAGAACCAAATTAGACCTAGCGATAAACTTAACTTTGCCGTTGGAAAACTGTTATCCCCATTCATCGACATAGGTCGCGGTCGGTTTCCCAACACCGCAAATACGTTTTCGGTAGGTATAAACATTTAAACCGTTTGTAACTCAATGACCACTGAAGTCTACTTACGCGTGATAGTTTTAGGTACTATTAAATTTATTAATTTCATAAAAGGATCCCTTAATCGAAAAGTTATTTCCACAAACCCACAATATTTTCTAAAGACTTATCCAACGACACCCTACATTATGCCATATTACAGCTCTCTAGTAATAAGGACCATACATATATGGTCCTTGCTAGTACTAAGAGTCTCTGAGCTAGGCTGCTTACGGACATGGCGAAACTATAAGGGTTCCTAGTTGGAATACCGAAATCTAAAAACATCACTCTTCTTGTTGTGTTTAAAGTTTTAATTGGAAAAAAATGGCAACTACAACGCAGTTAAGTATGGTTATGACTTATGACATTTGTGTCATTGAAGTCGTTTGTGCGGTGTGCGGCGTGCGGCATGCGGCGTGCGGCGTGCGGCGTGCGGCAGCGAGGCTACAAGGGCGATACAGGCGAGTTGGCCCGCTTGGGTTGGGCACGCAGGTGACCTTCCTTTTATACGGCATCACATCATGCAGTGTGTTTCAATTCGGCAGTACTGACCGCTTCCTGAACTGGGCATAGAATATTTTCGAATATTTTTATACCTACAGAGACTTACAAAAAATTAAATTAATGCACCATGGTTATTCACATAACCTCCTACAAGTGTAATTAATTTTAAACACACATCCCGCACATTTAAATATTGGAAAAGTTAAGACGAATCGAAAGGCACATAAATAAAATTCGAGTACGGTGCAGGGCCTCTATTCTCGACGGATTAAACATATCGTCTTTGACCTGTTATGGTATTGTATTGACGTCGTCCGCCATTAACTACAGTCAAGTTAATAAGAGCTATCAAAATATTAACAATACGATAACAGATGTAACACGATTTATGGTAATTACCGTGTTGAATAGAGGCCCTGTTGTTTAACAGTCAGAGTTATTTCAAAACTTTAAAGTGAAATCAACAATGTACAGGTAACTATGTAATGCTGACCTTGCGATCCAAATAAAACACCGGGAAGGACTGTCCGGTAGCGTGCAATAAATACGAACCCATTAGTTACAGAATTAATGTATTAGCAGTCCAAATTTATCCAAAGAGGTAATTAAAGGACTTAAAATAAGGCTTGCCTCAAACCGGGAATTAAAATCGATGAATTATCCCTTAAGGGCACCACGTTCTAACAGATTACATGCAGTCCCAAGTCTGTTAGGCCTTCTGACTGGAACCCTTTTTTTAAGTTTTTCATAAATAACTCGTACTCGTAAACAGTAGCCCATAGCAAAACGTCTTCTAATACCTACATAAGCAATCTACATAAAATTATCTCGAAGAAAATGGACACTTAAAAATACACTTACATTTCTTAAGCATGACATGTATAGTCCTAAAAATTAAAAGACCTATAGTGCAAAAAAAAGTAGGGGTTATGTTAGGGAATTATGGCCAAAGTACAGGAGTCACAATTCTAACCTAACATAACCCCTACTTTTCTGGTAGCAGTTCGTTTCTGTGAGGGTCACAGTTCTAACCTAACCTAACCTACTTTCCTGGCAGCAGTTCGTTTCTATTAGAGTCTCGGTTGAATTCCTAAATACTTTAATCTCGATAAAAATAAATTGACATTTGGCAAAATTATGCTATAAATTGAGTGCGCGAAATAACATTTTGAACTATTTTTTTTGTGGAATATAATATTTGCCAAAGGAAAACGTTTGCTTACTAACGAAATGAATAAACAGGAAAATGTAAATGTGCTAAAGATTCGTTTGGGAAATGAAACTATTGCGATTAGTTTTATGGGAAGTGAAATTGGGCGAAAAATATTTTGATCAAACGGCAGTACATCACAAACTTCATACTTGTATAAAATCGTTGTCAAAATAAAACATTCTGATTTAAACGGTATGTCATTAACGCAATGCTTAATAATGCGGCTTCGACTAGATGCTATTTTTTTACCTTGTGCAACTTCTCTACTAGCGGAGTGCCAATGTCAACGCGAACAGAGTACAAATAGAGTAGCTTTACACTTAATATTATTTCTGTTTTGACGTCTCAGGTAGCCATGGATTTAATGTAAACAACCACTCAACGCAATTTTTTAATTATTTAAGATTATAAAAGAAGATGTTGTGAACTCGAAAACCTTCATTTTTTTCTTGTAAATTACGAATTAAAATTAAAATTAGGCAACTTGGACATATAGATGTGAACAAACCGTCTTGAAATACCCTATAGCTACTTGAAAAACTTATATCGACTGACTTATGTCGGTGGCAAGAATCATGTGGCATTGCTATTATACCCACTTGACACTGGCTTGCATATATTTCATGTACCTGTTAGGCACCAGATGCTATTTCTAAGAGACCGGTTATTATTTCACCTTAATTAGTGGGTTAAAATGATTCATGTAGAGGAAGCGAAAGTTGTACTTGTATGCTTAGATAGACTGAGCACCTGGCGTTCTATAGTCTCTGCCTATCCCATTGGCAGCGAAACGTGAAGCTATGAATGTATGTAAGCTTAGTGGGTTTTTGAAGACCGTCTTTTTTGTAATAAGAAAATCGCGTTTTAGTGATATTACTTACATTATTTTGTGATTAACTACAACACATATACATTTCATTACGAAACCTTATAGTCTAATAATAATTTTCCATCAGCCTTAACAAAATTTGGCTTTCCAAGGTGTAGGGCAGTTAATAATTAAAAAGTTCTCCCGGTACTTCACCACCTACATGCATAATGATGAATAAAAGTAGCGTAATATTCTTAATGGAGAAATGTCATCACTGCCCGATAAACAATAACGATTAAAGATTTTGGTGATCATTTTTGGTCTTCTTCATCAGTTCCTCTTTACCGAGAGGTGTTTTAGAGTGGAAAAACCTTAAAGTCTTACAGGAAATAACGAAATCGCTGTATGTGGGCCTATAACTTTCGAAGGGTTTCTTTGATTCGTCATGGATCCCATCATTAGATTCTTACTGGATAAAAGGGTGGTCAAAAAATAAAGTATGTCAAATCATTCCTTCACATAGCTTATTTTTGTTTCGCATAAATTAGTTACTTATGTATTAAATTTATACTTGTTAACTGGTTGAGAATTCCATATCGCACATTGAATCGGATCACCAGGAAATCCACAAATGAATATTAAATTTACGACTCCATAAAATATTAAGTATTGAACTACTCCATAGATGCACCGTTCTGCAACAACCAAATCTCGTCAATTGTTGGTTGGAAAATAAATATATTATTTTATTAGAAACATTTAGTTGTTTAATCATTAATTTTACACGAATCGACATTTATTTACCGAAAGTATGAATACTTTTGGATTTTTTTTTCTTTGCTCCGCGGCTACTTGAACAGCTACTACCGCGGAAATATGGCGTTTCCACTATGAAGTGATTTCGCCAGTGTCAAGTAAATATGTATAAGAATAAATCAATATAGTAATAAAACACAATCCAATCTTCTCTAGGAAGATTCGTGGCAACGTTGTACGGTGATATGTAGGACAGAGGCCAAGATAGTTTTAACCTCTGTACCACTGCGAGTCCACTTGAAACGAGAAATAAGATGCCAGGATACACGAAATAAGTCCAAGTCTTCTATCACTGTGCAACACAAAGGCATTAAAAGTACAAATCACTAACAGAAAAGAACTTTGAACACCTAAATACACAAAAATAAAAACTAAAACAAATTACACATCCGCCATCTTTTGACGTTGCAAATGCCCCCCCCCCCCCCTCACTTTTGCAGTTTCTGAAAACGCATTGAGGCATTGTGACACGTGTCACAGTTAGTAGTTGACAACGAACTAAATTCAAGTAAGCTCCCGTATTAAAGTGAGTAGATAATTGCTGGGCCGTGTGTTGTTCTCTGAACCGTTATCCAGTTGTATTGTTGATTGAAGCTCACGGGTCTGGAATGTTCTGCGTATGGCTGTCTCTTTCTGATCGTGTTATCTCTTTCACACGCTTCTCGAACGTTTTCTGTATCGCTGTCTCTTTCTAATTATGCTATCTCTTGCACTCGAAGAGGAAAATTGCCATATACCGAAATGTACTTCAAATTCCCGGGCCATAAAGGGTCCTGAAAATGCCTGGAAATGGGTTTTCATGTTGTTGCATAATCCGATAGAGGGTGGCCTGAAACGGGCTGAAAACATGTTTCAGGCCCCTGAAAACATAAGTTGGTCGAAATTTTGATACTCTGATATGTGATAGAGCTACCTCTGAAACGGACTGAAACGATATTACCGCCAGTTGAAAACGCATCTAAAGCACCAAAATCCACGATTAAAAATGAGACCCCTTATCCCATCGGCGTAACAATAGATAGATGTACAAAAAAATATCAATCCCTGAAATTTAACACGTACTTCATTTAATATATAATGTATTTTTTAAATTAAACAAATTCCCAGGTGGAAACTTGCATAACCTAGACAATTCACAAGTGTCATCGTAGTATGTAAGAATGACTTAATAACAACAACTGTAAGAAATTATAGTGAGAATAGTAATCAGGTGGCGTGGTTCATCTTCGTGGGAAGCGGAACGCAGTACTTCGCACTTCCGCTGACTTTGTTTTAAAACATCCTGCCGGTTTAGTGAGACATCTCTAGGGTTACAGAACACCTACATCTACACAAATACATCACAGCAAAACGCACGGAAACTGCACATACCTCTACGGTAGGCACGGGCGACCACGAGGACCGCATTTTAAGCGTTGAAATGAGATATTTAAAACGACCGTCGGTACTTATATTATTAGAGTTTGATTGCCATAATTTAAGTAAAAGGTGCACAATCCGGACTTACACGCCGTTGACATCCGTCTGTTCTAGCATTAGAGGTGTATCATCTGTTGGGGCCCTAATATGGCTGCGTTTTTCGATGTTTGGATAAGGCATCCGTCACATCCTGACACGTAAATAAGTACGACGCAGTCATACTAGGCCCGTTGACCGTAATATGTAGCCCCGCTGCTTGGTGGTCATACTGACTTGTCCTACTAATATGACCAGTGAGAATCGCGGTAGCCAGCCATATTATTATGATCTGTTGATGGAATTTAAAGATGGTCATATGATTCCTTTTTTTTTTAAAGTTTAACATATTATATGACGCGAAATATTTAAATAGTACATTGTGCATCAAGGGTAGTATGAAGGGAATTACTAACGAGTGTTAGAATAAAGTCACACGAGAAAATAACTTTGTACAAACCTCAACAATAAAAACCTTTTTACTATTAAACTATTTTCTTTCGAATAGCGAAACTTCAGTTGACAGCGTCATGTCACTACAATTTTTGCAGTAAAGACAATTGTCAACTGGGATAAAATCTCTCGCGATGTCTTACAAATATTCTAATGTTGAGTATTACGAAATGGTCCGTATGTACATTCTGAGCGGTGAAAGTTTAAGAGAGGCTCAGAGGATGTACCGAGACGAAAGTTTACCACGAATTCATAGCCAAGGATACGTAAATCCACCAGTACCTACCAAACATGCGAACAATTTTGGCCGCCAATAGCAGACTATTGGCATACGGCCAATTTAATTTAATTTAATTTTGTCTGTGGGGCTTTTCCATGCTTCGACCATTCTTTTACGCACATTCTTATCGTAAGTGCCATATTTTTCATCACCTGTAATCAACCGTTTAAGAAATGGTTCGGAATGGTTACGTTTCAACAAAGAATCGCAAATGGAAACACGTTGCATTTGGTTCCTCTCAGTGAGATCATGTGGTACCCAAATGTCAAGTTTTCTCTTGTACCCAGACTTTTGTAAATGACGTAAAACTGTTTTATGATCAACATCCAGTTCTTCAGCAATGTCGAAGCTACTAATATGTCGATCTTGCTCCACTTTTTCAAAAAGATGGCACTGATTTTACCTGTGACAGAGCGTCCAAAGCGAACCTCATGAGATCTTTAACACTAATTTCCAGACTTGAAACGCTTTAACCACGTTTGTGTACTCTTATTGATACCGAATTAGGTCCATGAACCACACAAATTTTATTCACAGCTTTCGTCTCATTTTTACCTTTTTTGTAATAGAACTCTAACCTTTTACCGGTTATTGACAAGTGTCATGGTGTTCGCAAAATTCTTAAGATTCATATTACATTTATTATGGTGGGAAGTATATTCCCTCTGCTTTATAAAGGGTTAAAATGTACCGAATTTCTCCCTCACATACGTTCATTTTGCTTGCTTGAAATACAATTGAAAAATGGCGGAATCTAGTTTTTATCCCGCCGGACCACCTGTACCATTGGGCAGTACCATTGATGGTATAAATGGCACTAATTCATCCCACTAGTACCAGAAAAAAAATACAAATGTGACACTCGGCGTTACTTCCATAACTAAAAAAACCGTACACGTCGGTTGTTTTATGAGTTAAAACCATAACCGCCTACGTCTTCGTCTCCGGGTTTAGCCGATAATAGCCGAGAAGTCGAATCGTAAACTGATTTTAAACGTTATGTAAATGAGCATTTCAAAAAAAAATGTACATTTCATTTACGACTTTGATTTGCAAAAAAATTGCAGGTTGGTAGGGTGAATAAAGATGAGCCTAAATAACATAGTCAACACGATAAGGTAAAAGAGAGATAATTTGCAAAAAAAATAATATATTTTTTAACTCGTTTTATTGTCGTTATATATTATATTAGCGATACAAAATCATATGTTAAAATTAGTGCAATGTTTTTTGTTTGAGAATGAGAATGAGAATGAGAGAATGAATGAGAGATCGTATCTCGTATCCAAATTGTATTAAACCGTAGAATGGAATTTGTAAACTATTTTTACATTAAGATGATGAGTGACTGACATCAATTGGGATCTTGACCTTACTCCAATTGATTGAGTACCATTGTTTCATAAAACATACTAACGCTAACCCTAGGCGTTGTCCCATGCTGTCCCGCTGTCTACGAGCACCGCGAGGACAATAGCTCGCTAAAGGGATAGGGAGGAAAAGGGAAGGGAACCATATTTTGATCAATTAATTAGGCACAAATTCAAAATACGAGAGCAGTTATATTGAAGCTGGCGCAAGTGATTCCTAAACATCTAGATTTATAAATATAAAATATACTTACCACAAAATACGTTTTCATATCACTGGTTAGGCAAATTAAACGTAACTAACTCCACCTGACCTGATAGACTCCATAAACCGATTTATAAGTTAGTAGCGGAATTTAATAGTAGATTGTTCAACAACGGGCTAAAACAGTGGTGGCTATAGTTAGTGTCAAAATGGTTGTTTAATCTCGTTAAACACTCTATTTTTCACTTTGAATGCGAGAAAAAAAACAATTAGATTATTAGAGATATCCCTCTCTTTTATAGACAAACATTTTATCGAATTTCATTTCATAGGAAACTAATAATAAAATATTTAAGTAGCACATTTTATTTTCAAGGAATACGCTTTCATCAACTATTAATTACAATTTATTATAATAATTAGAACAATTTTATTGAAGGATTATTATTTGCTATAACCTATAACATACATTTTCTCTCACATGCTCGGAAATGTTAACCTTACTGTTGTAAAATCAGACCGCAAAGTTCTAAGTTTCAGGCCCAGGCAATTAAAAAAAAAAGTTATTATTTACCAACAGCACGGGCCGCAAACATGTATGAAATTTTGTTACGTACCTACCCGGTGTTTTACTTTTTAAAACCATGTTTGGACTAGGATAACTAACTCGATACATCCAAACACTCGTACAATCAAAATTCTTCCATGTTAATTTTACTTTTTAATGTCATAGACTAAAAAGGTGAACCTATTCAAACAGCGTTTACAGCATATTAAAAACGTTTTTTTAAAGAAATGCGTTCATAAACAAAATAATTTGCCGAAATACGTAACATAAACGCGTAATAAATATTATAACTTGAGGTATATTTTATTCAAATTTTATTTATTACGTTTAAATTTGTGGTTTTATTTCAGTTTCTTACCTGTTTAGAATGTAAATAAAATTGTGAGTAGGTAATATTTGCTAATATATTTGCCGTGTGGTTGCCGGCTTAGATTAGTGCCACTCCACGCCTTCCTGTGGAAGTCGTAAGAGGCGACTAAGGGATTGCTTGTAGTTTTGTTAGGCGATGGGCTTGCAACCTGTCACTAATATGGACACTGGTAAACATCTTACATCGCCTGTTTGTGCAAAATGTGGTTACAGAATGATCACCAAGATTTTAGAGTTGTTGGTAATTCTGTAGCTCTGCCTACCCCACTGTGAGATGAAGGCGTGACGGTATGTATGTGTATGTACGTATGTACAGTCCCAAAATTTCCTTGCAAATATTACCCACTCGCAATTTTATTTACATTCGAAACAGGTACGAAACTGAAATAAAACCACAGATTTAAACGTAATAAATACAATTTGAATAAAATATAGTTCAAATTATAATATTTATTACGCGTTTATGTTACTTCTTTCTAAGTTACAAAAAAGGTAAAAGTAGTCGAAAAATATTAGAAATCTATAAAAAACACCAATATATTACCACGTTATCTGAGCAAAATGAAAATGGCCGCCTTGCAAGATAATATATTCAAAATTTGAGCGTAGGTAAACTCAAAATTACTGACTTCGAATAACTTATATTGAAATGATATGATGACTTGACAAATCAAAGTTTTTTTTATTTTTATTTAAAAACATGTTATGAATTTCGATAAAACTATCAACCTACTTAATAATAATTTCGCAATTTAAAAATCGGTGATTTAACCATTCTTGAATTAGATGATTTAGGAAATGAATTGTCTATGAAATGATTTTACGTGAAACGTAGACTTTGAATAGATATTCTATAAAAAAAATGACGATATTTCAAGGGAAAACCATTACCTATTATAACAAAGTTTCTTAAAAGGTTGTACCGCGGTTTTTTTTTTGTCAGGTGATGCTTTAAATGCTTACATATTTAGCCAACAGGTTCAAACTTAAAATAGTTATTTTCATAATCGTGTTATAATAAAAAGCTTGATTATGACACTATTGTGAACAATACTTTTTGTACAAGTTCATTAAAATTAATAATTTAAGTCATTAATACAATCACCACCACATCGACATTTGTATCAAACCACGGCGTCCGTAATTGTTGCGGTACTGTGCTGTTCTGTTGGCTAAAAACTAGCCAATCACAAACCGTAGTTTTTTTTTTATGCCCTGGATACAGAAGCAGGTTTAAATAGATTTTTGACAGATGACGCGACGCTGCTACGTTCCGAAACGCCATAGATTGGCAATTTCGTATCGGATCGAGTCTCCTTAAACAAGGACACATATTATTGAAATACGAAGTTCTATTTTCAATTTTTTTTCAGTTGTCTTGAGCGTATCGAAATGGTTATTTCGGTTGTTTCGGAAGTGTCAACGATGAAAAGAGTGACGTTGCAGTATTCTCTATGAAATCTTAATACACAGATTTTAATCGACGAGTACAAAAACTATTTTAAAACGAATTGGACCATGCATAATAAAATGAATCCTTAATATAATTAAATAAATTCATATTCTTAATCATTAATCGTGTTTTCCAAAATTACATGGTTTTTTAAATATATTTTGCATATTTTGCCATTTTGAGGTTATTTCCACGCCCTAAAAATTGTCTATACACAATCACTGAAAATGGCGATCATCCTCGATTCGCAAACACCGTGATTGGTTGAAGTTAAGGGGTTTTAATAGTCAATTTTTAAAAAAACCTAGTGATTAATAAGGAGTTTTAGTCCCGATGTTCAGACTAAAGTAACATTTAAAAAAATGAGAAGTGAAAAAGTAATTAATAGTGTTACTAGTTTTTTCATGTAGCATGAAATGTAAGTATGTTAGGTTTTTATACATCGGCATTAAAAAGAAAACAATTTAAGATAAGACAGCTAACATTAAAAACATTAAGTCGGTCATTGTTGTCTATAATTAAGACCAACAAGAAACGGAAATTGCAGTTATATACTCTTTGACCATTACGTTAGCAATAAACATTAACCTGCCCCGCCCTCGATAGGATAGGAAAGTACGAACTAAGTTAAAATGCGACCACGAAGCTTATTCTCTTTGCGAGATCGCCCGACGGGTCGGATTATAAACAAAACGACTACTTGAAACGATTGTTCCCATTAAGTTCTGGAGTACAGACCTGAGAGTTCATCAGTAGCAATCTGCGGCTCGCAGCTCGTGCCTGCGCGTTCTCAAGGTCGTTCGCAAGGTACCATCTGCGTGCAGTACTCAACCTATTTCATTAGAATAAGCAGAAATAAGTCCGGCTACACGGAAAGAACCCATATACAGCGCAACATTTATTATGTCTCCCCCACAGTCTCTCCTTTATGTTTAATGAGTAATGACGATAATCAAAAAGCGAGCATCGTGTAACGATGAGAGAACGCACGAATGCACTCACTCTCCGGTTCGACACTAAAACGTACTTTCACTCGCTCGGTCATTAGGGGCCATCCCACACGTCCGTGTAAACGGCTAATTTCAATTAACCCGACCGAGTATACCATGTAATGTGATTTTTTCTATATGTAATATTCTCATAACAAATTGGAAATGTATAAGTCACATTGTAATGAGAACTTTTTTACACGTGCTGAATATTTGTTTTATTATGCATTAATACATTGTATTGTTTTGTTCATTCAGACTTATTAATGCGCATATATTTCATAACTTTATTTGCTGTTAGTAGAATTAATTGCAACAATTGGACAGCCCTAACTAAGTAAATGAGCATGCGTGAGTTCTAATACGGGCCGAACCGGTGGTAATGCTTTTTGACATTCATAGGTGCATTATATGATTTGTTCCCGATTCGTCGTATTCCTGTTTCGTCGCATTCCCGATTCGTCGGATTCCTGATTCGTCGGATTTTTACTATCGAATGAAACTATGCAATTACCACGGCTCTACTTAAGTTTTAAAAATGAAAAGATTTTTTTTACAATAAAAGCTTTTTAATATAATATATTTTTTACAAACATGCTATATTGGCATTATATTATTAAACAAAGCCTATTTAAACATTCAATGACTGTGATTTTTTTATCAATAAAATCATTGACTATTTCCCGTTCCTGGTGATATTTTTGAACATCTTTTGCTCGACGAGTTTTTATCATACTCGGACAGTGTAACTGCATCTTTCTAATCTTGATGTCTTGATGTTGAGCTTCGACTCGCAGTAGTTTGATAAATTGAAAAAGGGAAGGTTTCTTAGGGATTCTATGATTTAACCGGTTATTCCATCCTTCAACCGCATTGTTGGTTCTGAATTCTTCTTCACTGACCGAAAACATTGATCCAGTAATTTTCCGCATCCAGAAATTTAAAAAGTAATTGTGGAATTGAGTTATCACGGAACCGTCAGGGACCGTTTCAGATATTTCCAAATATGCGGCTGGTATATCTTCCTTTGGTAATAAAGCGAGCCGCGTACATAGCTTTGTCTACATTCTGCCTTCTTCGTCGTCAATTAAACCTAACTGCTTCGATTTCTTCCACAGAGCTTTTTGATAATGAAAGTAACAGCCTGTTATCACAACGTTCTGATGTACTGCTTTCAACCCATTGATGGCGGCAATTTCAAAATCGCATTTGAACTTTGTGATTACTTGAGAAAATTCATGCTTTAACAATGAAAATAACCGCTTATACGTATTTTCATCCTTGTTAGGTAAAAGGGCATATACTACGGGTACAAAACATGAGCTATCTGCATTGTTGGTCAAATTTACTTGCAACGTATATAGTTGTAAAAACGGAGGCGGTGCCGCCTTAAACGTACCGTCTCCGAAATATTCAGTGCATTTCGCCAATATTTCTACAGCAGAGGGTGAAGCAAATATCAATATCCTATCTAAGTCGCCATCGTTGCAAATCAGGAAATCGTCTGACAGCTTCAATGGAACGACAACTTCACTGAAATGTTGAAATGTGCATTTTTCGACGCCGAGTGACTTGTTTCGTGCATTATACAAAGTCGTTTTCAGTTTCTTCCACTCCGGTATGAGCGTAAAATCAAATTCTCCATCACAATTTTCAGCAAAATCTTGCACAGATTGTTCAAAAATTTTTGGGACTGGCTCCATGCTGTCACTCACCTTGCGTTTCAAATCATTAAAGTGACCCTCGACCTCTCTCTTCATAAATTCTGGTTTGCACATGTGTCTTGACTCTCTGATTACCTTGTCATCTTTATTTAAAGTAATGGATGTCGAGCAGACAGATCTATTAGAGCACCTCCAATTCGTCGAACCACCTTTGTTTTTCCTATCCAAGTTGTATCTATAGCCTCCCCGTAATAAGATCTTTCTGCTAGCTCTTTTACTATCAATAAATACTACTTTATCAGTTTCGTCAGTATCCATTTTTAGGAAAATCGCCAAATAAAACTGATATTAACAACGTGCAACGTTTTCACAATGTTAATATTCATTGACAATGGTGTGACAGAAGAGAAACAAATGAAAAGTAGCTGTTCAGGTGGACGTCGTACAAGTGGCCAGTAATAGATAATAAACACATAGGTAACCTACCTCTTTAGAATACAACGTCCCATCTCCTTGAGACCTTTCCATCACAAGAGTTTCCATTATTTTCTTAAGTATCAACACGAAATTATTTAGCAAGACATTTCAAAGTCAATGATAATATTTGTACTTTGTCGCTTTCAGATGTTTGACAACTTCATATGGTAGTTGGAACCTCTCTTTAAAGCGATATGGTTCCAAAGTGATAACTTACTTTTTAGGGTTCCGTACCCAAAGGGTAAAACGGGACCCTATTACTAAGACTTCGCTGTCCGTCTGTCTGTCTGTCTGTCACCAGGCTGTATCTCACGAACCGTGATAGCTAGACAGTTGAAATTTTCACAGAAGATGTATTTCTGTTGCCGCTATAATAACAAATACTAAAAACCGAATAAAGTTGATATTTAAGGGGGGCTCCCATACAACAAACGTGATTTTTTATAGATATAAGTCCGACTCGCACTTGGCCGGTTTTACACTGACTGTGCTTATTATTTTATGAAATAAAATTATGTCTTCTTACGGTAAAACACTGGCTCTTCAATATTTTGATTACTTTCCCTTCATGTCTCTTAGTCGTGGGACACCCGGTACCTAATGTCAGTATATTTATATGTAGAACTATAGATATTGTATATGTATAACTGCTCTTTGGGATGGCGGATAAATAATTGTCCATTATTAGTAATGATTTTATATAAATAATTCCGACGAAACGGGAATACGACGAATCAGGAATCCGACGAATCGGGAATGCGACGAAACAGGAATACGACGAATCGGGAACAAATCCATTATATTATGCCTAAATTGAAGAATAAAGAGAACTTTGACTTTGACTTTGACTTTGATGTACTATCATCGCCTACGCTTCCTTTCCGGAGAGAATCGTAGTAGTTGCCCGGCCAGGAATGCGAGACGTTCATCCAATCCAACACACGCTCCTCTTTTTATTGGCCTTTTTTTAAACGACACCAAGACGTTGTTTTACTCGCTCTACAAGCGGATAACAAAGGGCCAAACCTAACTTTTATAATTAAGGTTACACGTTATTGTATCACCATCGAATAAATCTGATCGAATATTCCTTCGATCCTAATATTGTCAGCCTAAAAATATTTATTACTTGACTCGTAATTTTCTTTTCACATCTCATGCTCTTAAAATGCTACTTAAATCTCTGCGAATCGGGACTAAAGCTCCTTATTAATCTCTAGGGATTAAAGTATAATTTTTTAAATTTACTTTGGAAACCCCTAAACAACCAATCACGGTGTTTGTGAATGGAGGATTATCGCCATTTTCGGTGATTGTGTATGGACCATATTTTTGGGTGTCGAAATAACCTCAAAATGACAACTGTGCAAATATATAAAAAAAAGGATTTAAATTCGTGAAACACGATTAATTATTACAGATATGAATCTATTTAAACATATTAAGGCCGAACTCTTTTATTATGCGTGGTCCAATTACTTTTAAAATGGTTTCCAAGTTTGAATGTGTTGGCTAAATATGCAAGCATTTAAAACATCACTTTACAAAAAAACCGCGGAACTTTTTTTCCCTATTTGTATTTTGAATAGATGTTCATACCTTGTATTGAGCGTACGTTGTTAAGATACCTAATTGTTAGTTTTAATTGTTAGATTACTTTTTTTATAATAAATGTTGTAATTTTGAGAACGTCGTTTTTTTCCTTGCATTCAAAGTGAAAAGTAGTGTTTAACGCGAGACTAAACAACCATAATGACACTCGAACTACAGCCACCCTCGCTCGCAAGCTCGCTCGCGTGGCTAAACATCTCGTGTCATTATGGCTTGTTTCAGTCCCTTGTTGAACAATGTACTATAAAATGTCCGCTAGATTATTTTTAATTTGCTTCACAAATTCAGAGTCAGTATTTTAATGCGTTTCATTGTATTCATTTTAAGTTTAGAGTTATAGGAAATTGAAAATACTGATAAAAATAAAAAGTGCACACAATTATATACCTAGTACTCGTACTCGCCGCCATATTTAAAGAAAATATAACAAAGAACAAAGCATAGAAAAAACGTTACAGTGTACTAATTAACGTGTAATAATATTAGCATTTATAAAAGTGTTACAGTTCATTCGCGTGTGACGCTCAATTGGATACTGGATTAAGCAACGAAACATCCGGTTTCACGAGGCGCAAAAACACTGGGACCCATTTACCTATTGATCCGCACAGAGTATGGCACGGACAGAAGACACGGAATGTGGGCCAATATTTATTACACAAAGGAAGAAATTACATGTCCAGTGGCTTTTAACCCCTGACCCAAGAAGGTGTGTGTGTGTGTGTGTGTGTGTGTGTGTGTGTGTGTGTGTGTGTGTGTGTGTGTGTGTGTGTGTGTGTGTGTGTGTGTGTGTGTGTGTGTGTGTGTGTGTGTGTCGATGAAGATTGACGTTTTTTAATATTACTCTTTGCGACAGGGATTTAATAATTAATAAATAAATAGATGGATGTTAGAAGTTTATAACGTGTGTCTCTATTTCTATGTATCTGAGTGTCTGTTTGTGGCACTGTAACTCCCACACATAAAGGTTTTTTTTTAAATAAAGTTACATTAATCGGGATGCTTCTTAGCAAGATGTCATGAAAATTGATTCAGCCGTTTAAGAGAAAGTCTGTTGTCGCCGTTATATAAAGGGCTTTTAACCCCCTAAAATTTATAATTTGTTATATTTTAATTCAATGATAAATCCTTAATCTAATAAACTGTTTTTAAAAATAATCTAGTGGAAAGTGTTCACATGGCATATTAAATTTTAACATAATATACCAATATTAACATTGTTTGTTTCGAGATCAAAATATTCGTGAAAGTTATGCTCCAGTAATTCAAAGAATGCTATAAAATTGTCAGGCGGAATTATTAAACAACGGGATTGTACACTACCTTCGTTAAAATCTTTGTAATAGCTGAAATAATAATCTTTTCCCATACAATTTCATATTCTCACATTTGTGTTGTTTGAGACATTTTCTATACCGATAACCCGAAACATAGACCATACAATTTTCTTCGGGTAAATGAAATTGATAAGTTAAACTATGATATGTCTTTTTTTAATTATTATTGTTCATACAAACAGTTACAGTAAACCATATTTACACTATTATTTCACTTAGTATTACCACTCAAAACGTAAAGACTAAATCGACCGCGATGCGCGACTCGCACACCCCTGCGTTTGAGCACCTAGTGATCCAATTGAAACCTGTTTCTCTGCGTGCGTGACAAAGAATAGGTGTTCACGCACACACGCGCGTCGCGCTTGTAGTAGTGTAGGTACCTATCGAAACGCGGATGTGAAGCTTTGTCTCTGTTTCGTTACTATACTCATGTGGTGAGAGTCAAAACATTGGGTCTTTCCGGCCAAACATGAAGGTTGGTAATGAGGAGTACTCACAGCAAGCTCTTCACTAGTGTACGCGGTGAGGATGCGTCGGTCCTGCTGCAGCACGCAGTAGAACGGCTTCCAGGAGGGCAGTACTCCCACAACAGCACCACTGCCTGCGCTTGGAGCGGTGACTGAAAATAACATATACTTACTGACACTGAATATTAAACTAGGTATTACTTCTGGGATAGTGTACGAGTATTTATCTTGTCATTTATTGTAATTATTTTTATTATTATTATTAGTTTTCTTTATTCATGACCGTTTGTTTGTCATGGAGGTTCTTCTTATACAATATTTATTTAAATTTCGGTTTTTAGGTTTTTAAGTCATGGTCCCTCTGAAAACCAGCGCCGCGGCTTGCTGAGTGCGGCACAAAGCTGAGAGGGGCTTTTCAACGCCATATTAAATGTTTTGTTCTGCTTGTCATCTATTTTTTTAAATGTGTACGTGCGTTGAATAAATGATTTTTGTTCTGTTCTATTCTATTCTATAATTTCAGCTGGAAGAAATAGGTTTACCTCTGCACTTGATTTTTTATTGCGTGTGTTTTGTATTTCTTGTTTTATTATTATACAATGAAGAGTAAGTACACAGACATACATACACCTACACCTTTGTCGTAAGTATATGTAGGTATTTATTAAAAAGTTAACATCCAGATGTAGTAAATAATTAAACAACATCATATTTTGTCAAAACAATCTTGCTTTCTCGATTTGCTTTTGATTCTACTACCCCCGGAAACATTCAATTTTTAATAATCTTTATTAATAATTTTATTATGACAAAAATGAGATTAGCAAGTAAATAACCATATTCCCCGTTAATCCACCTATATTGATGGCTACGACACTAAAATAACTAGAAAATAAATTTATTTTTTTAATTATGTACAGAAACCAAATTTTTATAAGTGTTCATTTTCTTTTCCTAATACAAGTACATATAAAATCCACTTATTTATCTAACTTCAACACAAATATATTAAATTACAATGAATTGCATCACTTGAATGAATAAAATCATATCAGTTCAGTTTGGTACTTTGGTATGCAAATTTTTCATACCCACTCCATATTATGTAATGAACTCATCCACTAATAATAAACAAACGTTCACAATACAGAAACACGCCAGAAACAATAAAGGTTTACCGTGTCGAACCTCAGCCCTGGTACCCAGGGGTAGCCGGTACTCAAAGGTAAGATGAACACGAGTTTAATCGACGAAATATTATGTCGATTGCCTTTCACGTGTTATCCTAGGTATAATGTATTGTCGATGTTTTGATAGCTCCTTTTTAAGTTTTTAAGTACTGAACGCCACTAAACAGAGATAGATATAACCTGTGTCAATTGAAATAGCCAAAGATGTAAAGAAATTTGTTCGTACTGTGTGACACAACAACGTTTTTAAATAAAACAAGTGATGTACCTAGGTACTTAGAATAATAACACATAGAATGATAGTTTCCTACAGCCAACCCGTCAAAAGTGTCGCACAAAATGGATTCATGTGGGCGTAATCAACGCGTACTAACACACGACAACACGCACACAAGTAACCAAATAATGTTGCTAGCGGATTACATTTCCCCCTAAACTAGGCGATTTTTTCATATAATCATTTTTGTTAAATTCGATCATTTTTTGTAGTTACTTAGTAATAATACAAACGTTTATTAACACTTATGTAATAAGAAAATGT
Source organism: Acleris sparsana (assembly GCA_923062465.1). NCBI lineage: Eukaryota > Metazoa > Arthropoda > Insecta > Lepidoptera > Tortricidae > Acleris > Acleris sparsana. Next base: position 25,631,923 of record OV281285.1, on the reverse strand, counting down.
TTTGTCTCTTTCTAATTCGCATAAAATATCATATTTTAAGTAGGTAGTTTAAATGTTCTAAGGTACTTTTTTGGCCGGTGGTTTTTTGGCGGACTAAAATTCAATTTATCCAGGGACACCCAGTATATACTCGCAATCACCTTAGTAGGAACCACGTCCCGACGTAGTCTGCACAAGCCACCTTTAGTAAGATATTTGTCTGTGTCATTAAAATGTACAGAACATATTTTTGTCCTCCTAGACGGCTTCCACCAGCTTTCATTTCGATTAAGCCTATTTTTTTCAATCCAACGTGCGGCAATAATCGGATTAGAAGGAAATCTTGAACGAGAAAAACAAGTAATTCAATTCGTATCACAAAATAGAACAAGTACTTACTATAACAATTTAGGGGGAAAATTTTCGTTATAATGGCAACATTTTCATGTAATGTCGTTAGAAAATAATTTAATATTTTAGTGAATGTTTTACGTAAAACAACAAGTCAAAACATATTACTTACACGTGGAATGTTATTTTATAGTGTTTATTTTCTTGGTCTGAAGTGTTGTGGCACCCATTAACAATACTAAATCGTCATAATCAATAAAAATCCGGGAGCTGTTGACGCTGTGTGACGTGATTGCGACTGACAGGCGGCGATCGCCGAGTACACCAGAATGGTGTAGTTTAAGTCTGACGGTTTTGGTGCGTGGACTAGGTTTCTATGTGTTATTATTCTAAGCCTAGGTATAATTAATAGTTATTTAATCTTAAACCAGACCTCACTTGAGCTTTAAAAACAAGTGATTATCAAGTAATAACGGTAAATTGGTTCGTTTTTGTTGTGTTTACATGTTTGCCAATTTCAATTGGCACAGACTATTGATATCTGGATACTTGACAGTACGGCCGCCAAGTTAAAAACAATAAGCACCATAACCCCTCAAAGGCATTTAGGTTTATGGGTAACAAAGGCAGTGGATATGTAATAGAGAGGCGCTATGAAACTCGGTAAACCATACCTCCTTCGACACGTATTCTCGTATGTAAACAATAGGTATGATAACATTATCAGGGGCAATATGGTTTTAGCGCGTCAAATAGATGCTCTGGCAGCAATTAAAACTAATGAATACAGAAATAGTCATCGTTTTCATCTTGCATTGTTGTCCCGCAAGCGCACTAAGTCTCAAGCTCTCGGCCTCTCCTCAAAGGCGACATCTGGTTCTATTAACCCTGCTTTTATGCTACGATGAGTTTATGACTTTAACTAGGGACATTTAGATAACGATGAATGATAGTAAAGTGGAACAATTGCTAGGCCAATGAACGTTAATCTGTTACTTACTCGACCGCGTAAAGCAATCAGCACGAGAAGTATTCGGCTGGGTTTTTAGGGTTCCGTACCGTACTTTTTTTTTTAACCGAACCCTTATTGCTCGTGTGCTAAGCAGACTATCAAATACTACACTACTCGGCGAAGCCCTGTCTATGCTTGCTTCCTTGACCTTTCCAAAGCGTTCGACTTGGTTAACTACGACATCCTGTGGCGTAAATTAGAGAACATCACTGTGCCTACGGAGCTAAACAAGCACTCTAGTTTTGGTATTTTAACCAGGTCAACGTTCGTGAGATGGTCGGGAGCATCTTAATTATGGCATTATATAATTCTAAAATCTCATACTTTGATACAAATAAATTTGTAAATAAATTCGATTTGACACGTAACTATTGTTATTTACCAAGTAGGTACTAAGATGAGTGTGCCAAGTTGTTAGCATATAATATTTTAGGCCCGGTTATGACTGGCATAGCGAGTGATTACTGTAGGACTAGAGTTTTATTAGCGCCGTCTCTGGGCCGGAGCTGCCGGTTGTTTTAAACTAACAGCTTCGACAACGGCCGCGGCTGCCCACACGCAGACGAGCATTACAAATTAATTGGATGGTAATGTAATAAGTAATAAATATTATTCATCAGAATATACAGGGATTTTCGAGTAAGGAACTTGAAATTTAAAAAAAAAAAAGACTATATTCAGTAAGTAGGCCGCACGGGCACTTTTACACGTCGAGAAGAAACGCCGCAAGAAGCTCAACAGTCAGTCGTTTTTTAAAATAGGTACTACTTATGATATTATACAAATTTTATAAAGCTTAACCTCTCATGATATAAAACAATGAATTTAACATAAAATACAAATAAAAGTAAAAAACATTCAAGCGTAGCTTGTGCAGGAAAATGTGTCAAAACTAAGAATTTTCATAGGGAGTAATAAGTAGTAGTAATAAAAAAAATATTTATATAAAAAATGTAAAGATATTAAAATATATATATATATATATATATATATTTTAATATCTTTACATATATATATATGTGTATATAATATATATATATATATATATATATATATATATATGTGTGTGTATATATACTTTCCTATGATAGTGCAAGACAACCACCACATACAAAGTTTCGATACATTCTCCTACAGAAACCGTGTCCCCTAGAAAATATACAATATTTACATATTTTTATGCCTATTTTATTAGTCAGTTATTTAGGTGTTTAGTAAAGTTTAGGCCAAGCATTTTTATCTGTTAGATAGTCCTCGACCCTATAGTAAGCTTTAGACATCAACGACTTTTTCAAGTAACTTTAAAGTACTGGAAATGGTAACTTTAAAACTGAGTCAGGTAATTTATTATAGAAAAGAATGCATTGACCTACAAATGATTTATAAACCTTACGGACACGAAATTTTTTAGTAGCAATTTTATTTTTATTTCTTGTATTCAAATTATGTATATCACAATTCTTAACAAAAGAGTCTTGATTTTTAATGACATAAATAATATTCTCGTAAATAAATTGTGACGCTACTGTCAAGATACTAATTTCTTTAAATACTAATCTTAAGGAATCACGGGAGTTAAGGTTTTATATAGAACGAATGGCTCTTTTTTTTTAACACGAATATAGTCTGTATGTCAGCAGCTTTTCCCCAAACCAGAATACCGTACGACATAACAATATGAAAATAACTACGAGTATAATAAACTAAGCGAGCTGTCTCAACATTGGTAAGTTGCCTGATTTTTCTAACAGCATAAGCTGCCGAACTTAATTTACCTGCTAGTACTGCTATATGGGGACTCCATTGTAAGTTTTTATCTATAGTTATCCCTAAGAAAAGCGCCTTATCTACCATTTCCAAACACTCATCATTTAGAAATAAACGGGATTTTACTGGTCTAACATTAGGCAAAGCGAACCTAACACATTTAGTTTTTTTAGCATTGAGTAGCAAATTGTTACTAAACTAATTAAGTACTTTACCTAGCGTGGCATTTATCCTACTGTAATCGACGGATTTTCGTTCTACCTTGAAAATTAATGATGTATCATCAGCAAATAGCACAATATCACAAAGGTTATCTACCGTGCGTGGTAAGTCATTAATATAAACCAAAAATAAGAAAGGACCTAATATAGAGCCCTGAGTCTCATGATCTACGCAATCGAAAGCTTTGGAAAGGTCACAAAAAATTCCTATTGCATCACAAGATTTCTCCCAAATATTATATATATATATTTAATGAGTACAGATGCTGCGTCAGTTGTGGATCGTCCTCTGGTGAAGCCGTGACCTAACATATCTTTTAACATTAACTTTTCAAAAACTTTACTTAAAACAGGTAGAATAGAAATGGGACGGAAATTCGTTAATCACTCATCTCGCCCGATTTAAAAAGTATGACTTTACTATATTTCATAAAATTTGGAAAGACCCCCTCTGAAATGCAATTATTGTAGATTAAAGCTAAGTGAGGTGCAATTATATCTATGATATGATGGATGACTTTAACTGACGATCCCCATAAATCCTCGGTTTTTTTTAAACTGAGTGATTTAAATACCTTTACGACTGAAAATGAATCTACATGGCTAAAATCAAAACTTAAATTACATTTAGTAACATTACCACAAATAATTTTTGTGCTCCAATCGCAGATGATTGAAGACATTTCGTGGTATTAATGGCTATGGTGGAGAAATAATCTTCGAACGCTAAAGCCACGTCTTTGTTTGATATGATTTGTTTGTCACCCTTGTTTATGGTGATTTGATTATCGCGAGTTTTTGATTTACCCGTTTCTCTATTTATTATTTTCCACACAGTTTTTACCTCATTGTCAGAAGCTTTGAGCTTAAGACCTAAAAAATATGACTTAGCAGTCAAGCAAACTTGCTTGAAGGTCCTCGAGTAATTCTTAACATAAACCATGGCCTCCCAACTCGAACAACGTATAATTAATTACTTTAATAAACTCATAGATGGCGGCACAGGTATCGATCGAAACATTTGAACCAGTAATCGTGATGATTGAATGATTTTTACACGTTAAGAAATTCAACGCATCTTAATTATATTAAAAAACATCCTTCTCTACATAAAATAAGGGTATATTTTATAAGTTTAATAAATGCAATAAAAATTATATGAACACTATCTAACTCATACAATACGTGTGAGCTTTCAAGCTTACTGCTTCTTATTGGGTACTTTCACTAGATGGCGCCATCACGGATCGCGAAAGTTCTATGGAATCACAGGCTCCAAGCGTTTCGGTTTTGTAAATTCTTGGGTGATGCGTAATATTGTCTCAAAATACTAGTTTTATATTAAAAGCAAAAAAAAACGTAATAGATAAAATAATGTCTTAACAAACATAAATGGCCATTACAAAATACTGTTTTGGCGGTTTTGGTGTATTAAATGTTAGTACAAACACGGAACGAACGACGTGCTATCTTTAACTATTGAAGTATCAAAACGCGCTGACAGTTTGTGTACAAACGTTACCGTTAACCTACTTAGCTGTTTATTAGCTTAGAATAATAACACATAGAATGATAGTTTCCTACAGCCAACCCGTCAAAAGTGTCGCACAAAATGGATTCATGTGGGCGTAATCAACGCGTACTAACACACGACAACACGCACACAAGTAACCAAATAATGTTGCTAGCGGATTACATTTCCCCCTAAACTAGGCGATTTTTTCATATAATCATTTTTGTTAAATTCGATCATTTTTTTGTAGTTACTTAGTAATAATACAAACGTTTATTAACACTTATGTAATAAGAAAATGTTTTGTCTCTTTCTAATTCGCATAAAATATCATATTTTAAGTAGGTAGTTTAAAAAAATGTTCTAAGGTACTTTTTTGGCCGGTGTAAATTTCAATTTATCCAGGGACACCAAGTATATACTCGCAATCACCTTAGTAGGAACCACGTCCCGACGTAGTCTGCACAAGCCACCTTTAGTAAGATATTTGTCTGTGTCATTAAAATGTACAGAACATATTTTTGTCCTCCTAGACGGCTTCCACCAGCTTTCATTTCGATTAAGCCTAATTTTTTCAATCCAACGTGCGGCAATAATCGGATTAGAAGGAAATCTTGAACGAGAAAAACAAGTAATTCAATTCGTATCACAGAATATCACAAAATAGAACAAGTACTTACTATAACAATTTAGGGGGAAAAATTTCGTTATAATGGCAACATTTTCATGTAATGTCGTTAGAAAATAATTTAATATTTTAGTGAATGTTTTACGTAAAACAACAAGTCAAAACATATTACTTACACGTGGAATGTTATTTTATAGTGTTTATTTTCTTGGTCTGAAGTGTTGTGGTGGCACCCATTAACAATACAAATCGTCATAATCAATAAAAATCCGGGAGCTGTTGACGCTGTGTGACGTGATTGCGACTGACAGGCGGCGATCGCCGAGTACACCAGAATGGTGTAGTTTAAGTCTGACGGTTTTGGTGCGCGGACTAGGTTTCTATGTGTTATTATTCTAAGCTGCCAACCCAATAGTTTGATGGGAAAAAAAAATTCAACCTAACATTTGCATATTAGATTAGTATGCAATTTGTCTAATAATTAAACAAGCAATTTGCATTTCTTTAGTACAAAGTTATTTTATTTTTTAATTAATTATACCTATACCTACTGGACTGATTTTTTTTAGCCTAACTATTCGCCGTATATTACTTAGCATATAAAATTTGATATAAAATACGTTTTATCGAATAAACAGCCCGGTGGAAATCTTCTTCTATTCGGATCTCCTACTAAGTACAACAATTTTCTAGATGCCTCAATTTTAAAGTCAAATATATTTTTTGAAGTCAACGCTATCTGGTAATATCTCAATAAAACGAATAGGTAGGCTGCCAGCGTCATAGTAGTGGTGGCTCAGATACGCCATCTACTGGTGTGACTACGGAACTAAAATTGCCTACAGAATTGCCTACTTTAGGACGGCACGCTTTTGCTGTATGGGATTGGGTATCTGTACTTGTATTCTTTTATCTGTGCATAAACTAAGTAGTCAGCGTTCTTGTTCTCCTCCCTCTCTTTATATAGTTCATATAGCCTATTTCTACTTCTATGAATGCCTACAGTAGCCCATTCACTAAACTTAGTTTTTGACCCAGAAATAGTTTTCATCTTGAAATTATTATTAAATTGATGAAGAATTACACCAAACAAATCATTATAAATACCTACTATTAGAATCATTATGTGTAAAGGATAACCCACAAAGGTTACTCTGAACTTCATTTTTGGTTTATTTATATATAGTGCTAATATACACGTTTTATGTGTAACTGAGCATTGGCTTAAAGGTAATGAGAGCATTTTTAATTTTAATAATCATAACATAGTCAGCATGTTTGCTAGGGAATCTTGTCGGGGGGGATCCTTAATAATTGTCGAAAATAATATTAAATGTAAGAAGCGTAAAGATATTGTTATGAAGTCCATCGAACGGCACATTGAAATTGCGTGTATTGAAATGCACCCATTAATTATTGTTTGCGTATACAGACCCCCTTCAGCGGATTACAAAGTATTTGAAGGGTGTTTTAGAGAATGTTCTTGGTTCTATTTTTAATAGTAACTAGTGTATAATTGTGTATGGAGATTTTAACGTTAATCTACTCGACAAATGTCCTATGTCTAATAACTGAGTCTGTTCTTTGAGCCTACCAGAATCACAGTAGGTAGTCAACGTGTATTGATAATATATTGAGTGATTATGACCCTATTAAGAAAGCTATAATTAATATGTTAAGTTCGGACCACTGCGGTCAACATGCTTCTTTTAAGGGAAAGACTGATAATGCTCCTCAAGATTTTATATTCAGGCCAATTACTAAGACTCGAAGATTGGACTCGTTTAATGATAAGGTCACGAAACAATTACATTATATGACGTGTACTCGGGATGACCCGGATAGCTTATATTCTACATTATTTAATTGTATTGTCAAGGAATTTGATGCCTGCTTTAGTTTGAGAAAGGTATCAGCAAGGTACGAGATTTAGTGATTGGGCTACACCAGAAATTCACGCAAATAGGTATAAATTGTATGAGTTATATGGTACAAGAGCTATCGATCATAGGCCAGAGTTTCTAGATTACGTCAAAAACTACTTTGAAGAATTCAAACAGACTTGTGCCGCCGCGAAGGCAGAATATTTTTCTAACAAAATCCGTAACTCGGATAACAAAGTTAAAACTGTTTGGAATGTAACTAATACTGAAGCAGGTAGAACTAGAGTTAGACCCGCACTACAGCCTGCAAGTTGAAGGTACCGTAGTGAACTCGGACCTAGATGTAGCTAAAGAGTATGAGCGGTTCTTTACAAATATACCGTTTGATATCACTAAATCATTACGATCATCTCCTGAAAAAGCTGAAATATTATTAAGATCAAGTTTGAAGGAATGCACAGCTGATTTTAACTTTTAACATGTCTCTCCAAAAATTGTTATTAAACCTTTTGAGTCACTTAACCCAAAAAAGACTGAAGATCTCTGGCGCCTCTCCGTCACAGTACTACAGTCCATCTCAGAGTTAACTGCACCATATCTAGCTGCTCTAGTTAACAAGTGTGTCGATATTGGAGTGTTTCCCGATCTGATGAGACACAGTAAAATTATACCCTTGCTTCAAATCAGGGGCAAGAACAGACCTCACAAATTTTAGACCAATTTCGGTACTGCCAGCACTGAGTAAAATTATTGAAAAAATAATTCATAACCAAATTTCCTCACATTTTAGTAAGAATAAGTTGCTTCATAGTAGTCAATTTGGGTTTGACAAGGGACGGTCAACTACAGATGCCAGTTCAACCTTAATTAAATATGTCTTTGATGCCTGGGAAGAATCACTAGATGTAATTGGAGTATTTTGTGATTTATCCAAGGCGTTTGACTGTGTTGATCACGTTACGTTAGTGCGGAAGCTGAGCTACTACGGTATCAAAAACGGTGCCCTTGATCTTATAATTTCTTACCTCGCTCACCGAACTCAGCGGGTCGACATAAATAGAACGCAATCCCCTGGATCAGCTGTTGCTATGGGAGTGCCTCAAGGCTCACTTCTGATATATGAAATAGTCCTGTTTGCGCATGACACTTTACTTTTATTTAAAGTAGATAGAAAGCAGGCAAATTTTAATGACCTTAATGATACGTTGTCAACAACCTACTTTTAAATGTCAAGAAAACCAAGTGCATGAAACTTTCTCTATCAAATATGAAATTAGTTATTAGGAATAGTATAGGACTAAAGGATGAGACAATGGGATTCGAAGTTAAAGCAGTATTACTTTAGACTCAAAACTGTGAATGGAATGCGCATATCGACACCCACCACCCACCCGTGCGGTTAAACTTGTTCAAAGCGCATCCGCCAACTTACAGACGTCGAGACAGCAAGACTGGTGTATTATAGTTATTTTCATAGTATTATGAGTTACGGGATTTAGCTGCGGGGAAAAGCGGCTGACATTCAGGCCATCTTTGTATTACCAAAGCGGGCTATACGTTTTATTTATCAGCTGGGTTCACGGGTCTCACTCAGAGATAAATTAAGGAAATTAATATTCTTACTGTCGCGTCGCAGTACTCGTATTACGTTGAAAATATATGTATGTTCGCAAACACATACATTACTTCAGGCATAAACGTTGTAACGAGGTTGTTACAACCTCCTTTTTTACGTTGCTGGCCACTCCTTCATTTCGTTTTAATCTTTCTAAATTCAAAATTGTTTATTTTTTATATCGATCGAGGAGATCATTCTGAGATTATCTTTCTGACGAGACACGGGTCCCGTATCTCCCTATTTCAATACGTTTAATTTTTTTTTTTATATTAAAATAATTCTGTTACAATTCCATCTATTTACATAATATAATATTTTGAAGAATTGCGAGTTATTTAAGTCTCCCAGATAGGTACTTACCATCCTACCGTCAGAAATGGCTCTCCGGTAACGAAGAATCGAACTCATTTTTCCATATACACGACAAACCAGCAACCAAAAATCTCCAGAACCAGTCAGATCAATTAACCAGAAACAACATCAGCAGCAGTAACAACAACAGAAGCAGCACCGCCAGCAGCAGCAACTCTAACAACAACAGCAACAAATAACAACACCGACAGCAGTAACAGCGGCAACAGTGAATAACATCAAGACCAAGACGATATTAGACAAATCCAGTGATAATTTTGTGTTTTGTGTTATTGTAATAATTAACAATTATACCCTACCTACCTTAGCATTGAACAAAAACAAAATTTATCCTCCCGTCCCATTAATCCATTACGTCATCCCTACATTTTCAGTGTGTGTGAGAGTTGAATAGGTAAGTGAGTGTTGATTGCGTAACTTTTCTTTTTCAGGACTATATAATTTATCTTTCAACACCCATAATTCAATCACGACACTAAACAAAACTCTAACAGTACACAATTCAAAAATAAATCACCCCATATTCAGACAGATATACAATCCCGGTTCCATTGGAACTAGCATAACCAGAAGCATACACTTGTGTTAATCTCTATCGAGACACTAGTGCTCTGTGACTGGTAACACTTACGGCAGTACCGCAGGAGCATATCCTCGGTGTATCCATCACCAACACTTGTCTTGAAGGTGACTTTCCTAGGGCAATTAATGCCGCACATCTAGAGGTCACTGGATTTTCAAGGTTGGCCAATCTCTAACATGCATTACTCAGATTATAAATAAATAGTATAAACACTTTATTAATATATTTATTATAAAATAACATTCAAACCTTAAAAATGAACCCACTTTTATTAAACAAACCAGAGCTTATTTACGAATTAAAACTACGTGGCTCACATTCACGACTTCTTCAACTGCTGACGAACTTCGTCGACAGTTATCTTCAATCCTTGAAACCAGCCCCTCAGAATCCCTTTCACAAAGCCCTTATTCTCCAGAGCAAGATATCGACGAGATTGAACGCAGTCTGTCTTTAATTTCTTCTCGAATTGCCACATTACATCTAAGCAATTCTCATCGCGAGAAATGTAAAACTTACTTGATTCATTTACAACATCGAATAGATCGAGTTGATATTACAACCGAATGCACTAAAAATACATTAGATGCATTTTAAAATATTACAGATATATTTGTCCAATGTCGAAAAGATTTTGACAATAAAACGTCAAATCTATCCTCTTCTTACCAGTCAGCAGTCTCTGTACATCCATTATCAGATTTAGACCTCCTTTCTCAAAAATTGACCAATTTAGTAGAAGATAGACCAAAAGACATCAAACGATTTAATTATACAGGCCAAACTTGTCCAAGAGATTTTATCCAAAAAGTCGAGGAATTTGCGATTACTCGCAACATAGATAACAAACGCCTTTATAATTATATCTATGACATTCTTCAAAATACTGCATTAGACTGGTTTCGTACAAAAAAAGATCAAATACCTGATTGGACAACTTTTAAACAAAATTTGATAAATGACTTCGAAATTTACGACTATGACTACAAATTAAAGAAAACTATTGACGGCCGAAAACAGTATCAAAATGAGAGAATCATAAATTATTTTACAGCTATCAAAACTCTTTTCTCAAAATTACAAAATCAACTATCCGAACAAGAAAAAATTGCCATTTTAAGACGAAATATCAATCCGATTTACAGCTGTCGTTTACTTCCAGCTGACTTAGTAGATATGTCAACATTCCTAAAGTCATGTAAGTGGTATGAAAATTGCATTAATATGCAAAATAATGAAGATCATTGCAAAAACTATTTCGAAACTAAACAAACAAATAACAAGGTAATTCATGATTCTCAAAACGCACCCTCGACTTCTAGTACAAACACTATTTTCAAACCTACAATACCAGAGTTTCCTTATAATAAATACCCTTCCACTTCTTCATCACCAATATATTCCTTATCTACCCGTAACCCAAACTCTGTTGTTGCACGATTCTCCTGCCCACGTTGTAGAACTGATAGTCATAACTTGGAGAATTGTACGTCAACAGCCATAGTTTGTTTCCGTTGTGGTAAAAAAGGTACAACTTTTCCAAAGTGTACAAAATGTAATCCTACTCAATCTTGTATATTAAATCAAAAAAACTAGTAACAGAGAAAAGTATTTCAATAAAAACAACCGAATCAGAATGGAAATTATGGCTTCAGAAACTTGAACTTTTTATGCAATCTTATAATACAACTTTGTCAGCTATTAACCAATCAAACTCACAGACACAAATAAATTACGAACGCCCTTACATTAAAGTACAATCAAATAATCTTACTTTATACGGATTGTTGGACAGTGGTAGTGCTTTTACTATTTTAGGTAACAATTCCCATAAAGAATTATTACGTCATGGTCTAAAACTAAACAATAAACAGACCATTTCTGGTTCAGTAGCCAATGGACATCCCATCCATTCAATAGGAACCATTCAATTACCTATAAATTTCAAAAACCAAGTTCATATTATTACTACTCATGTTATACCGTCGATTAACGAAAATGTTATTTTAGGCATTGACTTTTGGAAATTATTTAACTTAGCTCCTGACATATTAGAAACAATAAACTTTAATTTGACACATCCAAAGACCTTACTCATTGACTCAGACAAAAAACAAATAATACATTACGAGACAATGACCGAGACTCAAAGACTGATTTCAGATTCTATTATAAACCAATTTCGTAACATTTCTACCGAAATTCAACCATCCCCCAATTAAACAACGTTGTTATCGCCTCTCTCCTGAGAAACAAAAAGCATTATGTACAGAAGTAGATAACATGTTAAAACTAGACGTTATCGAACCCTGTGCCAGCCCTTGGTTGAACCCAGTTGTCATAACACCAAAAAAAGACGGAACTTGGCGTTTCTGTATTGATAGCCGTAAACTCAATTCTATTACTAAAAAAGACGCATACAAATTACCATTTATAAATGACATTATTGACAACCTTAAAAATGCAAAATTTCTCTCATCCATTGATATTGCAAAAGCCTTTTGGGAAGTTCCTCTTCGTCTTGAAGACCGTCCAAAGACTGCATTTTATGTACCAGGTCGCGGTATCTTTCAGTTTAAGGTTATGCCATTCGGCTTAACTAATGCCCCAGCTACCCAACAACGATTCATGGACTCTCTCTTTGTCCCTGAAAACCTTGATAACTCAGTATTTTCCTACTTAGACGATATTATCGTTATAAGCAGTACTTTTGAAGAACACATCTCCCTTCTTAACAAAGTCATAAATAAATTAAAAGGCGCAAACATTACTGTAAATTTTCCAAAATGTTCTTTCTTTAGAAAAGAACTAAAATATTTAGGTTACATCATTAACGAACAAGGTCTTCAAACAGACCCTGATAGTTAAAGCTATTTTAGACATCCCATCCCCAACTTCCCCACGTGAAGTTAAGAAATTCCTTGGAACAGCTAGTTGGTATCGTCGTTTTATTCCAAACTTCAGCTCAATAGTAGCTCCTCTAAATAAGCTCACTTCCACTTCAAAGAAATCACCTCCTTTCAAATGGAACTCTGAAGCTAATAAAGCCTTCAACTTTATTAAAGAAGCTTTAGTCTCCACTCCAATTCTAGCTTGTCCTGACTACTCCAAACCTTTTGCTGTCCATGCTGACGCGTCCGGATACGGAATCGGCAGTATGCTCACGCAGGAGCTAGATGGCGTTGAAAGACCCATAGCTTATATGAGTAAATCTCTAACCAATGCACAAAAAAACTATTCTATTACAGAGAGAGAACTCTTGAGCGTTATCTTATCACTTGAACATTGGCGTTGTTACCTGGACAATGGTCAAAAGTTCACCATATATACTGATCACTCAGCTCTTCAGTGGTTTCTTCACCTCGATAATCCAACTGGACGTTTATTTAGCCAGATGGAGTATTCGGTTATCAACATTTAACTTTGAAATAAAACATAAACGGGGTAAAGACCATTTAATTCCTGACACCCTATCAAGATCAGTTCCAATAAGTTCTATAACTTATTCAAGTTCTCATACAGATGACCCATGGTATATATCTCTTTACTCGAGCTGTAGTTCAAATCCCACCTCCACCCCAGATTATATTATCGTTAATAACAAACTATATAAATACTCCCGTTCTAACACCCCTTTGAGATCAGAATATAATTGGAAACAAGGGCTACGCTCACAATAGCGAAGAATACGTCTTGCCCACGCGGTAAACCTTTGAATTGTATTTGTTTTTATCAATCATGATACTTTTAATAATGACATGTAATGTAAACTTTTACTGTATTTTTTCCTGAAATTAATACATTTGTAATCTATAGTCTCAGTTGTCCACGTACCTACAGCAAGGGGCTTTGCCCTACTCGCTATGCAACCGCAATTCTACTACATAACCAGCAGTACCGCCACGTACATACGCTCTAACTAATTATGTTACGGCTTTGCCTTATAACTATATGGATGTATTATATGTATGTCAAGTTGTCTTTTCCACTATAAATCGTGACAATGTTATGTGACTAAGTAATACAATAAACATCATTGTACCCTTGCCCTCTAAGTGAGATTGGAAAGATGTGGTTGCAGCTTGCAGCACTCACTTCCCTGAACATATGTCTTAATTTTGAGCTGAAGAGAGATTTTAATAGCCCTTTTTTAAAATTCAACTCATGTGATTAATTGACACCTTTTATATTAATATAAATTTCCTGTAATAAATTCACAAGACTGAAAAGGGAACTCGTACCCAAAAATACCTATATACTTTGACCGCTTGGTATAATTTCAACGCACTTGTGTTACTACAGGGCAATGAAAATGGCCCCTTCCCATTTAAGTCTCATAAAGACTTTGTGCGAGATCTATAGTTAGTCACAGCTTCCCGTCAAGCGTTCGTGTAGGCGTTGAACGAAAAAGACATGAAAAACAAAGTCTTTGATGGACCACCGCGTAGGAAGAATAACTCTTCTCGCAAACACCCGGCGACGCACATTCTGGGTACTAAGCATTGCTTGATGATGCTCAGACCATTTCATTGGTAAAATTACTCGCCTCAAAACGTTATTTTTTTACCCATGACAGTACGGAGACGCATTTGGGGTGAGGGGATTTTTGTTTGTGCAAAGCAATGTTGCCATTTATCTCCAAAAGTACTAGTCCGATTTTGATGCAGTTTTCAGTGATGGGTTCGGGTTTGACTGGTTCATGTTCTAAGATACGTCTCACGGTGACAAGTCAACAGGGGGCGCTGCAGTAAATTTGTTTCCGTTTTTGATGCGGTTATCAGTGATGGGTTTGTGGTTGATTAGTGAGGGTTCTTAAATAGGTGTTACGGTAGTAACTCACTAGGGGATGCTGCAATAATATAATTTATATAAACTGCTACATATTATAAAAACTCGATAGAACTGTATAGGTAATTCTGTAAAGAATAGTGATGTAGAAACTCTAAAAACTGTAAAGAAAAATTAAAAAAGAAAATGTTAAACCCACGACGTCCACGGCTTAAGCGCATTATATGTATGTGGGTGGAGCAGAAGACGAACGCAACTTTGCGGACTTTCTTCTGCTTCCAGTACCTCTTCAATCGTGAAGGTTGGCCGTCAGCTTCTTGTACTTGTCCCTTTCTACAGCCAGCCGGAACAGCTGTTCGACGGAAGCAATACCGGTCCACTCCCGGATGTTTTGCAGCCAGCCACAATTTCTTCCTTCGCCCAGCGTGTCTCTTTCCCTCCACTTAGCTCAGCATTATCACCAGCAGCATCGTGTATCTGTCGTTCTTAAGCACGTGATCGAGATGCTCTATCTTGCGCATTTTGATAGATGGCAGCATTTTCCGGGACATATTTTATAAACACGCTGGAGCACGGTTTCGTTCCTGACCTTCTGTGTCCAACAAATTCGCAACATGTGACGGTAGCACCACATCTCAAAATCCTGTAGGCGTCTTGAAGTGTCTTCGTCCACGTTTCGCAGCCGTTAATGACGACATGCCAGATTTTACACAGGAGTAGCCTGACTCGGAGCTTTATGTTTAGTTGACGGCAGCACAGAACTTTCCTCATATTACTAAAAGAGGCTGAACTTGTATCCGGGTCTTAACTTCTTGCGCGAATTCCCATGCCTCATTTAACCAAGCCACCAAATACTTGGACAGATATTATTTGGTTTTTTATTAAGTTCATAGGTAGTTTGCCACGTGCATTTCTTCGTGAACCAAATAGGTACGTACAGTCCGTGATCTCTTAGAGATTCGTGTTTCGCGTGAAATCGGACGAAATTGTGTATTAAATAGACAGAGTAAATTACTTTGGTTGACATAACATTTGGCTCTACCGCATTTGAATCGTTAATTTTACTCGCTTTGTAAGGAATAATGTATACAGATATTCCAATTAACAAAAATTACACATCACTGCGTCTAAACGTCCGACTTTAAAACCATCAGGCCATAATTATATTCAACGCACACATAAAGTTTTGTGTGAGGGCTTCGCTGCTCGTGTTCCAGATAACAATTAAACGCTGTGCAAGCGAAAATGTTGATTGTATGAGTTCTTATTTTATTACACCGTAACGCGTCAAACAATAACGGCGCATTCGAGCGCATGCAATAGGAACAGTTCCCACGGAGAAGCACCAGCACATGAAGCTCAGCCTAGTTAGGTATACAGTTATGGAAACCCTTTCAGGTCCAAGCGCATTGCAAAATCCTATGATCCATGTTGTCCTATCACTTAATTGTAATCGAATCACTGCGTTCATCAACTAAACCATTACACAGTATACGCAAACACTTCACGTATCACCATCAAAGTCCAGCAGGTCTCGAGGGGGGCTGGTGTTGCACCACGTCTGTACACAAGTGGTGTACATATAAACCTCGCGACATCTAGCAGTAACTTGAAAGAGCCAGCTATAGAGAGCACCACCAGCATCATCACACAAGAAAATCTGACAGTGCGCTGCATCGTGCTATCGAATTTTCTCCAGTCAGTTGATATACATAAATCTTCCAACTTCAGCTTAAAATGTTAATTGAATACTCCTTATAATGTATTTCATTTATCACACAATAAAAATGAAAACGATTAGTCCATAAAGACAGTAATGTAAGTAAATTGTGCGACGTTTTCCTAGTTCAATAAAAAGCGAAGTTCCCTATTATGCGTTGTGTAACAAAGCTGTGACGTATAGCGCATTGTAAAGATAAAAAAGCTTAACTTTCTCTATCGATAATTTCAGTAATAGTGCCTGAGCAAATGATTCCTGTATAGTTTAGATAGCATATCGGTAAAATGTATGGAAGAACTGCAATCACCCAAATTAAACATAAATAGTAAATTACACGTTCAATTTGGATATTTATTTAGTGTAATGCCTTATTTACAATAAGTTCATACTCATTTCCGAAGCCAACAAATAACCCTTATAGTTACGCCATGTCCGTCTGTCCGTCTGTTCGCGGTTATTCTCAGATATTATTGGTAAATCAAAGCTGTAATTTGACACAGTTAAACAATTAAAATCCACCCTAAGTTATTAAATAAAATTTTGAATTATAGTTTTTCGGGTAGGTTCCGTAAAACATGGTGAGTAGGGATTAAGGGGTTAAAGTACGGACAAAAATGTAAACCAAATGATTTGTTTGCATTATAACATCGAGTGAGGTGTCATTGAATAGCTCTTAAAAAAATATTATGGTAGGTACATATTATTATCACTTTTTGGATTTGAAAAACCAATTATGAAATAGGTATTGAACGCGAAAAGTGTAATTTTCGCAAGAATTGCGTGTCCCCACCGCAAAAAAATATCTTAAAACGAATTGAAAAGGAAAACAATCACGGCAAAATAAGACTTGATAGGTTCTTGAGAAACATGCGAGCAAAGCATTTGCAGCGACTAAAAATCATCTAAAACAGCACCAAACGACTTTAAATTGAAATTTTTGAAGTCAGTTAAAAAGCGAACGATTTCAAACTAAAATAACTCCTCAGCTGTTTACCATCCGTAAGGGGTCTGTTTAAACCCTGAAAAAAAAGACTAAAGGACACTTCCTTTGCTAATGAACGTCCTATGAAAGTGAATGCACTATTCAGATTGTCACAATCGATCGACGACGTGACTCAAGCCAACGCGTCGACTATTAAATTAACTATACGGTTTTTATTGGTAAATTGGTGATATCATTCTGAATTAATTCTGCATCACAATGTATTCCATTTGCGCGTAAAAATACCATTTCCATGTTAGATTTTGTGTATTAGCACAAATTTCATCAAGAAAACCTGGGGAGTATTTCTTTTAGTTCTTACTTACGCTACTTTTGTTTTTAACAATGTTTTTATTCATACTTCCCATTGCTCATTGTTGAAGCCGTGTGCGACGTCAAACACAAAACACAGGCACGATGAGAACTCTCTTTGCTTGACGAATAGTGGAAGCAGAGTTGAGAAAAATCACATTCGCAATAGACATTGCCGTAGATGATACACTGTTCCCAAACATCTATTCACTAACGTCCTTGTATAATAACCCAACATCTTCCTTTGCTCAAGTTACTCAGTTTTTTTATAACTTTCCGTATATTTGTGTGCTGTGCTAGAGTTGCTGTGATCAATGAGCGCTTCGAACATGAAATCTCGCAAGGCACGTCAACAAGGAATCCAACTAAAGACCACCTTAAAACAGCTGCAGGAAGCTAGGACCTTGAAAAACCAGCTAATGAGGGAAATTTGACAGTGAGGAGGAACTGAAGAAACTGATGGACAAGAACACGGTGTTAAGAAGCGATCTTGTGGAGTACAAATTATAAGACGCTCAAGATAAGTTGGAGCAGTTGCAGTTTGTGATTGATACCTTCAACCAGTTCGCTTGTACATATGAAGTGGCATTAAAGCGCATCACATACCTGGAGAAAGAACTTTGCGCAGCAAATGAAGACCTAAATTATTTAAGGAAAGAACGTCAGTGTTATGATAGTTTAACAACTCAGAACCTGTACCAGGAGCTGGTAGGTAATAACGATAAGGACAGTAAGAAATCATTTTTTTGAAATAGCAATAATAAATTGAATAAATATGTTAAAATTAATAATTATGCTAAGCGTACACAGAAATTTATAAAAAGACAAAAAAATTATAAATATTGTAATGAATATGCATTGTAAATATTGTAATGAAAATATAGATTCCACTAGGATATATATATATATATATATATAAGGATAACTTCGACACTGACTCGCTTTAATAAATGCAACATTTCTCTAAAACTAAACATATTAGGGCATGCTTTATATCATTTTCGGATAAAGTAAGGACGAGAACACTTATCTAGTTTTCATAAATATGTTATTTATTATGTAAGTCTGTTGACACAGGGGACATACAAATATATATTAATTGTGGGGGTTTAGTCCACTTTCACAACTAAGATTTCATAACTGGTTATGAATAAGGATTTTTTTCACTGTTTCATAACCAGTTATGAAACAAGACTTTTTTTTCCATTTTCATAACCAGAAACTAGGTAGGTTTAGGTTATGTTAGTTTTGCAGCAGGCCCGGAGGGCCAAACCACCCAGAAATAGGAGCTCCGCGTTAGCGGAGCTCCGTCGACACTGTCCAATTGATATGAAATAAGAGTCGTATAAGAGTGGTACCTAGTTTCTGGTTATGAAAATGGAAAAAAAGTCTTGTTTCATAACTGGTTATGAAACAGTGAAAAAAAATCCTTATTCATAACCAGTTATGAAACCTTGGTTATGAACGTGGAAAAAGGGATTGTGGGTCAGGGTGATCGGAATGCATGATCGTCCATGAATTAGTGTTTACTACTCTGGTACGAAAGTACTGGGAATGGGCCAATAGTGCACAAAATGTTTGTTATTCTTCCAAATTTATTTTACCGCCGTCAAAGAATGTTCCTTCAGAAATGATACATCTACTACGTCACCGGATAATCGAATCATCGAAACAATTTTCAAACGCTTTATCCGCAATTGCGTTCAGTCCTCGCCGCAAATTCTCTTTTATGTCTTATACCGAATGAAAACGGGTGCCACGAAGTGGTAATTTGAGTTCAGGTAAAAGGAAGTCGTTTGGAGCCATATCTGTTGAATAAGGTCGATGGTATTTATCTAGTTATTGGTAAAAAATTCGTTCACAACGATGGCCTTGTGCGAAGGTGCATTAGCGTAGTGCAAAATCCAAGATTTTATTTTCACAGACCTGGCCTTTTTCGTCGATTCGTACGATTTGACTCGTGAGACACAAAGTTAAGCGGCTATCTTTCTCTAACTTGAATGAGGATTTTCAGTCGCTATTTCCTTCACTTTTGCGATTTTAACTTCTGTTGACGCCGTTGATGACTTACCAGACCGACGCAAAGCTTCCATCACACCTCGACCGCTTTTGAACGCATTGTACCATCATCATCATCATCATGGTAGCCTTTTGGTGATCCAATCTTGGATGTAGGCCTCTTCCCTCTTCTTCCACTCTTGGCGATCTTGTGCCCGTCTCATCCAGTCCTGACCTCCGTGCCGCCGAATGTCGTCCACCCAGCGCTGCGGTGGTCTACCGCGCCCTCTAGTATCGGCTCTGGGTCTCCATTCAAGGACTCGTCTTGTCCAGCGACTCTCGTCCATTCTCGCAATGTGTCCCGCCCATGCCCACTTTTTCTTTGCTATAACAGCCATGACGTCATTTACTTTGGTCTTACTTCGGATCCATTCGTTTCGCTTCCGATCTCGGAGGGTGATCCCGAGCATCGCTCTCTCCATACCCCTCTGCGCGACTCGGAACTTCTCGGCGGACTTCTGCGTAAGAGTCATAGTCTCTGTACCGTAGGTAAGCACGGGCATGACACACTGCTCAAAGACCTTCACTTTGGGGGCAGGGATATTTTGCCACGCAAAATCTGCTTATTGGCGCCGAACGCAGCCCACCCCTGCGCAATCCGTCTTTCCACTTCCGCTACCTGGTTCTCAAATCCTAGTGTAACCTTATGCCCCAAATATATATACTCGGTCACCTTCTCCACTGGAAGCTGATAGTCTGTGACTTCGGAAATGTTGGTCATAATCTTGGTTTTCCCAGTGTTCATTTTAAGACCAGTCTTCTCGGATTCCACTCTCAAGTCCTCCAGCATTTCCCCAATGCTCTCTGAAATCAGAACTAGGTCATCAGCAAACCTCAGATTTGTAAGTCTCTCTCCATCAATCATCAGCCCTTTCCCTGCCCATTGCATCTGTTGGAATACACTCTCTAGTGCAAGGGTAAACAGCTTCGGTGATATTGTGTCCCCTTGTCTGACACCTCTCTCTAAATGAAACTTGTTGATTTTCTTGTGGAGACACAGGCAGTTGCATTCTGATGGAGGTGGTTGAGAATTTGAATGTACCGTTCATCGATACGGCATTTAAATAGAGCCTGCTCTATGGCCCCCCACTCTATGGAGTCAAACGCTTTCTCGTAGTCAATGAAAACTAGGATAAGTGGTTTCCTGTACTCATTACATTTCTTCACGACTGTTTTGAGAGTTTGGAGGTGGTCGTTGGTGCTGAAGCCTGAGCGAAAGCCTGCCTATTCTCTCGGTAGAAAGAATTCTAGCTTCCTGTCAAGTCTATTAACTAGAACCCGAGAGAAGAGCTTGTAGACGTGTGTCAGCAGACTTATGGGTCTGTAATTTTCCAGCTTCTTAATGTCCCCTTTTTTGTGGATCAGGGTGATTACTGCGTTGTGCCATGTTGTAGGTATTGTACCACGCATACTTTATTATAGTTATTTTCATAGAGTTATGTCGTACGGTATTCTGGTTTGGGGAAAACTGCTGACATACAGACTATATCCGTGTTACAAAAAAGAGCCATTCGTTCTATATACAGGGTTATAGGTAAGTCGACCTATTCCCGTTAGGAGGTGATAGGAGTGACTATTTGCGATAATTTTGACACCCATATGCATTATGCAAAAGTGAACCATTTTTGAGTTATCGCGTTTGTTAGTTTTTTTTTTAAATTAGTCGGAAATTAAACTTGAAATATTTATTACAAAAAAAGTATCAATTCAAATCTTTTTCTTCTTCTGATTTACAAAACCGATTAAATACTGGTTATTTCTCAATATTAAAACAATAATTATCGGTCCAAATTTGAAAAAGCGAGAAGGAACACGAATTTTTTTCAATATTTTTTGCGATTGCTTTCAACTAAAATGCCTTAAAAACAAAAAAAATGTTATGAAACTTGGCTTGCAGATTATTTTAAAAACTTAACTGTTTTCTTAGCTCTCCAAAAACGCATAACAAGTAGAAAATTATTTCAAAAAAACCTGATAAAATTATCATCACAAAGGAAGCGGGCGGAAACAAAAGTCACAAATGCAACTTCAAAAATTAAAATTAAAAAACATACCAAATTTAAATAATACATTTTTTATTTGCTTTTGTACAAGATGAATTTTTTGTTCCTATGCAAAATTAAAAAGAAAATTAAAATAATATATATATATAAAAAATATATAATGTTGTTATTTGTGTTTACGAGTATAACAGTTAGTTTTGATAGATTTAGTTAGTTAATTTAAGTTATGTTCGGACGTGACTTCCTTGTTGCTTCCTTTGTGATCATTTTTTTCCAGCAATCTTTAACAAAACTCATTTTAGTTTTAATAGCTCGTTAGAAAGCTGGAAAAACGTCAATGTTTTATGTGTAATCTGCACGCCAAATATATTGGTTTTTTTTTTTTTTGTTTTCGTGTAATTTATGTTGGAGTTTGATAAAAAAACATGTATTTTTTAGTTTTCGGCCTCGCATTCTCAAACGTGTGCAGATAATATTTTTTTTAATTTTGCATAGGAACAAAAAATTCATCTTGTACAAAAGCAAATAAAAAATGTATTATTTATATTTGGTATGTTTTTAATTTTAATTTTTGAAGTTGCTTTTGCGACTTTTGTTTCCGCCCGCTTCCTTTGTGATGATTATTTTTTCAGATTTTTTTAAAAGAATTTTTTACTTGTTATGCGTTTTTGGAGAGCTAAGAAAACAGTTAAGTTTTGAAAATAATCTGCAAGCCAAGTTTCATAACATTTTTTTTGTTTTTAAGGCATTTTAGTGGAAAGAAATCGCAAAAAATATTGAAAAAATTCGTTTTCCTTCTCGCTTTTTCAAATTTGGACCGATAATTATTGTTTTAATATTAAGAAATAACCTGTATTTAATCGGTTTTGTAAATCAGAAGAAAAAAAAAGATTTAAATTGATACTTTTTTTGTAATAAATATTTCAAGTTTAATTTCCGACTAATTTAAAAAAAAAAACTAATAAACGCGATAACTCAAAAATGGTTCACTTTTGCATAATGCATATGGGGGTCAAAATTATCGCAAATAGTCATCCCTATCACCTCCTAACGGGAATAGGTCGACTTACCAATAACCCTGTATAACCTTAACTCCCGTGATTCCTTAAGATTACTATTTAAAGAAATTAGTATCTTGACAGTAGCGTCACAATTTATTTACGAGAATACTATTTATGTCATTAAAAATCAAGACTCTTTTGTTAAGAATTGTGATTTACATAATTTGAATACAAGAAAATAAAATAAAATATCTAAAAAAAACGTGTTTGTACGGTTTATAAATCAATTGTATGTCAATGCATTCATTTCTATAATAAATTACCTGACGCAGTTTTAAAGTTACCATTTCCAGTACTTAAAAGTTACTTGAAAAAGTCGTTGATGTCTAAAGCTTCGAGGTCGAGGACTCTCTGTCATATAAAAACGCTTGGCCGAAACTAAACTAAACACCTAAATATATTAATAATAAAGTAGTCATAAAAAAATATGTAAATATTGTATATTATCTAGGGGAAACAGTTTCTGTAGGAGAATGTATCGTTACTTTGTATGTGGTTGTCTTGCACTGTCATAGGTAAGTATAATTTTATATATATATTTATTACTACTACTTATTACTACTATGAAAATTCCGAGTTTTGACACATTTTCCTGCTCAAACTACGCTTGAATATATATACTTTTTTATTTTATGTTAGATTCATTGTTTTATATAATGCTAGGTTAAGCTTTATAATTGTATAGTAATTTAAAAAACGACTCACTGTTGAGTTTCTTGCGGCGTTTCTTCTCAGCAGTGGTCTCTTGCGAGGCGCTAAAAGTCTTCGTGTGGCCTACTTACTGTACTTACTGAATACACATATTTTATATTATATCTTTATCTTACCATAAGCACGTGTTTTTGATTCACCGTAAGCCTTCTGCAACATTTTCAGTGAATCCGAACACGAAATTCTATATGCGATGAAAATTTTGAGACAAACTGTTCGATTTTTTTGTCCATTATGAAGTCCGCGACACACGCTAGATATGGTCCAACAAAAAACAGCACTGTATTTGAACTAAATGACAGAATGAAACTCAAACTCTGCGCCAAAATGGAAAAGTTGTGCCAAAGCAGCAAAAAAAAAATGGAACCATAAACAAATTATCAATTCCCGATACTTTTTTGACAGAACGTATGTACCTAGTTTGAAATGGTTCTCCTATTTGCAGCCTGAATTTGTTTAACCCCTTTTTACACTACCACTAACTTCATTAGACCTAAAACCCGATATTTTATTGTTCCTAATTATTCATTAGCCCTAAATTGAACATCCCAAATTTACGTGATACCTTTTTTATGCCCAATTTTTCATAGCCCTATTTTTGCTTATCCGATTCCTCTCTACACCGAATATTTACTGTACCTTACATATATGTTTAAAACGTAACGTTTATTTTATCTAATTACATATGTTCCTAAAAGCGTTATTACTGTCGACGCTGCGCTGAGTTCCTAATCCAACTCGCGCGCAACTCTACCCTAACCTAACCTATGTGGGTAAAAGTTTAGTATTTTTATTTATATTTCGTACAAACAATGATTAGTTCTGGTAGTAATGAAAACTTATGACCATTAGGCCTATTGATCATTAGGAATAATTATTATTAGTTATAGGTAATATTAGAGCATTAATGTTTAGTTCAAGTAAATATTAGGGTGCATAACTTTAGCTCTAGTAATCAATTAGGACATACCAGTTTAGCGGTCATGACATTAGGGCTAATGAAAATTATATCAAACGTTGATATGCCTAATGAAATTAACTTTTAAGATATTCACCCTAGTGGAGATGATTTTTTTTTTTTAGGAAAGGTAACACAATTTAAATTTGTTTTATATATAACAAGATCCACTGCACAGACAGAGGTCTAAAACCGTAGGGTTTAGGTACTGTTTTAAACACAGTTAGTTAGTATTCAGTACCTAAAACCTAGATCACCCTGAACCACGCTTAATTTTTTTTTTATCTTCCGTGTTTCAACATATTTATATGTTAACTATATATTTATGAACACCAGATAAGTGTGGCTTTACAACTATATGTTTTGTTTTTAGATTTTCTTTTAAATATACAATAGGTAATTAGAAAATAATCAAATTGCATTTTTTATCAACTTTTTTTTTGTTTGTTTTTAACTACAACTAAAAAATGCATTGTTTATGTTAGAAAAGTAGATTCCTCGTCCTAAATTTATCCGAAAATGATATAACGCATGCCCTAATATGTGGTTTCAGAGAAATGCTGCTACAATTAAAGCGTGGCAGAATCAAACTTTCGCCCCCTCCCGCAACTAAATGGGCGGTGTCTACTCAAAACCAGCTAATAATCACCTGTGCCAAGTTTCTGCGCATATAACAAAGTGCAATGTGTCGTGTCCTAGCTAAATAGTAGATTGTGTCACAAGGGAGCAAAATGACATATTTAAGGCGAGGGCGTACATTGAATCCTGAACGAAGCGAAGGATTCTAAAATAGAATCCTGAGCGTAGTGAGGGATTCAAGTGTTAACGCCCAAGGTGGAAATAATTTTGCTACCGTGTGACACATACTGCTTTTCACATCACCTATGAGGAAAATAAAAGATCTTAGTGATGAAAGAAATTTAATTATTCACACATTCTAGAAATGCTGAAATTATCAAATTTAACAACAACAGGAAATTATCGCACTTAACAACAATTATCAAATTTGGCAACAAAATGTCCTTGAACAGAAAAGTGCCACTTTGATCCCTCCTAGCAGGGAAGAAAAGTCTCCTTTCCGAGTAGGTGATAAGAAAAATACATTTTTGAAAATCGACCGTTTTTTGGTGCTGATATCTAGACAACGATTAAAAATAGGTAAAAAATGAATAGCATTTAAGTTGTAGACAATTTTATCAGCTTTAACAATGCAATACAACACAATTTCCTTTGACGCAACGTTTTCAAGATGTAAACAAAAAAAACAAAAGACGGAACTTTCTTTGTGCCCCTCCCTAGGGCTCACCTCCGAGGGGTGGGGACTTTTAGCTAGTCCAAACAAAGTTCCGATCTGAAGTCAAATTTTCTGCTTTCGGCTATTCCATCCACAATCTTTCGTTGCCTGGACAATTAATGCTCCCAGCGCGATTGTGACTTTAATTCATTACTTAATCTTGATGAACTGTCCATAGTAGGTATTTAGATAGATTTTTACATAAATTTCCAATAATAATTTATTTATTAATAAGTATACTTAAAGTATTGGTACGTAAAGATCTGATCATCTTATAATAATATCAGTAACTTAGTCCGTGCGACCGCCGAGGAATCTCAAGAAAGTCAGACGTCAGGATTTAATGCAGTGATTTAGTAAATATTACGTGGTATCATGATATAGTCAACTAAGGTGATAAGGCCAACTTTCGTAGGTACTGGGAGAGGAGGAGTACGATGCGATGCGTCTTCTTGACAACACCCGATACCTCGGAGCTCGCGCGCGGGCTACAACGCTACCACTAAGTACCGTAACATTAAAATGTACCTAAATTTATTAGCGTAATTCGCGTAAGTCAAATTACTTTTCTATGAAAGTTGGTAGGTACCAAGGTTTAACCTTTTAAACTCGGTTAAATTAAACTGGTGGTCAACTGACCTTGTGACTTTTGGATTTTAACCATTCTACCAGCGCAATTAGCTATTTAAACTTACACTTAATTATGTTTGTACCACCCTAAATAAAAAAAAACACGGGTAGATTATACTGTTGTCATTTATGCTATTAATTAAGTATAAAGAGCGACTTCTCAATTAATAAGAAACGATCGTCATAACATTGAAACCTAAACGTGCTTCGTCATAGTTACTCTATATAGGTAGGCACCGTTTTCGAGTTCCGGTGGCCATTTGTGGTCTTCATCATCAGTTCCACTTCACCAAATAGTGTTTCGCCAAGAGCAAAGGCATGACTGGCTGTGAAAAATACCCAAATGGCTTTAGGTGTGTCTAAAATATTTTAGGAGGTCCTTCGATTTCTCCAATATCCCATTATCAGATCCTGAAGTGTTTAGCAGGTAGCAAAAACCCATGCCAGGAAATTTGGAAGATAGTTAACGAGGAAGTAGGCACAAAAACCCGTCCAAAGAATATAAACCTCAGAGACCCAACAACGCAAATGATTATTAATGATAAAGATATTCCTGACATGTTTAATTCTCACTTTTTGAACATAGCCTTAAAACACGTCATTGACATTAATCAGTCCCTGAGCCAGAGTTACCTCCGCAGACACCTGCGCGACGCGGACGTGCCCGCGCTCGTCCTGCCCGTCGTCACGAGGGACATGCTGGACCAGGTGCTACAGTCTATGTTCAAAACGCGTAAAACAATTGATACTTATGACATTTCACTTGACATTTTACTATTTATTTGGCCGATTATTAGTGATATTTTAGTTAGATTAGTTATTTATATTTTTGCTACTGGCGTATACCCTGATGTCCTTAAAAATACCAGAGTGTGTCCAGTGTTTAAGGGAAAGGGAGACGAGTGTGACGTCAACAACTACAGGCCGATAACAATAGTCCCTACAATTTCTAAAATAGTAGAGTGGATTTGACTGCATTGTTACTGGTCTGGATGAGAGATACAAGGTGGCGGGTATTTTATGCAACTTGTCTACGGCCTTTGATGTGATCGATCATGGAATGCTTCTGGACAAGTTGCATCACTACGGCATCAGTGATGTCAGCCACTGTCTACTCACATCGTTTCTGTCCGGCCGTCAACAGGCAGTTAATCCAGACTACCGGATTTTTAATAGAGTACATAATGCGTTCACTGAAGGCAGAGTTCTTGGTCAGGGTGTAGGTGGAACAAGTGAAGGAAGACCCACCCGAGGAGATGAAGATAATATTTTGGACCTAGTTGGGGCAGATCCTTCTCTATCCGTGCGTGATATGGCAAATTACCTGGGTTTATCTGTATGGAAAGTGCACGCTACATTAAAAGTCAAAGTGGATGACGTTTGTCAGGGTAGCGTACGGCGTACAAAGCCGCAGCAGCACTGGTGTTGCCTTGACACTCACCATAAATTAAATGCATTTGAGCATATTCACGCTGTGTGTATTGTGTTCTTGATATCGTAAATTAAAAAAAATACGTCAACGATCAATTTACATTATGCAGTGACACCAAAGTTTGACATAAAATGCTGAGAAAACAAAAAGCGATCGAGTGTTTTAAATTTCGAATAAATGGCACTTGAAATTTTAGTGGCCAGTATTGTTATTATTGAAACAAAAAGGTTGCAATGCTTTGCCCAGAACGTATATCGTTTTAAATCAAATGCTTAACAAAATTAGTGGCCAGCCAAATTTTAGCAAAGAAAAGTTTGTCATCATTAGGTACTCTATCTGGAATTCTAGAGCACAAATTTAATATGAAATAATCGACTCAATTGCGGAAAACTGAAGTTATTTTTTTATTCTAATATTTAAATATTGTATTATTGTATTATTGTAATATTATTTTATCATTTTGTATTAATGTTTTGTTGACGATACCAATGTAATTTCATATTTTTTGACATGCAATACAATAGACTATATGTATTGTAACATTACATTGATAAATAAATAAACTAAACTAAACTTAACTAAACTTGACAATGTGACCAACTAGAAATTGTTTTCTTCATACGGTTCCATCGGTCTTTGAGTACCTAATCGAGAAAAATACATTAAAAAATCAGAATTGGGGACCTCCTCCTTTTTTTATTACCTTATCATCATACTGCCACATTAACATGATACTTCACTGATGTACCTTGTACACGGGTTTTGTTTAAAAACACTCTCATCATGCTGGGGCACGTATTGTCAATTCCAGATTCCAGGTGATTCAATCCGCGCATGATCTCACGAGATGACGTCAGCTGACCCTAATTGTGGGAGATGTAAAAATGTGACCAAACCAGCTTTGCTGAGAACGTAAGCTTCAGACAGTATAATAATAACAGTAAGATACCTAATTGTATTTGCATACAAGGATGTAGTAGGTACAAATATAATTGAACTTAATCTTGTTTTAAAAAGTACTGTAAATAAGGTGCTTCAATGGATGGACCTTGTACCCAACTACTAAAAATCAAACGTCAAGTTACATGATTTTACAAGAAATTCCGCATAAACTCGTACCTACCTATTTATACGCAATAGGTGCAATTCTAATGAATTACAAAGTCGCAATGGTGATAGTGAAATTGTATTTAATCAAGCAACCATTTAATAACATTAATTACGTACAATAATTGTATTAAAAACTAGCTGAACTGCGTCTGCGCAGATAAATAAAACATAGCCTATGTTCGTCAGGGATAATATAGGATTCTAATGGTGAATCTTTCAAATCGGTCCTGTAGTTTCGAAGCCTATTCAATGCAAACAAACAAACAAACAATCAAATCTTTCCTATTTATTTGATTACTAGCTGTTCCCGTGCCCACTTCGTTGAGCATTAAACTAAATTTTCAAGATCGGTTCATTAGATCCAGAGATTAACCCTGACAAGGTCACTAACATTACCTCTTTATAATATTAGTAAAGATAAGTGTAGACCTTTAAATAAGTTAAAGTAACTTTGGAACGTGTAAAGTAGGTACCTTGTTTTTTACTTGTTACACGGTTTATATTTCGGAAGACAGCAAGTCATAACATAACGAATTATGTAACATAGACATATTGGAAATTTATAGACTTGCACAGTTAAAGGTGCGGCAGAGACCGGTGCGCGGCGCCCGCGCCGATCGCGTGCTGCACACCTGCTTGCATGCGAATATAATATTCTTAAACAACTCTTCTCTAAAATTCACGTCGTATTTTTATCGTCCAGTTAAGTTGTCCCGTTTGCGTATTTATAATATTTTGGAAAGTGTGTTTTAATATTGGTCTTATAGGCGAAATACCTCGGGCACAGTGAGCGCGTGAGGTGACTTATGCTCACCGGTTACTTAATAATTTGATGACAAACAAATGAGATTTCTATTTCAACCAGGGTTAGCTGGAAGAACGAAAAGAGATAAGTTCGCCTGTGTACTTATTTTTTTGCTAAAAATCAAAATTATATAATTAATAAATTGTTTGGAAAATCTGGAAGCTTGTCAATAAGTACTATAATACCTAGTTGTGCTGACTGTACTATTAAGTTGGTATGATGATACGAGATGTAAGGTGGCCACAGCAACTTCTCAATTGCTAACTCAATAGTAGATCCGACGAATTTGGATTCTTATGTATGTAATGATGTGTTAAAATTACAGTCGGTAACAAAATAGAGAATCAAAACATAATTTTTGAGAATTCATTTAAAAAAATTAAACACATTTTTAAACACAGCAAGTAGACCAACGGGTATTTTTGTTTAGCTGTCATGTTTAAATACTTTTCTAATAATAAGTTTCTGATTATACTTCCACTACTTAATTCACACGCATCATGCATTGCGCTAGCCGAAAAATGTCGTACGTAACATCCCACAAACTACAATGCACTAGATCGCCAGCCCTAATAACATGCGTATAAAGTTACCTTTCCCATACATAGTTTACTCTGAAACTATAATAAGTTGAAAGAAAACTCCGATAGTAGGCCCTTGACAACTGTCATGAAACATGACACTTCGATGTCACTAGGAATGTGGCACTGCAGTGTCCATGCGACGGAACCACTCGGTTCACACGGTAAACAGATTACGGAGGGCCTAATTTACACAGACTACCTTGTAATATAAAACACATTGATAAGATAAGATTCATTTATTGTCAGAAACTGTGTACAATTAGGTCACATCATATAAAAGGTCCAACAGTTTGCCCATTTCGGGCGTACAATAACAAGTAAATATATTATTATTAAAAAAGTCTTAACCAGGTATACATCTGAAATATTCATTTAAATTGTAGAAACTTTCAATTAAAAGCCATTTTTTGAGCTTTGTTTTAAATCTAATCCCATCCAACGATTTAATATGTTCTGGCAAATGGTTAAATATTTTAATTCCATATACATATGCGCTCTTACTAAGTATAAAGCTGGAAGGTCTAACTGTACAAACATCGTATTTATATTGAGATCGGATATTATTTTTGAGTCGCTTTTTTTATAAAAATATCATTTCGGTCTTTAACAAATAAACAAATTTGTAGTATATATATACATGTCAAAGTTAATATTTCGTTATCTTTAAAAATGTCTCTTAGGGATTGCATATTATGTCTGAGCTTAAAAATAATTCGCATACATCTTTTTTGAAGACGAAAAGTGGATTCAACATTTACGGAATTTCCCCAAAATATTATACCGTACATAAGTACGGGGTAAACATTTCCATAGTACGCCTTCATCGCAACATCAACCGAAACTATGTTAGTCAATATGGATAGTGCATAGCAGGATTTGGCTAGTTTTTTATTTATGTTATCTATGTGGGACTTCCAATTAAGGTTGCTATCAATTGTTACTCCTAAGAAGTTTGTATTATTCACTTTTTTGATTTGTTTTACTGTTTACAACAACATTTAAGCTTTTTTGTATCTGCTTATTGTTAATAAATTGTACAATTTTAGTCTTATCTAGATTTACACTTAAATGTAACGTGGACAACCAATTTATTACAATTTTCAAAGTATTTTGTAACTCGTTAGCTATATCGGAACCCTCTTCTTCAGATACAAAAATAGTGGCATCATCAGCGAACATAACACACAGGTGGTCAATTGTCAAGAGGAACTCATTAACGTATACCAAAATCATTAAGGATATCAGTGATATCACACATAATACGCAAAACTTAACTTCCTTTGATAACCTACCCGATAAACCTTCCTTTTTTTAGGGTTCCGTAGCCAAACTAGGATCCCTTATAGTTATGCCAAATAGGTAGATGGCACCCGTGTCGCAGGTCAGTACAATCAAAATGAAAAATATTCAAATTATGCTCTATTATTAACTTAGATATGACTTAACAAAATTGACAACCAATCAAGAACTAATGGACCAATTGTATTGCATTCAACGTTGTTCGTTAGCTGATTACATAAGGTACAAAATAGTACTTAAAATTTATGTTTGTATATATCGTAATTTTCATGGAGGAAGAATTTAAAAAAAACACATTAATTTGGCGTTTTTACAAATTAGTATAGTATAATAGTAATTTAGTACAAAAAAGCATATAATAATTTGTTTTAAGAATTTTATAATTCTTTACTAAATTTTTTTTTGTCCTTGACACTTTTTTCGTATATATTATAGTTGTCCCAAGAACGTTAAAAACCGTTAACGGGGACACATTTCAAGCGGGGGAAAAGTAGTGAACTTTAAACACCACACCCGAATCTATCATGCCACACAAGTTTTAAAACTTTATTAATTGATTGGTCAAAAACATAGAATCACTCAGCTACGAGTATAAAGAGGCCACTAAGTGAAGCAATAACGCCACGGTCATAATGTAGACTCCTGAGTATTTTGGAGGGAAAAGGTTCTACAAACAATTGGAAACCACAACATGACTACTAATTAACAAAGCTAGCGAAAGACTCAAAATGTCAGCATGTACGACCTTAGAATGACCCCGAAACGGCTAAAAACAAACAAAGCACCTGGTGCTGATGACCGTTTTAGTCAAGGTATTCCGACAGTTGATCACAAATAACCCTTTCTATTATCTTAGATGCGCAGGGAAGGACGATAATAGGACGGAGTTCAGACAGGTTCACTGGGTTCGGTACCTTACGAGTAGGTGAAGGGGTCACTTGAGGGATTTTCCAGTCAGCTCGGAATGTCACAGTGAAAATACACGTGTTAACTATGTATTCCGTGTCAGGATGTGAGCGGTCCTCGAAAAAGTCAAATGAAACATGTCAATAAAAATGAGTCAAGTCCTTTTGCAGTTATTTTAATGGAGGTTATGACTTTACTGACAGCTGTCGAAGTCGTGGGCATTAGAGTAAAAGTCGTGTCTCCGTGTCTAATAAAATCATAAAATGGCAAGTCAGATATAGTGACCTCTGGTTTCCCAGGTGTATAGAGGAAATATGTTAGGGTCGTTGAAATGCGTCTGTAGGTCGGGTTGCGAGTGTGGGTCGGGAATAACGGTACGCTACAAGTTTGTCCACAGCGTCTTTGTGTCAGTGGCGTTGCTGATATGGTGATCGAAGAAGTCTCGATCTCGGCTTGAAGCACGACAAGGTGCTTCAAATAGTAAACAGTTAATAGGTACAGGTTTTTTTCTTGAATATTGTCGCAGCTTCATAGTAGGTGCTAAAGTATCTGTATAGTATTTATCTTTGACCATTATATTCTATAGTTATGCTTAGATCAGAATCAATTTTTCACCTTGGAAACTCAAAGCACATAGGTAGGCAGCAACGAAATTGTTTTTATGGTTCCCAATTTCGACTTTACCATAAGGGCACAAGGGGCCCTTGCCCAGGGTTCCCATCCTCAGAGGGCCCCGAAGTACCGACTATTTATTAATCGTAATAAATAAAAGATGAAAGTAGAAAAGTGTTAGTAATAATTCGCTTTCTTTAATTTCCATAAAGGGCTCCAAACTATTGTGTGCCCTAGGGCCCCAGCATAGTTTAAGACGGTCCTGAGGATTCCTTTCTCGAAGCCCATCGGACCCTATCTATTGTTATGCCAACGCGGTTCGTCCGTCCGTCTGTCGATCCTAACTTTAATTGAAGAGCTGTATCTATTGAACCCTATTAGATAGTGGTTGCTTTTAAAGTTCGGGCATGGTCATAATTATTTTTAGGGTTCATTAGTCAAACTAGGAACCCTTATAGTTTCGCCATGACCTTCCGTCCGTCCGTGCGTCCGCAGAATCTTAAGAATCTTACATCGCAACCGTTTCATTTGGCAACCCACGTTTATTTCTGTAACTGTTAATATTTCAGGATTTTTATAAAATCTAACCTAACCTAACCTATAGGGCCTTCGCGAAGGTACAGAAATAAATCCTGAAATAATTACAGTTACAGAAATAAAAGTGGGTTGCCAAATGAAAAAGTTGCGAAACGATAATTTCGACCAAACGTATTTCGGTCAAATGAACGGACCCCGGTTTGATTATAAATGTTTAAGAAGATGAAAAAATAATGAGCACGTGTTTTGTTATATCGGCTAAAAATCAAATTCAATAAAAAATACCCTTCAGAGATCATCGAAGATACACTTTCTTTGGTACTTTTTATTTTATTTGGCGGGAAATGGGTTATCTAGCACACCCGAGTTAGACACTCTACTTCTCCTTTCGACCGTAAGTAAAGTGAAATACTAAACGCAAATTTTATAAAAGATGTTCGGCGTTCAACCTCTAGTATAGTTTATGCGCTCCTTGGTCGTGACCAACTCGATAAATTTTTTTAAGGTTGTCGGTATGTGTATTTTCTAGATGGCCAAGCCGAAACGTGAAGAAAAAGTGTCACGCTGTGCTATCATGGCATTATGGCGGGCAGCAGAATAGAGGAATAATTTTAAATGTTGAGATTCTGTAATTGCAAAAAAAATAGACTAGTCGTAAAATGATTTTAATATGATAGATCGTAATAAATAAGTCGCTTAATGTATAGCCGAGTTTAGATATATGAAAAGCTTTTATTTTAATAATATGACTCACCTAAATTATTTTAGACAACGTGGCAAATCATTTTCTACAACATTTTATTTTCTTGTGTTGTCATAACACAAGAAAATAATACGGTGGGGTAGAAAACGTAGGTATTTAATAAGAATAAAAAAAAGTTAAATGTTGAGTTATAGTTTCTACCAAAAATATATTTCGCCCGAACATCTGCCGACTGAGCAAAAAATATAGTCAAACAACATACTCGTACGAGTAGGATTTTCTAGAGCGTGGGATTCCTCTTTATTGCGTATTGGTTTTAAGAACTGAAGAATGAGCAAAAACTTTTGTGTAACAGGTAATATCCGGACAGGTTGATAGCCCCAACGAGTTAGACAGGAGTAACAACATTCCTTGCACAAACGACTTTTTCTGAGTAAATAAGCACTCGTGCAGTGGTACTCATTAAATACGTAATGCATGCTTACAGGAAAAGTAAAATTAAGTTTCGGTTCTGATGAAAATAGTTTTCTTTTTATATTCTAAGAACTTGATTATAAAAATAACACATGTACGATAGATAACTACTGTGTTTAACACGTTCCCTTCGTAAAAGTAAAATTTAAGCAAGGAAGTTAATCTACAATTAAATGATGTCTGTTGTCAATGTGATTCATGAAATGAGCGAAAAGAGAAACACAATATGTAATATAAAACAACTACCTATAAAAATAACACCGGAGAATAAACCATATATTTTGTTGAGTGAGAACAATGTAACTCGACGCTTGAGGACGCGAACCAAACAACGTTAGCGGTTTACACCGAACTGACCTTGAAACTTACTTTCTCGGTAGGTGTGTAAAATGCATAATACGTTAAGCCTAAATCGGAATTTTATCTATCAACAGAATCATTTCCATTGTTATCGATATAAGAGCAATAAAAGCACTTAATATTATAAGCGTTACAACTTGATTCTTAAAACACAACGGGCGACGTGGAGCTTTCAATTGAAGATGTTAATCGCAGAGATAAGCAAATAGCTGTTAATATCGTAGCCGCATTCGTAATGAACTAACTAACGGCTATCTATTTAACATAAAGCTAAGAGCACATCCACCTGTTGTACATATCTCCGCTTGTCTGCTTCTGCGCTGACGTTGTATTTGCATACGATCCAACAATCGCAAGTTATCTCTAAGTACCGGTAATTAGAAACTTGCCGATGTAACGGTATGCCATTTTTCCCCCGTTAAAAGCCTCAGCAGTCTGAAATATCTGGGGCTCTATTCTGCTATATTAGCCATATTGCTCGATAGTAGTGGCGCTGGAGTTATAACCAATATGATAACAAGTCAAAAGCAATGCGTTTCTTACAGTAGAATAGAGCCCCTGGAAATAAGACAACCTCTTAAGTCGTAATGTGACGTTTTGCCAAATCTTTGGGTGTCTCCGATCCTTATTAAGATTATATGTAGATGTGGAAATTATGTTTGTTCGTATATCTACTTCGCGTGTACTTTAACGTCGTAAAGGAGCAACAAAAGTAAAGATTAAGCGACTTGCGACAAGATTTTGGTTATGTCTCTCATACGAGTAGTATTCAAATGTTTAGCAATGAATAATGAATAAGTTTATTTGTCAAAAGTGGGTTTACAACATGGCCTTAAGTTATAAAATAACAAAGGCTCTCCACAATTTGCCAATACTCTGGCGAACAAATTTTAATCATAACTATAAATTCTAGAACAATTTACAATTAACTTGACAAGAAACACACAGTCAAATTAACTCATTTAGGAACTCGTTTATGCTATAAAATGATTTCTCGGTTAGCCATGCCAATGTCATGTTTTTAAATATCATTAAACTCTTACTTTTAAAAATATCAGGTATATTATTATATACTGTAACATACATCGCGTCAGTATTTTTAGAACTCAGTGCCAAGTTGGCAGCTGGCTTATGTAGCTTATATTTATATTGCACAGTGTTTGATAGAAGCCCAAAAAGTGACATCCCCATTTTATTCCAAATTACTGTAGTTTAGATCATTACAAATGCGAGACGAAAACTCCCGCGTTTCTAATATGTGTAGTTTTTAAGATATACATTTTTGAAAATCTTGTTTCTGACAACCGGAAATTACGAAAAAATGTTATATATTGCAAATTATTTAATAAACTTTTCTGCTGTTCAAAGTGTTAGATAAACCCTTCAAAGACATACATTTAGAGGCAATTATGACCTCTCTAGGTACATTTGTTACAAAGATATTAATTATTTTATTGATTTTGGTTTTTATTTTTTTCCTTCCATGTTCCGCCGTAGTAGGACGCGATATTTGTATGACAGCTTCAATATTATGTCTTACTATCTACCCTATTTTTTACAAGACGTAATACCTTGAAACATTAATCAGCTAATCACTTTATATCCGGGTTATCCGGCCTCTAGGGTTGTCACTTCGGTATTTTTAATTTAATACGCGTTTTCTCGGGGATATCTATTATTTTTGGTTTTGAGTTTATATGGAAGAAAATGTGGTGTCACTGCTTCGAGGACTAATTTTGTAAGTATCAGTCAAATGCGAGTCGGGTTCGCATACGAAGAGTTTAAAAAAAAAAACCGTGTCTAGATTGTATGGCACGGATAGATAGATAGATTCATAGAGCGTTAGTCTCATCAGATCCAATAATTTCGGAACAACGGATATCACAAAGACAAAATAATATTAAAAAACGTCCCCTACCACCTGCCGCAATAGCATTATAGAAAGCACCACAGGCTGCCTTTATATCATCACAGGATGAAAACATAACACCATCATCTGAGTTATGTCCAGATGTCAGCTACTATGAGATGCAAGATGGGGCAGAGAGCCTGGAAGTAGAAGAAGACATTCAATGACTAGTCATGCTTCTTGTGTTGACTTGTCTTGTATTGTCATACGCCCTTGGAACGTACGAGCGTACAGATTTTTTGACTGTACAAACAACAAACTACAAAAATGAACAGGTACATAATCTTATTACAAATAAATCACTGAATAAAACACTAGGTAAATGTAATGGGCAATATAACCAAATTCTCAATAGCTAAGAAATTATTACTGAATCTTAAAAAATAATAAAAAAATGTGTAGGTTCCTAATAACGTTTTCTTTCACCACCCACAATATTGAGTCCTATACTGTGTATATACACAGTATAGGACTCAATATTGTGTAGATTTTATATCCAGGTAAATCCGGATATTGGTAGTGGCAGCCCTGACCGAAAATTTTAATTGACTGTAGATTAAATGTTCCATGGAATTAAGTCTTGTAAAAAATAGGGTAGATAGAAGACATTATAATAAAGCTGTCATACAAATATCGCGTCCTACTACGGTGGAACATGGAAGAAAATAAATAAAAACCAAAATCAATAAAATAATTAATATCTTTGTAACAAATCCACCTAGAGAGGTCATAATTGCCTCTAAATGTATGTCTTTGAAGGGTTTATCCAACACTTTGAACAGTAGAAACGTTTATTAAATAATTTGCAATATATAATTTTTTTTTCGTAATAACCGGGTGTCAGAAACAAGATTTAAAAAAAAACATATCTCAAAAACTACACATTAGAAACGCGGGAGTTTTCGTCTCGCATTTGTAATGATCTAAACTACAGTAATTTGGAATAAAATGGGGATGTCACTTTTTGGGCTTCTATAAAACACTGTGTATTTTAAACTAACTTTACAATAAACTGATTTTATATTTATGTACTAATGTGCATACCTCGAATATGTATAGGCAAGGAGCTGTCAGGATGCTTCTGTTAGGCCTATTTCGAAGATTGCTCTGATGCAGTGTTTTTGAGCAATAAATACTGGTCCCAACATGGTACAGTTTCCCCATATTCCTACACCATGTCTAAGCGTAGAATTAACGTAACCGTGATAAGCTATTAGAGCAGCTTGTGTGGAGACGGTCTGACTAATCCGCCTCAAAGCAAAAACAAAACTGTTCACTTTGGAACAGACTTTATCTATATGATCCTTCCATTTGCAATGACAGTGGATTATTATTCCTAGAAACTTCGTATGTCGTAATTCTTCTATAGGATAATTAATATAGTGGACATTTAAATTTTGTGATGAACTTCGGTCAGTATGAATTGAATTTATTTAGTTTTATTAATATTTACCTGTAAAATATTTTTTGCTAGCCAATTAGTTGTTCGATTTCATGTTAAATTTATATCACATCATGATATGTCAGTAAGTCTTTACATTTTATTATAATTGATGTATCATCTGCAAATAAAATACATTACTGGGGTAGATGATTGAACAAGTCATTGATATAAATTGTAAATAATAAAGGCAGCAAGATACTGCCTTGAGGCACCCCATAATCATTATCAATATTGGCAGACCGGTAGGTCTTTACAGTATGGGACTTGGAACAGTACTTGGAAATCTCCACACACTGACTCCTAACCTAAGGTAGGTTTTAATCCATTCCAAAGTGGGACCGCGTATAACATATCTAAACAGTTTGTTAATCGACCGCTTATGACACACGAAGTGAAACGCCTTGCTCATGTCCACGAATAGGACCGTAACTGGTATTTTACTGTCAACTGTGTCTATTACACTTTTTATTCATTTAAAGGTTGCCAGACATGTACGTCTAGATTTACGAAATCCATGCCGTTCTTCATTAAAAACATAATGATTTTCAAAAAAAAAACCTGTCTATTCTATGACCTAACCATATATTTTTGAAAAAAATGGAATGAAGGTGGTCACCGGTTTATAATTACTTATTTTGGTTTTGTCCCCCTTTTTATAAATGGGCTTAACTACTGATTTTTTTAATTCATATGGGAAGAATCCCTGCATCAGTGACAGGTGAAGTACATGTGTTTAAGTGGTTCTGCAATGATAAATAAGCTGTTTTTAATTATATCCGTTCTCAATTCATTATGACCAACAGCATTTGAGTTTTTAAGCGAAAAAATAATTTTACTAGCTCATTTACACTTACAGGATTCGAAAAAAATGTAAAATGATTATCATCAATATGGATGTCGTTTGTGGCGTTAGATGTTATTTTTTTAGTTACTATTTCAATGAAGTAATTATTAAAACTATCAGCAATCTCTTGTGGATCGGCAATACAATTTTTATTTATTTCAAGGCTATTCACAGATCTGCTGTTACAGTCAACTGAGCTATATTTCTTAACTAGATTCCATACTGTCATGCTTGTTTGTATATTTCAAGTTTTTAGACTTTTGGTGAGACAATATGCAACGTTTAAGCAAGCGAATATACTTTTTGTACTTTAATTGACACTGTTTCGATTTTTTAATTAGTAAGTAGGTACATTTGCCTCTTTTGACGGCAGCAGTTTCGTAAAGCCTTAGTTAGATGTTTTGAATTAATTGAGCTATAAGTAACCTTACCTCTCATAACCGGGAAACATAGTTCGTAGAAAAGAATAAATTGTTCGTAAAACTGACTAAAAGCTTGAGCCCCACTATTATCGTTGAGAACGTCATAGAAGGATAACGCTGATAAACACTACGAATTTCGACAGATTTTCTTGATTATAGTCTCTCCTTCTTTTGTACCACCATTTTACAGGAGGTCGGGCGCATTTTTTTACTGGCATTTGGTTTATTGCGTGGTGTGATCGGATAGCCCTAAATCGAGTATTCTCACTTCACCTCCCCTGACATTGGTTGCTATGTGATCTATACAAGTTCCAGAGTGAACAATTTTTCTCGTTGGACCGTCAATTATCAACTTCAAACCCATTTCAAACCATAACTACCCAGATATGTTCGATTTTTTTTTGATATAGACGAGACCTTGCTAGTGTCAATGTTGAAATCCCCGCACAGTATATATTTTTTTCTTCCGTTTTGACAAACAATATGAAGCAATTCTTCAAGCTTGTGAAAAAACAAGGACGACGATGATGTCTGAGTTTTATTCGTATAAATAAATACAAATTACTACCATGTAATATTTAGCAATAGACATTGCGCAGCACTCAAAAATATGTGATTCCGAGATTTGAACGATTTCATTCACAGGCATATAGTTAAATTCGTTTCGAACAAGAATCACAACCCCTCCCGTTTTTCAGAACCGTGTCCTTATTGCATGTTATGAAACATCAACAAGCGGCAATATTTTGTATTTTCGTTAAAGCGACGGCTTTTCGTGGCGATTTAACGGAGACCAGCAATCAAATGTAAAACGACACGTAAAAGCGGCCGCATTGCAACGTCACCTGAGCGACAGAGTGAGGGTATTTCGTGCGCCTAGAAGCGAAACAGACTCCTCGCGACAAAATCAATTAGTTTTGAATTTGTCGCTCAATAGGGACGGTCAGTACGTCATGTCCAATATAAATATCGAAGAATTTATGTATAGTGTGCAAGCTGACAGCCTATCTGGATGTCAAAGGATCCGATTCATAAGGATAGACAGCGGATTTCTAAATTATGCAAGAAAATACAATTAATTTACAATACAACACCTGCGCTGGCCCTTTGCCGGCCTTTTGTGGCTTTTTACAACTCTTTGTGTGCAAAATCTCTACTCTTTTTTTTTAAATATTTTTTCTTTTATTTTAAGACATTTTCTTCTTGACCTCTGAACCGCAACGTTGTTTTATTAAGGATTCCACACCCCTGCGGAGTGTGGAATCCCACTATAACGCGTTTTTTTTTGCGCCTTGTGGTCAAACTGCCACAAGTCATTGTTATTGTAGGTCTATTGGTACTATAGTATTTACACCTGAGTTGAATTGAGTTCCATTCTATACTAGAATCACATTGTATGGTGTTTCTAGGCACGGCCGACATACTGCCCGCTCCTCGGCGTTGTAGCGTCGCGGCGCTGAGAAGGTGTGGAAATCATTTTATAAGCTGCCGCGATTTTAAAATGGCGTCGCCTCGTCAATGCGGCCAGCCTTATCGCGATGTGTGTGCGATTCGCTTGCTCATCGCTACTGCGGACACGAACAATTCGCGTCGCTGTCGCATAGCTGTCGCGTCGCCAATCACCCGACCAGGGCGGCCGCGGCCTAAGTATCCTATGCTACTTCCATCTGATATTTTTATTGTTGTCTTTACCAATCACGCGACTATGAGAGTTCCGGACCTTTGGAAGGCATACATGGAGACGAAGCCAACACGCAGAGGCCCTTCAGACAAGTGTAATTTAGTAAAGTTATGGGACATCAACCGGCGATTGTCCCAGAGTTCAAACTATAGAAGTATGCTCCCACGGATAACCACCGGTTAGTGTGAGACTATTTAATAAGAAGGATGGGAATATTAAGAACATGTTCTATGAATTAACTGATATGAATTGGTAAACTAGCCTATTGATGAAACTACGGCGCCTGCCTGGCCAATGCTAATTACTTTGGTTGAAATTGCAGGCGGTGACTCGCCAACTCAATGGAATGGACCTCCCGAAATAGCCACATATATATAGTAGCAGGGAGGCAACAGTTCCAGAGGTGCTAAGGGTGGAGAGGCGCTTCTGGACTTTAAACGACCATAAGGTGCCCACTCACCACTTATGCAACACATTCCCCCTTCGAGCATATAGCTCTTGCGACTCCACTCTGACCGGCCAATAAAGGCAAGCCAGAGGTGAGGGTCTGTTCCTCGTCATTGCAAGCCGCAGCCGGCCGGTAAAGGCAAGCGTGAGGTTAGGAACAGGACCTACCCTCGGGAGCAATCAGGTTCGTGGTGTCGCCACTCACCAACAACTCGCCACTAGCTGCCCTGCGGCCTTATTACGAGGGTCAAACTGAAAGTTCTTAGAAAATCAAAAACTGATTAAACTAGCAAGTTATTAGCTTTATTACATCTTTTCAAAATAGTGTCCATTGACGTCAATACATCGCTGCATCCGATGGAACCACTGCCAAAAGCACTTTGCCCACTCGTCCTTAGGG
Source organism: Acleris sparsana (assembly GCA_923062465.1). Classification (NCBI taxonomy): domain Eukaryota; kingdom Metazoa; phylum Arthropoda; class Insecta; order Lepidoptera; family Tortricidae; genus Acleris; species Acleris sparsana. The sequence goes on along the minus strand of OV281285.1, from coordinate 25,589,510 downwards.
CTCTCTTCGAGGGCCTTTTGAAATGCAGCCACAGCTTCTTCGGCGTGCATAAAACGTTTTCCTCAAAGTTTTTCTTTTATTTTCGGGAATAAATAAAAATCGCAAGGTGCGAGGTCCGGGCTATACGGCGGGTGTCCCAGTAATTCCACATCTGACGTCGCCTGACGTGTGACAAGGCATTGTCGTGGTGAAGGAGGATCCTACTGCGAGGCCGTTTCTCCCGAACTTTTTCCAAGACAAGTGGCAAACAATTGTTAGTGTACCACTCTGCAGTGACTGTTTTTCGATCCTCTAAAACAATTGTCGCGTAATGACCTTCCGAAGAACGAGACTACCATCTTTTTTCCACGCTTCGACCTCTCTTCACTTTAGTTGGCAACTCCTCGGAAGGAAACACCCACTGAGCAGACTGTCTTTTGGTTTCGGGATTATAACAATAAATCAGCTTTCGTCACCCGTAAGTATGTCGAACACAGCATTTGAGTCACCTCCGTTAAATATTAAAACCATTTCACGGCACCAATCAACGCGACGGAGTTTTTGGGCCTCGGTCAAATTATGAGGTATCCACCGGGCACAAAGCTTCACCGCTAAATGTTCATGGAGGATTTTGTGCACTTGACTCATACCGATGCCCAAGCTTGTACGAATCTGCTGATAGGTCATTATTTTATCAGTCTCTATCATACGCCGCACAACACTGATTTTATCTTCAGTCGTTGCCGTAGAAGGCCAGCCCTCAAGCAGATCATCGGTGAGATTATTGCGACCACTTTTAAACTCATTTAACCAATTGTAAACAGTGGCACGAGATGGGACTTCATTGTGAAAGGCCAATCGTAATCTATTAATCGTGCAATGATTTCAATGATTTTTTATGACTTTCGATGTCATTTAAGTCAACAAGAAATAACTTTCTTGCTGACTTAAATGACATCGAAAGTCAAAAAAAATCATTGCACGAAAATTTTCTCGCTTTAAAATCATGCTGACGTGACACAGACAACTTTCAATTTGCCGCCAAATCGTAAAACAAATGACAAATGAATAAAATACATACTCAATAATATTGGCAAAGAGTTCCATTTTCAAAATTTAAACCTATTTTTTTATTATATTGTTTGCAAGTGGCCAGATCTAAAAACTTTTAGTGTCGCGCTCGTGTTATTATTATTATAGCCTTTTATTTCCTTATCCCTTAATTATTTACATTTCAGATGTGTTAGTATTTATTTTTATTTACATGCTAATAGGTATGTTAGATAAAAAAAAATTTTTTGGGTAAAGGCCTCCCCCAGTTTCGTCCATTCCTTTCTATCCTGTGCTTTGGTGGGCCAAAGACTTCCCGCTGTAGACACCATGTCGTCTGCCCATCTTTTTCTTGGTCTACCCAATGTTCTTTTACCATGAGGTCCCTTCCATGACGTGCACGTTATAGTCCAACGGTCATCGGTGTAGCGAGCGAGCCCAGTTCCACGTTTGTCTAAAAGCAAATCTAAGTACATCTATTAGTTTAGTCCTATTTCTAATGATTTTGCTCTTAACTTTATGTATTTTCTTTATTTTCAAAATGCTTCTTTCCATTGCTCACCGGCACGTCTGTATTTTTGTTTTGACTCTATTCGAGTACACCCATGTCTGGCACGCGTAAGTAAGAGTTGGTAGTACGCAAGTGTCGAGTACGGTTTTCTTCAGACGCAGTGGATATGTTCCCTTCAAAATTTCTTTCTGTGACCAGAATTTATTCCAGCTGCTTGTTATTCTTCTGTCTACTTCTTCTTCTTTACTATTTGCTCGCTTTCGCTAAATGACAGATGTTTTCCGAAATAGATGTTTTATTGACATATTTCAAGCATCTCTCATTAATTTTGATTGGGTCTTGTCTATTATTGGACATGATTTTGTTTTTGGTTTCGTTCATTATCAATCCAACTTTGAGGCTTTCCTCGCTTAACGAACTTATCATTTTCTGTAGCCCTGTACTGGTTTCGGCGAAGAGAACTATGTCATCTGCAAACCTGAGGTGACCTAGATTTCTAGGTCACGATCTGATATTATAGGTAGACATGAAAGTTCGTAAGGTTATTTGATTTTTTTTACAGCCGCCTCGAATGATTTTTTGTAGTGGTTTAAAGGACCTCTTTATAATCAAGAATATATATAATTTAAGGCATTTAATAATATCGGAGTCGATACATTAAACCATTTAAGTTTTTAGTTTTTGTAAGTACTCGTATACTACTCGTACCTACTCGTACTAGAAGTCCGCCTAGGTGACTAAATGCCGTCTCCAATGCACTAAAATACTACATGGCAAAATATTTTTCACTTCTCATGCTCTTAAAATGTTACTTTCTCTCTGCACAGTGGGACTAAAGCTCCTTAATAATCTCTAGGGGTTAAAGTTTTTTTTTATTACTCTGGAATCCCCTAAACAGCCAATCACGGTGTTTGTGGATGGAGGATTATCACCATTCTAAGTTATTGTGTATAAACAATTTTTAGGGCGTGGATGTAATCTCAAAATGACAACGAATAGGTAAGTTACGTGAAACACGATTAATAATTACGAATATGGATCTATTAAATTAAATTAAGGATGAATTAATTTTATTATGCATGTTCTAATTAGTATTAAAATAGTTTTCAAGTTTAAACCTGTTGGCTAAATATGCAAGCATTAAAAGCCTCACTAACAACAAAAATAAGAAAAGAAAAAACCGCTTTCAATTTGTAAGGAACTTTGTTATAATCGATATTGTAATTTTGTATAGAACGTTTTTTTTTTCCTCGCATTCAAAGTGGAAAGTAAGTACTAGAGTGTTTAACGCGGCGCGAGGCTAAAGAACTATTGTATTTAGGTCGGCGCTCCGCTTGGGTGGCTAACCATCTCGTGTCATTGTAGAATGTTTTAGTCCCTTGTTGAAAAATCTACTATTATTTTCTACATACCTTTCATACATAATATACAAACAACTTGACCAAACGGCGGCTCAACTAAAATAATGGAAAACAAACATGAGAACACTTTTTCCCAAACTGCTTTAGACTGTTGAATATATTTTTAGTAGTTATACTGGATACACTGAAGGTAAAGCGATAATCGACTATTACGCGGACGGAGTCATGGGCAAAAGCTAGTATAAAAACAGGGCAAAAGCGTGGACTATACTCAATGTGGGGTTTAGAAGCCGTTACTACAAACACGAAAAACTATCTCAAACATGGCAAGTTTAAGAATAACAAAAAGCAAGCTTTAACAAACCCGACTGGTTGCTAAGCAACTTTAAAAAGTTATCATAAATTCAAATGATAATTCTAAATGAAAAAAATATAAAAGAAACCTAAAGCTGATTTTAATACCTAGTCAATGATAGCCTACTTGTCTTAATTCATCGATATATTTTTTACTGCATGGCGTCTGGTGGCCGCCATATTGAACCTGGATTACTGTCATATATTATCTTTAGTTTAGTGACAGTTATCATAAGATTAAGACAAATCGATTGACATAAGAATCATCAAATTTGGTTGACGCGTTTAGTTTCTAGAGCGCCACAAAGGAACAAACAAACATACAAACATACAATAGGCTGATAAACGCAACAGGTATGAACTGGACGTAGTTAGGAGAAAGGGACTCAATCGGAAGTGGAGTTAAGTATGCCACGATGGTGGATTAATGCCTTTTCTCGTAACTACGTCCCTTACCTTATATTTAAAGATTTTGTCTTTGATGTTTTTATTAGGTACCTTTAAACACTTTATAGGAGAGAGGTAGAAGTTTTTTTACAAGTTAAAGCTTTATTTTAGTCGGCGTACTTAATTGAATAAATATGCTAAATTACAGCCTTGTTGTAGGTATCAATCAGGTTTCCGTATCAACGGGGACCCACGTATAGACGGAGACGGTGAAACTATACAAGTTCCTTGTGGATAACGGAACCTTAAAAAAAGAATAGCTTATGCTGAGATAATGGGACAGCATCTACTAAATATGTATTGTTCGAGACGATTATATATTTTGTAAGCTACTAACAGGTGGCGCTTTACACTACTGGTTGAACTGCACACCACTTGTGGTTTACTCGGACATTCCGATAAATGTGTATTGCGGGTTTGACAATGCACTTGTGATTGATGCGATAGCAATTTCCTGCACACCGTTGTTCGTATCGGATACAAGTCTGATTGAAGCAGACCACACGGTGCGGTCGAGTATACGGCGTCGAGCGGTTCAGCGTGCTCCTAATCACTGTGATTGAACGTTATCAAAACGTCTGTTCCAGGTTGCATGCGCTCAAACACAAATAAATTAGTCTAGCCACATCACTTACCGTTGCTGGTGTCTGGAAGCGCGTACAGTACTCCACAAAGGGCGGTCGGAATCGGCGCGCTTTTAAGAATAGGCAATTCACTCTCGTAATCGGTGTCCCCATCAGCGGCTGCTGGCTCGAACAAAGTTAAGTCCAAACCATCCATATCACTCCGTGCCGATACTCTATCTTCCTCTACTATACGGCTGCAAAAAATATCAGGTGAATCCACTTCCTTAGGACTGCGGGTACAAATTCCATCACTTTGTGGATCGCAACAACACGTATCAGAAAATGGTTCAAAATCTCGGCAGTCAAATTCGCATCGTTCGAAGCTGTCACACGTGCAGGACGAAAGTGCATCGGAATCTGTCCCTTCACCAACAAACAAGTCACTGACTTCCACTTCTTCTTTTTTACTAGTTGTTCGTGCCGACACATAAAACACGCTCGAAGTATATGGTACTTTCTGAACTTGCAATGTCACTTTGCTATCTGTTAATATTTCCCCAGAACACGAATCTTCATCTTGTACGTCTATTGTTACGTCTTCGAGTTGAGGCCGGCAATCTTCATAGCGGGCAAAGCTGGACGTATCAGTGAGGTTAGAGGAACGATCCACTGAATAATTATCCGCATATGGATCAGCGGAGTCCGTCTGTCGGGTCGGTATGTGTTGCTGAGCTTGCTGCGAGCGAGCCCCGACGAAGATAGTGGTGTACGGGCAAGAGTGAGTGGGCCGCGAGCGGTCGGCGCGCCGCGGGTAGCTCGCCGCTAGCAGGACGCGCGGGGGCACCTCCTTGCAGTCGGTGGACGCCTCGCTCGCCGACAGCACGTTGTAACGCCAGTCCGGCATCGCCGATCAACATCACTACTCTACGGTAGCGTAGGTAAACATTCACTTCGCCGGTCACATATTAGACACTAAACACATCTGGGTAAATCAATCAAACTTTTGGACTACTATTTCAATTTTTATACTAAAAAAAAAGAATAAGTTATTAACGGTCGACGTCCGCAACTTTTTAAACACGCGTTACTTAAGTAATGCAAATTTTATGTGGGTCACTAGATATCGAATGCAATTCATTAAACATTACCTAAGTCGATTAAATTCAATTTAATGTAATTATTTCAACCGCCGGGTCCAAGAGTGTTAGTAATCTTACAAACTAGGCTTTAGTAATAGAATATAAGGCAAAACAATGCCTACTAAAAATTAAAAAAAAAACCAAAGAAGTAATTATAACCATTATAGGAAATAATAATGAAAAAATATATAATAAATTTTGAATGTCAAATGATTTTCAATTTTAATTGTTCATTTAACATTTTTGACGGGTCTGTCAGCCATATAAGATTGCATAGTAGTCAAATAACATTGAGCTTATTCAGCTATTAAATCGTAGTCATATAAACGCGTATCATACAGAACCTGTTGTAGAAAGTCAGCTTATGCAGAATTTTAGTTACTCAGCATAACAGTCATTTATGATACCGAGTAGGTACACGTTTATTCGACTTCTTTTTTAAGAGTCATATAATAAATTGATGAATAAGACGCTTAATAGACGCTTATATAACTTTTTACTCGAGTAATAGTAATTTATATCGTTGACTTATGACATGCCAGGCAGGCTCGAGTAAAAGCAATGTGGTTGCTATTGGCTATTGTGCTGTATATGCTGCATGGAGTCATACAAACGCGAATTATAGATCATGTTATATAGAAGTATCTTATTCATCGCTCTGGTATAAAGTCCTACTACGAGTATGATGCTGAGTAAACGTTTACTCGACGTCTTTTTATTACTAAAGTGTCATATAAGATAATGCTGAATAATGGTGGTTGCTATTATACTATACTACTTATTTGTTTTACATGTTACATTTACGTGACTTTTATAGAACTTAATATATCCCACATAGGTGTCATGGCGCTTTAATCGCTAAATGTGTTATATAAGAAGCAGTTATTAATGGTATAAAAGACCTACAACCGCATCTTAATAATATTTTTAAAAATTTATTTAAATTAAATTTGTATTACATAAATTAATGTGGGGCGCTAAATATTTACAATTAAAACATAGTAAACTTTATCAGTAAAGTGGCCTTCGTAATACATTCTCATAATTAAGTACAATTTAACAGCATTCATAACACCGTTCGAGTTACAATTTAACATGGCCATATATTTCTTAGATAAATCTGTCTAAATTCTTCCATAAAATCGTGTCACGTTGCTTTTATACCACAAACACGTCGTTTATTCCACAAATAAGTACCAATAATGTATAAAATTTGTCAAAACGTAGTTCCATCGATGATAATTATGTAACTAATAAGCAACTAACACAACGATTACATGTTTCTTATTGTGTCGCTAATATTCTGCTAATTAGTTATAGGATAGCCAAGTTGGTGATTATTAAATGATCAATAAGTGGCTGGCGATTGCAGTTAAATGCCTTTTATATGACTGAAACGCTGAGTCAAACGGGCCCAAATCGCATTCTATAAACGTCATCATTACGTTTATATGGCTAATGTAATGTCATAAGTTAAGAGTCTAATAAAATTGTTACGTTGCCGCGACCCATATGATTTTGACAAAATGGAACCCTTATAGGATCACTCTGCGTCTGTCTTTCCGTACGTCTGTCTCAGCCAATGCTCCGAAACTACTGGACTGATTGAGTTGCTATTTGGTACACTTATGTAAATTGATGACCATTAAATATGTGCAATTTTTTTTTTTAAAAAAGGGACATTTTCTCAACAACTTCGGTACAAATCAGGAAATTTTAAAAAATAAGGCTTTTATGAGGATCTCAAATATATTTTTGTTATTATTGTAAAATAAATACTTTTGATTTTATTCATGTAACAAGACGAACATTGTTTATCCTCCCCCCACCCTCGATCTCCGAAATGACAGACTAAATAAATAAAAAAATATTGCTTGTTGATTAGTTGATTACAGAGGTAAACCTATAAGAATTGTATCAACATTAAAACCTATGTACGGAACCCCCTCCACACGAGTTCAACTCGCACTTGTCCGGTTTTAATAATGGCGTTCATTCCTGTTGAGGTGGTTTTCGCCAATGTCATGTTATTTATAGACACTCCCATGGACTTGTTACACGCGAAGAGAATTATTTGGTAACAGCTTGGTAAAGGACTATTTTCTCTAAAGCTGGGCATTCACGAATGCTCCAACAAGCCGAATAGAACGGCGCCGCGCCAAAATCAATCAGTGAATGTCAAAACTGTAGCCTTAACAAGTAATGTCAAAACTGTAGCCTTAACAAGTACTAGGCGCGGACCGTTGGATTTCCAAATGGACGGAAAGCCAGCGCGACGCGCCAACGCGCAATGTGAATGGAACTATTATGAATGTCGTGGAACGATGGAACACGCCGCGCCTACGCGCCATGCCAAATGGCGTAAATACAATTTCAAGCACTCATAGCATTACATCCAGTAGTAAATTTTTTATTGCAAACTTTTCCATCAAATCTCAGGTTATATTATAGATTACCTTAATAACAATATAATTAAAGCCTTATAGTTATAACGCAATCTATTGATGAGAAGCTTGTGGAAATATCGGTATTGGTTTACTGTTTTCGCGTACCGATACGGCTAAATAGTTAAATACCTACTCGATACTTCTGGTTTGCCTCTAAAAGAATCGCGTATTTGGACGTCCAAGCATTTTATTTTTAAATTCGGCGGCTTGTCTAAATGTTTACGCATTTACCCCACGCATTAACCCCTCAGGTGTCCTACGCACAACATGTGTGCGTAGATTTTATGACATTGCGTGACTTATTAATTTGACATTCAAATTCAAATTCAAACTCTTATTTTTCTTTAAATGCATGTGCATTGACTGATATAATTTAGTAAAGGCTCAGTGTCGTCGTAGGTTTTATTTTTTATCCATTTTTAAATAATTATTTTACATTCCTGGTAAGGTTTAGTATAGATATTATTTAATTCTTTGTAAAAAAAATTCACAACCGATCCGTAGTAACACCAATTTGCCACATTGGTGTGACTATGATTCATTTCATTTACCCGTAGTCACACCAAGACCGAATTTGCGTCTGTTTCTCTTTTAAAATCATACTCAACAGAGTCAACGGAGCTCCGCTTACGCGGAGCTCCTATTTCTGGGTTGTTCTGGCCCTCCGGGCCTGATATAAAAACGAACCTAACCTAAACCTTCCTCCTATTTATGTGTTCGTGTGACTACGGATAAATAAAATGAACCATAGTCACACCAGTGTGGCCAATTGGTGTGACTACGGATCGGGTGGTATTTTTTTATATATATGAGCTGATCTGTTCTTGAACTGTATACTAACAAATCTAGTTCTTGTTTTTGGGATCGTTGCTACTATGTGTTTCCTTCTTTTCTTTGAATAGTTCATATTATACAGGGAGTTAGGTAATGAGTGGATAATCCTTGAACTACGGATAGAGGGCACTTAGGACGTTATGAAAAAGCTAAAATAGGTCTAGTAAAAGTCGCACGGTTTTCGAGATTTTTGGACTTTTAGGTTTTTTTCGAAAATGAACACCCTTGTTCAATGTTTTGATTATAGCACCATTATAAGGTAATTTTTTTTTAATTATTTTTGCTCAATATTATTGAATACTTGTGTTATCAGATAGGAATCACCATTTTTGTGAGACATCAATAGATTTATAAAAAATAATCGCAAACATGAATTTTGCATTTTCAATCGTACATTGATCGAACTTTCAACTCTCATGGTGAGAAAAAAATACACTACCGTCTAGTTGCCCATAAGCTTAAAAACATGCCAATTTATTGCCGAATTCAAAATAGTAACTATTTTTTGAATTTAAAATCTAAAAGCCAAATAAATAAATAAAATACACGCCCACCCCCATTTTTCCCGATTTACTTTTTGTATCCCGGGCGTAGAGTTTAAAACTTTTTGTTGCAAAATTAACATTACTAACTCTACTAATTTAAATGCCAATTATTCCAAATTTAAAAAATATGCCGCCTGCTTTTTGTTTTTTATTCGAATTCGATTTTCAATTTCGCTATTATTGCGTAATGAATGGTGAATTGTGTTTAGATTGTGGTGTTGATTTTTTTGGTAGTAATGTTTAGATTAGAACACAATACACGTCCAATGAATATGCTCAAATGCATTACATTTATGGCGAGTGCCAAGGCAACGCTAGTGCTGCTGCGATTTTGTACGCTGAACGCTACCCAAACAGACGCCATCCCGATTACCGGATTTTGCTTCGCATCCATAACGCGTACAGTGAAGGCAGGGTTCTTGGCCAGGGTGTAGGAGGACATAGCGAAGGTAGACCGAGGGAGGGAGACGGTGAAAATGTCCTGGATTTAATAGCGGAAAATCCTTCTTTGTCCGTACGGAACATAGCAAATAGCCTTGGTCTGACAACGTGGAAAGTGCATGCAACTTTAAAAACACATGGATTGCACCCTTTTCATTACCAACGTGTGCAGGTCTTATTGCCTAGAGACTATCCACAAAGGTTGACCTTCTGCCGCGAAATGCTGCGTCGTATCCGAGATGATTCAAATTTTTTCGACAACGTACTGTGGTCAGATGAATCATCATGTCATAGAGACGGATACGTGAATCTGCACAATCTGCACAGTTGGCAGTTAGATAATCCACACCTGATGAGAGAGGATAGGTCGCAATACCAATTTAATAAATAAAATAAAATAAAAAGCCTTTTATTTCTTGCAAGTAAGTATGTTACAAAGTAAAAAGTAAGAAATATTTTATTAAAGATATTTTTGATGCAAGAACCCCTCCTCAGGTGAAGGTGAAGGCCTCCTCTAAGGAATTCCAATTTTCTCTGTCTTGAGCTATTTGCGCCCAGCCGGGTCCAGCTATTTTTGTTATTTCGTCTACCCATCTCGTATGAGGTCTGCCTTTGAGACGCTTGCCGTGTGGACCCTTCCACTTTGTTACCCTGCTAGTCCACCTCTCGTCTACTAGCCTTGCTACGTGTCCTGCCCACTTTCATTTTAGTTTTTTAGCGTAGCTTAGAGCGTCTTTGGCTTTGGTGATTTTTCTGATTTTTGAGTGACGAATTTTTTGCATTTTTTTAATATTCAGCATGCTTCGTTCCATTCCGCGTTGGCAGGTAATAATTTTGTTTTTGACTTTGGCTGTATACTTCCAAGTTTGACATGCGTAGGTTAGGCATGGTAAGAGGCATAATGACATAACTTTTGTTTTGATATTTATTGGCATGTTGCTTTTAAATATTTCACTCAAGGACCAGTACTTATTCCAAGTATTTTGTGCTCTTCGTTCAACTTCTAGTTCGTTCTGTTTTCTGTCAAAGCCAATTTGTTTTCCAAGGTAAATGTATGTTTCTGTATAATTTAAAGTTTTAGTGTCTACTGATATTCTTCTATTTATGCTGTTTGTCATGACCATTGTTTTGGAAAGATTCATTTCCAGTCCTACCTGTTTGCTGGCTGCATTTAGTGAATCAATCATGGTTTGTAGTTGGCTGCTAGATTCTGACAGGAGTACTAAGTCGTCTGCGAAGCGCAGGTGACTTAAATATTTGCCGTTGATGTAGAGCCCTGCTTTTTCCCAATTTAATCTGGATATTACCGACTCTAGAATAGATATAAATAGTTTTGGGGACAACGGGTCTCCTTGTTTTACTCCTCTTTCGATTGGAAATGTAGGACCAGTAGATTCTAGTTTTATTTTAGCTATGCTGCCCTTGTAGATATTTCTGATTATTTCTATATACTCTTGTTCAACTTCCTGAGCCTGCAGAGCAGTCCATATACTTGAGTGTGACACGGTATCGAAAGCTTTTTTGTAGTCGATATACGCGATGTAGAGGGCTCTTTGCTTCTCCTGGTATTTTTCCATTATTAGTTCTAGCGTATGTATGTGATCGATTGTCGAGAAACTCCTTCGAAAACCTGCTTGTTCTATTGGTTGTTTTGCTTCTAGTGTATCACTTATTCTGTTATTTACGATGGAGGAAAATAGTTTGTAGATACACGAGAGCAAGCTTATAGGTCTATAGTTCTTAATATCTTTGGAGTCTCCTTTTTTAAAAATTAGGATTATTTCTGACTCCATCCACTGCGTCGGTATTTCGGCAGTTTCTAATATGTGGTTAAATAAATGTTTTAAGGGTGTGGTCAGTAACGGGCAGGCGACTTTTATGGCTTCATTTGTAATGCCGTCTGGTCCTGGACTTTTATCTATCTTTAACCTTTTTATTTCTTTTATGATTTCGTTTTCAGATATTGGTGTTATATTTCCGCTCTTGTTTATGTTTATAGAGTTAATCTCACTATGGTTAATACACTCTTTTACCTGAGTACTATATAGAGCTTTGTAGAAATCAGTTGCTAACTCTATAATTTCTGTACGGCTATTTACGGTTCTCCCTTCACGGGTTAAACCATCTATCCAGTATTTATTTGTTCTTAATTCTTTAAAAGCTTTTTTTGAGCTTCCCGCTTGTTTCAAATGATTTTCGATAGTCTTAGATCTGTATGTTTTATAGTCATGTTTTATGTATTTACTTATTAGTTTGTATAGTGCTGATAATTCATTTTTTGTGGCTCGAGTTTTTATCTCAGCATGCTGCAGCTGTTGTCTTCTCTTGATAAGTGCCAGTGTGCGTTCCGTTAAAACTTTATGGGTATTATTTGATGTTTCGTTAGGTGTTCGAGCGTCTTGTAAGCTCTGGGATATGGCCTTTGTTAATTTGTTATAATAAGCCTGTATTGATGGTTTTCCTTGCCCATTATTTATTTCCTGTAATTTGAATACAATGTTTTGTTTATAATTTAATATTTCTAGCTCAGTTTTCAGTGATGGAAATCTATTGTTTTTATATCCTGTGCGTTGCTTCTTTTTGTGCTTTGTGATGGTCAGCGTTGCTCTGATTGGTCTGTGATCCGACGGATAGTTGAGATTTAAAACTTCCAAGTTTTGGAAAAGGTTAGGTTGATTTGACAGTATATAATCTATTTCATTTTTGTGTTTACCGTTTGGAGATCGCCAGGTCCATCTTTGGTTGGGTTTTTTGTGAAAGAAAGTATTTAAAATTGCAAGTTTGTGTTCAAAGGCAAAGTCAATTACCTTCTGACCTCTCTGGTTTCTTTCGCCGTAGCCGTTTGGTTTCATTATTAAGCATTCGTTTTTTCTTGGTTGTCCTATTTTTGCATTTAAGTCACCCATTATTAGATAGTTCTTATGGGCTTGGTCGATGGCCTCGTTGACATTCGAGTAGAAGGTGTCAATCTGCTCCTCGCAAGCTGCTTCAGTCGGTGCATATACTTGTATAAGTGACATAGCCAGTCCTTGGATGTTTAAGTTTAATAATGCTACTCTATCACTAATGCCCGTGAAGCTTTCAAGCCATTCTTTGCGAACTATATTTATTATGAATCCGACTCCGTATTTACCAGGTGTGTGGCCTGTGTAGCATAGTATAATTTTTTTGTGTTCTTCTATTAGGGTGCCGCTGCGTCTTATTTCGCACAAACCAATAATGTCGTACTTAATTCCTTTAATTGCTTCGCTTAATTCAATTAAGCGTTCGTGAGTAGATAAAGTTCTGACGTTGTAAGTTAATATGTACAGTTCTTCTTTTGTTTTGTTCGTAAAGTTAAATATATCTATAATACCAATTTAAGGTAAGTTAACTAAAGTTCACGAACGATTTAAAATTACACATTGTTCATTTTCGAAAAAAACCTAAAAGTCCAAATATCTCGAAAACCGTGCGACTTTTACTAGACCTTTTTTAGCTTTTTCATAACGTCCTAAGTGCCTTCTATCCGTAGTTCAAGGATTATCCACTCATTACCTAACACCCTGTATAATACTGTGTAATTTTAAAGTAGTTTGCATTATGTGAAGTTTTCTGCCAGACAAGAAGTAGCTGATCTGATATAAGGTTTCAGTGGGGTATCTAACTTTGTTGAAGTACATAACTATTATCAGAGCACGCTGTGCACATTCTAGGTCAAGAAAAAGAGACTTTGTCGCATCTCCCCAGATAGAGATGCAGTGCATCAAGACAGATTGTGCCAGGGATATGTAAATTTGGTTTAAAATATTTCGCGAGTTAGTCTGTGTGAAGTTAGTTTTAACTGGTACAATATGCCTAGCTTTAGGAAAACCCAGATCAATTTCCTAACTCTACTAATGAGATTTTCAACGTGAGTTGGTAAATGCTCATCTATTAGTACACCCAAATATTTTGTTTTAGAAACTTTTTCGACAGAAGGGCAACTGCAGATACCTATCGCATCACAGGAGTGGATTTTAAGATTCATATCAATTTTAGGTTGTGTATTACTTGTTATACTGAAACATATATAATTTGTTTTAGAAATATTTAACGTTGATAGATTGAGTCTAAGCCACTTAGAAACCCGAGACATCCCCAGTTCGGCATTGATTTTAACTTCATCCCATGAAGACGACGGCAGTGTCATCAGCATAAGAAAAGATGTTTGCGTTTTGAATGGTCATATCACAGAGGTCGTTGATATAAATCAGAAATATCGTAGGGCCTAATACACTCTCTTGAGGAACGCCAAATAAAACAGCTGCTTCCCCACTGACATGTTGTTCCAGTTTAACTTTTTGTTTTCTGCCAGTAAGGTAACTTTCTAATAAAGAAAGCGAAATTCCTCTAACACCTATCTTTTCTAATTTAAGTATAAGGGTAGGGAGAGAAACGGTGTCGAAAGCTTTTTTGAGGTCCAGAAAGATTGATACGCATTTTTTGTTTTAATCAACCTCTTCTACTATCAATGAACTGAGAGTATTTATTGCGTCTTCAGTCGATTTTCCGTGTCTAAACCCAAATTGTGAAGTCGATAATAAGTTTAATTTTGTAAGATAGTTTAATAGTCTGGAATAAATTAGCTTTTCTAAAAAAAAATACATGACTGGTAGCACGGAAATTGGTTTGTAATTACTGACGTTGTCTTTGTCCCCACCCTCGTACACAGGGGTTATCAAGGATTGTTTTAATGAATTTGGATAACTGCCTTTGTCAAAGCAGAGATTTAAAAGATGAGTTAAAATAGGCACAACTTCTTTAGATATATATAGATATTGTCCCAACCCGAAGCACTTCCTGATTTTAAATTTATTAGTGTACTATAGACTTCGCCTTCATCAGTCGGTAGTAAGTAGTATGTACAAATGATGTAGGGTGCGCAGAAAGATTGTTAAGGTAAATGTTTTTCTACACCAGTGAGTTAGGAGGAAGTTGAAGAGCGAGCTCCTCTCCAATGTCTGCAAAGTATTCATTGATGAAATAAGCTGATTCAATCGGGTTTGTTTTATTCGATTTGTTAGTGTAAGTTAGAGATTTACTATTTTTCCAGAGTAATTTATTATTTTGTACTGATTTAGCTAGAAGTTCTCTTTCGTACTATCTTTTTTGTTTTTGAATGAGTTTATTACAATTTCGTATCGTTTATATAAAATGAAAGGGGTCTTTCCGTATTTTTTTATTTCGATTTCGTATACAACGCAGTACTCCGGGAGAAATCCATGGTTTGATGATGCTTTTTTTACTTGGGATTACAGTAATAATAGCATTTGATTTTATACATTCCATTAAAATGATTATCAATCTGTCAGTTTGAACGTTAGGGTGATTACAAAACATAAGTTTAGATATGTAAGTTAGTATTTTGTAGGTATTTTAGGGCATTTTCAAAACTAAGCGTGATTTTAGGTATATTTAATACTGGATTTTGTTTTATTTTACATAGAGAAAGAAATGTTGTGTAATGATCGGTTGTGGTGGTCTTTATTATTGCAATAGTTGATGAATATTTTTTATTTATTTCGGCATAAAATGGTCTAAGCGATTTATTTCCCTAGTAGGGTTTGTGTGGCCGGCTAATATTCCAAAACTAAATAACATTTTTAGGTATCGTATGAATTCTATAAGCTGCCCGTTTCCTTATCTTATACACAATGACTGTGTTTTTGGACTTTCTGCGACGGAAAATGTTTCGTCCGGGGGAAGATATCGAACCTCATTAAATATGTGTGTCTTATTACTTTACCTGAAAATGATGTAACTTAATAAAAATAATTAATCATTAAACATACAGTCGGACTTTCCGACAATATTAAGTGGTCGTGGACGCACTACACAGCGAAAATCTACCGGAGTACGGCTTTCAACGTCCGAGTGTAATTATCAAACGTGCTATTATTTTGCAATTTCAACCTTGTGACTTGTATTAGACGGTAGCTATTTGTTTGCATTTTTTGTTACTTGCAATGATTTTTTATTAGCGGTAGCCTTCAACAAAAGAGAATAATGCCATTGTGTATAAGATAAGGAAACGGGCAGCTTATAGAATTCATACTATAATAGTTTCTATTTTTTCATTCACGTGAAGGCTCTATTGGTTTAGAACTAATATTAATATTAATGTTCCCCACAATTATAAGGTTATTACTAAATTTTAGTGATACCAAGTGTGTGTTTAGAGAAGCTATGAAACTTTCCGCGGAGTTCATCAGAACTATCACACTCAATAATTCGAGCTATTTTGTTGTGGTCTATCTCATTCAGTGTTTGTAAAGTGTCATAAAGTTTGATGTACAACATCTTTGACAAACCGCTTGACGGCTTAAGATAATGTGGTTGGAAATGACAAAAGAAAATAGGTACTCATTTCGTTATAAAATTCATTTTCTTTGTAATATCTAACACTATCTAACAGATAAAAATGCTTGGCCTAAACTTAACTAAACACCCAAATTACTGACTAATAAAATAGGCATAAAAATTATATAAATATTGTATATTGTCTAGGGGACACGGTTTCTGTAGGAGAATGTATCGAAACTTTGTATGTGGTGGTTGTCTTGCACTGTCATAGGAAAGTATATATTTTTTTTTAAGTATAGATATATATATATATATATATATATATATATATATATATATATATTTTATTACTACTACCTATGAAAATTCTTAGTTTTGACACATTTTCCTGCTCAAGCTACGCTTGAATGTTTTTTATTTTTATTTTTATTTAATGTTAAATTCATTGTTTTATATCATGCTAGGTTAAGCTTTATAATTGTATAATATCATACGTAGTATTTAAAAAAACGACTGACTGTTGAGTTTCTTCCGGCGTTTCTTCTCAGCAGTGGTCTCTTTCGAAGCGCTGGTAGATTTTGACGTGTAAAAGTGCCCGTGCGGCCTACTTACTGAATAAACATCTTTTATCTTTTATCTTATCTTTTTAATAAGGTCCATAATTTTACTACCTTAGTAGGCTATTATAATTATAGGTTTTTAAAGATTTAAACAAAAAAAATCTTTATTTATTTTTAGCGTAAAATATATATAATTATCTTTAAATCATGCATTTTTGAAACCATAAACTTCGGAGATACAGGGGGAGGATATTTTTGGCTATAAGTCAAAAATTAGAATAATATTAAAATTTGCAAATTAATCTGATCACTTTAATTTGTTTCAAACATTTAGAAAAATATTTTCATATTGTTTTATATTATAAACCTATTATAGTAGTTTATGCAACAGTTGTTGCAGTCGCCACGAGTATTTTGTGACTTAGTTATACACCGTTGCATACAATACTTTTTCTACGACTAGGTATCAAAAAAAATGCAAAATTACTAACAAAATTTTATTAATATACCTAGGTTAGAATACGAACGAACGAAGCACAGAACAACAAACGAGCGAGAAACATTCGAAAACAACAAAATATGTGTCTATGGTTAACTTTGTTTTGAAATTGATGTGCATTTGCCAGGTTTCATATTTAAAAAAAAAGTTGCACAATCGATTTAACTTGTGAAATAGGGACTAAAAAACACCTAATGATTTGAGAAATGAATTCTTTTACCTGATTGGTCGATTTTAATATAGCTGCGTTCTGGTTGGTTGATACCAAATAAAATGTTTTTTTAAAGAGTTAAATTAGTAAAAGAGTTTACATACCAAAAAGAACCTAACGTTCCGATTGACAGTCAATGTGTATTGTGATTGCCGTGATTGGTGGTTTAATTTTGTGAAGTATTTTGATTGGTCAAATTAACCTGACAGATAAAAGTACAGGAGTAGGAAAAATAATTTTCCTACTCCTGTACTTTTATCTGTCATTTATATAGTCACGAACACAAATATAAGAATATAGATAATATGTCCGCAGAACATTCCGTAGAAAAGTCTATCTAGTCTATTCCCCTTAACAGCACTTGTGCTTTTTTGAGCCAAAACGATATGCTTACACCTAGGTTAATTTCACCAATCAAAATACTTCACCAAATACGTAACCACACCACTCGTCTTTTTTGACCTCTCTTATACAACTGTTGCATAAACTACTATTATTCGCAACAGTACAAAATTACATCACATACATACAAAAAGATCAAGACACAGAGAAATTGAACAAATACAATTGTGTATATTAAAAACAGAATTAATTTTGTGACTCGCGTAAGGCAAATTAATATATGATTGGAAAGATGATTAGTGGATTCCGGGTCCATCTTCGCATTCGAATGCTCTGATGTGTCTTATTTATGATAAGATTATTATTTATGATTATTTATTTATTATAATCTGACGCGGGCAAACAAGTTGTCCAACTATTCCAAATATCAAGTTTATAGACTCTACGGAACCCTAAAAAGTTTATCATTGGTAAAATTGACTAATTACTCTCACGCGCCCTAATGATCGCAGCTCACGGAGTTAGTATTAACCCTTCAAAAGGCAAACATTTGTCGTGAATTCAAACTCTATTTCATTTCAAACCAGCATAAAAAAAAAGTGAACATTTAAGTATGTGCAATATTAGAGACACTTCCAATTTACGCTTATTTCGCCCAGTTGTAATATTTAATACCTACAGTACCAACAAATGGTAGTTCTGTAAAGCCCGGCTCAAAAAAAAACTTCTACATAATACATAGGTTTAAAGGGAACTTATCTTAACTCGGATGTGTATTATTAGAAAGAAATATTATTTGAATTAAATTGAAAGTTGCTTGTACCTACTTGGAATCAGTCAATTGTGGGTCAATACTTATTACTAATCGATTTAACACATATTTATTGATTATTGTATGTTAACTCTAGAATGCAAAAACAGAAAATAGCAAACTAAAACAGACACAGAAACACAAAAGGTATGTACAAAGACGAACTTATCCCTTTAATAAGAGCTCTTCCAGTTAACCATTGAGCGATTGACAGATCAATAATAACAACGGTTAAATCTGTAGTTAAAATGAGAATGTGAGTATTGTAAAAAAACGACGGGCGGCGCGCCCCACCGCTCAATTTAACGAGTATTGAATGTCAATTTGAGTGGCAGGACTCATCGTCGAGGATTGCCAGCGAAGGTTAATAAAACTGTGTCATACAATTAATGAAGTTACTTTATACCCGTTGGTCATTCTACCTATTGTCTGTATTTTCTGCAAATTTCGCTGTAATGCTAAATCGTGACTCTGGAATACATTAGTTTACAAAAATTCACATGAGTTAATGAGCTGTCATAGAACAACAAGAATGTACACAACCAGGTGCGCAATGATGACACTGCTGGCTGACACTCTTGTTTTCAAACCACCTCATGCCATTACGAACCCGTACCCAGGAGTCGAGTGAAGAGGACCTCTGGGCCTTCGGCGCCCTCTCTGACCGCACGGACCGCGGCAGCTGCGCGTCGACTCTCTAATACTGTTATCGGAACCCAACACTCCACCTCCTACATCCGAGATTACCTCCACAATACTGCTTCTGCGCATCTCTTAATAGTCCTTTGGCTTGCGAATACCTACCTACCCTTCCTAGACCACACGTGCAGCAGCAGAACAACAATACCTACTATTAACCAGAATTGATTCGACGTTGGGCATTGAGTTAGTAACCCCTACTGCCACAAATGTATCAAAGTTCCTTTTAAAATCGTCATAATATTATGTGTTTTTATTTAAAATATCTTTGGCTTTTTGGGGTTCAATATTTCCTAAACGGTTTCCAAATCTAAAAAAATATAATAACATGGATACATTAATGATGTTTTATGTATACGTACATTTCATTAGAGGGCGGTGTAAGCAATTACAATTCGCGACGCAAGTGTTACTATAACTTATACCCTTTTATGTTTTGGAGTCGGGTTTATTGTTTTTAAATACTTAATTTTTGTTACCAAGGTGGTATTGGACACATACACACGGTCGTGCATGACACTTAGTATTGCTGTCGTAGAAATGTGTACACACGGCAAGTGAGCCTGAGACAGGTTGCAGAGGTGCGCAACAGGTCGCGGGCGGTACCGGATGTCGTTGGAGTGAATGCGCTTCGTGGCCCGCTAACTGCGAATACCTACTTGAGTTTTCAACATATTATTATTCAAGCAGTAAAAGTATGTTAAAATATATTTGGATGGAACTAAAAGTTACTTATGTAAGTTTATGTTTCTACTGATAACTATTCCACTAAAAAATTAAATAACATGACTTAATAGGAACTGCGATATAAATAAATAACAGACTTGTCATGTTGTTGAATCGCTTGTCATTATAAATCATAAGGGCGTTCTGGTTTGTTCAACTAAACCACGAAGCCTACTGACCGGATAGTATAGATTATATTAAGTCTCGCCATTAATGGTCCCCCATTACACGAAATGGGAATGCTGCAATGCGAAAAACCTGGCACAACATTTTTTTTTTTACTTTTAAGTTTAATATCTAAATGCAGCAGTGGTTTTTCGTACACAGAAATTGTTGATCTTTAGATGAGCTTTGGTTTTTTGACGAGATTGATCAAAAGTAGGTATACTTAAGTACGAAGCGTCGCTTTTCATGCTGCTCCCACTGGTTAGGCCAATCAGGGCGGCTTGCAGCACTGCATTGTCGTATATTATTACCCCTCTCGTGTTCCGAAGAATAAACGAACCTTGGGAGTCTTATTATCATACGAGAAATCGGAGTTACAACTTAAAAAAAATATTGCTTAGCCAGGTTTTTTGAATTGCAGCATCACCATTTCGTGTTCCCCCATTAATGACGAGCCTAAATACATACATATACAGCGGGGAGTTTTTTATTCACATTAAATAGATAAAAATAAAAAATATATTAGGACCCTGGAGGGACCTTAAATCGTTAAGTTACATCATTTTACCTAAAGGAAACATTATTTAATTTTTAAAACAAACAAAACTACGAGTACATTCAAATATTTTCAAAAATTGGCGTGTCTCATCCGGGAATACACTACACTAAAATTAAAAAAAAATAACACTCGCTATATAATCTGTGGCATAACTAAATGAATACAAAAATGGCATATAACACAACGTAGAAGAAATTAGAGTTTGTGAAAATAAATTCTGGGCGGTTTATTATGTTATGAATTCAATGGCTTCAATGCCTTAAATCGTGGTCAGTAAACGCATAGTAGGTAGGTAGTTAAGTAACTACCTACATAATTGATATGGCAGTGGCTGGGGTTAATAAAGCGTGCGGCTTGTGACCGCCTGGGTCCTGAGTACGAGTATAACAACATTATTAACTAAAATCCGACTGCAGCTATTGCATATATTATTGTGTATACACGGTGTCCCAGAACTTTACGTAAATACCTATTAAAGGATAGGAAAGGTCTTTGCTTAGCGGACCAGAATATAGTTTTAACTTTGCAATCATGTAATTAGTTTAGGAGTTGGGCATTAAGGTTTTATTGATACAGGGAAAGAACGCTAACGTACTTTATTTGATGCAATTTGACCAATACAATATAAAGAAACATTGCAGTAATGCCCGGTTCAATACACCGCCGTTATAAAATACGTGGGAAATTTAATGTTTTATAAGGGGTTGTAACATTTGTCAACTTGGTTTTAAGTAATTACAGGCAATAGGTGCGCCATTTATACATTTATAGTATAAAACAAACGCTTAGTTCTTTTCAACGACGCAACGGACTGTGATGCGTACCTAAATAAATACCTAAGTACGTCGAATACGTTTTGTGCTATACAGAATAAATACTCGTAGGTGAATAAATAAACCAGTGACGTTACTTTGAGTGTGTAGAAGACAATATCATACTTATGAAATTGTTCATTGATCAGAACGATTAATTTTAGATTTTTAGATGTTTAGATTATCTTATAAGCTTGTGTTTTAAAGCTACGAATTCCATTAAAATGTGTAATTATGGTTGTGATTTAACGGATCCTGCACACGTGCCACATTTTCTATCTCGGGCCCAACGCGACAAAACGCCGTCACGGTCAATGAACGAAAATAATCGCATGTTTCTTTTACAGGAGAGAAGTAACATGAAGGAGCCAGGTTTTGAAAGAGCCACTTGAATTTTTCGGAAATTTCTAAACCGAATTGCACATGCTTTTGTTTTTAAGTGGCAACACTAATTTACTTTTACCTACAAACCTTTGACAGCTCTCCGAAAGCAACGGACGCTGATATGTCGAGTCAAAGTTTTCGGCACTAACAGGTAAGTATTGTGCTTCAATTACTTTGTTTTTTGGTATTTTATTGTAAACAAATACAGCCATATGGATTGTGCATTGGTACGAGTATGTGCAAGTATTTGGACTTGCAACTACGTCCTAGCTGAATTTATAAAGCTTTAATATTGTTTTCGTTTTTAAGATATCCGGCTCTTTCATAACTCATATAAAATGTATGAGTTATGAAAGAGCCGGACTAAGGGGCAAAGAGCTGGCTTTTTATAATAACTGGCTCTTTCATAATACTGTTATATAAAATAGTTAATCAAAAAGTTAGAAAGATTTAATATTTAATTTAGTTATTTGATTCAGGAATTGCATCATAGAGAAGCCGAGTCCAAAAAAACAAGAAAAATACAATAAAAAGGTTTAACGCAAACAGTTAAGGTTTTTAATTTTCGTTTGAAGGTTAATTATCACGCAATCTTTTTTAATCTTACCATAAGGTTCATCAATGATATTTTAGATATATATATTATGTGTTATTATGATTATTATTAAAATACAATTCTTGCGCAGGACTAGAAAGTTATACAATAATATGTGTTTATAGACCACGCTTGACTGATTTTTGCACATTTGAATCTACTGGAAAATGTGTTAAAATTACCATGTAATAGCCAGAAGCATGTTATAGTTTGTGGAAATTGTTATATAACTTGCTCGAAACGTCAAATAATACCACTAGATTAAATCTTTTAATTTAGTCAATCTGTTCTTAGAACCCATTCGGATAGGTGTTAGTGGTGCAACCTGTTAAGATTTTTTTTTGTAATTGCGAATATTTGGATAAAGAAATATTTAATTGTATCTGCATCATGCATCTTTCATTAATGGTTTTTATCTAAAACCTCAGGTGATAACATACCGATCTACCTATAAGAAATAATCGTTTGGCATCATTCAAAAATTAAGTTCAGAGTAATCTTTCAGTGTTACCTTTCTTACAGAATGATTGTAAATAGTATTTATAAAGACTTGTTTGGCGTAATTCTACATCAATTTAATAATAATTTGAAAATAAAAACTATGTCAAAAACCAAATTTAGTGAATGGGCTACTGCAACCTTTCATAAGAATGCTGATTTCCTAAATTATGTTAAGAATTATTCGAGGACCTTTAAGCAAGTTTGTTTAACTGCTAAGGCAAATTTTCTTAGTCTAAAACTCAAATCATCTGACAACAAGGTAAAAACTGTGTGGAATATTATATACAGAGAAACGGAAAATCAAAACTAGTGATAACCAACTCACCCTAACCACAAGTGTCAAACAAATCACGTCAAATAAAGACGTTGCCTTAGCATTCGAAGATTATTTCTCCAACATAGCCATTAATACTACGAAATGTCTTAAACAGTCCGCGATTGAAGCTCAATTAATATTATACTCAAGAAGGTCAATGTCATGCCAGGTTTGAAAAAACAACTAAGCGCTATTGTACATAGCATGAGTGTCCTTTCGGATAAGTATGTCGCCTTACTAGTGGAACATGAGCAATCCTGAAAATGGCCGTAAGCACCCAATACAGATGTGTTAATTTGGAAAAGTGCAACACAGCGCTTCAGCAAATACTTGATGAGTTTGAGCAAGCAACTCGCAAACACAAAATCGATATTGTAGGCGTGGAGCAACTGCCTAATGAGAATGTGTTAGACATTGTTGCTAAGATAAGCAGGGAGGTGGATGTCACCGCTAAAATGTGGAAGGAAACCGGCACCAATAGTAGTGGCGTTCGAAAGAACTGGAACCCAAAGCCGCGACGAGTGGTTGGCGAAGGGGCGCAAGCTGATAGAAACGAATAGTGGCAATATTGTCGTTGGATCTTTGACAAGCAAGATATACATAAATGAGAGTCTATCAAATGCTGCCCGAGCTTTGTTATGGAATGCAAAGAAGCAACTACGTGGTAATGATAAGTATGTATAGTTGAGCAATATCCAGATTTTGGGGAAGAAAACTGATGAAAGTAATGCGTTATGGCTAAGAACGAAAACTGATCTCTTTTAGCTTTTACAAGTTAACTTAGTTAAGTATTTCAGAGTTATTAAGATTAAATTAATATTAAAATTCACAGTTTTAGATCGCTCGTTCCCTGAAAACCATTATTGCAAAATATCTAATTGCCAATTTACCCGTTTTTTGAAATATGAAATACCCAAAATACCAGACTTTCTTTTTACCGTGTTTCTTTTTATATCGGATTTCCAAATCAACGTGTTTTCAAAACATCATGTTCTCTTTAAAACCGAATTCCCATAATACCAGATTTTGATAACACTAGGCCGGCAAAACACAATGTACTTGAATCACCCAGTTTCTTAAGCTACCAGATACTCAAAATATCAGATTGCCAGTTTACTTAATTCCCAACACACCAGATGCTGATCATACTTGATTTCCGAATGCCTAAATTCCTAAAACACCGGATTTTTACTTTGGTAGATTACATAAGTACGGTTAGACAACAAAACCAACTGTAAATATCAATTTTTTATTGTCAACTATTTATAACTAGCTACTGAACTTTATCATTAGCAAATGGCAAATAGTCTATGAATAAAAAAATTAGTAATGAAAAAAAAAACATTTGGTGAATTCAAAATATTTATATATACACATTTTTTTATCGGCTTCAAAAAAAGGTGGTTCGCAATTCCCCGGAATCTTTTTTAACTGCGATAAACGACTTGCGCGCGGACGGAGTCGCTGGCAAAAGCTAGTCTTATATATAATAAAGAGACTGGTCCTGACAGACTGATTCATCGTCGCCCAGCCAATACTACGGAAGCTAGAAACATTAAATTTGGATTTGCTTTTGTAACGTAAATATCCGAAAATACTGGGTTTTTTGAAATGCAAACACCACCGAGTGGGTGAAAGAGTTTTTTTTTTGACCTATTTTTTGAATCATGGATTGAATATCTCTGAATAAAATTCATTAGACATGTATTTCAGCATTTTTTACAACTCATCCCCAATAGAAGAGAAAAGGAGTGACAAAGTTGGTATTTAACGCAAACGAAGTCCTGAAGCACCTGACCGTACTTGTTTGATATTTGATATTCTGGGGATCTGGTGTTCTTAAATCTGGTATATCGAAAATATGGTTTATCTGAAATCTGCTCATTGAAAAATCTAGTATTACATGATCATGCTAAGGCGAGATCAAGTTCTCTCGAGAAAATTGTGTTTTCCGAATCAGGTTTGTACAGTATTTCAGTGTTTTGAAATTCTTGTGATTTCGAAATTTCATATTTTCGGTATAAGGTTTTATAGGGAACATGGTGTATTGAGAACATGGTATTTTATAAAACGGATATAAAAAGGAACATAATATATAAAAATACTGGTATTGTGGGAATCTAATATTTTGGTAAGCATGTATATCGGCAATAAGATATTTTGCAATTATGGTTTTCAGGGAACGAGCGTTTTAGATAATATAGATAATATACACGGTCAAGGAGTTATTAAATACGTGTGTCGATAGCATGAAAAAAAATATGGACTCATTTAGTGGACGCAAGGATCTTTGCTAATTCACGTAACATCCGCTCGATTAAAAAACATTTCAACGAATTACTTGTAATCATGGACTGCTACCTAAGTCAAATAGACGTCATAGTGATCACAGAATCCAATGTAAATTTCTCACTCTTGCCAATGTTTAGTATTAAAGGATTTGTTTTAAATCATTACACTCGGGAGGGGCGTAGAGGGGGAGTGCTCATTTTTTCGCGCGCCGAGCTCGCGACGTCGGCGGGCGTATGCGTCGCGGGCGCGGCTATCGCCGAGCTGGCAGAGTACGTCCCATTACCCTTAAGCATAACGGAGAACTTGTGTATATTATTTCAATCTATAGACCACCGATAACTAATAAAATGTTTTTTTTTTACAGTGAACTAAATACTTTGTTGTACAACCTTCCCACTAATTCAAAGGAAGGCAGTAATCTGTGGCGATTAATATTAATATCCTGAATAGTCAGGACTGTCATGTCTCTACATATGAGAATATGTTGGCAGAATATGGTTTTGCAAAATTCATAAATGATATAACACGAAAAGAAATAGTGAATGGTAGAAAAATAGAGTCATGATTAGATCATATCTACGTTAAGGGACATTCCGATAACATCCATTCAGCTCTTATAAAGCATAAAATATCGGTTCATTATTGTATTTCTGTGGCAGTAGATTAGGAGCCCGCTCCGTCGTCAGCGCGCGGGTCTGCCTGCGCTTATTGTCAAGCACCAAGTCCTAGACAGCCGACTGGTTAGAGAAAAGTCACTAGCAACCGACTTTGAACAACTATTAACCATCGAGTCTCTCACTCACCCTGTTGGGAGAATTTCACCTCCAAAGTACTAAAAAGTGCCTAAACTTAAAAATGTTCTTAAACATATAATCAATCCAACAGGAAACAAGCAATTAAAAAAAAAACTTCATAGAAGTTTAGTCACTTTTCATTACTTTGGGGGTCAATTTCTCCCAAAAGGTTGAAAGTGGGCAAGTCAAGTGAGCGAGCAAGTCCTTTTAAGAAATCACTCTGATTTAAAAGCCGTTTCAGATAAGGTTAGTCCAGTGTTGGCTAAGCTAATTACTTTATCAGTAAGTAAGTATATATTTCCAAAGGGGCTGAAACAAGCTAAAGTCTAAAGTCGTAAAATATTCTCTATCTAGTGTAGACAAAATTATTGAAAAATGTATTGTTAAGCAACTTGGAGAATAAATGCACAAAAATGGCGTAATAAATAGAAATCAGCATGGCTTTCAAAGGGGTAGAAGCACAAACACCTTATTGGGTCAGTTCACTGATGAAATAAACTCACACTTAGCTAATAAGAAAGTAGTTGTAGCAGTGTTCTTTGATTTCACTAAAGCGTTAGGACACATTAGACACTAATACGCTTTTGAATGCTGAGCGAGTGCGGGGTGGATGAGCGGCTGAACCAATGGTTCCGCGAATACCTCACCGCGCGCTCGTACCGCGTGAACGTGGGCTCGGCACTGAGCGACGAGCGGCGGGTGGCATGTGGAGTGCCGCACCGCAGGGCTCCTGCAGCGGCCCGCTGTGCTACCTCATGCAAGTGAACAGTCTGTGCGTCGCGCTGCGCCACTATCGGCGCACATGTTCGCGAACGACCTATGCGTGTTACGCGTGAGCACCGGCGCCGAGCGGCCTGACACTAGTCGCTTGATACAGCAGGATGTAGATGCTGTAGTCCAGTGGTCACATGACAATGGCATTGTTTTGAATGCCGATGAAACCAGGCTTTTAATGATACATTCGCGTTATTTAGATATTGGTAGTATGCCATCGCCAGTAATAAAATAACCCACGACTTTTCTTGTTTCCATAGTAACCAGTCCTTTTGTCAATGCTAACCTATATTACGTATTAACTGTGGACTGTGGATGAAAGATTTTCACGGTCCCATTATGTTAATTTTATGTGTAGTAAACTCAGAATATTGTTAGGCAAGTTTTACCACTTAAGTTTTCTTTGGATACGTTAAAATGTTTGTAAAAAGCTTTAGTGGATTCGAATATAGATTATGCTTTTGACTGTTATAACTTACCTTAAAAACAAATTTAACTAAAATTGAAAATATGCAAATTAGATTCCTAAAACTTCTTGTAAACAGAAAATCTAAAGCTAAATATAAAATAGATTATGGTCAATTGTTCAAGATTTGTAAAATTCCCCCGGTTAGCCTTAAGCGTAAATTCCTGTTAGCACTTCATCGTCACTGCGCTCAAGAGCATAATCTACCCCTTGTCGAGCATGCGTGCGGCACTAGGTCGGTGGCTGTGGGGAAGTACGCTGTGCCGAGGGTCGCTAACTACTATGGTGACAGATGCCTGCAGAAACGTCTACCCTACATTCTTACGAGTAATAGCTTGCCCACAGATACTATGTAGGTTAGAAGCCAATCAGGCAAAGTTTAAAAGAAGACTTCAATTATTTAGTTAGTATCGTATACATTTTAAAATTAGTTTTAAGTGAAGTTACATATTATTAATTAATTAAGAGACTCAATGATCCCGCAGTCAAACTGTGTAAACAGTTTTGTGGGACAATTTTCTTTTGTAGTATTGTAACAAATTGTTTTGTTAATAAATTTTAATAATTAAAATCATTAAAAAAGCATTTTTGGTCAATGCATTCATTTCTATAATAAATTCCCTGAAGTAGTTTTAAAGTTACCCTTTCCGTCACTTACAAATTACTTGAAAAAGTCTTTAATGTCTAAAGCGTATTATAGGGTCGAGGATTATTTAACAGACAAAAATGTATGACCTAAACACGAAACTTAGTCAATAATAATTTATTCAAATACAAATGCTTTATCTTGTCTAGGGGACACCGTTGATGTAGAAAAATGTATCGTAACTTTTATGTAGTCGTCTTGCAACGTCTTATATACACATAACTAGTTGTGTTTTGTTTTCTCTTCTCCCTCTATCTCTCCTTCTCTCTTCGTTTTCCTCCCAAACTACGCAAGTTATTGGATATTATATTAAATTTAATATTTATACTTTTATGATAGGTAATTGTAGACTAACTAGTAACCATTGTAATATGTTTATTAAATGACTGACTGCTGAGTTTCTTGCGGCGTTTCTTTTCAGCAGTGGTCTCCTCTTAGGAAGCGCTAGTAGATTCTTGACGTGTAAAAGTGCCCGTGCGGCCTACTTACTGAAAAAATGACTTTTATCTTTAATATTTTTTTATAATACGCTACCTTAAATTTAAAGCAAACGTAAGGAATTACTTAAAATGGTTATTAGACTTAATTAATTGTTAAAATTGTTGCTTATTGAATTTTGTTAGTATCGTCTATATGTTTTTGAATATAGTGCAATAACTTTTATTTTGCGTAATATTTTGATGAAATTTTAGTATTAAATTAATAAATGGCTCTTTTATAACTATTAGTGGTTTTTCAATTCCAATTTGTATGAAAGAGCTATTAGACACATTGTTTTAAATCAGGTATCTATTTTACTGTTTTATTGCGATTATTTGTATAAAAATACAAACTATAATAAATAAACCATCATTTAGACATAACATGTTTTTTGTACAAACTGTATTTTTGGCCCCATTTAGTAAACTGGCTTTTTCATTCCACTTCTCCTCTACATATACATGAATACCCATTTGGAAATACTAGATAACTGTCTGATAAAGCAGCGGCTCCAGATGACGGAAGCGCGGAAGGTTATTGAGAACAGTCTTGTGGTATACAGCAAGGAAAGGTGGGTGTGGGTACCTTAGAAGGATAGTTAATGGAGTGGGCGAGGAAAAGCTTCAGCGAGATTTTATTACGACGCGGCGCGACGTAGTAGGGAGAGCTGCCCCGCTACCCGGCGAGGATTATAAAAAGGTTTATTGTAGCCATCTGATTCACTCCTAGCAACGAGATCGATAGTTTATGGACTTCGTGGCCGCCGCACTTGCTTGAGCTTCCTCGCGCCTCTCTACGAGCGGCGCACGCCTGCGTACCAGCAATATATAGTTTTTACCGGTTTAACCTAAGTTGTAATTCAAATTAACTGTCCATTTTGCTATAAATGCTTTCTAACAAGCTTAAAAGCATCTTTAAGGAACAAGACAATTGCATCAATGTTGTAACGTTTCATAGGATATACCTACCTACGCTACGTACTGTACACGAGACAGGTACCTAGCATAAAATATATCACAAAAGTTATAAAGTGATACCTACCTACTAGCACAATATGTATATTTAGTGTAAATTGACCAATTTACTAAATAATTACATAACTAACTTTATAACAAAACACAATTCTTGCAATGTGATTCAGAAACAATTAGGTAAGTAGGTAGGCACATAGCATAGTAGCAATAGGAAGTTAAAATATTTCATATTTCAATGTTTACATTAAACTTGAGCCTAGTGTTAATTTAATTGAGTCAATAATTTACTTCATAGCTACCTATGTCTTTTATTGAATGGATTCCACTAACATCAGATAGCGGGCGTCGACCGCAACTTACTTTACCGAAATTCCTAGCAAAATTCCAAATAAATAGTCACACATAGCACCAGCACTGTTTCTGTCATGAAATTCTATTTAAATTCGTTTCGAGCGCGCGTCAGAGGTGCACGTAGCGGGTCGCGCAGAGGCCGACTGAGCGCACGCGCGGGGAGGCGCAGGCGGCACCGAGTTACTGCTCGCTCATCTGTTGGAAGTCGTTCTACTCCAGACCGTTATTACAATCGCGCGTTGTGTTGTGATTGTGACTTGTGACACCGCGACATCACGACTAGGGTTTGCAATCCGGATACCAGAATACCCGAAATATCCGGATGTCCGCCGGATATTTCGGATTCTACGGATATTATAAGACGACTTTAGAGTAGGCAATAAAATTAGAAATCAAACGAACTTACCAAGTGAAGTTCGATGTTAATTGTGTGAGGGTGTTGGTCCAAGACGTCCTATTAATTCTTGACTTGTAGTAGACGCATCGTGTCGCCATCAAACCACGTCTATTCAAAGCTTTACTTGAAAAACGAAACGCTTTTTCCGGTAACTGGAACGCTCCCACTCACCTGTCACTCATTTAGTTTGAAGAGATTATTTCACGACCTGAAACTAAGGGTCTTAAGCGCTTGGCTTAAGGGTTGGGCGGGAGTGAGGACGTCTTGGACCAACACCCTCACACAATTAACATCGAACTTCACTTGGTAAGTTCGTTTGATTTCTAATTGTGTTCGTGTGTTGGTCCAAGACGTCCTATTAATTCTTGACTTGTAGGATGTTCAAAGGAGTCGTGAAATATAACACAGTACATTTTTAAATTTATGTATTCTTAAATTTCCAATTTAAGTAATACAACAAAGTTAGCAATAACACTTAGTTGCGAATCAACATAATAAAAACAAAAAATAAACTTATTTCTTAACTTGAATTAACAATTGTCTCTGCAAATAGTGAAGCAGATTGTACCACTGGCCTATTATAGAACTTAGCGAACACAGAAGAGGTCTCACCCCAGCCTGCTGTCTTGCGAATCAAGTCAATATTAAGTCCCATAGCCTTTGCCTTGGATGAAGATGCATGACGGGTGCTATGTGAAGAAAATAATGCGGTGTCTACACCGCTTTTGGTCATTACGTCTTTAATCCATCGGCTAATAGTTTGTGAACCAATAATAGCGTGTGGTCTATGGAAACTAATAAATAAACGCCCTGTGTCTTTTGTTCTTAATTCTTTAGTTAGGTTTATGTAATCAACTAGACTTCTCGCAGGGCATATTTCGGGCTTCTCAAGAAAATAAGGTAAAACTAGAGTAGGCTGAGCTGCACCTAAACGTGAGGTTTTAATGAGATCTTTAATTTTTATAATTATTTTGTCTTTGGAACATATAATATTCTCTAAACTTATAAGACTAAGAGTCTGCACCCTATGTGCTGTTATCAAGGCCAAAATGGTAACTAATTTTTTCGATAACAACTCTAATGATATTTTATAATTGGGATAAAGTTTACTTAAAAAGTCTAGGACAGTGCTAGGGTCCCAGGTAATATCATATTTAGGAGTATTTGGTCGCAACCTAAAGACACCTTTAAAAAATCTCTTTATTAGTTCATTGGAACCAACTTCAGGCCCAACAACTAGTGATATGGCTGAACGGCAGGAGTTGAGACTTCCATATTTGTAACCGTTATTGTACATTTTAGTCAGAAAAGTCAATATATTTTCGATACTAGCATTAAAACAGTCTATCTTGTTATCCATGCAGTAACCCCACCATGATTTTAAACATGAATTGTATTGTGACACAGTATTGTCAGCTAGGGAAGCTAACATGACATCTGTAGATATATCAGGGACACCTCGGGCTTTTAAGGCTTGCCGGATAATAACCCTGCAACCGGGGTAAGGCGCTGGTGAAGAGGATGGGGCATTCTGTTGACAGAGGTTAGTAAATCTCTATTAGGTTCGAAATATATTGGTTCCTGTCTTAATATTTTCTTAAATAATGGATACCAAGGCTGGGTTGGCCAGTAGGGTGCAACGACGATACCGGTGGCCTGCTCATCAACTATTTTTCTACAGGTTTTAAGCAACATTGAAAAGGGTGGAAAGGCATAAAAGAAATAGTTAGACCATGAAATAGTAAAAGCGTCTATGCCAATTGCATCTGGTTCTTTTTTCCATGATACAAATTTGTGGCATTTCTTGTTAGCTCTAGATGCGAAAAGGTCAATTTCTGGTCTGCCAAATGACATTACTATTTGTTCAAAAGCATAGTCCCCTAGCTCAAATTCAATGTTAGCTTGAGCCTTCCTTGATTCTGCATCTGCTACAAAGTTGGCTTTTGATTCTATGTATGAAGCAAAAATAAAAATATTTCTTTCCTCACACCATTGCCAAATCTCCTTTGCCAAAGTGTTAAGGTGGATAAATTGTACTCCTCCCATGCGGTTAATGTAAGAGATAGCTGTTGTATTGTCAATACGGAGGAGTATTTGGCAGTTTAGGAGGTCAGAAGCATAATATGTTTTCAATCCTATGAAAGCTGCCAGCAGCTCCAGATAGTTTATATGATTTTTAGACTCATTTATTGACCACGAGCCCCCCGAGGAGTTGCCGTTGCACGCTACTCCCCAGCCTGTTAAAGAAGAGTCCGAGTAGATCTCTATTTCATAAGAGTCTGATCTAATGTTGTTACTAGCGTTATTGATGTTTTTTATCCACCATTTAAAATCTGATTGTAAGTAAGAAGGCAACTTCATAATTTTATTGTAATTATTGTTATTATTCAGCAGACAAAGGTATTTACTTCTTTCGAAGGCTTTTGTGTATAACCAGCCATACTTAACAGCAGGACAAACTGATGTAAGTAATCCTAGTAAATGTGCAAATTCTCTAATTTTACATTCTTTCCTATTGTAAAATGATATTAGTTCTTGTTGAATCTTTAAGCATTTCTCAGGCAGCAGTTCTATTTTCATGTCTAATGAATTTAACACAAACCCTAAAAAATTACATTTTTGTGTAGGTGTAAGTATGCACTTATTATAATTAATGGTAAAACCTAAGTTCTCCAACAGCTTGCAAACTTTATCTGTAATAACTTTAGCTTCTTTAATGTTATCAAAAATGAGCAATATGTCATCAAGATAAATTGAGCATGTTATGCCCTGAGCCCTGAGGTGTTCGACAATAGGTTTCATAATCTTTGTGAATATAAATGGGGCTGTGCAGAGTCCGAAGGGTAAAACCCTAAATTCATATATCTTATTTTCCCATTTAAAACGCAGGTACTTTCTAGATTCTTTATGAATACCTACAGAGAAATAAGCCTCTTTGAGATCTATTTTTGTCATAAAACAACCACCAGAAAGCAGTTTTGTGGCGGTTCTTATGTCTTCCAGCTTAAAATGGGAAGTTGTGATGAATTTGTTAAGGTTTTTTAAATTTAAAATAAACCTCTTATTCCCATTAGGTTTTTGAGCCAAGAAGATGTGTGAAAGAAATTGTTTTTTACATGGTTGACAATCAGATACAGCGTTTATGCTTACAAGATGAGAGATTTCTTTTTGCATTTCTTCAGCCTCTTTACCTTTTAATTTATTTAATGGTTCAGAGAGCTGGTATGGTGCACACATAAACGGTATTTTATAACCTTTAACCCATGATAATATTTTCTTGTCACTGGTAATGGACAACCAGTTTTGTATATAAGCATTCAGAGTTTTTACCTCTAAGTTTTCTTGAACGGTGGGCCAGTTCTCTGCTGCTGTACTGGGCGCCTCTGCGGTGGAGGTGGAGCCCGGGGCCTGTAGTAGTTTTGTCTGCCCGCACTCTGAGGATGTTGAGGCTGGTACTGGTACCGTCGAGGCGGGCCCCGAGAGTTTAAAGAAACTTTCTTCTGTTTGGCAGGTTGAGTCGCATATTTAATTTCAGACCCGGTCTTATTTATTGCTTTTCCAGTTTTCAACTGTTCATGCAGGGTCTCCCCAAATAGGTATTTCGAGACTTGGGTTTGGCTGACGATATCTTTTGTACTCTTGTTTAGAGCGAATTGTAACAGGTATCGGCGGGACTGAGATTCGTTATGAAACTTATCACATAACAAGCGCCCTGTATCGCTCACACCCTTAGTTGCCTCTACGCAATCCATTTTGATGAGGATGTCCAGAGCCCTGCCAATGCAACCTATGGCTTGACCCAAACAATTTTGTTGTTGTTCCATGGCCTTGTCTCGTTTTAGCACCTGTTCCGAGATTGCTGCCTTTATCTCCGGGTTCAATTTTGGGGCTTCTAAAAATTGGCAGTTGTCCGGCAATGGGTGAGATTTGTACAGTTCTGTTTTGGTTTCTTTCTGAAGCCCATTGGTGACTATATGTTCCCATCTGGATGTAATATCCTTGTGGATAGGTGCTCCATATATATTTTTATTTGGATCTTCTCCCAGCAATGTAAGTATGTCTTCATTTAAGGACGGAGTAACAGGGACGAAATTTTCTGTTGTATCAGTGACTGGAGGAGGATCGTCACACGCCTCTGATTGTAGCTGAGAGGAGCCTGGCTCTGATGTTTGCAACTCACATAGATCTTGTAATTCTTCTCCACTTCTTGGGGCTAGAAATATTATTAGGGAAAAAAGAATTGTTAAAGAAGTGTTCAACCATTGTTCGCTAGCAAGATTTCTGGAGATCTTTGGCACTGAGTTAACATCATCTCTCATAGATGGGGTGAAAACAATAATAAACAGGTAAGAGATAAACCACACGAGTAGTACTAGCAGTACTACCACACGAGTATATCCACAAAACCATAAATATGTATATTATGTGCGGTAGAGATAAACCTCACGAGTAGCACTCGCAGTGCTACCACACGAGTATATCCACAGTCCGTCTTAATACGTTTTGTCGAGATAAGCCTCACGAATGATACTCGCAGTATCACCTCACGGGCATATCCGCGAATGTAGTCGTACTGTCTAATTTAAGCACAGAAACGTCGCTTCTAGTAACTGATCACCCGTGGGTCTCTCTTGTTAATTAAAGTTCGGCGTAGGTACAAGCGCGAACGCGCTTCACCACGTGGTGGTAATGAAATTGCATGTAACGTCATTATTTGCATAATGTATTATATCTGTAATCAGGTAAGTTAGTGCAATAAGCCTATTTATGGTTTAAGTGTGGATGTATTTACCTTCGGTTTCGCCGGTTTCACTGGAGCTCGAAGAACTTTCTCGACGCATCTTTTTAGTGAACTTCTTAAATAGCGAATAAAGTTCGTCGTCTTTATTCTTTCTCTTCCTCTTATGCTTTCCCATTTTCTTTTTTAGTATAATTTATTAGAAAAAACCTATTATTTATAACTTTTAGAAGTTTTCTACAAAAATGAAGGAGTATCTCACAATAAAAACGTGGGTTTTCGGCGCGCACGAAAAAGTCGAATGAGTGACAGGTGAGTGGGAGCGTTCCAGTTACCGGAAAAAGCGTTTCGTTTTTCAAGTAAAGCTTTGAATAGACGTGGTTTGATGGCGACACGATGCGTCTACTACAAGTCAAGAATTAATAGGACGTCTTGGACCAACACACGAACACAATTAAAGTAATAACGTGAGTTCGTGACCAATACCAGTCTATCTATAGTGTTCTTAAATGTAATATGCATTTATGTGCGATTTACAATAACACCCACAAACTAAATTCATATCATACATTGTTTTGTTATTACAAATTTTAATAATTAAGATCGTTTTCTCGCGGCAATCGCGGTACTCGATAGCGAGCGGCACACTTGATATCTAGCTAGCTAGACCGATTAAAGGACCACCTGAAGCGGTTGTCTACAACTGGTCAAACAATCAGAAAAAAAGTTACCCTAGAATGTTAATTAGATTACTCTACTTATATTATGTTGTTTTTATTTATTTTAAAGTGTGGTGTGAATGTTGTGGTTTATTTGTCTATAAGAATATCGTTAATTTTTAGATTACTTAATATCTATACTAATATTATAAAGAAGTAAAGTTTAGTCTTTTTCGAGTTGTTGGTAAATTCTGTAGCTCTGCCTACCCCACTCTGGGAATGGAGGCGTGAATTTAACTATACGTAAGTATGTGTAGGTAAAGTTTCTGACGTTGTAAGGGGTATGGATGTACTGAACCCCTTCGAAAACTATTTTACAGATAGAAAGCCACATTAATTGTAAGTGTCATAGGTTATATATATTTACCCAAAAAAAAAATTGCGCATCGAAGTGGGCACGGGATTAGATAGAATAGTAGTTTGATAATTAAGTAGGCATTTTTTTTTCATTCCGTGTAATCGACTTGCGTCGTGCATGCATCTGAATCTTAATAAATCTTATTATAAATCAAAATATATTTTATTTAAAACTGGGATCCGTTATTATCCGAAATATCCGGATTCGCGGAAACCCGGATCCGTCATGTCCCCAAATCCAAATTATCCGGATCCGGCAAAATTCAGCGGATCTTGCAAACCCTAATCACGACCATGACCAATCAAATAACCAACTATCTAACAAACAATTATAACGCACATTTCTAAGTTCTCACTTCATTTTTCCTCATCCCATTATTTACACAGTATCATTCATCAATTCTTTTTAATTTCAATTAAGTGAAGCACTTACATACAATCAGCATCAAAAGTAAATGCGCAATTGAAGAAGTCAAAAGCTCATAATCTTAAATCTACGGAAAATATCGTATGTGATATGATAAGTGATAAGAGTTGCATTTTCATCGCTGTGATCCAGGAAAGAAAATAAAATTAACCTTAAAGAGATTTGTCAGGATCGTAGCAGATGGAAAAAAAGTGTTCTCTGGCTACACCTCTGGGGCGTTCAATAAAAAGTGGGAATGGGTATGTTATAAACAACTTTTATTAAATGTAATTTTATTTTTCGACATTGTCACCTAGCATAATACACTTAAGTAGTATATCTTATTTCTAAACTTAAAAGTCCATTTTTAAAAAAGGTCTTATCTTGAGTACTTAAAAAATCTTGTACTGCAGCGACTACCACGTCGTCGTCTTCAAATTACTGGCCTCTCAGGTATTTTTTCAATGGAAATAGGTAGAAATCACTGAGGGCGAGATCTGGTGAATACAGAGAATGCTTAAGGATATCAAACCCAGCATCACGAATTGCAGCCATTGCAACGCTGGACTTGTGTGCCGGGACATTGTCCAGGTGGAACAGCACAACTTTCGACACTTTACCTCGCCGTTTTTCGCGGATCTCATTGCGCAATCTTGCTATTTGTTTGGCATATAAAGTGCCCTTAATAGTGGCTCCATGCTCGAGATACTGAATCATTACTACCCCTTTACCATCCCAAAAAACAGAGCCCATGACCTTACCGGCAGATGGGTCTACCTTGAATTTCTTCGGAGTTGGAGATGGTGGCCTTTTCCATGTCATAGACTGCAGTTTCGTTTCAGGATCATAATGATGGAGCCATGTTTCATCCATTGTTATAAATCGCGCCAAAAAAAGTTCTCGGTCCTGCTGTGTCAGGTCCAAAGCTTCTTGACAAATCTCGACTCTAGTTTGTTTTTGCGTGTCAGTAAGCACTCTTGGGGGAAGATTGGCACCATTTGTACACGGGGAAGCTTCGTACAGTGGTCATATCTCGAGTATCCAACATGTTGAAACGTTCAAAATTATTTACGGGACTGCCGCTCATATGTATAGGCTACTCTCCAAAAATTATGGTAGTACGGGACTAGACTTTGCCAGAAAGAGATAATATGTGTTTCGGCTACTCGAAAATAAATTTTTGGTTCTCCTTTGAATGCATCTGTCTTCAATAAGTTTTAATAGAATGAGAAAAAATACTTTAGTCTAGTTTGTAAATACATGCTTAAGATTGTTATTTAAACAATAGTTTTAAAGTTACCTTAACGGTTATTTTTTTATTTTGGTTTTTTTATGATCGTCTTGATTGGGGTACCTTCGTACAATCAAATTGTATTCATTTTTTTACTGTACGAATGCGGGTCCCCATGGATCTGACGAAAAATTAAAATCAAAAATATAATCATTATGAAACCAGGTCAATAAGATATGCCTAAAAGGTAAATGAAACAGATGAAATAGCTGAGAAAAAATATATCCCGGGAAGAAATAAATTACCTGAAGTAGTTTTAAAGTTACCCTTTCCAGCACTTAAAAAATATTTGAAAAGGTCGTTAATGTCTAAAGCGTATTATAGGGTCGAGGACTATCTAACAGACAAAAATGCATGGCCTACACCCGAAACTTAGTCAATAGTAATTTGTTCAAATGCAAAGGCTTTATCCTGCTTTTTCTTGTCTGGGGGACACCGTTGATGCAGGAAAACATATCGAAACTTTTATGTGGTCATCTTGCACCATCTCATATACACATAATATATATTATATAAGTAGGTAGTTGTAGTTATTTTATTTTATTCTTTTCTATCTTTCTCTCCCGTAAGATTTTTGGCATGTTTTCCTGCTGAACTACTGTAATTTAATACTTTTAATATTATATATTTAATACTTGTAGCTTTATATAATGCTAGATTAAGTTGTACATACCATTGTAATATGAAATATGAAATAATTTAAAAAAATGTCTGACTGCTGAGTTTCTTGCGGCGTTTCTTCTCAGCAGTGGTCTCCTCTTGGGAAGCGCTGGTAGTATCTTGACGTGTAAAAGTGCCCGAGCGGTCTACTTACTGAATAAATTTATTTTATCTTTTTTTATCTTTTATCTTTTTATCTTTAAAAACAAATGGTGTACGAACGTACCCCACGTGTGGGATGGATTCGTACAATTCCCACTTTTTGGGAAAATCGTTATAACTTGGCCAAATTGCTTTGTATCAGATCAGAAATAAGCTGTTATTATAGTCAGATAAGTGGACGATAAAGTAGCTTTAGATTCATATTAAAATAGCTGTTAGTTTTTTTATTATAAGCATACCTGGGAAAACTCGGGGCATTTATAGGAAAGTGATGTAGCAAAATATTTTATCGACAAAAAATATATCGATGTTACTGTCAATGTCACCATCAAAATGTTATTCGATATAAATGAATATTACTTATTTTCTCCTCAATTAAAATAAAAAATAAATTAAAACGGGTATTTACATGTCTATTTTAAAATAGTTTTCAAAATATACAATTAATATTTTTTCCACGTTAGTCGGTATTAATGATTGCCGTCTAGACGAAAATATCCACTTCAAACTGCTAAATGTTCTCTCAACGTCCACAGTGGTCACCGGAGCATTCTTGAAATATTTATAATGACTTAAAGCTAATTTTTCATTCATGTTGGTAATTGAAATTTCCTCACCTTTTATAAGATTGTTTACTTTTTTCATGATGTCATAACCAGTATTTTTTTCTAGAACCATCATTAACTTTTTGTAAATGCT
The DNA here is from genome assembly GCA_923062465.1 of Acleris sparsana. Taxonomy (NCBI): domain Eukaryota; kingdom Metazoa; phylum Arthropoda; class Insecta; order Lepidoptera; family Tortricidae; genus Acleris; species Acleris sparsana. The sequence goes on along the minus strand of OV281285.1, from coordinate 25,550,126 downwards.
TTTTCCATTGCTATTTACGTATAATTTTGATAACTCGACTTGAACTCTTTTTATTATTGCAATGCTGTCATCTAGCGTCAAATGAGCAGACTGCAGTTCCTTAAGAGCTTTTGTGATGACAGACATATTCTCAGCTATGAAATTTAGGTCTCGTTAGATATTTCGTCTGAATTTTTTTTTAGATTTTGAAACATACAAACTCTCTTTATACTATCAAAATGTTCAGCATAATATTTTGCAGCTTGTATCCACGTGCCCCACCGAATAATTGTTGGTGGAAGGGGAGTGTTTGGTAGCATACTTTTGAATATTTTTATTCTTTTTGGAGACTTTAGAAATACCTCTTTCACGGCAGATATTAATTTATTGCTATTTGGAAATAGACCCCTAACTTTTTCTGCTACTAAATTTAAACCGTGTGCTACGCAAGTTACGTGCGTCATATTGAATAGCTTAGGTGCCAACATTCTTGCAGCTTTTTTCATGTATGCCGCCCCGTCTGTATTAAGTAGTAAAACTTTGTCGTATTGGGTATTGTCAGGCCCCCATAAATCATGAAGAGATTCCAAAATCAATTGAGAGACTGTGGAGTTATCTGTCTTGTCTAAACATTTGCTGGCAATTATATGTGGCTTGCTGATCTTATCTTCGATAAGTTTTCCTACTAGTACGTTAGCAATTTGTTGACCTTTTGAATCTGTGGTTTCATCAACGGAAACCTGAATATAATTATTACAAATGTGTTTGCGTATATCGTTCATTACTTACTTACACATCTTTGGTAGATTTTTTTTTTCACTAAAGAAGACGATGGAATATCAAAATTTTGATATTTCCCGTCCATACAATTGCTAATGAAAGTGTAAAATGACGGATTTCCCAGTTGATGCCATGGTATATTCGATGAAATCATAAACTTCGTCAAGTCCTCGTGAAAAACTGTATTTTTCTTAGCAACATTTTGATGAATATCGGATTTAACGTGACGCGTGACATTATATTTTTTCGGGAGAAAACTGACATTGCATTTAGAGCAAAATAACTTTGACTCACGTAGTTGTATGTCTGGATATTCACTAATCCATAAGTTGATGTAATATTCGCGAGGGCGTGCATGTTTCTTAGGCGGCATGATTATTTTCGATTGCGGAACAAACGTAGCGAAATATTACCTCGTTCGTCTATAAGATATGAATGATACTGACAGTAAATTGTCATTTTGATTAAAATGACATCCGCATACTTTTACTATCTGAAGAGGCCCGATCAGATATGATATGTCATCGAACCTCTTTACAGTAATCGAGAATGTTCAATGAGCACATCTTTTATTATAATTATATCGACATCTTTTTAATCGATATCAAATCCCTATAACTTGCCCCGAGCTGTCCCAGGTATGATTATAAGGCTCAGAGCAAAAAGCGTACGAATGTTGCCAATCTTCCCTACCCAACGCGCAGATACCTTTCTATACCCAAGCGTTCATGTAAAATATTATGCACGCTCCCCGTTGAAATCTTTACATTTTCAGCAATAAAACGAACCGTGACATGACGATCTCCCAAAACTAAGTTTTTGTCTTTTTTCACTATTTCTTCAGTTACTACTGTAGTAGGGCGTCCGGAGCGGGGGTCGTCCATGGTCGATGTTCTTCCACGTCTAAATTCTGCGCACCAACGTGCGACTGTTACGGACTACTAATACGGAAGAGCATTAGACCCTAAAGTGTCCCACAAATCTAAATTGACTTGATCCGTAGTTTTTTTTCAAACAAGTATTTGATAACGGCGCGCAATCCCATTTTCTCCATTTTCGCTAACGTAGTCAATAGCATTGAAAAGACACTACCGTTTTGTTTTAAACAAAAGACAGTTGGTTTTTTTTTTTTCATAATAGAATAGCATAACCGGCCAGTATTTAATTTCCTAATTTTGAAAGAGTTTGCATCTCATTCTCACTTTTTATTGAACGCTCCTATTATAATTTTCCATAAACATCTTTTTATTAGGACAGGAGAAACCTTTTTTTTTTGCCCAACGGCTTAGCCTGGCCGTGCAGCGGGGTAATGCTGCAAGCATTTTAGGGACGCTGCCCCGAGCGGGAGATTTGCAGGGTTTTGATATGTTTTAGTTATCAGTTTTATTTATTTTTTAAATTTCTTTGAATGTTTTCATAACACCATGTTGTATTCGTTTTAGCTAAATAGTTATAATAAACACTCCTCTTTGCTGCTAAGATTAGAACATGAAATATATTCATTCGGAGAAACCTTTACTCGTACTGCTACTGCTAGCACTTATTTAATTGTGTTGTAAAAAAGTAATACCAAATCGCTCTGGACGTGACTGCAGCCATATTGTCCTTCCCGAGTGGCTCTGCGGCTGGTTTAGATGCCACACCGCAGCATTTAAAAGATCGACTATGCAGCGGCTGTGGGGAAACTGCCGAGACACTTTTGAACGACCTGACGGCTCTAGTCAACCTTTTATTGTCCAGGCGAGTAAACAAAGAGATAACTTAGTTTCTCTATGGTGCTAACCAAAGACAAATTGCAGTTAAAACAACATATCGCCGCCTCGCAGCCAAAATTCGCTGCAAAAAAACAGCTCCTCAGTTATCGGCATTATTTCAGCCGATACAGCTAAGCTTAGGCTCGCGAGGTGGCTGTGAAGCCGCCGTCCAGTTAGGTTCCGCAACATTATGATAAAATTATATCTATAACATATGTAACAAATACCTTATTTTACGAGTGATAGTTGTTTATCAATCAGATTATGAAATAAAAAACGACTGAATCAACTAACCCTAATATAGCAAACTTTTTTTTGAATGAATGCATTTATTTCAGGATCCATATATTGTTAGTAACATTAAATCTTATTCTATATCAGTAATTATTTGACAAAATTGTACAATTGATTCGTTTATTTCTCCTATGGCATCTGCCATGTGAGTGTGACAACATTGGAACGGCCTTTTTAGTACATTCTGTTTTATTAGCCAACCCCCCAACAATGACAGTTTTGAACGAAACGACGAAACGTTTTGACTATGCATTGTATTTTAAATAGATAATTTTGCGTTTAGACATGACAGGTAAAATACGTACTTAAACCATCATACACACATTTGTCATCCCAAAGTGAAAAAGCAAGTCGTTATTTGATAATTGACGGTGTCTGGTCGTTACACGTGCAAACTTTTCCCTTGCCCTTTTTTATTGTTATTTCAGTTGATTCTCTAAGAATTAGTGTAATTATTGTAGATTTAGTTTTTTAATTTTTGTTTGTTTAATTGTGATTTCGTAAGTATTCATTGATGTTGGACGATGAGCCCCCTGATTGGGGCAGTGGGACTTCTATCCCTGTAGCTGATTGAGATGATTCTGGTGTTTTGGATATTAATAATAAAAGGGATGCTAGGGTGCCGGCTTCAGCCTCCATCCAACACACTTTTACGGTTCCCGAGTTCGCTCCTGGCTCAAAATTAAAATATGGCTCTGCTGATTTTGGCCCTTTCATTGTCCACGTTACGAAGTCAGTGGAGGATTCCTCCATTGGTTCCACTCTTCGTACTCTGAAATTCGCTCAGCTGGTTCACAAGTACAAAAAAAAAGGTATTTCTAAGGGTGGAATCAAATCCGGCGGTCGCATTTGTTGTTGATTACCAGTGATCAGGGAAAACGGTGCAAAACTTTTACAAAACTTGTAAAGCTGACATAAAGGATAAATTGCAACCAAGATAAATAATGTACCAATATTAAGTATTCTTATTTTTTAATATATTGAAAATATATTTAGAATAATATTGGTACATTATTATTACTACACGGGACTTAATCGCGTTAAGGGATATATAATTAATTACTAGAATTAATTATTACCTCGACGTTTCGGACGTGACGCTACGCCCATGGTCTCGAGGGGACTGAAGAGGCGGGCATCAGCATCTTCTTGTTGTGCGAGTTTTTCGAACTACCCGCACTTGGTCTATATTCGCATTACGTGCACCAGGGTTGTCACTGTACTGACTGTCACAACAAGAAGATGCTGATGCCCGCCTCTTCAGTCCCCTCGAGACCATGGGCGTAGCGTCAGGTCCGAAACGTCGAGGTAATACTACCCGCACTTGGTCAATATTTGCATTACAGTGACGTAGGCTTAACCGTAAATGTTCCCTGGAGGGAAAAGTGTCCTGGGTTCCTACCCAGACTATTTCGTTGACCTTCTTAGGACGATCTTTGTCCGAAAGAGTTTATTGCTTTCACACCTCTATTCCTGTGGATGTATATGAGCTCCCTTCCGTTCAATGCAATTAATGCTGCCAGTTTGGACATATTAAAACGAATTGTAGGTCTAAACCCCGGTGTTTCAAAATAATGCGCTCAACCCCATGAAGGCGTGGATTGCACCGTGAGTGCGGAAATGGCTTCTTGCCTATTTTGTTCTAGCATGCATTGTGCTACAAATTCTTCCTGTCCTGAGCACTCCAGGCAGAAAAGTATAAAGTTTGTGATGTCAAAGTAGAATATTCCATAATCTGATGCTGCTCGTCGCTTTCGTCCCGTTCGGCGCTCGTTCGCTGATACTACTCGCTCTTTGGTTTCTCCTTCCTTGTTTCCCCTGACTCAAGGTTCCTTGGCTCCCTTATCTCCTCCTTCTCCTGACTCTCCCACTCGTTCATTCCTGAAGTCTCTCACAAAAAAAATCTTTGTTCCTCGTCGCCCTGCCCCAGTGTCGGAGAAAGGCTATGACAAAGCTGCTCGCAACGCGATCATTCATTGTCCAAAATCCACTCAAATTAATAGCTGTGCTCTCAATGACTCTGAAGCTGATTTTACTCCAAATGATAACCTTATTAGGCTGCTTATCAGCACGTTAGTGAATCTTCTTTCGAAGTTATCTGATGCTATACCGAATACTGTCTCTGAATAGCTGGATCAATTGACGTCTGTCCTTATGACCCCTAATGGTTGTATAAGCTATTCAATGGAATTGTAGAAGCATTCGACATAAAAAACGACACGAAATTCTTGCCTTCTCGGAGACATGGTTACAGCCTGGGTCCCTTTTTAGGGTTTCAGGTTTCTCATGTCTTCGGGATGAGAGTGTTGATGGTTAGAATTGGTCGCTGGCTCTCCTACTAGGAGATCATCCGCTTTACAAAACCCTAGCTCTGACGATTTAACTCTAGCATCTTCTAATTTGGCTTCTGGGCTCTCCTGGAGGGTTCTCTCCCACTCTCATGGTAATGATCATTTTCCTATTCTTATTTCCTTTTCCTCTGATGTGTCAGGTCCGATGTTATCTTCCGCTCCTCTTCTAAAGTAAAGAACTGGAAAGGCTGTTTGGCCTGAATATTCTTTCTTTGGTCTCTAATGAAGTAGCTCTCCTTCCTCCTCTCTCTTATGATAAATTTCTGGAGTTGTATTTTAAGTTTGTCTCAATTTTAATACTATCAGCTAATTTTAATACTCCTATTAAAAGCTCTTCACTTCGCTGGGCTTCCTCTCCTCCGTGGTGGGATTCGGATTGTACTTTAGCATTAAAAAAAAGAAATGAAGCTGAAGATGCTTTTGCTGGGGACTTGTCTCATTTGGAAAAATATTGGACGTCCAGGTTTCTAATGCTCGATGCAAGCGTTTGTTATCTCATAAAAAACGTCTTGGTTGGATCCATTTTTGTGAGAACTTGTCTCCTTGTACCCCCTACTTCCTTAGTATGGAAGAACATCAAAAGATTTCGTGGATCCTTGTCTGATTCGAACCCTCTGTCTAATGATCAGTCTAGTAGGTTGGAGGATTTTTTGGATAAGTTAGTGCCTGCTTTTGTTCCGCCGGAATATATTGCTTCCCGCCATCTTCGTCTCCTTCTTCTTCTGACAGTATGGATGTTCCCTTTTCTTTTCAGGAAATTTATTCTGTGTTAGATCATCTTCAAGATTCTTTGCCGGGAATAGACGGAATTCCTTATTCTTTCATTAGACGATGCTCTGACTCTTCTAAACTTTTTTTCCTCTCCCTGTTAAATCATATTTATAATTCCGGTTGCCTACCTGATTCTTGGAAGAACCAAATAATTATTCCCATCGCAAAACCTGGTAAAGATCCCTGTGACCCCTCCAGTTATAGACCTATTGCTCTTTCATCTGTTCTCTCAAAGATCCTAGAGCATTTCATTAAGAATAGGCTCGAGTGGATTTTAGAAATTCGAAATCCCAATTTGGGTTTCGTAGAGGCATGGGAACTATGGTCAGTTTAGGTATTCTCACGTTAGATTTTCGATTGGCTTTCTCCAAAAGTCATCACCTTATTGGTGTTTTTTTAGATATAACTTCTGCCTATGATAATGTGCAACTTCCGCTTCTAAGGCAAAAAATACTACAATTAAGTTTGCCGGTGAAGATGGTACATGTCATTTGCAATCTTTTCATGGCTCGTTCTATCTCAGTTAATTTTCAAGGTTCATTGTTACCTCTTAGAACCATTTGGAAAGGTCTTCCTCAGGGTTCTGTATTAAGTCCAATTTTATACAGTCTTTATACCGCTGACCTCAGTAAATCAGGTGATTGTTTTTGTAATATTTTGAAATATGCTGATGATATTGCTCTCTACTTTGCCTCCAGCTCTTTTTCTAAGTGTTCTCAGCCTCTTAACTCTGCTCTAGGTTACTTAAACTCGTGGCTCTTGGATCACGGCTTATCTTTGTCTGCCTCTGAGAGTTCTGTTGTGGTTTTTACTAGAAAAAGGCAGGTTCCTGATATCCGTATTTTTCTTGAGGGGATATTGCTTCCTGTGCCTAATTCTGTTAAATTTCTAGATTTAATTTTAGATCATAATTTAACTGGGATCCCTCACTTGAATCACATTAAGGTTAAATGTGAAAAAAACATAAATGTTATGAGAGCTTTATAGGGTGCTTGGTGGGGTGCTCATCCCTACTCTCAAAAGTTTTTGTATAATGCGATTATCCGGAGCTACTTTGATTATGGTTCTTTTTTGTAGGAGCCCTGCAGCAAACTTGCTCTCTTTAGGTAGGATTCAATCCAGATGTTTGCGGGTCATCTCTGGGGCAATGAAATCTTCTCCCATTAATGCTCTTCAGATCCTTTAAAGCTTCGCAGACAATTCCTTTCTGATCGCTTTTTCTTCAGAGCCGTGCAGTCGTCTGAATATCCTTTATTGTGTCGCCTTAATCGTCTTTCTGATGTCTTACCCTCCTCTAAGTATTAATCTCACTAGGAGATTCCTTGCCTAATTAAAAGCTTTCGTTAATTTTGTAATGGTTCATTTGTTCAGTCTGTTGGCCATCGATTATTTAGTTTTAGCTATGATTCACTCCTGTTTCACCCTAAGATTATTTTTTCTTTTCGCATTAAAAAGAATAATATAGAAGCCAATCGGGTTTTAAATAAAAAAATATTTGAGAAATGGGATGGGTGGATTCTTGTTTTTACTGATGCTTCCAAGATCTCATCAGATGGCTGTGTGGGTTCAGCTGTCTGGATTCCTCAGTAAAATGTCGTTTTAAACTTTAAATCTCCCCCTCAATCTTCTGTTTACTCTGGTGAGGCGATTGCCATTTATGAAGCTAGCTCCTACATAGAATCACACAAAATTTCAAAATCTTAGTTTTCTCAGATTCTTTGAGTTGTCTCCAGGCCTTGGATAAGGTTCCCCTGCGATCTAGGGATAATCTTTTAATTATTCTTAAGTCGAGAGAGGTTCTGCATCGCTGTCATTCTCTTGGCATTGATGTGGTTTTGGCTTGGATCCCTGGGCGTGCGGGCTTTACAGGTAATGATGAGGTTGATTTTTTCGTGAAGCAAGTGATAGATATTGGTTGCTCCCCTAACTCGGAATGTTTTAGTCTAGATTTGCGTGCTACTGCGAGATCCCATCTGGTTGATCACTGGACTGATTTGTGGAATTATTCTCGCCTCTCCAAGGGTAGACATTATGGTTGCAATCAACCTAGTCTGCCTGTAAAACATTGGTTTTTTAAATTTAATAATAATAATTACCTAGTATGCGGCCTCCACATTAATTCGACTGCGACTTGGGCACATTTGTTCGCCCTCTTTTCTGGCGAAGATCCGAGTTCGGGATCATTCTCTGTGCGAGTGTGGTCTCGAGGAGGGAACCCCAGATCACATTTTTTTCAAGTGTTCCAGTTTCCAGTTTATTTATATAACTTTCTTCTTTATTTCATCTTTCGCCCAGCTAGCTTCAGTCATGTCGTCACTTTTGTAAATACTTCATTTGTATATATTTTAGGCAAGTTATTAATGATTTTAATATTAAGTTGTTACTTGTCATTTTAAATTTTTAGTATATGTAGTTGTAGTTAATGTACATAATTTAATTTATTTTTAGATTCCCCAACTGATGAATCTATTAATGAATCTAACTGATCATCTGTTTCTACAAAAGCATTTTCACCGATCAAGTGTAACTTTGACCTTGACACTGGCAGAATTGTCCCACTGGAAAGTAGCCATTGAACAAAGAATTGAACTTGAAGTCGTTATTTTAAAAGCATTTATTAAGATAGTTTTCCGCTCATATCATGTAAGGTGATCAGGTGCGTATATATTACATGTTTTAAAATCTCTGTGATATTGATAAAACGAAACGTACATAGCGCGATTTTTTTTGGATCTTTTCTTCACATTTACTTTAGTTTACAAGTTACGTGTTCTTACCGAATTTGTTTTCAAAGTGAACTTCATGTGTAGAAGTGCAGCTTCTAGAATCCAACTTGGCGCCAACCTGGCTGAGGATCTATTTTAAAAATAAACGTGTCCTATGAAGGCCGACCCCTACAGCAAGCATCGAGGGGACTGGAGCCTGGAAAAGTTCCTTCTGCATATGAAGAAAAATGAAAGGCAAACCAGGCGAAGCCAAATTTCCAAAAGGTGTTATATTTTACCTATAATAAATTAACCTTCAGTTATTAGATGCCTTTGAATATAACTACCAACATAGGTATCTATTATAAATCAGAGTCCTCGGACTGCCTCAGTGTATCGGCATAAAAGTATGATCACGAAGATGTAAGCAAATTCTTATTTGAATGTAGTTTATAAATGAATGGTAGTTTTGACATTGGCAGGCAAATTATTACCGGTATATTTATTGTCAAGCTTTTAGTGAATGTTTATTAAAAGAACAAACTAAGATAATTATGGAACTGTTAAAGTGTGTAAAACAGGTAAGAATAGGTACATTATACTTTTTGTTTTTGTTATTTCCAGACGATTTTAAACTATGAACTGCCAATCCCTGCCCCTGGAAAACAGTTGTTTAATTTGTTTTTGATTCCCATATTATTGTGGGCTAAAGTGTATACCAAATGGGTCCCACGGGATAGAATTCGGTGTCGCGACAGACCAAGGCGACGTTGGCGAGATTGCTTGATGCCTTCAAACAAGACTGGTGGGAGGCTGGCCAATATAGGGCTAAATGGAAGGAAGGGAGGGAGGCCTTTGCCCAGCAGTAGGACATTATAGGCTGTTAAATAATAAATAATTCCTTAATTATTTTTCGATTAAAATTCAGATGCAGTTTACCTTAATGTTTTATTTTTTCATGTTTTATAACAGCGGTTTGCACAATTTGTGTTTTCTCAGTGGTGGCATTGCTTTGGTTTGTTTATAGACAATAGAGGGGTCACCACGCGACAATCAAGTTGCAGGCAACTTGTGCTAACTGTTCTGCAAATGAAACTATAATTCTGTTATTGCACGCATGGTGACATAAAACTTAACTGATACCCAATTGTACTAACATTTGGTAGCACCTTTCACAATAATAATACACCTATGTTAGCATTCATCCTTATAATATTAGTATGGTACTAAATGGAAAGAAAGTAGGTAGGTAAATTTACAATTAAAATATTGCACATAGCCCCTCATAGCGCACACCTGACTCTGCTAACTTGTTATTAGATTAAAGCTACTTTACTTCCCACCTAAGCCCCAAGTGATAAACTGTGTTTATCCCGTTTATAATTATCATGTAGCGCTATTCTCCAACAAAAATAGACCAAGATGTTTGTCCACTTGACATTAAACAAAACCAACAATGTTTAAATTAAATATTAAACTTCTGAATTACAAAACTTATTACACCAGCACTTTGAGAAAACTAGGTAATAAAATGATATGTCTATCATTTTTCATATTAACGATTTGCATCATGGAAGTAATCTATACACTTAACTTTACTTATAGTAGGTACCCCTTTTATGTAGAACAAGGCAAGACATCCTGAACAGTATCATAATAATGCAAATAATCTAATCTATAGTAAGTTTGGGTACATACCTAGTATGAATGCCCAGTAGCATGTAAATAGTAATGAAACAACTATTATCTTTACAATGAAGTACCTAGCCCAACACAAAATTAATTTGGTATTCTTTTGAATAACTTATATCTGAAGTTACTTTATTCATTGTTTTACAAGAAAGGATAATTTAGAATAGGAAGGTACATTAAAAACTGAATCATTAATGAACTGATTAACATTGTAATAGTACATTATGATACAAGTGTGCTAAGTTGACCATTGTATACAAGGCGCTATTGTGTGCGCACGAGCGACAGCGAGTGCGCCACAAGAAAGCCGCGTATATTATGGTCACAGGCACACGTGTTACATACGACGTTTTTCAACACACTTGCGAAAAAAAACAAGACTCTTCATTTAGTCAAATTTTAATTAATTATTAAAACAGTTGGTAAAATTACAATTTCTTCATTTTCTTTACTTAAAGAAGACATTTTCGTTAATATTAAACTTCACAATAATTAATCCAAACTATCTTCGTCACAGCCGTCAATTAGACATACCTTAATAATCTGTGCCGTCAATTATTTACGAAAAATGGCGGCTGGCGCGTTGTTTTTTTTTCTTGCCGCGATACCGATGCGCGCGCAAGGCTAAGGCGCGAACGAGATCGGCCAACAGCCAAATTTAAAATGTAATAATTCATGTTTAAAATACAAATTACAGAAAAATTTAAATGATTTCAATGAAATTGAGTTATTTTTTAGTAATAAAGCTGATTTCACCAATTTATTGAAATAAATATGTAGATAATGTTATTTGCCGCATAAAAACAGTTTGTTGCTAAGAAAAAAAAAGGTATAACCCGACTAAATTATATCGCTTCTTCTTCGTACTTACAACTTGGTTCTAGGCTACAAATGTAATTTGTTTGGGTTAATAAACTAAAGGCACTTGTGCGTAATATACTGAAAAAGCACGCGTGTTTAATATCTAGGTTTATGAGCCAAAAATCGGTGGAATAAAAAGGTCGTTTTGAGCAAGTGTGTTGAAAACAATTTTATTATACCTGATGGACATATTGTTTGGCAATTGGCAAGCGAATTGTCATACTCCTTAACTACGTGGGGCCGACTGTTGAGATTCGTGAACACTGACTTGTCAAAATATCCAATATTACCGTTTTTGGCGTTTTGATTTTTTTCGGCGAACCTTGCAATGTTACCCAAGTTTCACATTATTAGACTGACGACACCCTACAAAACGACATACACTTATAAACACTATCTAATCACTTGAAAATGATTGAAACAGATTCCTTCTATGAATGGTTTGCGATTAGTTTTCAGAAGTAGGTACTTACTTACTTACTTAAATACTTTTTGCACCACATTTATGCCAGGACCCGAAATTGTATATCTCCCACTGGTATTACTAATTGATTGTGTGTATACGTTTTTAAACAAATCAATGACTCTTCATTAGTATCAAACAATAACAAAATTACACTTTGCCTGCCTCGCCCTGCCTTTTTTTTTCCTTTCCCCGCGCCTTCTTCAGCAGCTACTACCGCGGGGATATGTCGTTTCCACACTGAAGTGATTTCGCCAGTGTCAAGTATATATAAGTATAAATCAATATAGCAATAAAACACATCCAATCTTCTCTAGGAAGATTGGGGGCAACGTTGTACGGTGATATGTAGGACACAGGTAAAGATAGTTTTAACCTCTGTGCCACTGCGAGTACACTTGAAACGAGAAGTAAGATGCCAGATACACGAAATAAGTCCAAGTCTTCTATCACTGTGCGGTGCGACACAAAGGCATAAAAAGCACAAATCACTAACAGAAAAGAACATTGAACACCTAAATACACAAAAATACAAAACTAAAACAAATTACATATCCGCCATCTTTTGACGTTGCAAATGGCCTCCTCACCCGGCCTTGTCTTGTCTCGTCTGTCATGTCAACAAAAACGCTCCCCTCCTCTTACTTTGGCAACCCGTTTCACGAAGTGTTTCGTTACTTCTAAACTGCAGTAAAGTAAAATATTAGGCACATTGTGGTTGTGATGCAAATCGGGTTTAAATTGTTGGATGGGTTAGGTTAGGGTACCTACTGATAAAATATTAGGGTTTTACTTTTATTATCTCTTACATAACTAGAAATGCATTGGCTTAGTATTTGACCGTTTTATGACACTATGATTTTTACTTACACATTATGAACATAAAATAAGTATGTAATGAATGTAGATTGTATGAGAAAATTAAATGAGCCCGCGTAGAGGTAAATCTTTCGTGCGTCAGGGTTGCCCTTATGTATTGTTAAACAAACATATCGGGCTATTATTTTGCTGTCGGCTTGGTCGGTATCCCTCGTAATCTCTACATATACGTAATATTAATTACCTATCTAGCACCCACAATAATTTAACATAAAAACAGCTATGTGCTGTTTTTATGTTTAATTTTTTAAGGCAAAATTATTCCTATTTGGCGGCAAAATCAAACCAAATATTTAGGTATTATTATTATTGAAAACGTTTTTGGTATAAATATTTGCCTCTGACAATTTAAACATAACACTTTATTGTTTTTATAACGATTTATCTGTGAAAAGCACCCATTTATGTTCGACTATGTTGTTGCAATGCGTCCGCCATTTTTATTTTTACACGTTTTTACAATGATGAAATGCGGCATTTTCTTCGGCGTAAATAGTAGATTGTGTCACAAGAGAGCAAAATGACATAATATTTAAGGCGAGGGCGTACATTGAACATTGATTCTACAATTGAATCCCGAGCGTAGCGAGGGATTCTAAAATAGAATCCTGAGCGTAGTGAGGGATTCAAGTGTTAACGCCCAAGGTGGAAATAATTTTGCCACCGTGTGACACATACTGCTTTTCACATCACCTATGAGGAAAATAAAACATCTTAGTGATGAAACAAATTTAATTATTTACACTCTCTAAAAATGCTGAAATATCAAATATAACAACAGGAAATTATCAAATTTAACAACAATTATCAAATTTGGCAACAAAATGTCCTTGAACAGAAAAGTGCCACTTTGATCCCTCCTAGCAGGGAAGAAAAGTCTCCTTTCCTAGTAGGTGATATGAAAATTAAATTTCACTCGTGCTGTGGCCGACGCGTAATGGCGGCGGGTTAACAGACCTAGTGCATTTGTGAGACGGTAGGTACTTCGTGTATGACGCAACGAAATAACTATAAGTTTTAGCTTTTTTTTAGGTCCGTGTCTTACGTATTAAACGTTGTGTTCACCAATTTTCGCTCACTGCGGCTTTTAGGGCCAATCACACAAAAATTCAACATTTTATAAATAACATAGAAACATAACACAGGCTACTATCATCAAATAGGTAATTTTCTTCTAACCCATACGTTCACGGAAATAATTTTAAATGACAGCGGTTTGTTTATCTTATCTACTCATCCGAGTGGAAAATAAAAGAGGTGCGTCGATGACAAAAAAAACCGACCAAGTGCTCCAAGTAGAGAGCGTTCCGTACATATTTACGTTTTTTTTTGATAAAATTCTTATAGGATTTCCTGTAATCTACAAACAACGAACTATATTTTGCATTCATTTCAAATTTTTAGGCTCTGTATTTTCGGAGATCTGGAATGGTCAATTTTCGTCTTCTTTCATGAATAGAATCATAACTACCTATTTGTTTTCCAATAATAACAAAAATTTCTCAAACATGCTATGTAATGTCGGCGTTATGTTAGTTATTATGTTTCAAAGTGCCACGTTTCCGACGGAACAACTCGAGAGAACTGTAAAGGAATTTCATACGAAATTGAAGGCCTAGGCCGGGAAGTATTTTTTTTTTCATCACACTTTCACGTAAACAGTATCTAAACATATAGGTTAACTGGGCCGTAAGCCCCATATAAAACCCTCGACCTTTTTTTTTTCATGAAAACCTAGGTCGGTAAGTATTTTTTTTTTAATTTATAACTCACACACCGTTCATGCAAGTTCAAGCAAGGAGTTTACACGAAATTGAAAAATTGTTTTAAAATGTTATCTAAACAGTAATTTCATCACACTTTCACGTAAACAGTATCTAAACATACAGGTTAACTGGCCCGTAAGCCCCATATAAAACCCTCGGCCTTTTTTTTTTCATGAAAACCTAGGTCGGTAAGTATTTTTTTTTAAATTTATAGCGCAGCACACCGTTCATGCAAGTTCAAGCAAGGAGTTTACACGAAATTGAAAAATTGTTTTAAAATGTTATCTAAACAGTAATTTCATTGCAATCTCGCTACATGTTATAAATTTTAATAAATAAGTTTTTCTGCCCTATAATTTCATTTATTTACTCGCAAATGTGATGAAAAACATTGTATGTTTCACGGGCGGTACGGGAATTACGAACCTCGACTCAGAAAGCCCTCAGTCTTCGACTTCGGGCTTCTACTAGAGCCTCGGTCGTAATTCCTTACTTACCGCCCTTAATACACAATCTACTATTTTTAATTTTAATTTGGCCATGGTGGCTGTGTTTATGAAAAGGCTAAATAGCTGGTTTTTTTTTTAATTTACTAAGCCGTGCATCCAACAAAGCCTTTGTATGTTTATTTGAAGTACCAGGAGCGCAGAGGTAATTAGGAGGTTAGCACGATGCGGCGAGCCCCGCGCTACTGCGCGGGCGTAGGTACTGAGCACTGTAGGTTACTTTTAATGTTTATGCACTCCTAGTACCTATTTGACATTGTAATTTTTGTTTTAATTATTTTAATGAATTATGTTTGAGAAAAGCACTATACATACTTCGGCGGGAAATATGGGGTTGCCCGCCTCAGACCTATTATATCCGGCCTTGCTTCGCTTGGCCGTCTATATAACTTCGGCCGGCAACCCCTTTTGTCCCGGCCTCTGTAGTAATGTACTATATATTTGAGCCCCTTCATTTGTTACTGGAGAGTAAAGTATGCAAAACATTTCTTTTTTGAATTTCTAATTTGTCGTTCGAAAATGCACGTATAAAAAAAATACTTTGCACATTTGTGTTGGGTCACCAATTTACATATGTGTATCAAATCGTTCCAGTAGTTTTAGAGCAAATTGGCTGTGACAGACAGACGGACAGACAGACGCACGGGTGATCCTATAAGGGTCGCGATTTTTAATTTTGTTGTACGGAACTCTAAAAATTTAAATCTCCTTCTCGGTGTCCCTTATTGAGAACTCCGTAATCTCCCTCTATCTTGGTATTGTCATTTGCGTGTCAGGTCCAGGGTATAGTTCATCGAAGACATCACCCACATTCAATTCAGCCGGTTTTCGTTAGAAGTTATACCTGGAAACGTTTTTATGATGTGCATTAAATAAAGCCTCTTGAACCTTATCAAAGATTCAATACAAAGTTAGGTTTGTATCCCAAGATCTTTGGTCATTTTGAACAACATGTGGAGATGCACGTGACAATAGTTTTGCTATAGCTTTCTACAGTTTTTATCTGCGGAGTATACAGGGTGTTAGGCAGAAGGTTGGACAAACTTCAGGGACTAACTCTGTAGGTCATACTCATCAACTTTTATTATGGGACCAACATCCAAAATTGCGAAAAAAAAACAGCTTTTCCAAACAAACTTTGAGATCTAAACAGCCGAAATGTATGGAACAGGTGTTTTTTTTTTCGCAATTTGGATGTTGGTCCCATAATAAAAGTTGATGAGTATGACCTACAGAGTTAGTCCCTGAAGTTTGTCCAACCTTCTGCCTAACACCCTGTATTTAGGAGTAAAAGATTGATTCGGTAGTTCGTTACCTTTTATTTAAAGAAAATGGCAAGTTCACGGGTAATGTATGTATGTATGTAATGTAATACCTAGTTAGGTATTTAGCATCTCTAAGATTCTCCAAAATCTGTTAAATATAAGGTAAGTTATAATAAGCATCCTTTTTAGTAATAGAGTTTACTTTACGGCTATCCAAACAAAATCTAGATTGGCCATCTCTTTTAGATACCTTGAGTTCTGGTATGACCATGCGCTTTTGCAAGGCTCTATGACATCAAATTCTAACATTTCAACCTGTTCATTTACAATGCGAAGTTTTTCTGGTGATATTCGATAGTAACGCTGTCGCATCGTATCGGCCGAGTATCACCTGTATTAATGCTATGTTCAATTAAAGATTTACGACCTAGACCTTTATCTCGAAAGAAATATTCCTTATTCGCGTCGCGTCATGAGCTTATGAGTGAAAAGGATTTTTTTTGTACATTAAACGAGTGAGTTGGATAGATTTTAATAGTACATTACTACAGAGGCCGGGACAAAAGGGGTTGCCGGCCGAAGTTATATAGACGGCCGAGCGAAGCAAGGCCGGATATAGGTCTGAGGCGGGCAACCCCATATTTCCCGCCGAAGTATGTATAGTGCTTTTCTAAAACATAATTCATTAAAATAATTAAAACAAAAATTACAATGTCAAATAGGTACTAGGAGTGCATAAACATTAAAAGTAACCTACAGTGCTCAGTACGCCCGCCCGCCGGCCCGCTGGTGGCGCGCGCGGGGCTCGCCGCATCGTGCTAACCTCCTAATTACCTCTGCGCTCCTGGTACTTCCAATAAACATGCAAACGCTTTGTTGGATTGGCTTAGTAAATTAAAAAAAAACAGCTTTTTAGCCTTTTCATAAACACAGCCACCATGGCCAAATTAAAATTAAAAAAAAATTACTTCCCGGCCTAGGCCTTCAATTTCGTATGAAATTCCTTTACAGTTCTCTCGAGTTGTTCCGTCGGAAACGTGGCACTTTGAAGCCTAAAAAAACTAACATAACGCCGACATTACATAGCATGTTTGAGAAAAGAACATTATGTACGGATTACTATCAATTTTTAGATTTGGGGGACCGTTTAGGAAATACCTATTGAACTTGAAAGGTACCTATAATTTTCGCTACACTGGACTGTGCTTATCCGTCGCTTATATGTGAAATATATATATATATATACTTATATATATATATTTATTTAAATATTTAATGAAAGCAAACAAAACGAATTTTGAAGGAAAACTGAACTAAGAAGACTTGATTGGTTCCTGGGCTACTGATGACTAAAGTGAAGTGTATCTACTGAAAATCATCTAAGACAGCCCAAAACAACTTTAAATAGAAAAAATATTACAGTTGGTGATGGTTTATTAAAGCTGCGGCTGGTTGTGACTTTTCTCCGCATACGATTTATTTTCTACCTTCGAGCACTTGCTTCTTATGAAAGAGCATTGCTCGCCTGTCGGCCGGCCCTTAGTTCGTCGCTGGGACTAGTTTGCGCGCCTTAACACGGGAACCGGTTCAGCGCGCGTAGGTGTTTTGCTATTCATAGAGGATCCGTGTAAAAAACACATTCACTGATGTCCTTATTGCAAAAAAGCTTATAAACCATCTTCCTCTTGCGGTTTTTAGGGTTCCGTACCCTATTGGTAATAAATTAATTAAAAACCAAAACCCGCCTTCAAAAAATAAAAACTTACTCCTTTTAAAATGGTAGGTAATAGGTGAGTCCAACTGAAGTCTGGTTTTGGTTAAAAATATTATATCACGCCGTCTTCAGTCGCACTGACTTAGGTACTATTTTAAAAGAAGTTATTTTATGCTTTTTGAAAGCGGGTTTGTTTCTTTTTAAATTATTTTATTTTATACTTTTTAGTGATGATAATTATGCTATTAAGTAGTCCCACTTTTCAATTAATAAGAAACTATAGAACATTTCAATCTCGCCGCAAGCAACGCCGTGGCAAAGTCATAGTCATAAATTTAAACGTACATACGCTTCGTCATAGTCGCTCAACTAAACTCGGATTCATAATTTAATTAGATTCCATCAAATCCACCAAGTATCAGTAGTCCGTTGATTTAGTCCGTTGACCGGACTAATGAGACTTTCTCGTCTCAGCAGTCCGGTGCCAAACAAAATCGGACTACTGAGAGTTTTTAGTCCGTTGGTAAGAGATGGGAAAAATCCCAGATGTTTTAATGGTAACAATATTAAGTTTACTTTATCCAGGGCATGAACCCTGTTAAATTACTCGTATTAATATTTTCATATTCATCTGCTATCTCTGTCCAACTCTTGTCACTACACTGTCGCTTACAAAGCCTTCAGTGGTAACAAATTTATGGTAAAAGAGATAGCAATAATTCTAAAAAGAAACGCGTTGGTAAGAACATATTATTTATTTGACCAGCATGCTAAATATAACGCTAGCCTATTACCTATATACAAAAAAAACGGCACATCTATTTCACCACAAGTTAATTGCATCTGAGCGTCTTTAATGAAATCGTCTTTTTCTACGTCCCCTTTACTTCTTTTAGACATAGGTTTTAAGAACCTTTTCATTTGGTCGGCCTTGAAATTTGCGAGGGCTTTCTCCCAGGTTTGGGCCTGATTTGTGAAGATCCCGTTTCTTTGAATCGCTTGACGGTCCCCGATATAAACCTTATATTGATATTTAAATGTTTCAGCGTCTTCAATATCTCACACGTTTAGTATTTTTTCTGGTATAAATCGCACACGAGCTGGCGTTTCGCGTCCATTGTTGAAAACAATATAAAAACAAAATATATCGAGCTGACGTTAAGAAATCATAAAGAAGGTTAAATTGTCAACAAAAAAATAATACGAAGTGAATAAGAAGTTTAGTTATATTTAAGTAAAAAAGCCATACACTTAATCTGCCCAACCCTGTATAAACTATATTAAATAAATATTTAATTGAATAATTTTTGTGGTAGAAATATTCATATTGCAATGGTAAAAAATCAGGTCTCGATATCATTTGGTATTCGTTTTGATACAACAATATTACCGTTGGAAGATGTGCGTATATTATTAATTATTACCTAAAATACCTAAATTACAAAGAAAAACATTTTCTAGTTGTGCTGGCTATTCTTAAGGCGTATTACCATTATCCTGACTGTAGCATCCTAAATGGAGAAGGGGCGTTAAGCCATCTCACTTAATAAGAGCGCAACAATTAGTTAGTTAATCCCTTTTACTTAGAATTTAGGAATGTATAATATAAATATACAGGGTGGAAGGGGACGGGGGACCTCCCCGGAACTATAGCATTAATTAAGAGGTGCACAGTCGATTTGTGATGGTAATAATGATGAATTAACTAATTAAAACAACAACCAAATTGACTAATTTTTCATTGCGGTGACAACCCTGTTACACCTACCCATTAGGTACGACTTGAATATGAAAACTCGGAAACTACGCTTATTTCCGAACGTTGACGTTGCCATAGTGATAAGGTGATAACTTATGATTCCTAGACGTCAAATAATTCATAAACAAAACGAAATGAAAATGATTTTTATTATTTACAAAATTTATTAACCATTAGTTTACACATTATCATGTTGTTATAAAAATCTAACACTACGTCTACAAAAATCTTCAATTACCCTCACATTCGGTGTTCAAATGTCCCTCCGCGGCTTATTATACACGCTGAAGCCCGTGCCCGAGTATGTCAGTGCACCCTTGACAAAATATGCTCTTCATCATTTTTTCTCCGCAGATCGTTAAAGGCATCAGTTATTCGTCGTCGCATCTCGTCCGCAGTGTCACATTCCGTTTTGTACACACTATCTTTTACAGAGCCCCACAGGAAGAAATCAAGACACGTGAGATCCGGGCTTCTTGGCGGTCAACGGTGCGGCCCAAACCTGCCTATCCAGCGATCCCCAAACTCATTGTTCAAATTCATTCATACTTCGTGTTCAGAATGAGCTGGTGCACCATCTTGTTGGAACCAAGTGACTTGTCTTTCAGCCAGTGGTAATTCGTCCAGATAACTGTCTAACTCGGTGTTCAAAAGAGACATGTATCCGTCTCTGTTTAGAGTTGGAGGCAGAAACACAGGTCCTATGATAGTTTCTCCGTGAATCGCCGCCCAGACGTTAATAGACCAACGATACTGGTGACCCGAGAATCGATAAGCGAGAGGATTCTCCTCGGCATTCACGTGTTCGTTTCGTCTATTCCATATTCCGTTGCGTGTGAACGAGCTTTCATCCCTCCAAATAATATGCCTTATGAAATCTCGCTCTTCTACTATCTTTTGTAATAACCATCGGCAGTAGGCTTCGCGGATAGGGCAGTCCCGAGGGAGTAGAGCTTGAACCCTCTGTATTTTGTAAGGCTGTGAAGGCTGGCACGTTTGAGAATAGTAAGTACAGACCGTGAGCTCTTAGAAAAACCTTCGGGTCTCGGGGGCAATCGGAAGGCTTCGTGTTGTAGAAAATGACAGTGCACTCGTTCTGTTTTTCATTGATTTATAGAGCAGTAAAACCACCACTGACCTTTTTATTTAGTTTGTTATTTTCGGAAATTGATTTCTGCAAATTGTGCAAAATTTAGGTGGTTTTAGAATTATCGAATTCTTCTATCGATCATTTAAATAGAGAACACCCCGCCTTAACACACAACTTTAGTTTGGAAGTATAAAGAGCTGTTATACCCACCTGTGGATCCTTATCAACAAGGTTGTAGGTAGTTCTGTAACTGCCTACCCCACTCTGGTTTTTTGTATATGTAAGTATGTGTATTTCCATAGGGAGTCAACTTAAACACGTATTCGTACACGTATTTCTGTAAAAGAAATTGAAAGTTGTTAAGAAAAGTTTTGATTGTAATTATTTTAATAAGGTTCAAGACTGTTTTATAGGAGCAATGGGGATTTCGAAAAGTACATTAAAGCATGTAATATATATATATATATATATATATATATATGTAATTTCTAAGAATCCACAGGTGGGTATAACAGCTCTTTATACTTCCAAACTAAAGTAGTGTGTGAAGGCGGGATGTTCTCTATTTAAATGATCGATAGAAGAATTCGATAATTATGATTTTGTTTTATTTGTATCATGACGTAACGTAATATTATTACAATAAGGTTTATTTTGTATTGATTGTTATTCTTTACATAACTTTTTACGGTAGCTTCGAAAAGTTTTGCAAGTTGTTAACAGAACAGAACCGCATATCACGATCGCGTTTCATCGTCAATACCCGAAGTATGCTTCTAAAATCCGAAGGTTCTTTTAAGAGCTCACGGACTGTACTGCAGTATGGGTTATTCCTTAGAATAATAACACATAGAAACCTAGTCCGCGCACCAAAACCGTCAGACTTAAACTACACCATTCTGGTGTACTCGGCGATCGCCGCCTGTCAGTCGCAATCACGTCACACAGCGTCAACAGCTCCCGGATTTTTATTGATTATGACGATTTGTATTGTTAATGGGTGCCACAACACTTCAGACCAAGAAAATAAACACTATAAAATAACATTCCACGTGTAAGTAATATGTTTTGACTTGTTATTTTACGTAAAACATTCACTAAAATATTAAATTATTTTCTAACGACATTACATGAAAATGTTGCCATTATAACGAAATTTTTCCCCCTAAATTGTTATAGTAAGTACTTGTTCTATTTTGTGATATTCTGTGATACGAATTGAATTACTTGTTTTTCTCGTTCAAGATTTCCTTCTAATCCGATTATTGCCGCACGTTGGATTGAAAAAATTAGGCTTAATCGAAATGAAAGCTGGTGGAAGCCGTCTAGGAGGACAAAAATATGTTCTGTACATTTTAATGTCACAGACATAATAAAAATCGCGGCGGCATGTGATTTTAGTCCGCCAAAAAACCACCGGCCAAAAAAGTACCTTAGAACATTTAAACTACCTACTTAAAATATGATATTTTATGCGAATTAGAAAGAGACAAAACATTTTCTTATTACATAAGTGTTATTAAACGTTTGTATTATTACTAAGTAACTACAAAAAATGATCGAATTTAACAAAAATGATTATATGAAAAAATCCCCTAGTTTAGGGGGAAATGTAATCCGCTAGCAACATTATTTGTTTACTTGTGTGCGTGTTGTCGTGTGTTAGTACGCGTTGATTACGCCCACATGAATCCATTTTGTGCGACACTTTTGACGGGTTGGCTGTAGGAAACTATCATTCTATGTGTTATTATTCTAAGGGTTATTCTGAAATGTCGACCCGCTACTCTAGAACTCGCTCTCGGATGTCTTCTAAAATAACGCAGCACCCTTTCTTCAAGTCGAGCCGCAATTCGAACAACGCCTCCGCCACGTTGGTCGTTCTGGGCTGTTCCTGGTACAACGGGCTGGTTGTTGGCGATACGATCCAAAGCCCTTAAAATTGTCCTATGCCCAGTTGGATGTGGTGGAGGATATGTTTCTCGGTATCGACGCAAAGCTTCAGCCGCGTTATTATTGCACGTCGCGTACAATAAAA
Source organism: Acleris sparsana (assembly GCA_923062465.1). NCBI lineage: Eukaryota > Metazoa > Arthropoda > Insecta > Lepidoptera > Tortricidae > Acleris > Acleris sparsana. Next base: position 25,527,459 of record OV281285.1, on the reverse strand, counting down.
GCAAATTCAAATAACCACGAGCATCTAGCAAAGGCATTTTTATTTGAAGAATGACATAGGTAAAGGGTGATGGGCAATTTTGTATGGACCCCGTCCCCCCCCTCCAACAGTAACGGGCTGCAGGTCTATATGTTCATTAGGACCCAATAAAAGAAAAAATACTTATCTTCGAAGCAAAATCAATGGGATTTTTTAAATGAAAACAAAGGGCCAGGCAAGGCAAATCATCTACATACGTGTTCATTTTCAAACAAATTCCATAGTTCCATACGATAAGATTATGATTTTTCAAGAAAACCCCATACATATGGTGATCGTCGCCATAGAAAAAATACATCATATTGCCAAGATCTATAAACTGGCACATGTTTCATCACTGTTGGTGGGGGGGGACATTTTTACCTATGTCCTTTAATGACATTTTCATTTTAACATCAAATGCATCGATAGCCAATACAATAACGCAAAGAGGTTCATGAGTTAAGTACCTAATCAGTAGTTCGTAATAAATAATGTTTATTTGATAAACGTTTCACATGCACGTTTTGAAGCATGAAAATGAATGAAATATGCCTACTCAGCAGCACAATTTCAATTTATTAAATTAAATCAAATTCAATTTCAATTAACTAGCTAAAACCTATTTATCAATTTAGGGAAACTAAGATACGATGAAAGAAGGTTCTAATTATCATCTTTAATTGTTTATGAAGATTGAGTATACTTCATTGGCTGTCAATGTCGCTATTTCAGAAATGTGTCAAGTTGTGCTTAGTAGGCTGTTAGTAGGTCGTTATTATGTTATTTTAGGCGCACTAAAACAAAGATCTATTTATCTATGTTTTTTTATTCATAATTTTAGGAAAAAATAAATAAAGTTGTTGAAGATGTACCTACAAAGAAACTCACAAACCCTGCAATATCTTACCGCATTGGAAGCAGGTTAAGTATCCACGACAAAAAAAACGTAATAATATCCTGTATGAAAATGTTGTTTACAATTAAGTTCACTGACCCAATCATATGTTTAGGGTTGAAACCTTAGAATAATAACACATAGAATGATAGTTTCCTCCAGCCAACCCGTCAAAAGTGTCGCACAAAATGGATTTATGTGGGCGTAATCAACGCGTACTAACACACGACAACACGCACACAAGTAAACAAATAATGTTGCTAGCGGATTACAATTCCCCCTAAACTAGGGGATTTTTTCATATAATCATTTTTGTTAAATTCGATCATTTTTTGTAGTTACTTAGTAATAATACAAACGTTTATTAACACTTATGTAATAAGAAAATGTTTTGTCTCTTTCTAATTCGCATAAAATATCATATTTTAAGTAGGTAGTTTTAAATGTTCTAAGGTACTTTTTTGACCGGTGGTTTTTTGGCGGACTAAAATTCAATTTATCCAGGGACACCCAGTATATACTCGCAATCACCTTAGTAGGAACCACGTCCCGACGTAGTCTGCACAAGCCACCTTTAGTAAGATATTTGTCTGTGTCATTAAAATGTACCTACAGAACATAGTTTTGTCCTCCTATACGGCTTCCACCAGCTTTCATTTCGATTAAGCCTAATTTTTTCAATCCAACGTGCGGCAATAATCGGATAAGAAGGAAATCTTGAACGAGAAAAACAAGTAATTCAATTCGTATCACAGAATATCACAAAATAGAACAAGTACTTACTATAACAATTTAGGGGGAAAAAATTCGTTATAATGGCAACATTTTCATGTAATGTCGTTAGAAAATAATTTAATATTTTAGTGAATGTTTTACGTAAAATAACAAGTCAAAACATATTACTTACACGTGGAATGTTATTTTATAGTGTTTATTTTCTTGGTCTGAAGTGTTGTGGCACCCATTAACAATAAAAATCGTCATAATCAATAAAAATCCGGGAGCTGTTGACGCTGTGTGACGTGATTGCGACTGACAGGCGGCGATCGCCGAGTACACCAGAATGGTGTACCTAGTTTAAGTCTGACGGTTTTGGTGCGCGGACTAGGTTTCTATGTGTTATTATTCTAAGGTTGAAACAAGTAGTTTTTTGTGTGAATGTTTAACCGGCTGTAATTTGAAAACGGCTGCTTAAATTCACATACCTAGTTTGTATGGGGAAAATAAAGTGTTAAGGCTAAACTATCTCCCATTATCGGGAAGGTCCAAGGTGAAAGTTCTGAGATAAAAGCCTTAAAAAAAAGAAGGTCGAATAGAGGACCTCCTTCTTTTTTAAATTGGTTAAAAACAAGACCCTATTGATAAGACTCCACTGTCCATCCGTTTGTCTGTCTGTCACCAGGATGGATCTCATGAACCGTGATAGCTAGACAGTTTAAATTTTCACAGAAGATGTTTTTTGTTGCCGCTATGACCGCCAAATACTAAAAACCATCTAAAAACAAAATAAAATGAATATTTAAGGGGGTCCCATACAACAAACGTTATTTTTTTGCCGTTTTTGCTCGATAACAGCAACAAGTAGACACCTGAAATATTCACAGAATATATAATTGTATGCTCACTTAAAAAGTAAATATTATACGTATATTTTTTTAAGTGAGGCTCCCATGCAACAAACATCATTGGTTATAGATGATGGTACGGAACCCTTAGTGCGCCAGTCTGACTCGCACTTGGCAGGTTTATTTTATGTTGTATACAATATTAAGCGTGAAATAGACTGGCTGGTTGTCATCGTAATAACTTCAGTTTAGAAACACAATTGGAGTCATTTTCTCACTTTAAAGTTAGAGTATGTTTTTCCATGTTATAGGCTAGTTTCAGTTTTGCGGTCAAAGCACATAAAACAGCTTTTTAGGGCGTTCGCCCTTGGCGACTTTTTTAGCGATGCAGTCGCGCGTTTCGTTTCACTGTCACTTTTGCCCTAATATGTGAAAGTGACAGCAATACCGAATTCGTGGCTGCTCTCGCTCGCTACGCTCGACCGCCGCACTCTTAAAAGCCGATTTACATTGGTCTTGGATAGTGGACAGTAGAGTAGTGTAAACCGATCGGACCGTAGCGTGTCAAGTTGTAAAATAGAATCGCTGTCCAAACCCCTTGCCACTGTCGCTCGTATGAGCTCGCTCGCTCGACCGTTCGACCACCACCCCTTAGCTATGTATAAAGTTAACTTAATTTCACTCTCTGGCTAAGCTCAACAGAAAGTTCGTTTAAATCGATTAAAAATGTGGTGGTGGAACGTGGTAATAAAGGATAAGGTTCTGGATCGCAATTTTACTTACCTAAAAAACTTCTTTTTTTTTAAACTAGCTTATAAAAAAAATTATTCAAGTGTCTCGTTAAAGTTTTTAGTTAAAGTATATCTTTAAATTAGGATTTTATCGGATTTTTGTTCCATAAACTGGAGAGATAAGGGGCGGAACGGTCATTTTCATTGTCATATTTTGTACATTTTTGGCTATAAATCCAGTTAGTACCGGGTGGATTTAGGGCTAGTTAAGAAACAACGCAAAATCTTGTATTTTCGGTATCGCGTATCGACGCGTCAGATTCTTGAAATATGGCGCAAATGGTTAAATAATATCAACAACGGTTTCTGATTTGTACCTGTATATAGATAACACATACTTTTTTTGAAAGGTAGCAAATAGGTTGCCTTAAATTGGTAATACCGGTTGGAGATGTAAAGGCGCTTCTAAAGCTCAGAGAATAAGGTATTTAAGAATACATGCGATCTTATAGGTTGTGTAACAAAATTGGAGCCATCAATATCTAGAAAATATAAGAAAAATATTCTCATAGGATGTTTTTTCTTTCGTATCCGTTCTTTCCCCTTATACAAATATTTGGGGAATCTGTGATTCTCAAACATTGATGTAAACGTGAAAAATAGAATATACTTTATTATTACAAGATACGAGTATTTGGTGCAAGTTCGGTATATTCCTAATTTCTTTGCCGTATTTCTAATTTCTTTGAAACTAACCTAATATCTTTGGCCATGATTTTTTTTAAATGCTGGAAGACATGAGTCTACATGAGTTAACTATGGCACAACTACATATTTACAAATATTTAGGCCTCTAAAAAAAACGCCAAAGTAATTAGTATTTTTTGGCGCAAATCTGATATCGACCCACAAACATAGACTGCTAGAATCATAACCCTTCCTTTGGGCTTTGCCGTGATCGAGTAAAAATAACGGAACGAAAGTGTGATCAACAAAAACAATCAAATGTAAAATCAGAGAGAATATTAATAATCATATATTATAATAATCATAAAAATTTACAGTTTGACAATCACTGCCGTATGAGTAAAGATCGGATAGCCTCCTTCCGATTTGTGCGCGCAAGGGATCGGATCTCGGTCTACAGCTGCAGTCCTAGGTCTATTTGGATCAGTTCTATTTAATTAAAAACCTTAAAAACGAAATAATCAAAAAGAAAGGTAAGTGTCATTACAATGCACTAAATAAATTATAGGATAGATGAAAAATACACGAAAATTACGTTGCTCTTTCTTTCGACGCGTAGCACGGAGCGGCTGGCGGAGACTGGCTCAACAATAGTAGTCTTTGGCAGGCAGACTGACGGACTGGTTGTTCCAAACATTGAGAAATGAAGCCTAATTCGGGGGTAATTTTATTCCTACGGTCTTCCCCCGCTTCCGGTGTCACTCCAACAAACATTACGTCACGGAAAATTATATAAAAAAAATAGTTTCGAAATGTCAGATTGAGCCCTTTCGTATGACAACCCGTTCGCTAAAAATCAAATCACTTTCATTTTTCAACCCCCCATTTCCAAATATTTTCAAATAACTACTAAGTATCACACTTTTAAAATTTCATATTTTTCTTAAATATAGAAGTTAGAGATTTAAAATAAAAAACGTTTTATAGCAAATTTTATCAGCTTTCTTTCCAACTATTGTAAACTATACAGTAACATTTGCAACTTAAAAAAAGAAGATAAAACAATAACATAGCCATTTTTAGCTTAATTTCAAGAAACTCAATTAACATTTATAAGTATGTTTTACATGTTATTTAATTTTTTAATAACTGGTATTACCTCCTCGGGCTCTGATTACAGCTTCGAGCCGGTTTGGCATACTGAACACGAGGTTCCGGAGCCGATATTGGGGAATATTCTCCCATTCTTCTATCAGGGCCTGGTTTAGAGCCCTGAGGGTTGTAGGTGGTGGTGGTGGTCTGCGGCTTCTGACTAGCCTCCCTAGCTCATCCCAGGCGTGCTCAATCGGGTTGAGATCAGGACTTCTTGATGGCCAAGCCATCACGCTGATACCAACCTCCTGAATATACGCTTGCACGACCCGAGCCGTGTGTGGTCGGGCATTATCATGGATGAGCACCGATCCATCACCCATATTTATTAAATACGGCCCTGCATACTCATTGAGAATCTCTTGGGCATATCTTACCCCAGTCAGAGTGCCATTTTCTATGGCCACTAACTCTGTGCGACCTTCTGAACTTATGCCAGCCCATACATGTACACTGCCTCCACCGTACTGGACTGTTTCTGAGAAACAGGCTTGAAGGTATCGCTCTCCAGGTCGCCTGTAGACACTTCGCCTTCCATCAGAAGTGTAAAGTGAGAATCAAGACTCATCTGTGAACAATATTCTCGACCATTCTTCTTCATCCCACTGTCTGTGTTCACGGGCGTATCGCAGTCTCGCTACTCGATGCTCTCTCTCGAGTTTGGGGCCACTCGCTGGTCTTCGGGGTTTCAGATTTCCTTCAACAAGTCTTCTTCTCACTGTATCGGCACTAATGTAGTCCCTCCGGATCTGAAGAAGCTGTTGCTGGACTTCAACTGCATTTAGGTGGCGATTTCTCAACACAGTGGAGACAATATAATGATCTTCTCGGGCACTAGTACACCTGGGTCTGCCATTACAAGGTCTCCTCAGATGGTTTCCAGTCTCTTAGTACCTTCGCTTCACCTTCTGGACCGTCCGTAACGTCACACCCACCATTCTTGCAGTACGACGCATACTGATACCTAATTCCAGAAAAGTCATGATTCTAGCACATTCTTCACTCGAAAGAGGCATGATAAATAAAGTTTATGTGCTGTTATCTAACTTAGCTTTTGTAACAAGACTGATGGATCAATATAAATTTGAAAACAAAAACAGAAACAAAAAAATGAATGGTAAAATTGTAATTCGAAAAGGATTATTTTTGTTTTTACAGTATTTTTCAGCCATTTCTTAAAAGAAGGTTACTTTCTGACTATGAAGTTTTTATATACAAAATTAAACTCGTTTTCGAATCCTTTTTATTACGAAAGTATATCTTGTGTACTTAAAAACTTATTGCAATTTTAAAAGTGTGATACTTAGTTTTGCGGGCCAGTGTATGTATGCCAAATTTCTAAGGGGAGTAAGAGGAGAGTGGAAGTAACATCTTACCGACCCTATCGTCAACCTCACCTGCACTGCTCGTGGTGGTCTCCTAGATTGTGGTACTCTCTGCTAGATAACAGACGAGGCTCTGGCGACCGAGCAATGGCGGTATACACCCTTTCGGGCAAGCGACTGGAAGACGTCTTAGCGGCCTTAGGTCTGAGTAACCCCTAAAATGTTTGGTGGAGAAGGCAAGGGGAAACCACTTCAATAACTCCCCATGAAAGTCATCATGAAAGTGAAACCAAAGGTATTTCGTAAGCCATGTGACCAGCTTAGCAACCGGCGCCGTACTGCGTTCGGGGCAGACGGTGTGAAATTGGTGACCGGTTATGCGGTTGTAGGAGACCAAGCAACGGATGGAAATCGGGCTACTGGAATCTCTATGAAAATGCGTAGCATCCAGAAGATAGGCACTTGGAACGTATGCGGCTTACTAAAGCCAGGAAAGCTGAAGATCTTGGAGAAGGAGATTACCAGTTGAGAACTGAACATCTGCAGTCTAAGTGAAAATTACTGGAAAGGCAATGGTCATTTTCTCACCGATACTCACGCCGTCTTTTTTGATGGAAATGACAACATCAGCAGAAATTGAGTTGCTTTTCTTCTACCAAAGCAACTAATCGGGTATTAAACTGAAAGGAACGCTTGTGAATCTTAATATTATTCAGGTTCACGCACCGACTAGTACTACAAGCGAGGAAAATCTGGAAAAATTCTACGCAGAACTACAAAACGCCATTTCAAATGTTCCTAACCGTGAAGTCTTGATGATCTTAGGAGACTTCAATGCAAAGATTGGAGGAGCTGATGCACATCAGCTAAGTCAGTGTGTGGGAAAATTTGGGCTAGGTGAGCGTAATGAGAGGGGTGAGCGTCTTATACAGTTCGTAGCTGACAACAATTTGGTGATAGCACACAGAATTTTCCAGAACCAACATCGGCGACTCCATACCTGGATATCGCCTGATGGCAACGATCGTAACCAAATTGATTACACCCTTATCGGCTCGCGCTGGAGGACCTCGGTCAGAAACTCACACCCATTGCCTGGAGCCGACTGCTGCTCAGACCACCAGCTCCTGACATGTAAAATGCAAATAAAGCTAAAGGCAGCTAAGAAACTCGAAAAACACAAACGACTCAAAGTTCGAAACAGCTTGAAGTTTGTCGGCACTCGAGCAAAACTGGGAGCATTGGGTAGAAGCAGACACAGAGACCACAGAACATCAGTGGTAATGAGCCAAGGACACAGTCGCGAGGCGTTCGTACAAGCCGATTATTTACGGCTTTACCAAAAATTCCTATGCATAGAGTAGGTATACAAACAAAACGTAAAACCGACACACGCCATTCACCTTTTTTTGCTCCGGCTTGTCTATTTATTTACGTGACGCTTCGCCACTGCAAGGACATGATACTAAGTGCAGTCCCGAGACCAGAAAACAACAGCAGTGGATGAGCGACCACACGCTACAGATAGTTGAAGAGAGACGAAGAGAGAAAGCACTGGGACCGGATGTGAGGATCCCGAATACACTATCTAGTAAGATCCAAGCGGCGTGCAGACGGGAACCGTAATAATCAACTCCGGAATATATGCACAGAAGTTGAAGTCCATGCCCATAAACACGAATCCAGAGATCTCCATCACAAAATCCCTCTCCTCTAAAACTTGGGCCATTAATAACTCTTGTGGTGAAACGTTGTCCGAAAGAAAAGCTATCTCCAAGACATTGAAGAATACTGCCAGTCTTCAGGACCCACAGTCGCATTGTTTCGCTCTTACAGCGCCCACGGATGATGAAAGAGCCAGACATTCACTAACAAGAAATTCGCTCCGCCATCACAGGTAGAGATGCAATTCCTATAGAAACCATTAAAAGCATCGGGAGAGTATGGGGTCTAGATCTTCAAAACACTAATCAACAAAATTCTCGAGTGTTCTCGAGCCCATTATTTCGGCCATCATTATTTCGGCAATATGGCCGAAATAATGGGCTCGAGAATTTAACAAGCCGAAATATATTTGCTTGGTGGATTTTTCGAAAGCGTTCGAATCGGTGAAATGGCCGATATTATGGATGACCATGTTGGAAATGGGTGCCCCAAAACAACTAGTGCATCTGCTTAGACACTTATATGAAGATGGAACAGCATCGGAAATGACAGACGACGTTCTTTCCAGTCACTTCCACCCTAGTGCTGGAGTCCGTCAGGGATGTATTACGAGTGGCGTTCAATTATTATTTTTGTATTTGGTGTCAAAATGCTCCACCTCCACTGCCACCACCACGCTTCATCATTAGAAAATCGATGTCCACGAAGATCCTTTTTATAGTTGGGAAACCAAAAGTAGTCGCTGGGGGCCAAGTCTGGACTGTACGGCGGGTGAGTTATAGTTTCGAATCCTGATTCAAGAACAGCAGCCTTGGCAACATGAGCAGTATGCACAGGAGCGTTGTCATAAAGAAGCAGCATTGCACTGGTAATTTTTCCCCTCCTCTTCTCTTCGATTGCTTCCCGTAATTGGCATAAAATGTTAGCGTAGTACACGCCTGTAATATTTAAACCCATTTCATTTAAAAATGTACTAAAAAAATGGCTTACCCAGGAGTGCTTTTACTCTGTAAACGAATCTTTCGACTACTATGTTTATAAATCGTAATGTGACATGGTTTAACTTATTTAAGTAGTATTAATGTAGACAAATGAGTATTATAATTAAGATATTGACATCCTGTAAATAATTCATGAAATTATTAATTTATTCTATATATTAAATTTATTGCCTTTAATTTTTTGCATGCCATGTACTGGCGAAATGTGTAGAACTCTGTAATTACTTACCAACTGATGTACCACATTTTTTGCATAAATAAATCTTTTACTTACTTTACTTTACTTACTTTATAATTTATTAATAATATCCCTTCACAATCCCAGAATATTGTCGTCATGATCTTGCCAGCTGAAGGGACGACTTTTAATTTCTTGGGAGGAGGTGTTCCTTTAAAGTGCCGCTGCACCAACTTTAGTTTGCTCTCAGGGTTATAATGATGAACCTAAGTTTCATCTCCGGTAACAATTTTTTGGAGCAAACCATCAGGGTTTTCACCACACAGCTCAATGAAGTCGGAACAACAGGCAACGCGCGTATGGTTCTGAAACGGTGTCAACATTCGTGGCACCCATCTCGCACTAACTTTGGACATGTTCAGATGATCGTGGATAATATCATGTATTGTACCAATACCTTCACTCGACCATCTTCCAGTATAATTTTCTCCACTTTTTGAATGTGTTCTGGTGAAGTAGCTTCAACAGGCCGGCCAGGTCTAGCGTCTTCTTCTATGCTCTCCCTCCCACGCTTAAATTCATTTGACTACTTTTGGACAGTAGATAATGAAGGAGCAGACTCACGGTAAACTCCATTTCTTCATCAACAAAATCCATTTCTTCTTTAATAGACTTTTGATTTTTGCCCTGTATAGTCAAGAATTGTATCACTGCTCGATGCTCCAATTTAATGAACATTGTTAAATCGCTCATGGTGATCACGTTTGTTAAGCAGTAGAAGAAAAATAAAAGAACGTGTGGGCTTCAAATTTACTTTTTTTTTCCTGTCAATGAATGACTCTTAGCGACCGGTAATAAGAACTTTACTAAAAAGGTTTGCAAGATACCAATACCGAGAATTTATTGAACGCCACTCGTATCTCACCTCTTCTGTTTAATGCCTACACAGAACCTCCCTCGAAGGGTGGACCGACGTTGTTGCAATCGGTGGCTTGAAGATTGTCAACTTTAGGTACGCGGATGATACCACCCTATTCGCAACGAGCATTGAGTACATGGAAAACCTACTGAGAATAATGGAAACCGACGGTCAAGACTTCGGGCTGCAGATCAATCGTAGCAAGACAAAGATGATGATGTTTGACCGTGCCAACAACAACTCGCCAGAGGTCACAAAAATTGCGAACTGCGATGTGGTCCAATCATACATCTATCTGGGCGCATTGATAGATGCTCTTGAAATGTGGTGCTAGCGAAGAACACTCGGGGTATATTGGACAAAGCAACGTACTAATGTATCAATCTCACAAAATTCGGCATAAAGCAGCTTCAATCTTCTATGGTGCAAGCCCGCATCCTTACCTTCTTGGGGCACATATCTAGACGAGATGAAAGTTCTATTGAGCGCCTGGTGGTACAGGGTAGAGTTGAGGGGTGCCCGGGCGCGCGGTAGATCTCCGATGAGGTGAACAGACCAGGTGAAAGCAGCAGTTAACCACCCCTTGCTCGTTTGCACTAGGAATGCGTCCACCCGAGAAGAATAGCGACGAATAGTGAAGCGGGTTACCAAACCTGGAGTGAAGACCACGACCACTCTGCCAAAGAAGAAGAATGCCAAATTTCAAAATTTCAATTTGATAGCTTCTATAGTTTCAGAGAAAAACTGCTGTGACATTACAGACAGAGAGAGAGACATCGAAGTCTCACCATAAGGGTTTCTTTTTTATCCTTTTTAAAAAGGCCCGAAAAGTTACCGAGAAAACGTGTAACATTTTTTTTCCGACATTGTATGTAAAAACATTTAGTACCTCGATATCCTCCTTTTGGCTTCGTTGGATAAAAACGCTTTTAAAAGCGGTAAAAAAATGTCATGCCTAATACGGATATACGAGTAAACGGAATGAGAGCGATATCCAACCAATAACACCTACACTACAACAGATACTATTGAAATAAAGTCATTGACCTTACAAAACAGTGTTTCATAAAAATGTAATTATTACCATCAAATCGCCATGTGGCACACGTACTTTATGGTTAAAACTTCAAATCGATTACACAGAGGTAAGTACATAATGAATCCTTGCTCCTCTTGATCACGCCCTCATACCATAACTCAAGAATGGCTCGACCGACTTTTTTTTTAAATCGTACTTAATATTAAGATGTTATGTAAAAAATTATACCCGACACCCGTCACATAAAAAATGATACCCGAAATATTAGCGACGCCGGACACGAACGGCTAGCTAGTCCAGCAATAAATCCGAGTAAACATTGACAGCGCCGAGCGTTTAGTTTTGGCGGGGCGCCCTCATTAGCTCAACACTATTACTGTGTTTTCTAATAAACTTGTATTGAAATCGAAGAGCGTCTTTTTGTTGTACAAATGAATGGATACACAACGTATAGCAAATATGATAAAGTTAAAAATAACAATTAACTTTCGTGTAGTCAGCTTAATGGAAAAAGGAAGCCACCTTTTTCCGTTCAGTTACTCACTCAAATCATAGGTCGTGTTATTAAATTAATTCATATTATACCCAATAAATTGTGCAGTCTTCGATGGCTGATAATGCTTACTCCATCTCCGGTCGAGTAGTTGCAACAAAACGAAACATGCTCAAGCGCATGCTTAGGTAGGTACATTGTTGTAGCCTCTAATACTAGAGGGCGTTAGTAGTACTAAAAAGAGGAACCAAAGACTCTCTGTTGTAAATTTATTTAATACTTGATTTTAAATTAATCCGTATTGAAGATAACGCAAATCTAACGTAGAATTTTAACATGTTAAGGTACATGTAAACTTCCGCTCATAAGTATATTCAGGCACTCGGTAGTTTTTCCATACAATTGTATACAAAAACTACTTGTCGGACGGAGTCACTTGATAATTTTGCGTGCAATTTGAATTTTTTATTTATCTTTTTTATCAAGTTTCAAAATGGTATCCAAGATATCCTTGTGAAAATCCCATTTCTCGCCAGACAGTCATTAAAAAATCCATAAATTTATTGCTAATACAAAATTGGTTACTTGTTTAATTTTGTATGAAAGCATATTATGGTTTTTCAAACCGTCGCAATGACAAAACTGGAGATTTAAAAAGTATGCCTCTGGCACAAATTTAGCCAGCATCCATCCACCAGCATCTTATAGAGTCCATTGGTTCTGATGCGACAGTGTGATGTTAAAAGTCATTTTTGTAGGCAATAGTATGGATTAAATAATGAGTGCCTCTAAATATTTATGAGCGCAAGTGTATTCTGATTCTTTAGTGAATACATTTATCCGTGACTTCATCCTGATTTAAAAGATAATTAAACATGCATTAGGTTCGAGAAAATACTTATTTTGTTATTATTTTCAAAGCAATAAGGTCCATTTTGACTAGACAAAATATTTATACATTTTTTGTAAGTTATTTGCAAATTATTCCATAACTGTACACTTTGACAACTTCATTTTATTTTGTGTGAAGCATGCAAGATCGGTACTTTCGTTCGTTATACGAACGTAAGAAAATTCCCCGAGCCACAGCACGAGTGACAGTTTACGTGTGTGCGTGTGCACGCACACAGACAGCCATTTGGCATGCTTCACTCATGATTAGACGAGCTTACGTCCGAATTTTTACTGAGACTTTATACAATGGCAAGTGAGTAAGTGGTACACAGAAATCGGGCTTGCCTGATCGCACAAACTAGTTTAAACTTAAAATGACTTCTATAAAACCCGCTAATAATTTGTAAATTTTGTTACAGCATTCCTAAAGCATATTGAATCAGCTTCGGCAGCAAACGAAACTAAACATTTCCAATAACTGAGGTCGTAGCATCGAATATAATGGAACTGGGTCAGGGCAGGTACACAGGTACATTTCAGGAGTTTTGAAAAGTTGAGATATTATCTCGTTTGCGGTGCGACTTTTACTGCACATAATTTATCATATTTTGGACACCCCTGAGCTGATCAATCATGAAAGCTACATAAAGTCTGTTCCTATTTATTTCGTCACTCTTATAAACAAATCAATTTACCATTATAACTCAATATTCGCTTACTTTTGTGACCTTTCCAAAGCTTTCGATAGCGTAGATTAAAATTAGAACCTTATGGTCTGCAAATAATACTCTAAATCTTATGTCTTCATATCTTAAATTAATAATAAATTAGTCATAAAAAAAATGTACGAGTAAACATTGTATATTGTCTAGAGGACACGGTTTCTGTAGGAGAATGTATCGAAACTTTGTATGTGGTTGTCTTGCACTGTCATAGAAAAGTATAATTTTTACATATTTTTATTTTATTACTTCTACTTGTTAGTCCTTCAAAAATTCTGAAATTTGACACATTTTCCTGCGCAATCTACGCTTGAATATATTTATTTTTTATTTTTATGTTTGATTCATTGTTTTATATAATGCTAGGTTATGCTTTAAAATTGTATATATCATAATTAATTAGTATTTAAAAAAACGACTGACTGTTGAGTTTCTTCTCAGCAGTAGTCTCTTGCGAAGCGCTGGTAGATTTTTGACGTGTTAAAGTGCCCGTGCGGCCTATTTACTGAATAAACATCTTTTATCTTTTTCTTTTTTTAAAATCTTTTTTGATGGTTGTCTATGCTCAACCTTCAATTATTTTTTATTTATACACTTAATCATTGTCTTCATGTACTTTTTAAGGAATTAAGTATTTATTTAACATTGTATTTTTGATGAAAGCACTTACGGTGCAAATACCGTGATACTGACAGACTCTCGTCATTATGTTTTTTTGAACTGTTTTTGACATTGAAAATGTAGACACTAGGGTAGGTTTAAACTTTAAACCTACCCTAGTGTCTACATTTTCAACCCTTAAATAGCCTTTAAACTTTAAAGGTTTGATTTATAAAAATCCTACGCAGACAGTTAAACAGGGCCTCTATTCCCGACGGTAAAACCGTATCGTCTTTGACCGGTTATGCTATTTGTTCTGACGTCAGTCGCCATTACTGTCAAGTCAAGTAAATAAGAGCTATCAATACGGTGACAATACGATAACAGCTCAAATACGATATGGTTTCTACCGTGTCGAATAGGTTCTTAAAAAAAATACGTTGACTTGCAATAAGTACCTATGACCTAAAACACATTATGACTAAAAATAAGTGTGGCTAACGATCTAAGACCCTTTATAATCATCCCGCATTAATGAAACTACGCTTTCTCAAGCGCAGCGCGAGTCCCGCGAGTATCGTTGACTCTTGAGACTATAACCTAATTTGTCTATTGTAGATACTTTACGAGTGAGTTCGTACAAAGGCGACGTTACATGTTATGCTTAGACTTAAATATTTGATTAGAAGAAGTTCGTCTTGAACAGTGAAATCTGATGTTCCACTAGAACTGCAATATAAATATGTATAAACACAATCGGGGCCAACGAACGAGTCCATGCAAATTGTCGACCGCAGTGAGTTCATAGCCTTCCACAGAGTGTCGTGCCCCTCACGTCCGGTGCTGCACACGGCCTTCCGAGCCCATCCGGTGCGCCGCCGGGTGGTGCCGTTAGACGCCCAAACCACTGCCACGTCCACGTAGAACAACGTCGGGGTTTTGTTACAATCAAGGTTTAACTAAATAGGGTAGTGTTAAGTATAATAAGCAAGACCACCTCAATATTGCAAACTTCATCAAAATTGTAGTGCCGCTTTCACGAACGTGATCACATATATGCATAGGTACAAATATTGCTAGTTCAATAGCATAAAGGAATATTAAAAAGAACTTTTCACTTGTCATGCTCTTAAAATGTTACTTTAGTCTCTGAATAGAATAGAATTAAAGTTGTTTTTTAATTTACTTTGGAAACCCCTAAGCAACCAATCTCGGTGTTTGTATACAGAGGATTACCGCCATTTTCAGTGATTGTGTATAGACCATTTTTAGGGCGTGGCAATACTCTTTAGTCTATTTATATACATATATATAAATAGACTATAGAGAAAATAACGGCTGTATCATCTTCATACGTAAATATGCTACCCCCCACCAATTGCATATTACATAGGATATTAAAATAAATGAGGAATAAGGTGGGTCCAAGGACACTCTCTTGCGGGACTCCATAAGTAATGTCACACATATCACTTATATATTCACCTATTTTAACCTTATTTTTTTTCTTCGAAAGATAATTTTTGAACAATTGAAGGGGGAGTCCTCTGATACCTATACGCTTCATTGTCTGTACAAGGGTTGGAACAGAGAAAGTGTCGAAGGCTTTTTTGAGATGCAAAAATATAGCTAGGCATTTTTTTTTCGAGTCTACTTTGTTAACTATAAGAGAAGAGAGGGCTTCGACAGCATCTTCAGTAGAACGACCCTGTCGATACCCGTATTGAAATGGAGATAAGATTTTAAATGTGTTTAAATAATTGATTAATCTAGTGTTTATTAGATTTTCTAAGATTTTAGCTTTTACAGGCAACACGGATATAGGTCTATAGTCAGACATGTTGTCTCTGCTCCCTCCCTTGTACACCGGGGTTATTATAGCTAATTTTAGAGCATTTGGAAAGATTCCGGTTTTAAAACATAACTTAGCTAGATGAGTTATTATAGGGACAACAATTCCGCTGGCGAGTTTTAGAAATGTTGTAGGAATGTTGTCCCATCCCGGGGCGCTACTAGTTTTTAGTTAGTTTTAATTGATAGGTGCGTAACCAATTCAATATATACAATCCATAAAGATATCGATATTGTATTAAGATTGATTTAAAAAAATCGACTTGGTCAGAGAAGAACTAGTTTTCCTTTCGTTCGTCACTGTAATATACATAAATTATAATTCCTCAATCGTAAATGAATAGTTTTCTATTAGGACGAACTGTATCCATTTTTCACGCACATTTTTTGACGGGCGGAAATCTACAAAAGTCGTTATATATATAAAAATAGTAACGCCATACTAATATTGAAGTTATATGATTAATTATTATTGTTTTTCCATCCATTTAATAAGAAACTATTCAAAAGTAGGTACTCTTAATATGCAGTTGTAAAAAAGGTCGATAAAAAACGTTAACGGCCATACATCTCTATGAAAATCTTAATAATGTAACACAAGGCGTAAAAAAATAACTATAGAATTCCTTACATCGCGTACGCTGCTAAAACTATTGATTGATGATGATGATAAAACAAAATAATAAAGACATTAAATGTACTTATTAGTACCTAATAGACGAAGCATAGTGACCAAAAGTGTGATCCAGAACTTTTTAGTACCTCGAGATAACAATAAAAAGTCGTTTACTCTACTTTGACACGCCCGCCTGTGACGGCGTGTAAATGTCATCGAAGAAAAAACCCATTTCAACGGAAACATTCCTTGTTTCGTATTGTACTATTGTAAATCGCAATATGAAAAATCCGCTAGACGTGATTTTTGTTTATTTTCCCTGTTATCTTGTGTATTTATTTAATAAATAGTTTTTTTTATTAAATTATTTTCATAGATTGTTCTAGAAAATTAGTTTTGTTTGTTAAAAGCGCCCTCTGTTGTTGAGTAGATGAACTAAATAGGGAGATGTATGGGCCGTTAACGTTTTTTATCGACCTTTTTTATAACTGCATATTAAGAGTACCTACTTTTGAATAGTTTTTTATTAAATGGATGGAAAAACAATAATAATTAATCATATAACTTCAATATTGGTATGGCGTTACTATTTTTATTCATATATCGACTTTTGTAGATTTCCGCCCGTCAAAAAATGTGCGTGAAAAATGGATACAGTTCGTCCTAATAGAAAACTATTCATTTACGATTGAGGAATTATAATTTATGTATATTACAGTGACGAACGAAAGGAAAACTAGTTCTTCTCTGACCAAGTCGATTTTTTAAAATCAATCTTAATACAATATCGATATCTTTATGGATTGTATATATTGAATTGGTTACGCACCTATCAATTAAAACTAACTAAAAACTAGTAGCGCCCCGGGATGGGACAACATTACGACAACATTTCTAAAACTTGCCAGCGGAATTGTTGTCCCTATAATAACTCATCTAGATAAGTTATGTTTTAAAACCGGAATCTTTCCAAATGCTCTAAAATTAGCTATAATAACCCCGGTGTACAAGGGAGGGAGCAGAGACAACATGTCTGACTATAGACCTATATCCGTGTTGCCTGTAAAAGCTAAAATCTTAGAAAATCTAATAAACACTAGATTAATCAATTATTTAAACACATTTAAAATCTTATCTCCATTTCAATACGGGTATCGACAGGGTCGTTCTACTGAAGATGCTGTCGAAGCCCTCTCTTCTCTTATAGTTAACAAAGTAGACTCGAAAAAAAAATGCCTAGCTATATTTTTGCATCTCAAAAAAGCCTTCGACACTTTCTCTGTTCCGACCCTTGTACAGACAATGAAGCGTATAGGTATCAGAGGACTCCCCCTTCAATTGTTCAAAAATTATCTTTCGAAGAGAAAAAATAAGGTTAAAATAGGTGAATATATAAGTGATGTGTGTGACATTACTTATGGAGTCCCGCAAGAGAGTGTCCTTGGACCCACCTTATTCCTCATTTATTTTAATATCCTATGTAATATGCAATTGGTGGGGGGTAGCATATTTACGTATGCAGATGATACAGTCGTTGTTTTCTCCGGTGACACTTGGGAGGAGATCCGTAAACATGCTGAGATGGCACTAGTGGAGATAGCTCATTGGTTGAAAAATAATCTGCTGACATTAAATATTAGTAAGACTAACTATAGCCAGATAAAAATAATAATATTGGGATCCATTCGTGTCAAGACCCTAGGCTGCATAATTGTTCTTGTGAAATGATAGATAAAGTTGGCTGTACGAAATATCTAGGGGTGATGGTGGATCAACGACTTACTTAGGAAGATGCGCTGGATTTCCAAAAACTTAAGACATGTGGCTCCTGATCAACTATTGAACCAGATTTACACATCACTTGCACAGTCTGTATTGGTATACTGCATACTAATATGGGGTGGAGCTACTAAATCCAACTTTATTCAATTAGAAAGGGCTCAGCGGGCTCTTCTCAAATGTACTTTAAACCTCGCAGATTCCCGACCTCTGACTTCTACGTGCTAAGTGACCTGTTGTCGGTGCGCAAACTGTATATACTAAGTGCGATCTTGAGAAGACATAAATCCACTAAATACGAACCAATAGACAAGCTGAAAAGGAGGAAAAGGATATACGTCATCACAACTCCGATTGTGAAAAAACCGCCTTTGCGCGTAGACAACGGGTCATACTATCTGGCAAACTTTACAATATAAGAAATAAAGAAATTGAAATATACCCTACCACAGCGCATGAATGTGGGGTTAAGGTGACTGCGTGGCTGAAAACGAAAACATATGACGACATAGAAAGCATTATACTAAATACTTATAAGCACATGTAAATGTATTAAATGATGAAAAGTCGATCCACTCCCACACATACTCCCACACACACACTCACTCTCATACACTTACACAGCACACTCACACACTCACACATTCACACACACACACACACACACACACACGCACACACACATACACGCGCGCGCGCACACACACACACACACACACACACACACACACACACACACACACACACACACACACACACACACACACACACACACGCACGCACACGCGCACACGCGCACACGCACGCACGCACACATTGTCTTTTGTTTTTAACTCTCACTTGCGTACTACTGCACGTGTGCATATGCACAAATGCTCATATAGCTTATTTTTAAGTTTTAATTGATTTTACAAATGTAATTTGTCACCTTATCCTACCTCTTTACTTACCATGGTTGTACTATTCGATTCCTAAGCTGTATATGGAAAAGCGGTGGCTCTTACCACAGGTATTATTTTTACTTAAAAAGGGGTCACCAACGCATTGTAAAATTAGTACTAAGTTGAGTGGATAAACATTTTTTCATTTTATATTTTAATTTTCATCAATTAGCGTCACCTATTGTCCAATAGCTGAAATAAGTGCTCTTATTACTTTCATGCGTATTTTGCTACTAATGCTAGATGGCATTCCTGATGCTAATGATAAAAAAAATCTATGACAATGTTCCTAATGGCCACTCTATCACCTATAATATAAAATGTCTTTGCAAAATTACAGTTTTAGAGAACACATAAGTATACCCCAAAAGATAAAATACTCGTATGTTCAGTTATTATAGTTGACAATATAACTGCTTTTATTATATTTTAAAAGTTATTAACAACGCCTGTAGAAACTAGACCACGTGGTGACGGAGCATTTTATAGGGGTATCAGAATACCACCTAAAGCGAAACCTGAGCGTTAAAATAGGTCTACAATGAGCGTAGCGATGGTAATAAATAAGGATCGGAATTTTGGTGGCGGCTTTTGACAAGTTGTAGAGAGAGAACACCGCAGTTTATCGATGTTATCGACAAATCTATAAGCTTTTTTAGTGTCTAACCTCAAATTTTCCGACGATACGTACTCTTTTTAGCGATCGATGATGACAAATTTTCGAAATATCGGAGATAATTTGTTTAAATTGCTTTATTGAAATCAGTATAATTACGAAAACCCTTTTTTAACTTGAGAAATGATCCCCTCTGAGACCAGTTATAGCTAGGTGGCTTGTTTGCCTACCCTTTAATATAATAAAGCAGAAAATATTATTTTATAGCTGTCCGATATTACGAACTTTTTTCATCATCGGCCGCTGAAAAGAATACGTATCATCGGAAAATTATAAGTTTTATTTAATAAAGACATAAATAAAAAAATACACTATCGCTTTGTCGATAACATCGATAACAAGCGGTGTTCTCTCTCTACAACTTCTGAAAAGCCGCCCCCAAAATTGCGGACCCTAGTAATAATAGTCATTTTATAATTATTATAGCATTATTACCTTGGTTATTCGCATGAAAAATGTCAGAGATGGTGTTGATGGTGTTTGATGATCAACTGACATCTCAATTTTTATATTAGTTCAAGTTCAAGTCTTTATTCGCGACAAAAAATAACACATACAAAAAAAAACTAATAAATAAAAAAACACACTTTGTCACGAAACGGACCCTGCTCAGCATGTTGCTAGCTTTACAGCCAGCGCTGGTCTTCCGCAGGACCCATTCGGTGAAAGCACGGTGGGCAACAACAACAGATATACAAATGACAAGGACTTAGAAATAATATAACTAAAATACTAAACTACACACATAATAATCAAAAAAAATAAAAATAGAAGGAAATAATGAACAAAAATACAAACATCGAAAAGTTGCATCCCGCACTACGTGTGTATGGGCCTTTACGGTAACAGTGAACGCAGCCCACACACAACCGTTAACTACTAGCGCCAGCGGGATCACAACGAAACAGAACAGAAAACAAACCATAAACAAACCAAACACTAAACATCAAATAAAAACCGCATGGGATTGAGGCTACAAAACATATATAACAATTACCTATGACTAATTAGCACAACAAATATTAAAATTAAATTGAATTATGGTGACCTACAAACGTATGGCAATGCATAGAAATAAATATGGAGCATAACCAACGGGTGAGGAAGTGTTTCCAGACACAATATTCTCCTCTTTTAACTGATGTTCTTGTATGAACTTTTTGAGCTTATTTCTAAATATTTTAACGTTTGGCAGGCTTCTAAGTGGAGGCGGAACATTATTCCAGCATTTCATATATATATTTATTTATATATTTATTTATTTTATTTATTTATTACAAACTAATTGCACAGTATAACAGTAAAACAAACCAAGGCACTGTGAAATTATAGATACTTACAAATACCGAAAATTACAATAAAATACAATAAAAATAGAATAGCAATTTCATATTAAGTAATTGACGACACACGCACATCCATACTCTCGCAGTACCTCAAACATGCATCTCGCAGTGCAGCCCATCCACTAGCAAATACATCCTGCTCAGGGGCATATGCGAGAAGCCCGTTTAGAAGGTGCAAGGCACGGACTAATGGAGAATTCCTGCGAAACACCGTACGACACGACGGAATCGCCAGCAAATGGCGAACACGAGGCCGAAAATCGATTCTAGTTCGTGAAGGAACCGATAGACACAGAAGTTGCGCTGCCAATTCAGCACAACCAGGCTCCCCCCGCAAGATTTCGGTGGTTAGAGTGAGAAGCCGGAAGTTACGCCTGACCTCCAGAGAGTTAAAGCCCAAAGCCCCTTGGAGAAACTTCGTAGGGTATAGAAACGGGTAATAACCAAACATTTTCTTATACAAAAACCGTAAGAATACTTTTTGGACTCTCTCCAGGAGCAACACGTAAGTTGCCTCGTAGGGGTTCCAAATAGCAGAGGCCGCTTCTAGTTTACTTCGGACCAGAGCCATGTACAGAAGCTTTATGGCTTTGGAGTCACGAAAATCCCTAGCATTTCTCAATACAAAACCCAACCTTTTGTGGCTGTTTAGCGTCAACGCGTTCATGTGCTCATGAAAGTTAAGGTGGGAGTCTAGGATGACGCCGAGATCCCGAATGGAGTTGACGCGAACCATCGATTCAGAACCTAAAAAGTAATTATGATGCAGCGGAACGCGAGCTCTACTAAAACTTATCACCGCACATTTAGCCACATTAAAAGAAAGTCTATTATTGCAGCTCCACTGATAAATACTGTCGATGTCATTCTGAAGTGAAGCACAATCCGAGATCCCCTGTATACCATAAATCAACTTCAAGTCATCGGCAAAGAGTAAGCACCTGGCTGACTGAAGAACTGAAGCCAGGTCATTGGTTAAAATGCCAAAAAGGAGCGGACCCAGTATAGAACCCTGGCTGACACCCGAACGAGTCGGATACGCCCTCGAGACAAAGTGTCCGTGTTGCACATACTGTTGCCGGCCGCGCAGATAACTGGCGAAAAACTGGAGCAAGTTAGGGGAAAATCCGATATTGCACAACTTGCTCAACAACACATCATTATCTACGCGGTCGAATGCTTTTTTAAAGTCGAAGTATAACACGTCGACCTGTATTCCAGCATCCAAATGGTCAGAAATTGAATCCACCAGAGTAAGGAGGTTCGTTTCAACAGAGCGCTTAGGCCTAAAGCCATGCTGAGAATCACAGAGGAACGGCTGGATTTGAAAAGCGACAAGTCTATTCATGATGGACTCGAACAGCTTGGGAATGGATGAAAGGATGGCTATAGGCCTATAGTCCTCAACCCGGGACGAATTATTAGTTTTAGGAATTGGTCGCACTCGCGTAATTTTCCATTGATTCGGGTATTCTCCCGTGCGCACAGCTAAATTAAAAATATGATGCAAGGGAGGGATAAGCCACTCTTTGCAACCCTTCAGAACGAATGCCGGAATGTTATCAGGACCAGGGGAGCTTCTAGGTTTTAAGAGATGTATAGAAGCTTCAACATCAAGTAGAGAAATATGGTCAACATGGATATAGTTGGCATCATGCGTCAGGTCTTCATGAACAACCCTTCTGAAATCCAGATGAGGCTCATCTGGCAAAAAAACCGAGGAAAAGAAATTAGCAAAAGCCTGAGCTGCCGCGCCGCCTTCGTGCTCATTTCCCTCATAGGTAACTCGTGCCTCAAAACCACCCTTGGTT
Source organism: Acleris sparsana (assembly GCA_923062465.1). Classification (NCBI taxonomy): domain Eukaryota; kingdom Metazoa; phylum Arthropoda; class Insecta; order Lepidoptera; family Tortricidae; genus Acleris; species Acleris sparsana. Next base: position 25,504,552 of record OV281285.1, on the reverse strand, counting down.
TTAAGGTTTGTAATATGCTGCCAAAAAGCACGAGGATCAGAAGCGAGGTTAGTCTGAATCTGGCAAATATATTGGTCATAGGCAATTGAGATGCGAGATTTAATGTCAGCCCTAAGACTGGAAAAGGCAGTATACGCAGCAAAGTCTCCCGTGCGCTTCCAGTTCCGATGCAGAAGAGCCTTCTGTTTTATGTCGTTGATGATGACAGACGTGAACCAAACCGGGTAACGCCTTCTCGGTTTATTGGGTCTAGTTTTTCTCGGTACGCACGAGTCAAAAACACCATAGACCAAATGGTAAAAGAGAGAGACAGCAGTTCCGACATTGCGAGAGCTAAGAACATCGTTCCAGGACACCTCAGACATTAACTGGTATAGAAGGTCGTAGTCACCTTTACTAAAGTTCCAATCATGGCTCAAGTCAACATTGCTAGGTAGCAGGTGATTGAGACCGGATTTCTCGAGTGAAACGGAGATTTCGAGCGGGGGATGATACACGTCCCTGTATGGCACAAGGCCTCCTCCGTCAACCTCGCAGGTCTTAATCGAGGTGGTTTGTCCCCGCACCAAGACAACATCTAATACTCCTCCATACAAATTCACCACATCATTCGTCTCTTGCAAACCACATACTGTAGAAAAATAACAATAATAGCTTAGGACATTAACTGAGGAATATTTAGGGTTCATATTCAAATCACCGATAATTAACACCAGCCCGTTTAAAGAGTCGATAAACGATTCCACTTTGAGAAAGAAACTCATGTAGACGTCATCCGCGGCACTGGGAGGGACATAAACGACACACACATGGCAGGTCGTTTGCCCTACTGGGAATGAAGCCCACAAGTCTCGAACTCCGGCCTGCGGCGCATCGCGATCCCTGGCCGTGCCGCCAACAGCACACCTCCACCTTGCCGCCCCGCAGCCCGATCACGACGTAAAACACTCCATTCTCTCCCCACAAGTTCCGAATCTTCAACAGACTCAGACAGCCAAGTCTCCGTAACACAAATAATGTCAGTTTCAAGGGCTGAGATTATATTATTTCTGAAGTTTTTCAATTTTGTATTGAGGCCTCGAACATTTTGGTATATAATAGAGAGGTACAGCTTTGTTGAACGAGTCTGGGGTTTATTAGGTTTGGCTGTTTTGAGTTTTGGTACCTTGTCTACGAAATAACCACGCCTTGACTCTGGCATTCACAGGCCACACATTCGCAGAAAGACACTTTTCATAGAAAGCAGTAGGAACTCCTAATTTATAAGATCTGTAGTCCCCCCTCGATTTAAGCTCCTCGACCGAGCATATACCATTTGGGCATAACGTCTGAAGGTACTCCTGAACTTCCTCGGGCCCAGACACCATATTCCACAAGTGGATATACCTCCTATATTCGACAGCCTTAAGCGATGTTACGCTGGGACCAGCAGTGCAGCGCATGGACGTCAGCCGCCTCTGCTTTCTAGTTTGAGCAACCTCATAATCTTCCTTGTTAGATTGTTCAAGGACCGGTTGTTCGGCGGGCGGGCTTTTAGCATGACGATCATTGAGGAGGCCAGTACAGGGGTCATTACCCTTTACATTTTCATTGGAAGGCGAAGCAGTAGCCCGTGCGACCCACGGAGGTGCGCTACTAGCGGGTTCCGAGTCACCGCTATCAACTTGAACATCTACTCTACTAGTGCCCATGCTGGATATCCCATCCGATTTCACGATCTCGCTGTAGGGGGCTAACGGGACAGGGGCAACATCAGACGAGCTTCGAGGCCTGCCAGAAGACTCCAGCCTACGCAATCTTTCGCTGACAGCTTCCACTGTGTTAGTGCAAATTATAAGTGCTGAATGGTACTTATCAATCGTAGAGACCGCGTCCGCAAGCCTTTCGGTCAATAGTGTAATTTGATCGCGAAGTAGCTGCAATTCCAAAACGGTGGTCATCGACATGGACATGGGTATATTCTTCTCCGGAGAGCGCTGCGATGACAGGGGGCCCGGGATACAGGATGGTTTCCTCAACGTCACGTTCTTATTTTTTCATAACTGTCAATAACAATTTACAACTATTTAAATGTGTAAAAGTAAGATAAATATTTAATTAATTACCATAACAGGAGCTTTAAGAAATAATAATTAAGAAAATATCAAAAGAAATAAATTGTTTCGGCTGTTTTGTAATATGGGCACCAGAAATTTAGTTTGGTGAAAAAAAATATTCTAATTCTTATACTTTATTGTTCGGAGTAATAAATTTACGCCAGACATTGAAGTTTCCTTTTTAAGATTGTAGAATTAAGATGTATTGAAACATAATTAGGTCTGAAGGTTAAAGGTACTTCCTTGTGCCTAAGAAGCTTTATAATGTACCAGTTACATAATTAATAACTATAATTATACTGGTAAAGATTGCTCCTTGCGGTGCACCTTTGCCGCCATCCCTTGGCTAAAAACAGTAATAATTTGTGATTATAAAACTCGATAGCTAATCTCCAATACCGTAGCAATGTATTTAATTACAATGTAATATTGAATTACAACGTAACTTCAAAATATCTAAGGCGGTAAAGTAGCTTGGTGACAATAATGCTGAAATTATATTAATAACTAGCTTTTGCCCGCGACTTCGTCCGCGTGGCGTGTTATAAAAGAGAGATCTTTGTGTGTGTGGGAGAAAGGTTAAAAAATGCTTAATTTTATTATTTTTAAATGAGGTTATTTTATATAAGGAGCCTCTAACTCGCTTCCCGTTCCCAGGGGAATTTTAACTTTGCATTCACTAAAGTATATGCATGTCAAATTTCAAGCATCTAACTTATGCAGTTTAGATTTTTTCATACAATATTTTCTTTCCGCTAACTTAATTTTTCAAAATACAGCCATAACTAAACTTTATATTTACTAAGGTATGCATGCATGCTAGATTGAAAACATCTATCTTACGTGAGTTAGATTTTTACATACAAAAGTTTTTTCCCAATAACTCCCGTTCCCGTGGGAATTTTGCAATATCGCGTTGCAAGTAAGCTTTACGTTCATTAGGATACCTGCATGCCAAATTTCAATCATCTATCTTAAGCGGTTTAGATTTTTACATACATAAGTTTTTTCCCAATAACTCCCGTTCCCGTGAGAATTTTGCAATATCGCGTTGCAAGTAAGCTTTACGTTTATTAGGGTACCTGCATGCCAAATTTCAATCATCTATCTTACGCGGTTTAGGTTTTTACATACAAAAGTTTTTTCCCAATAACTCCCGTTTTCGTGGGAATTTTGCAATATCGCGTTGCAAGTAAGCTTTACGTTTATTAGGGTACCTGCATGCCAAATTTCAATCATATATCTTACGCGGTTTAGATTTTTACATACAAAAGTTTTTTCCCAATAACTCCCGTTCCCGTGGGAATTTTGCAATATCGCGTTGCAAGTAAGCTTTTCGTTTATTAGGGTACCTGCATGCCAAATTTCAATTATCTATCTTGCGCGGTTTAGATTTTTACATCATCATTGTCAGCCGCAAGACGTCCACTGCTGGACAAAGGCCTTCCCCAAGGTTTTCCACAACGATCGGTCCTCTGCTGCTGTCATCCAGCGGTTTCCCGCGACCTTTATCAGATCGTCAGTCCACCTTGTGGAAGGTCTGCCAACACTTCGTCTCCCGGTTCGCGGTCGCCACTCTAGAACCTTTCCGCTCCAACGGCCATCAGTTCTACGAGCGATTTTTACATACAAAAGTTTTTTCCCAATAACTCCAGTTCCCGTGGGAATTTTGCAATATCGCGTTACAAGTAAGATTTACGTTTATTAGGGTACCTGCATGCCAAATTTCAATCATCTATCTTACGCGGTTTAGGTTTTTACATACAAAAGTTTTTTCCCAATAACTCCCGTTCCCGTGGGAATTTTGCAATATCGCGTTGCGAGTAAGCTTTACGTTTATTAGGGTACCTGCATGCCAAATTTCAATCATATATCTTACGCGGTTTAGATTTTTACATACAAAAGTTTTTTCCCAATAACTCCCGTTCCCGTGGGAATTTTGCAATATCGCGTTGCAAGTAAGCTTTACGTTTATTAGGGTACCTGCATGCCAAATTTCAATCATCTATCTTACGCGGTTTAGATTTTTACATACAAAAGTTTTTTCCCAATAACTCCCGTCCCCGTGGGAATTTTGCAATATCGCGTTGCAAGTAAGCTTTACGTTAATTGGGGTACCTGCATGCCAAATTTCAATTATCTATCTTGCGCGGTTTAGATTTTTACATCATCATTGTCAGCCGCAAGACGTCCACTGCTGGACAAAGGCCTTCCCCAAGGTTTTCCACAACGATCGGTCCTCTGCTGCTGTCATCCAGCGGTTTCCCGCGACCTTTATCAGATCGTCAGTCCACCTTGTGGAAGGTCTGCCAACACTTCGTCTCCCGGTTCGCGGTCGCCACTCTAGAACCTTTCCGCTCCAACGGCCATCAGTTCTACGAGCGATTTTTACATACAAAAGTTTTTTCCCAATAACTCCAGTTCCCGTGGGAATTTTGCAATATCGCGTTACAAGTAAGATTTACGTTTATTAGGGTACCTGCATGCCAAATTTCAATCATCTATCTTACGCGGTTTAGATTTTTACATACAAAAGTTTTTTCCCAATAACTCCCGTTCCCGTGGGAATTTTGCAATATCGCGTTGCAAGTAAGCTTTACGTTTATTAGGGTACCTGCGTGCCAAATTTCAATCATATATCTTACGCGGTTTAGATTTTTACATACAATAGTTTTTTCCCAATAACTCCCGTTCCCGTGGGAATTTTGCAATATCGCGTTGCAAGTAAGCTTTACGTTTATTAGGGTACCTGCATGCCAAATTTCAATCATCTATCTTACGCGGTTTAGATTTTTACATACAAAAGTTTTTTCCCAATAACTCCCGTTCCCGTGGGAATTTTGCAATATCGCGTTGCAAGTAAGCTTTACGTTTATTAGGGTACCTGCATGCCAAATTTCAATCATCTATCTTACGCGGTTTAGATTTTTACATACAAAAGTTTTTTCCCAATAACTCCCGTTCAATTTTGCAATATCGCGTTGCAAGTAAGCTTTACGTTCATTAGGGTACTTGTATGCCAAATTTCAATTATCTATCTTACGCGGTTTAGATTTTTCATACAAAAGCATTTTCCCGCTAATTCCCGTTCCCGTGGGAATTTCGGGAATTCCTTTCTTAGTGCACCTCTACGGTACCTAAGCTACGTCCCTTCTAAATTTCAAGTGCCTACGTTTAGCCGTTTAGGCTGTGCGTTGATATGTCAGTCAGTCAGTCAGTCAGTTTAACCTTTTATATATTTAGATTTAGTTTTCACAAGCCTGAGCCGGGAACATAGTTCACTTTCCGGTCTCCACTATAGGCCCAAGATATAGTTTTCACTTTTTAATTTAGTTTAGGAAGTTAAACATAAAACCTACCTCTTTTTTGAGGTCGGACAATAAGATTTGAATAATAGTTCTTAAGAACGCTAACTTGGCTCCCCACAACCCAATATCGTTCATGAATTGATGACGTAGATATGTGTTAGGTTATACTTACCATGACCCTAAAATATCAATATTTGTAAAATAAATCCATACTATACCCATTAAACATCTTTATCGTCATCTCAAAAGATGGCGCAAATAAAACTTTAATAACTCCTATTAACACATTACCAAATAAAGATATTGTTTTATTACATCTATACTAATATTATAAAGGGATAAAGTTTGGGACGTACTAGTTAAGGGGTAATCTCAAGTTATTATTGATATTGTATGTTTCAGTGAAATGCAAAAAACGTTGCAGGACTTTAGAATATAATGACCATTTTTCACGATCTTCAATTTTACTTTTATAGTTATTTTCATAATCGTGTTATAAATTATAATAGAGAGCTTTTTAGTCGAGTAGCGTGTTTAGGCCACGAAGATTGCTGAGTGACCTAAGTAAGGTACGAGATTAAAAAGCTTGATTATGACACTATTGTGAACAATACTTTTTGTACGAGTTCATTAAAATTAATAATTTAAGTCATTAATACAATCACATCGACATTTGTATCAAACCACGGCGTCCGTAATTGTTGCAGTACTGTGCTGTTCTGTTGGCTAAAAAGTAGCCAATCACAAACCGTAGATTTTTTTTTTATGGCCTGGATACAGAAGCAGGTTTAAATAGATTTTTGACAGATGACGCGACGCTGCTACGTTCCGAAACGCCATAGATTGGCAATTTTGTATCGGATCGAGTCTCCTTAAACAAGGACACATATTATTGAAATACGAAGTTCTATTTTCAATTTTTTTTCAGTTGTCTTGAGCGTATCGAAATGGTTATTTCGGTTGTTTCGGAAGTGTCAACGATGAAAAGAGTGACGTTGCAGTATTCTCTATGAAATCTTAATACACAGATTTTAATCGACGTGTACAAAAAGCATTTTTTGCATATGTTTAAGCTTCTCAATAAAATCTAGTTCTACTAAAATATTTTTTTCGTGCTCTCCATTTTAACTACGTTAGTGAGCTAAACAAACTACTCAAAACGGCTCCTAAAATAATTGGCAAAAACGCAGCACCCTTTTGAACAATAATAGATTTCCTTAATTTCTGTTTCCCCTTAGAAACTAATTTACTTAATATATTTTTGTTTCTTTAATTTAGTTTTGTCTGTATTATCTAAAGGAACTTTTCCTTTTAAAACGTTATAGATGCACTCACAAATAATGTTTACTTCAACTTCTTCACAAGCTTTTAATAAAGCTTTACTATATTTTGGTTTTAGTGTATGAAGAGCCTTAAGTAAATGTTGATATGTGGTTACTCTGTCAGGCATCATTTAGAACTGACCAAAACAGGTTGATTTTTATCATTTATAAACCCTTTTTATGGAATGTATACGGGTGATTCTTCGAGGTCGTGATTTTTGTCTTATTCCCCTGTCGTATTTTTTTTTGCTTATTTGAGTAATAATCTTATTCTCCCATGAAAGTAGATTTATTTAGAAACATAAATATGGTTTTGGCACTCATTTTTATGAACTCGTTATGAAAATAATTAACTTTTTAATTTTTGTGCCCAGAGGAATAAGAAGTTGACGACAGAGACGACGTGCAATTATTCATTGTTGTTTTAATAAATTCAATAAATCACAATATTCTTATAATCAGCTTTATTTATTAAAATATATATGAATTTTTATTAAAAATGAAAGTACACAAGTCCGCATGGTACGTGTCTGTGTATGTATTCTTAAAACCAATAAAAACTAAACTATTTCAACAAAAAACTTCAAATTTGTATTACTTATAAAAAAAAAGAAACAAATATTTCTTAGCATGTTTTTTTACTTATTGTTAATTTTAATGTTTTATTTATTTTATTTAATGATACCCATTTATAATCGGCCTTAATAAGAATACAAACTGCACAAGGTTTCATAATCCGAGTCAGTCGGTAAGTTTCCAAAACTTAAAAAATATAAAAATAAAGAAAAATGTTGTTCTAGGAGCCATTAAAATGTTAACAATAAGAACAATAACCTTTTTGGTTTCAATCACATCATTATAATCATGGCACTTATAATAAGGCTTTGATTAAATAATCATTTAAAACTGTCACTACTTTTTTACTTAGTGTTCATTTGAATGAAATATTTTAATTTAAGCATACCCGTTTACATATATCTAAGCCAATGAAAAATAATGGTCACAGTCCGACTGATAGTTTCGGGGAAATGCTTGAAAAAACACATAGGTACGTACACCTAAATACGTATTGGATTGATAACATATTTTTTTGAAGCAGGCTAAAACGACTGCATGAGTCCCTAATTAGTTACCTCCTCAGTGGTGACGAAATTCCCCCAAAAATCAACAAACCGAGAGTGTCGGTGGAGTTGATAAGTGATAAACAAAGTGACGTCATCAACAAGTCACCTGTCACTCAACCCAATTGTTTGAGACAAAGCGCAATTCCAAAACGGTGGTCATCGACATGGACATGGGTATATTCTTCTCCGGAGAGCGCTGCGATGACAGGGGGCCCGGGATACAGGATGGTTTCCTCAACGTCACGTTCTTATTTTTTCATAACTGTCAATAACAATTTACAACTATTTAAATGTGTAAAAGTAAGATAAATATTTAATTAATTACCATAACAGGAGCTTTAAGAAATAATAATTAAGAAAATATCAAAAGAAATAAATTGTTTCGGCTGTTTTGTAATATGGGCACCAGAAATTTAGTTTGGTGAAAAAAAATATTCTAATTCTTATACTTTATTGTTCGGAGTAATAAATTTACGCCAGACATTGAAGTTTCCTTTTTAAGATTGTAGAATTAAGATGTATTGAAACATAATTAGGTCTGAAGGTTAAAGGTACTTCCTTGTGCCTAAGAAGCTTTATAATGTACCAGTTACATAATTAATAACTATAATTATACTGGTAAAGATTGCTCCTTGCGGTGCACCTTTGCCGCCATCCCTTGGCTAAAAACAGTAATAATTTGTGATTATAAAACTCGATAGCTAATCTCCAATACCGTAGCAATGTATTTAATTACAATGTAATATTGAATTACAACGTAACTTCAAAATATCTAAGGCGGTAAAGTAGCTTGGTGACAATAATGCTGAAATTATATTAATAACTAGCTTTTGCCCGCGACTTCGTCCGCGTGGCGTGTTATAAAAGAGAGATCTTTGTGTGTGTGGGAGAAAGGTTAAAAAATGCTTAATTTTATTATTTTTAAATGAGGTTATTTTATATAAGGAGCCTCTAACTCGCTTCCCGTTCCCAGGGGAATTTTAACTTTGCATTCACTAAAGTATATGCATGTCAAATTTCAAGCATCTAACTTATGCAGTTTAGATTTTTTCATACAATATTTTCTTTCCGCTAACTTAATTTTTCAAAATACAGCCATAACTAAACTTTATATTTACTAAGGTATGCATGCATGCTAGATTGAAAACATCTATCTTACGTGAGTTAGATTTTTACATACAAAAGTTTTTTCCCAATAACTCCCGTTCCCGTGGGAATTTTGCAATATCGCGTTGCAAGTAAGCTTTACGTTCATTAGGATACCTGCATGCCAAATTTCAATCATCTATCTTAAGCGGTTTAGATTTTTACATACATAAGTTTTTTCCCAATAACTCCCGTTCCCGTGAGAATTTTGCAATATCGCGTTGCAAGTAAGCTTTACGTTAATTAGGGTACCTGCATGCCAAATTTCAATCATCTATCTTACGCGGTTTAGGTTTTTACATACAAAAGTTTTTTCCCAATAACTCCCGTTTTCGTGGGAATTTTGCAATATCGCGTTGCAAGTAAGCTTTACGTTTATTAGGGTACCTGCATGCCAAATTTCAATCATCTATCTTACGCGGTTTAGGTTTTTACATACAAAAGTTTTTTCCCAATAACTCCCGTTTTCGTGGGAATTTTGCAATATCGCGTTGCAAGTAAGCTTTACGTTTATTAGGGTACCTGCATGCCAAATTTCAATCATATATCTTACGCGGTTTAGATTTTTACATACAAAAGTTTTTTCCCAATAACTCCCGTTCCCGTGGGAATTTTGCAATATCGCGTTGCAAGTAAGCTTTACGTTTATTAGGGTACCTGCATGCCAAATTTCAATTATCTATCTTGCGCGGTTTAGATTTTTACATCATCATTGTCAGCCGCAAGACGTCCACTGCTGGACAAAGGCCTTCCCCAAGGTTTTCCACAACGATCGGTCCTCTGCTGCTGTCATCCAGCGGTTTCCCGCGACCTTTATCAGATCGTCAGTCCACCTTGTGGAAGGTCTGCCAACACTTCGTCTCCCGGTTCGCGGTCGCCACTCTAGAACCTTTCCGCTCCAACGGCCATCAGTTCTACGAGCGATTTTTACATACAAAAGTTTTTTCCCAATAACTCCAGTTCCCGTGGGAATTTTGCAATATCGCGTTACAAGTAAGATTTACGTTTATTAGGGTACCTGCATGCCAAATTTCAATCATCTATCTTACGCGGTTTAGATTTTTACATACAAAAGTTTTTTCCCAATAACTCCCGTTCCCGTGGGAATTTTGCAATATCGCGTTGCAAGTAAGCTTTACGTTTATTAGGGTACCTGCGTGCCAAATTTCAATCATATATCTTACGCGGTTTAGATTTTTACATACAATAGTTTTTTCCCAATAACTCCCGTTCCCGTGGGAATTTTGCAATATCGCGTTGCAAGTAAGCTTTACGTTTATTAGGGTACCTGCATGCCAAATTTCAATCATCTATCTTACGCGGTTTAGATTTTTACATACAAAAGTTTTTTCCCAATAACTCCCGTTCCCGTGGGAATTTTGCAATATCGCGTTGCAAGTAAGCTTTACGTTTATTAGGGTACCTGCATGCCAAATTTCAATCATCTATCTTACGCGGTTTAGATTTTTACATACAAAAGTTTTTTCCCAATAACTCCCGTTCAATTTTGCAATATCGCGTTGCAAGTAAGCTTTACGTTCATTAGGGTACTTGTATGCCAAATTTCAATTATCTATCTTACGCGGTTTAGATTTTTCATACAAAAGCATTTTCCCGCTAATTCCCGTTCCCGTGGGAATTTCGGGAATTCCTTTCTTAGTGCACCTCTACGGTACCTAAGCTACGTCCCTTCTAAATTTCAAGTGCCTACGTTTAGCCGTTTAGGCTGTGCGTTGATATGTCAGTCAGTCAGTCAGTCAGTCAGTTTAACCTTTTATATATTTAGATTTAGTTTTCACAAGCCTGAGCCGGGAACATAGTTCACTTTCCGGTCTCCACTATAGGCCCAAGATATAGTTTTCACTTTTTAATTTAGTTTAGGAAGTTAAACATAAAACCTACCTCTTTTTTGAGGTCGGACAATAAGATTTGAATAATAGTTCTTAAGAACGCTAACTTGGCTCCCCACAACCCAATATCGTTCATGAATTGATGACGTAGATATGTGTTAGGTTATACTTACCATGACCCTAAAATATCAATATTTGTAAAATAAATCCATACTATACCCATTAAACATCTTTATCGTCATCTCAAAAGATGGCGCAAATAAAACTTTAATAACTCCTATTAACACATTACCAAATAAAGATATTGTTTTATTACATCTATACTAATATTATAAAGGGATAAAGTTTGGGACGTACTAGTTAAGGGGTAATCTCAAGTTATTATTGATATTGTATGTTTCAGTGAAATGCAAAAAACGTTGCAGGACTTTAGAATATAATGACCATTTTTCACGATCTTCAATTTTACTTTTATAGTTATTTTCATAATCGTGTTATAAATTATAATAGAGAGCTTTTTAGTCGAGTAGCGTGTTTAGGCCACGAAGATTGCTGAGTGACCTAAGTAAGGTACGAGATTAAAAAGCTTGATTATGACACTATTGTGAACAATACTTTTTGTACGAGTTCATTAAAATTAATAATTTAAGTCATTAATACAATCACATCGACATTTGTATCAAACCACGGCGTCCGTAATTGTTGCAGTACTGTGCTGTTCTGTTGGCTAAAAAGTAGCCAATCACAAACCGTAGATTTTTTTTTTATGGCCTGGATACAGAAGCAGGTTTAAATAGATTTTTGACAGATGACGCGACGCTGCTACGTTCCGAAACGCCATAGATTGGCAATTTTGTATCGGATCGAGTCTCCTTAAACAAGGACACATATTATTGAAATACGAAGTTCTATTTTCAATTTTTTTTCAGTTGTCTTGAGCGTATCGAAATGGTTATTTCGGTTGTTTCGGAAGTGTCAACGATGAAAAGAGTGACGTTGCAGTATTCTCTATGAAATCTTAATACACAGATTTTAATCGACGTGTACAAAAAGCATTTTTTGCATATGTTTAAGCTTCTCAATAAAATCTAGTTCTACTAAAATATTTTTTTCGTGCTCTCCATTTTAACTACGTTAGTGAGCTAAACAAACTACTCAAAACGGCTCCTAAAATAATTGGCAAAAACGCAGCACCCTTTTGAACAATAATAGATTTCCTTAATTTCTGTTTCCCCTTAGAAACTAATTTACTTAATATATTTTTGTTTCTTTAATTTAGTTTTGTCTGTATTATCTAAAGGAACTTTTCCTTTTAAAACGTTATAGATGCACTCACAAATAATGTTTACTTCAACTTCTTCACAAGCTTTTAATAAAGCTTTACTATATTTTGGTTTTAGTGTATGAAGAGCCTTAAGTAAATGTTGATATGTGGTTACTCTGTCAGGCATCATTTAGAACTGACCAAAACAGGTTGATTTTTATCATTTATAAACCCTTTTTATGGAATGTATACGGGTGATTCTTCGAGGTCGTGATTTTTGTCTTATTCCCCTGTCGTATTTTTTTTTGCTTATTTGAGTAATAATCTTATTCTCCCATGAAAGTAGATTTATTTAGAAACATAAATATGGTTTTGGCACTCATTTTTATGAACTCGTTATGAAAATAATTAACTTTTTAATTTTTGTGCCCAGAGGAATAAGAAGTTGACGACAGAGACGACGTGCAATTATTCATTGTTGTTTTAATAAATTCAATAAATCACAATATTCTTATAATCAGCTTTATTTATTAAAATATATATGAATTTTTATTAAAAATGAAAGTACACAAGTCCGCATGGTACGTGTCTGTGTATGTATTCTTAAAACCAATAAAAACTAAACTATTTCAACAAAAAACTTCAAATTTGTATTACTTATAAAAAAAAAGAAACAAATATTTCTTAGCATGTTTTTTTACTTATTGTTAATTTTAATGTTTTATTTATTTTATTTAATGATACCCATTTATAATCGGCCTTAATAAGAATACAAACTGCACAAGGTTTCATAATCCGAGTCAGTCGGTAAGTTTCCAAAACTTAAAAAATATAAAAATAAAGAAAAATGTTGTTCTAGGAGCCATTAAAATGTTAACAATAAGAACAATAACCTTTTTGGTTTCAATCACATCATTATAATCATGGCACTTATAATAAGGCTTTGATTAAATAATCATTTAAAACTGTCACTACTTTTTTACTTAGTGTTCATTTGAATGAAATATTTTAATTTAAGCATACCCGTTTACATATATCTAAGCCAATGAAAAATAATGGTCACAGTCCGACTGATAGTTTCGGGGAAATGCTTGAAAAAACACATAGGTACGTACACCTAAATACGTATTGGATTGATAACATATTTTTTTGAAGCAGGCTAAAACGACTGCATGAGTCCCTAATTAGTTACCTCCTCAGTGGTGACGAAATTCCCCCAAAAATCAACAAACCGAGAGTGTCGGTGGAGTTGATAAGTGATAAACAAAGTGACGTCATCAACAAGTCACCTGTCACTCAACCCAATTGTTTGAGACAAAGCGATAGAATTCGGAATCTACCCGCTATAAATTATAAAATAATGAATGACCCTTGTTTTTCGATTTTATCTCTTAGCTTCCAACAACAAATACCGTTGCCAGTGCATTTTAATGATATTTTCAATAGACCTCATACAAATGAATGGTTAACAGCAATCAAAAGTGAAATTTATTCATTAGGTACGTAGCAATCAAACGTGGTGTCTTATTGAAAAACCTAGTGATGTTAATGTCGTGAGTTGTAAGTGGGTTTTTACAATCAAAAATAATGAATTAGGTCAACCGATACGGTATAAGGCCCGTTTAGTTAATAATAATGAACTTAATGACGAAATTGCTAAGACATATGAAATCAGACGAGGGGTTTTGTATCGAAAAATTGAGTGTAACAGTAGAAGTGATTGGTTACCAATAGTGCAAAGAGCGTTTCAGTGGGCTATTATAAACCATGTACTTGAAAGTATAATGCACTTGGGATGGAAGAAAACACTAGAAAAGGCTTTTTGTCTCTATTGGTTTCCCAACATGAATAAGTAAGTATGTTAGGAAATTCGTGGAATCACACTCCGGAAAAGTCCAAGCAGTGCTGCACTCAATCCCGAAAGTAACTACTCCATGGCAGACTGTTCATATGGATGTGACCGGAAAGTTAAGTGGTAAAAGGGACACTAAAGAGTATGTCTTTGTAACAATAGAAGCATTTACAAAATATGTACTCTTGCATCATTCATTAAAGATTGACACTAAATAAAAGTTTTGCAGGCAGGTCTTTCATTGTTTGGTGCCCCCATACGCGTTATAACAGACCAAGGAAGGTGTTTCGCTGGAAAAAAGTTTAGGGATTTCTGTACCACTCATAACGTAAATGTGCACCTTATAGCAACAGGCAGCAGTCGTGCTAACTGACAAGTAGAACGGGTAATGTCGACTTTAAAGAACATGCTTACGGCTGTCGAAACGGGAAATAATAAGTCGTGGCAGACTGCCTTGCCTGAAATTCAACTAGCCATTAATTGCACAATTAATCGCACTAGTAGGGCTAGTCCTCTCGAGCTTTTGATAGAAAAGGTTGCCCGACCATTGCAATTAATGACATTAGATACGACCGAGATTGAAATTGACTTAAACACGATTAGAGAGCAAGCGGCTCGGGCCATAAACACGAATGCTGCCATTGAGAAAGCTTCGTTTGACAAAGACAAAGCAAAAGTAAAGAATTTTGAAGTAGGTGACTATATTTTGATAGAAAATAATGAGCGTAATAAAACCATGTTGGAGCCTAAATTCAAAGGTCCGTTTCGAGTGGCTGAGTTGCTTGATGGTGACAGGTATCTATTAAAGGCATTGAACTCTAATCGAACATACAAATACGCGCACGATCGCCTGCGAACAATGCCCGAGTGCTATGTTCCATTAGAGTTGAATACCGCGTTAGAAACACCCGCAAATAGCATTGAGGCAGGATGCCCTAACGGCGTTGGTGAGTGCAGAAAAATGGTACTTTTGTTTGTTTACTATTGTTATTGTTACTTTAATCTCCATCAAGGTATTTAGGTTTGGTAGCATTGTTCGGCCTTGGTGGCATTGTTCGGCCTTGGTGGCATTAATTGGCCTTGGTGGCATTAATTGGCCTTGGTGGTATTACTTGGCCTTGGTGGCATTACTTGGCCTTGGTGGCATTAATTGGCCTTGGTGGCATTAATTGGGCTCGGTGGCATTAATTGGTGTTGGTGGCATAGTTTCGCCTTGGTAGCATAAATGGATCATGTTACGTTTTGACTGGGGAAAAATAAGTTGGCAAGGTTGTACTTATGGTTTGGTTTATTAATTGTATGTTGGTCAGAATGACCGAGCGTATAACTGTGTGTACATTCGATGTTTCGTTGTTTACAGATGAGGAAGAAGAGAGTAACAGTACACACGAGGACGTGTGATATGCATTACGGCCGTAACGGCGCGCGCTTTATTTTGATTGTTGTTTTTTGAATTAATTGGGTATTTGTTAATAATGTTATAATAATAATCAGGTCTAATTATATTAAGAGCGGGTAACCTCGAATGGAATTGTAGGTGCCATGGCGGCGCGGGATGTCATTTGTTGACAGCGACCAGCCCATAATGTCTGCTTGCAAACCCATCGGCTCTTAATCTAAATTTATTAACGTAATCCGTGTGTAGTGTTAGTGAGTTAATCAAGTAGTAAAGTAACTAAATTACATTATACGACTTTTATTGTAAGAATACCTGCACAAGCTCGCCCACAAGCGCCTACCACGGTTTAAGACGCCGTATCAGCCTTCAGACACGCCTGCTCGGCTTCCCGATATGTATTCATGTACAGGTAGCGGCACGTAAGTCTAGCGGTGAACGGAACGTGGAGGGGATAGCTGCGCATAGGTACTGTTACGCACGCAATTGTTATCTCTACAAATTGATTAAAATAATAATCCTTACTAATGATAAATTACCATTAACTAGGTACCAAATCCAAAGTCAAATGATGTTTTAGTGACGGAATATATTTAATTGAGACCGAAAGAGTCTGACTTTGCCTTGGAGTGTCTCTATGGCGGTATTTGAAAAAGTGTGCATATGTAAGTTTAACATAGATACCTATATTGTTATAAATTACCTATATTAGAAAGGGACACACTGTCCTCCTACTGAGAAAAGGCACAAGTGCAATAGGGTATTTGCCTAGTTTGTGAAAAGTACTTATACTTAATTAGTGATCCATTTATGATAGTAAAAAAAAACTCACACGGATATTAACCCGATAACAATAATAAAACAATAAATAAATAATTGCCTTAACTCTTTACAGCCAAAACGACATCTTTCTGTATGATCTGTGTTATGACGTCATATTACACTTATGTCAAATGTCATTCAACCCAACGGACAATTTAAAACTTCAAAAAGTGGGGTTATATTTGTGTTTAAAATAATAAGAAGCATATTAAAATAATAAGGTTCGACTTGCAATACAATTCTTATAGTAGTTGTGCCTTTTTTCCGTAAGAGGGCAGCACACTAATCATAGTAAAACTCTTTCGGCTATCCTTTTTGGTTATCTAGTATACTGTCCACAATCACGTATCAGTATCTTCTAAGTACGAGGGCGGGATGATAAAAGATAAGATAAAAGATAAAAGAAATTTATTTAGTAAGTAGGCCGCTCGGGCACTTTTACACGTCAATATACCTACTACCAGCTTACCAGACTATAATAACAGCTTATTTCTGATCTGATACAAAGCAATTTGGCCAAGTTATAACGATTTTCCCAAAAAGTGGGAATTGTACGAATCCATCCCACACGTGGGGTACGTTCGTACACCATTTGTTTTTAAAGATAAAAAGATAAAAGATAAAAAAAGATAAAAGAAATTTATTCAGTAAGTAGACCGCTCGGGCACTTTTACACGTCAAGATACTACCAGCGCTTCCCAAGAGGAGACCACTGCTGAGAAGAAACGCCGCAAGAAACTCAGCAGTCAGTCATTTTTTAAACTTATTTCATATTGCAAATTACAATGGTATGTACAACTTAATCTAGCATTATATAAAGCTACAAGTATTAAATTAAATATAATATCAAATAACAGTAGTTCAGCAGGAAAACATGCCAAAAATCTTACGGGAGAGAAAGATAGAAAAGAATAAAATAAAATAACTACAACTACCTATTTATATATGTGTATATGAAATGGTGCAAGATGACAACATAAAAGTTTCGATATGTTTTCCTGCATCAACGGTGTCCCCCAGACAAGAAAAAGCAGGATAAAGCCTTTGCATTTGAACAAATTACTATTGACTAAGTTTCGGGTGTAGGCCATGCATTTTTGTCTGTTAGATAGTCCTCGACCCTATAATACGCTTTAGACATTAACGACCTTTTCAAATATTTTTTAAGTGCTGGAAAGGGTAACTTTAAAACTACTTCAGGTAATTTATTATAGAAATGAATGCATTGACCAACAAATGATTTATATACTTTACGGACACGGAATTTTCGAATAGCTATTTTATTTTTATTTCTAGTATTTAAATTATGTATATCTGAGTTTAAGTAATTAGCCTAAAAATTAAATACTGCAGTTTTCGTAAAAAAATGTTTTTATTTTTCCACATAATCTCCATTAAGTTCTACGCACTTAGTCCACCTTCGCTCCAACGCTGTTATACCCTCCATAAAATGGCTTTTCTCAAGGCCTGTAAAATACTCCTCTACAGCAGCTATGACTTCTTCATTTGTTTTAAATTTCTGTCCCTACAAAAAAGTTTTGAGTTTGGGGAACAGATGGAAGTCTGACGGTGCAAGATCAGGTGAATAAGGTGGGTGGGGCAACAAATCATAATGCAATTCGTTAATTTTGGCCATGGCCTTATGGCACGTGTGAACTCTTGCATTGTCTTGATGAATTTTTTTTTTCGGGCCAAACCTGGTCTTTTTTGCTCAATGCATTCCTGTAGCTTATTTAATAGATTAGCGTAGTAGTATTCCCCGTTTATGATTTGACCTTTTGGGAGGTAGTCTATCATCAAAATTCCGTTCGAATCCCAAAAGATCGATGCTATCACTTTTCCAGCTGATTTCACGGCTTTAGCTTTCTTTGGAGCCGAGCACCCGGATTCTGTCCACTGTTTCGATTGAATTTTGGATTCTGGTGTATAGTGATGAACCCAAGTTTCATCCGTTGTTACAAATCGTCGTAAGAAATCCGATTTATTTCTTTCAAAATAGTCCAAACAGTGTTGAGAGTTTAGCATTCGAACTCTTTTTTGATCGAGTGTAAGTAATCGCGGCACCCAACGGGCGGACAGCTTTTTTATATTCAATTCTCCACTAAGTATATGATGTACCCGTTTTTTTGAAATACCTGTATTATCAGCTATCTCGGATAGCTTCAACCGTCGATCTGCCAAAACCATATCATGCACTTTGGAGACCATTTCCGAAGTTGTGACGCTTTTTGGACGTCCGGGACGGAGTTCATCTTGGACACTTGTACGTCCTCGTTTAAACTCAGCCACCCAGTTCTTCACCGTAGCATAAGATAGAGCACATTCACCCAAAACATTTTTCAAGTCGTCATGTATGCCCCTTTCATTCCTTTCATATAAAGAAACTTTATCACAGCTCTTTGTTCAATTTTACCCATTTTGAAAAAATTCGCCAGAAGTAATTTTTCAAATGTCAGTAAACAAAAAACTATCGACGCTATCGAATTCAAATTTAGAATACAGGCAGCCAGAAACCCCAGTTTTAAAATGAGGTTGTATTTTTTTTAATAAACCTTTTTAAATTGTGTAGGCTAGTTACTTATCATCCTGCCCTCGTAGTATGTGCCACAATCTATAAATATGAAGAGAGAAGAAAATAAAAACAATGCGATTCCGTACCGGCACCGTTTTTTAAGCATTGGTGTGTGGAGCATGCTGCAAAAACGGTGCTGATACGACGCGACACTGCGATTCCGTACCGACGCCGTTTTTTAAGCAGCGGTGTGGTTGCAACTTTACGGAATTTGTGTAGCGAGAGATAATAAACGTAAAAAGCTTTAATAAGTAGAGTTGATCTCTCGCGGAGTCGGTCATAAACAATAGAGTATCAGTTTTCATAGCACTTCCCTACAAACCTATTTGGTTCTCGAAGATATAGGATGAGGCTATAACATATTCAACGACCTATGAAATTAATAAAAAACTCAATAATATCCGTAGAGAGTTGCCATCACTATTTTAAACTTCAATATAAATATACTCGTAAAAAGGGATAGCAATAAATGAACTCTAATTATTCACGCTACTATATAACAGCAAAAAAAAAATGTTTTTATAGGCAGCACCGGTCGGATATTATTTTATTATTATAAGTTATGAGGCAACAGATGAACATGCATACCCACATACAAACACACAGCGGTCAACATCATAACCCTCATTTTTGCATCGCCGTAGTCGGGTTAATAGAACCTCCTTCTTTTTTGAAGTCGTTTAAAAAAGGGGCGCGCTGTCGTAGGTACAAAATACTATAATATGCCTATTATTAAGTTCACCTTATTTATCGACACACCGCACATCACTGTCTGTAGGCTTTCGCACACTAATGAAAAGTGACACACACTAACAAACCTAAAAAGTTGTAGGTACCTACA
Source organism: Acleris sparsana (assembly GCA_923062465.1). Taxonomy (NCBI): domain Eukaryota; kingdom Metazoa; phylum Arthropoda; class Insecta; order Lepidoptera; family Tortricidae; genus Acleris; species Acleris sparsana. Next base: position 25,484,959 of record OV281285.1, on the reverse strand, counting down.
CTTATGAATGCGGTCATATACTCTTTTTAACAAAGAGCATTTGTGACATGTACGAATAGTATGATTATTTTAGCCGTTTATGTCCCTCTATGATTTCCTACCTCTATGGGTTTAATTTTCAACTTGTGTCAGCTGTGACCTACGGTGGCGTCAGTGGCACGACATCACGACTTTCAAAGAGCCAACTGTGACGTTCAAAAGGTTAACCCAGCCCTCTCCCTTTATTTCGACCACATCGTAAATTTGGAGTAAAATGGGTTAAGCTTTCCCGCTTAACCCGTTTTCGTGAGATAAAACAACTGTAGCAATCATTTAGAGATGGTTTTATGGCAAGAAACGAATGACAATAAAAAAAGGTTCTCTTTTGACTTCTTAACAGCATTAAAGATATAGTTTCTCGTTCGCACCATGATACCTACATTTTTTAGTTTTTGATAGCTCCGTTTCAAGGAACAGTTTGTTATGTACACATAAAAGTTTAAAACAACATAAATCCGCCAGGTCAGTCCAACTGTATTCGGCTTTGGGTTTAAAATATTATAAGACACCGAAATTTATCCTAGAGCGCACACTACCTACTTCATCCGCGTCGCTACGAGGCAATACATGGATATTTTGAGACATGATTAGTTTGTGTCTTCGCTGCAAGGTAGCCTGCGGCCTGCGGCGCTGCACCAGCGCCGTAACGTGTCTTCGTGTTAGAGTACCTAATCGAAACTAATTTGATAAATTGATACACTGATGAGCAGACAGATGGCACTAATCTAAGATTTAAAAAATATTGATTTTATTGATTGATAATAGATAAAAACATTACATTTTGTATTTATAGTAGACAGTGTCTTTCTGTCTTTATGGAGTGCACGCCACTGTAAAGTATAGTATGCAACTCTTGAATAAAACGGATTTCTATCGAGGGCTATGAATCACTCGCGTCGCTAAGGATTCTAACACTTGAATAAATAGCCTGGCGAGTCCCTGCGGTCGTGCTCAGTCGTTAGTATCCTTCAATTGCTCGTAAGTCATCTATGGCCCTCCCTTTAAATCCGTCCTTTATTCACTATTACCACAAAATTGCAAAAAAATATTTGCAATGATGAAAGAAATAATATTTTGAATACAATAAAATATCTACATCTAAAAAAGGACGCGAAGGATTGCGTAGCATTTCAATAAACAATGTTTCAAAATTGGCCGTTGACATGACAGGTTGACATTTTATAGTGCGGTTGTATTAAACTGGTTAGTTAGTTAGATAGTTTTCAGGTATAAACCTTATTTTAATATAACGTTATCGAAAATTGTAATGAAATGAGATCCATGGAACATCTTCCAAAATTAACAGCTATCATCGCTATCACCTACTACTACGAGAGGCGTTCAATAAATTCTCGGTATTGGTATCTTGCAAACCTTTTTAGTAAACTTCTTAATACTGGCCGCTAAGAGTCATTCATTGACAGTAAAAAATAAATAAATTTGAAGCCCACACGGTCTTTTGTTTTTCTGCTACTGCTGAACAAACGTGATCGCCATGAGCGATTTTACAATATTTATTCAATTGGAGCATCGAGCAGTGATAACATTCTTGACTAAACAGGAGAAAAAACAAAAGTCTATTAAAGAAGAAATGGATTTAGTTTACCGTGAGTCCGCTCCTTCATTATCTACTGTCCAAAAGGTCAAATGAATTTAAGCGCGGGAGGGAGAGCATAGAAGATGACCCTAGACCTGGTCGGCTACTTCTGTTGTTGAAGCTACTTCACCAGGTCGAGTGAAGGTTAGGTCTATAGCACAAAAAAACAATATTTCTGTTGGCACAATACATGATATTATCCTCGATCATCTTAACATGTCCAAAGTTGGTGCGAGATGGGTACCAAGAACGTTGATGCCGTTTCAGAAGCTTACGCGCGTTGCTTCTTGTTCCGACTTCATTGAGCTGTGTGGTAAAAACCCTGATGGTTTGCTCCAAAATATTGTTACCGGAGATGAAACTTGGGTTCATCATTATGACCCTGAGAGCAAACAAGAGTCGATGCAGTGGCACGTTAATGGAACACCTCATCCCAAGAAATTCAAAGTCGTCTTTTCAACTGGCAAGATCATGGCGACAATATTCTGGGATTGTAAAGGGATATTATTACCATATTATAAAGAAAAGGGTTTAAATATTACAGGAGAGTGCTACGCTAACATTTTACGCCAATCACGGGAAGCAATCATAGAGAAGAGACGGGGAAAATTGACCAGAGGAGTGCTGCCTCTTCATGACAACGCCCCTGTGCATACTGCTCATGTTGCCAAGGCTGCTGTTCTTGAATCTGGGTTCGAAACTATAACTCACCCGCCGTACAGTCCAGACTTGGCCCCCAGCGACTACTTTTGCTTTCCCAACTTTAAAAAGGATCTTCGTGGACATCGATTTTCTAATGATGAAGCGTTGAAGGCAGCGGTGGTGGTGCATTTTGACACCAAGGAAAATGTATTTTTTTATGAGTCATTATTAAAACTAATTGACAGATCTTATAAGTGTATAAACATAGGGGGGGATATATAGAAAAATAGAAATAAAACAGCAAAGAAAACAACCATATTTTTTTTTAATGAACTGCATGTCATTTTTAACTTAGGTCGAACGCAATACTGCCAAGTCATACGTTGATTTTGTAAATGTATTTGCTAATAATGCTTGTTTTTAATAGTTTTAAATTTCTGTTTTGATAGACGTAACATAGAAAGCAAATAAATTAAAGTACTTACCTAAGTGTATTCAAATAACAAGTTCATTTAATGGAGTCACCTCGTCTGTCTGACTGTCGGGTAATCCTAAGTAAGGCCCGTATTAATAAACTGAACTCACCTCAAATTCTCGTCTCGAGATGCGTCAAAAATGACAGTGTTCTATGGTTTGGCGTTTACTTTGACGAATCTTGTGACGGGCCTCAGAGTCAAGGTGAGTTTATTTATACGGCCCTTAGTCTAGATGACGACAACACTTTGCGAGTTTATGCAGCCTATAGCCCAGCATACAGAAGGACTTTACGAGCATGAGAAATGAAATAACAGTCCTTTGTTTTCTTTTTAAATATGTCAACTATGAATAAAAGTTGAATAACTTTCTCACCGACATGGAAAAATAACAGAACCGATTGGTGGTTAGGTCTCTATTTTTTGATAGCAAAACTTGTAATGCGATTAAAGAAAAATTTGACGCTGTTTATAAGGATCTTGCACCTTCTATTAATAGCATGAGACATTGGTATAATGAATTCAAACATGGTCGAACTTCGGTTTTTACGAGTAGCGTCCAGGATTTCCTAGAAGTGACAACTGAAGACATGGTCACGGAAATCAAAATATTGTCCAAGGAGACCGCCGATTCAAGATTGGAGAGATCGCCGTCATCACAAACAACTCAACTGAGCACGTAAACAATACTCTTGAACATAAATCGTGCATGAAAAAACTATCGGTAAGGTGGCTGCCGCATTACTAACGGAGGAACAAAAAGTGAAGAGTGTGAGCATTTCAGGGCATTGTTCGGGCGAACAAATGCAATAAATGAATTATGAATTATGAATTATTATTATGAATTTAAACGTGATCCAAAAGAGTTTCTTCGGTGTTTCGTTACTGACAACTAAATATGAATACGCCACGTTAATTAATACCCAAGAATAGTCAAAACAGTGGAGCTTGCCCGGTGAACCGGCACCAAAGTAAGCCAAAACTGCCCATCGGCCAATCCATTGCCTTGGCGGCAGTTTTCTGAGATTCAAGGGACAAAATTATGATCTTTAGTTAGAAAATGGTAAAACGATAACAAGACAATATTATGAAAATGTATTGAATTAATTTGATACTGTCTTAAAGGAAAAAATCCCCATTTGAAGAATAATAAAAATTGTGTTGCACCATGATCACTCCAATTTCTTCTTTTAGCGTCTGCAGCTATATTGGCACGATTAAAATATAGATGGCTGCCCCTCTGATCTTATTCTCCACATGAGGACCCCAGTGAACTATTTTTTTTTAAATCTCTTTTTTTTTTAATAATGCGTCTATCGAAGATGTCATTGCACTCCAGACGCCCATCCGCTAAATGGAATAAATGAATAAAATTAGAAAGCGATTTTGATTAGAAATAAATATACTTATACATACATAAAAAAATGAGTACCTTTTTGTAACAAGGGTACTTATCAAAAAGCCCTCGTATCTATGTTATTAAAAATCAAGACTAACACACTAGAAATAAAAATAAAAATACTATTTGAAAATTTCTTGTTTGTAATGTATACATATAAATTACTAGCTTCTGCCCGCGCGTAGATTTTGATTATCGTTATTCCCTCGGGAAGAGTTCTTCAACATAATTGATTGTTCCAACAATAAATAAACATTATAAAAAGGCGGTTTTAAAAGTAAATTTGTGAAATCAACCCGTCCGCCCTTTTGTGACACGACGACCCTATCTGAGTCGTCTGTCCTTCTCACAAATATAAGTTGGACGATGTAGAAGTGTTTGATAGTGTAGTTGAGTGGTGTAACGACGACTTTAGGTTGTTTGAGACAAGAGGTTTCACCTTGCAACACTAACCTTGTGTAGCCGGCCTTAAAAGTCACGATAGTTAGATAGGAGCCGTTTGTCTCTTTCTCTAGATTTTAGAAATTTGTGAAACCTGCTTAAAATTCGACACGACTTTCTCAGGGTAGTTTGTCCTTTTCTTTAGTCGAAGTAAAAAGGTACTTAGCTAATCCAAGGAGGTAAGTAGATGATAGAGGTTTAAACTAGAAAAATAAATAATTTTAAATGTTGCAGCAAGGGATTCGAAACGTAAAAATCTAGGAAAAACAAGGAGAAGAATCTAGACTAGCATAAGAGTAGGAGGCAGACAGAAAAGCCCTAACAAGAACCCTAAATATGATATAAACATTATTTTTTAAAGCCCGTGATTTGCTCGAGTGTCAGATAATAAAAGTGAAGTATTGAAATCTAGTAACCTAGACTTGGTTACTGTCCTAGGTCTTGTAGAACTCTGATAAGAGTTGAACCCTTACGTAAGTGTTTAAACAAAATTTCTAGGAAAGCCTCCAGAGCTTCGGAGCTACGTCTTCATAATCCTCATCCATAAATATATTAATAAAATTTATTCTCAGAATTGTTCTTCGGCCAGAGCTTCGGGAAGGACTTCGTCTTCTTAACAAAATTATACTATAAATAAAATGTTTTATTTTATTTCTAATCAACATTCGTTGCAGCTTCCAAACTTCTAAACTACTTTTGTTGTGTTCTATTTATACTATGTGATAATACTTATTTCTTCCACAACCTTTATTCTTGTTGTTCACCCAGATTGTAGTGCGTGACCTCCCAGTGCCATACCCAACTACCAATTTACTATTAACATGGAAAGTTCTAAGGTTGATGATTCTTCGAGTGGAGTGTTCTTAAGCACCGAATTATGTTTCGGAGTCCTGATGTAGACCAAGGTCTCGCTGGACGTTGCCTCTGAGTTCCTTCACAGACTCCACGGAGTCTAGCATATCATGCTCTAATCTAATACCTGGACTGAATCTTATAAAACCTTCTCATCTTACGGGATAGATAGAGAAAGAGGCGGATGAGAGCCCAAATTTAGGGAATAGCACTTGGAGATTCGTGCTAGGATCTGGAAGTAGGAATGGAATCCAAAGACTTCCTAGATCAGCCTCTTCGTCAGTTATCATATTCCCCATTTCCATGAATTTGTTTATTCTGTAAAAATCCCGCTAAGAGAGCCTTACGTAAATTCATATTTTATTTAAAGATGTAGGATAGGCTCTCTGTTTAGGGATCCCTCTTGTCCCCTAGCAGACATAGACTTGACTAACTTGCTGACTTTACCGAGGTAGATCGGCCGGCCAATATATCTGATTGCGACTCATTGTTATGAGAATCACACTCATAATTGTCCTTATTTATGCCACTACTCTGTGGTTCAGAGTATTGAGGTTCACATTTAATTAGATGCCTTCTATTTCGGCGATAAATTCCCCGCCTATTTTTAACAACATAGGACCTAGGAGAGCTGCATTCGGACACAACTTGCCCCCTCATTCGATAGTTCCTATCCAGAACAATAACATTATCTCCTTTATTTAATTTAGGTAATATTTTACAAAGCTGATCATAGTACCGCTTAATCTTTTGCTGGTTGTTAGTTAAAACGTTATGTTCATTAGCTGGTACTGGTTTGGGTTGCAATAAATCTGGGTGTACGGGCAATCTACACCTCAGCATGCGACCCATTAGCATTTGCGCGGGAGAGCTCAAGTTCTCGCGGGGCGTGTTACGATAACTGAGTAGATTTAAATAAAGATCGGAGCCGCTTTGTATTGTTTTCTTTAAAATATTTTTTATTGTTTGCACCGCGCGCTCGCTCTTGCCGTTTGCTTGGGCATAGTTTGGGGAGGTGGTAGCATGCTCAAAGCCCCAATCTGCTGCAAACCGCTTAAAGTCTCTACTCGTAAATTGCGTGCCATTATCGGATATAACTTTTTCTGGAATCCCGTATCTTGCAAAATTTTCTTTTAGCGACTGGATTACTGAGGCACTTGTAATATTATTTAATTTGGAAACCTCAACAAATCCGGAATAGTAATCAACTATGATTAAATAATATTTTTTTAAATATTCAAAAATGTCTGTACCTACTTGGTTCCACGGCAAAATGGGTATCTCAAATGGTATCAAAGGTTCCCTACTGGGCGCATTTAAGTAATCCTGGCACACAGAACAGCGTTTCACATAAAGTTCGATTTCTTTATTAATTCCAGGCCAAAACAACACTTGCCTGGCACGCCTTTTACACCGGTCAATGCCAAGGTGACCATCGTGAATTACCTTAAGCATTTCAGTTCTCATCGAATTCGGAATCAGAACTAAATTATTTTTAAATATTACACCGTCCACCGCAAATAGTTCATCTTTCATTGACCAGTAACATTTCACGTTTTCCGAAACCTCATATTTATTTTCTGGCCACCCCTTGTGTAAATAATCCGACAATTCTACTAACACGTTATCTTTTAATGTTTCCTCTTTAACAGTATTTAATTTATTTTTGGACATATTTACATGACTCATTAAAAGATTTACTTGGTACGTGATTCCATTACTGATGGTTTCATCGTATTACTCAGGCAAAGGCGCTCGTGACAGGGTGTCTGCTAAAAACATATATTTGCCTGGCTTATAAATTACGGACAAATCCAAACTCTGCAGGCGCAGTAACATCCGCTGTAAGCGTACTGGGACGGACTCCAATGGCTTTTTAAATAAACTCTCAAGTGGTTTGTGATCAGTTTCAACGACTACGTTTTGCTTTCCATAAATGTACTGCCTGAACTTTTCGCACGCGAACACAATAGCAAGTAATTCCTTTTCCACCTGAGCGTACCTGGTTTGCGTGTCTGTGAGCATGCGCGAGGCGTACTCCACGGGCCGCCCGCCCTGCAGCGCCACGGCGCCCAAGGCCACGCTGCTGGCGTCGACCGACAGCACCAGGGGCTGTTGCACGTCGTATAAGGCCAAAACTGGGCTCTCACTAAGTAGTTTCTTAAGATTATGTAACGCACTCTGGTGTACTGAGTCCCAGACCCAACATGATTTCTTCTTCAACAGATTAGTCAATGGATTTGTATGCTCCGAATAATTCGGTATAAATTTGGACAGATAATTTGTCGCACCCAAAAACCGTTCAAGTGCCTTTTTATCGCCGGGAGGCGGCATTTCCATAATAGCTTTAACTTTAGTGCAATCCGGTTTCATACCGTTTTTGTTAAAAACATGACCTAAGTACGTTACTTCCTCAACACATATTTTACATTTACTTTTATTAAATTTCAAATTAATGCACCTGGCTCTTTCCAACAATGCTACTAACCTTTTATCATGTTCCTGTTTTGTTCGACCCCAGCAAATAATATCATCGATAAAAGAATCTACTCCTTCTAGATTTTCAAATAACTGTTTTATTGTGGCATGGAAAACCTCCGGCGCGCAATTCAATCCGAACGGTAATCTTGTGAACTGGTACCGGCCAAACGGCGTACTAAAAGTACACAAGTTTGAGCTGGCTTCGTCCAATTTCACTGCCCAAAATCCTGAATTCGCGTCTAATACCGAAAAATAACACGCTCCGTGTAGTTTGGAAGTTAACTCTGTAATTGTTGGGAGCTGGAAATGAGCACGGCGAATAGCACAAATTAAGGGACGCGGGTCTAGGCAAAGTCTAATATCACCATTTTTTTTAGCTGCTAACACAATCGAATTAACCCACTGTGTGGGGTGAGTAACTTTTCTTATCACGCCAAGCACGGTCATTCTATTCAACTCGTCGAGCAACTTGTCGCGCAACGCGATAGGCACCTTACGCGGTGCACTTATAACAGGCGGAACGCTCGGGTCAACCACAATGCTGTACTCGCCCGGTAAACAACCTAAGCCCTCGAATATGTCGCCGTAGCCATTTAAATTGACGCTGTGAATGCGATGTATTAATCCCATTTGTGAACATGCCTGTCTGCCCAGTACGCTTTCACAATTTAAGTTAGCTATGGCGAATTTAAGACAATATTGGTAATTTTTATGTTCCCAATTTATATTACATATACCTTTTATTGGTATTACGTCACCACTATAGGACTGCAATTTCATGTTATGTTTTTGTTGTATAATCGAATCATCATACCCTAACTGTTTAAACCTCTCGTAAGACAGTACGTTAATGTCGGCCCCCGTGTCTAACTTGAACCTTTCGGGCCCGCCGTCGCCGGCCAGGGTCTCGTACCACTCATCATTAATGGACCGTCTCTCGAGCGAAATATTGTGTACCATAGAAACATAAAATAACTCGTTTTCGTTATGAACTTCGATATCATACATTTTCTTAATATTTTGCGGCGTATTACACATTCTTGCGTAATGCCCGTAGTTCAAACACACATAGCACTTCACATTCATAGCGGGATACGCACCTGGCAAACAGCATACCACACCCGTGACACTGCGAGCCCGACTGGCCCGGGGGCCGCGCGGCGGCGACGGCGGCGGGCGCGCGCGGCGCCTGGCCCCAGGCCCGGCCCCGGCCGCGCCGGCCTCCGCGCTGCCCGGGCTGGCCGCGCGCCCGCACGGCGTCCACCCGCGCCGTGCCCGCGCGGTTCTCCAGGCACCGACTGCCATCCGCTGACACTTCATCGGCTTCACATATTTTAATAGCCTTATCCAGATTTAAATCGTCCATTCGCAACAATCGATCGCGGACCACTGTACTGTTTATGCCGCAAACTATGCGATCCCGTATTAGAGACTCCTCTAATGCTGCAAATTCACATTTTTGCTAAGCAGTTTTAAAGCAACCACATATTGACCAATTGTTTCACCCTGCTCCTGGTCTCGCATGAAGAAATTGTACCGAGCCAGCGTAAGATTCGCCTTCACTCCGAAGTATTCATCGTACTTTTTAAGCAGAGACTTGACATCTTCGCGATCAGTTTTCTCGTCAAACTTAAACGTTTGATAAACATCAAAGCCATCTGGCCCGATTAAATTAATAAGCAAGCTAGCCTGCACAGCTGAATCCTCCTTGTGCACCCCCGATGCTTTCAAGAACAGTTCGAACTGCGTCTTCCATTTCCGCCATGCGTCAGCCCGGCTGACGGGGCTGCCATCCAAACTGAGTTCCGACGGCAGTCTTGCGTGCTCCATGTTAACTAATATCACTCCGAGACATAAAACACTAACAAATATACCACTTTTATCGCAATGTATGTACTTAATACGCAAAAAACTCAATTAAAAAACACCACCGCTGTCACCATGTTGTGTTAATTAAAGACGGTTGAATGACAACTGCATTTATTATCGTATTTCTACAAGTACCCACAACAGTTGTCTAGATATGAGCTCCAAAAAACGGTCGATTACTTATCAAAGATGTATTTGGACCTGGCTGGTTTTGTAAAAAAATCATACTTGCATACCTATCTGAAAAAACAGCCACCTAAATAGCTTGCACGTGGAAGGCAGCTAGTACCTATAGTTATTTTCATAATCGTGTTATAATAGAGAGCTTTTTAGTCGAGTACCGTGTTTAGGCCATTTAAGTCATTAATACAATCACCACCACATCGACATTTGTATCAACCCACGGCGTCCGTAATTGTTGCAGTACTGTGCTGTTCTGTTGGCTAAAAAGTAGCCAATCACAAACCGTAGATATTTTTTTATGCCCTGGATACAGAAGCAGGTTTAAATAGATTTTTTACAGATGACGCGACGCTGCTACGTTCCGAAACGCCATAGATTGGCAATTTTGTATCGGATCTAGTCTCCTTAAACAAGGACACATATTATTGAAATACGAAGTTCTATTTTCAAATTTTTTTCAGTTGTCTTGAGCGTTTTTATTCGAAGGTGTGGTAGAACTGTTGCTTGTGTAGTATCTATCATTTCCCGGGATGTGAAATTTGCTGAGGGGAAAATAACTTTCATCATCTAAAATGAAGCTTTTCCCAGCTTAATTTCGGGTCATCCAGCGACATTGGGTTTTAATGGCCGAAATTTGTTTTTCTGTATATTCTGGTGCCCTCACCTTCTTCCGGCATACTATTCCAACCTTCTTTAATGATTTGCAGATATGCGGTTGATTACAATTACATTTTTTCGCAGCATCCCGTTGGCTCATGCTGTCTGAATCATTAAATTGGGTATGAAGCACTTTTAGGCGTCGTTTGTTCATTATCTTTGCGGGCCTGCCACTGCCACCTTTACGAGTTGTAGTCTGAGATGCTAAAATTCTATACACAGTAGAAACTGGTACATTCTCTTCAGTAAAATGGTTCACTGTAAACTTTTTCCCCATCTTTATATTTGAATCATAAAAAATTACAATTCGTTTTCTCAAGGTTTCTTGTTTAGATGCCATTTTTGACAACAGTAAAACAAACGCAGAAAAAATAGTGACTACCATCACGAAAGAGGTAACACAACAACATTACATACCGCCTTTTTTATTTATGCGGCCAGTATATTTTTTTTACAGAGAGTGATAGGTATTCTCGTTTTTTTGCTATCACCCGTTAATACAAGATTAAGTTCTTTGTTTACCGAATTTCTAATGCCAAACAAAACGAAGTATAGCAGTGTGGCAAATATAATAACGGTGACATTGTATCATACTCGTATACTTTCCGAACATCAAAATGCCGTATTGCAGCAAATGGTTTTGCCAAAAAAAACTCCTTTGCGGCGGTATGGCCGCCATGTGGAACCATCGGAAAAGTATGGCATGGTGATTTTCGTGAATGGCCATCGAGCAACACGGAGGGGAGTAGGCATCCGCACCATTTCCCCTCTCTCAAAGTAAGTACAAGCCCAAGCGGGCATGCTCTGTTTTCTGCTGTAAAAAGAGGTCTGGGACATCAAAATTTACAAAATGAGGGTGTTACATTTCACATGTACGTAAATCTTTAAGGTCTCTACCCACTACACCGTACCATACCATGACCGTACTATGAACGTATCAGGCCGGGAAGGTAATTAGTATTAAAATGTTGGTCGGTGACGGAACGGTCTCGTGGGCATAGTCTCATACTTGTCAATACAAAGATATTTTTTTTGTCTGTCTCGTTCCTATTACAGTCATGGTTACGGTGTAGTGGGTAGAGACCTTTATCGTATTATTGCTGTTCAATTGCATTAATACACCAAAATCGTATATTTTTCGGATCGTACATTCGTCGGATTTGTTTACCAACATCGAGTCCGCTCGCCCGTACAAAATTCGGATCTGTTGTGCAACAAAACCGACTTCTCCCAGATGAAAGAGATGAAACCCTATCATGTCAATCATTGTCAATGTGTGAATTGTGATTCGTTTGTACACAAAAATTGCTCGAAGTGTGCAAGTTTTGTCGGTGTATTGTTCCATTTTTTATGTATAAGTGTCATCGTTACAGTTTTGTTTTTTACACGACTGCCCCAAAAAAGGAGTGTAATGTTTTCAGGGTTCATGTTTCTATGTATGTAGGTATGCGAGCTTCTTTATTCCACTATAACTTCTAAATCACTTGACCGATTTAGATGTGTGAGGTATCGTTAGAATTCTTACGTCATCCCAAGTAACATAGGCATGTGACGTTAAAATGAAGACAAAATTGCGGACTATATACTTCATATTGAGGGGCCGAAACAAAAAAATTTACACACCTCATCAAGTCATCAAGTGGGGTATCAAAATAAAGGGTTTTAAAAGACAAAAATATATATAACTTATGTCTTTAAAGCCTATTACACTACCGCCCAGAAAAAAGAGTGTAAGGTTTTCAGGGTTCATGTATGTTTGTATGTAAGGATTCTTTATTCCACCATAATTTTAATTATTACAATATGGGTACCATTTGAAGGGTCTTAATATGACCATCTCAAATATATACGTATATAGTAGCATTAACAAACTGGTTTTATTATAACATCAAAAAATGAAGTCGGGTTTTTAAAGCTTGCTTTTCATTAAGTTATGTATGTAGGTATGCAGAGCTGCATTCCCCCCGCAACAAATGACAGAACCATTTGACTGTAATATTCATAGCTAAGCCGACTCCCCTCAAGTACCCTCCCTTCCGCTAGGAAGGCCGTGTTGCTCGATGATGAGAGTTGTGCAAAAATTAGCCTGGTACATGGTAAATGGTTGGATTGTTTTTAGGGTTCCGTAGCCAAATGGCAAAAAACGGAACCGTCATGTCTGTCCGTCCGTCTGTCCGTCCGTATGTCACAGCCACTTTATTCCGTAACTATAAGAGCTATACTATGGAAACTTTGTAAGTAGATGTATTCGATGAACCGCATTAAGATTTTCATACAAAAATAGAAAAAAAACAATAAATTTTTGGGGTTCCCCATACTTAAAACTGAAACTCAATATATTTTTTTCATCAAGCCCATACGTGTGGGATATCTATGGATAGGTCTTCAAATATTATATTGAGGTTTCTAATATAATATTTTTCTAAACTGAATAGTTTGCGCGAGAGATGCTTCCAAAGTGGAAAAATGAGTGTCCTCCCCCCTGTAACTTCTAAAATAAGGAAATGATAAATGTAAAAATAATATATGATGTACATTACCATGCAAACTTCCACCGAAAATTGGTTTGAACGAGATCTAATAATTCGTTTTTTTTTAATACGTTATAAATCGTAAACCGTATTTTACCTTTCATTCAATCAACTCCAATATAATAAAGAATAGAGAAAAACATTTATTTAGATGTATAGTGGTACGGAACTCTACGTGCGCGAGTCCGACTCGCACGTGGCTTTTTTTTTTTAATTAATGTGATTTCGTCGATATGGCGGGTTGTAACCCACATCGGAGAAGTATGGCATTACGCTACCGCCTACCTCTTTTTTCATCGACTATCGGATAATACATGTTTGAGTTAAAAATCGTTCCGACTTTAGTACTTAATTTATCCGAAACGTTCGATTAGCGCCGACGCGATTGGGCCACCAGTACCAGCGCTATGACCGTCATTTTCCTTTTCGTCATCACGTAATTAGGCCTCTGAAGGGTCATACTTGGTACAAATGACCGGAATTTTAGTGTCAGTATTTTCCGGAATAGAGATTCGCAGTGAATAGAAATACAATCTAAAATAAGTCATAACTTGTTACTAATAAAAACAAGTATTAAATTAAGAAGTTTATTGGAAAAAATCTTTAAAATCTCATTCTTGTAATAAGTAGAACATGCTTTATTTTAGGCTGTATTTCTATTTACCTTGCGAATATCTATTCACCCCATTTTATCCGGTACTTTCTAAGCCGCTAAAACCAAACCAACATTTATTATCAGATGTATGCTTTTGTCTGTAAACATCAACATCTGCTGCATTAATTTGTCGAAAATGTTACAGCGACAAAGTACCAAAGTGTGTTACTGTATGTAAATTGCTTATTGCACACAATCAAACTAAAAATACGAGTAACTAATCATTAACATGTACAATGGCGAACTTAGTCTTGATACATGTTTGGGTATTCATTCACGTCATTAAGGTTTAGAACGCAATGATTTGTTTTGGAAACTTGCTAAGGAATGTGACCTTTAGTTTTCGGCTCCATGCTCACCTACATCTTACTCATTCAGCAATTACGTAAACAGACCCGAATAACTCGCCAGCCAATGTAACGTTCGAAATAGAAATTGCTCTTACACATACAAGTATTATGTATATGCGCCAAGCTCACATTTCAAATGTAGGTAAGAACTCACCGCATCCGTCGAGCCATCCCTCGGCTTGGCAAGGGAACGGTATCGGCAGTAACATGTCCTGCGTCCTCATTTCGCACAATCACAATACGGCTGTCTACGTTGACGATATTTTAAGTCACTTCACATCACGATGTATTTGATATTAATTCAAATAGAGTCAACCGGTGGCACGGCGCCGGTTCTTGGTTGCGACACGTTTACTTTCACCTGCAGATAAAAACGATGATTAAGTATCACAAAAAATATCGTCTATCGACATTATTGTAGTGCAAAATTGAGTAATAGGTGTTCTGTGCAATACAGACTAGTGACTACCCTCATACTTATTAAAAACAAACGGGCAAAACCATGTTGAACCACGCTCAGTGTAGGGTTCCGTCGCCGTTACTACAAAAACAAAGACAAACAACTATATCCAAAAATGATGTGAAACAGTGGATCCGGCTTTAGAGATTACAAAAAAGGTATACTACTATTCCCACTAATATTTTAATGCGAAAGTTTGTGTGTGTGTGTGTTAGTTTAATAGTTCTTCACGCTGCAACGGCTGAACGGAATTGGATGACATTTTGAATGGATACTAATACTTTTTGCTACTATTCATCCCAAGTACCAGAGGGAATATCTATAATCAAAATCTAATCGGACGAAGTCACGGTTAGAAGCTAATATGGTATATATCTAAATCGCGGTTGTCTATCTGTTTCTCCGCTAACTCCCTAAACCACACCACGGACTTTGATACGGTTTTCACTGTCATTAAGAGAACTTATTCACCCAACTTTTCGCAGCCTCCTACCGCGCTGGTCGTCTCCCTCTAATTACCGGTATATAACTTCTTTGCTCTCGAAAGTGATGGCGGATAATCAACGAGAAGCTTTTGGCTTAACTAGAGGATATCCAGCTTGTTAGCGACCGCCAATATGGCTTCCGTCATGGTCGTACAGCTGGTGATCTACTGGTGTACTTTACGCACTGTTGGGCTGAGGCCGTGGAGAGAAAAGAAGCTTTGGCTGTCAGCTGCGACCGGGTCTAGCATCAGGTACTTCTCTCGAAGCTAACCTCTTACGGGATTTCCGAGGGACTCTGCACATGGCTATCCAGCTTTCTTCATAGGCGCAGCCTTAAGGTCCAGAATGGTTGCTTCTCCAGCACTATGTCTATAAACGCTGGTGTGCCTCAAGGCTGTGTACTATCACCTACGCTGTTCATCCTGCATATTAATGATTTGTTGAAAGACAACATTCATTGGTATGCCATGCGGAAGACAGTACTGGTGACGCACGATATATCGGCCGTGTGAATATCCCTCAGTCAGTCAGGTGTGGAAGAAAGTCGGGTGAGACTTTTGTCTGAAATAGAGGCATATCGTTGGAACGAGCTTCCGAACGGGGCCGACGAAATCTCATCCAATTCACCCCATCGCAGACACTAGGTCCGTGGGTTTCTTTACCAAGAAATCCCCATTTTGTCCAGCGCTACATTTTCATGGAACTCCCCTTTGGATCTCCAACAGTATTGGGGTCCTTAGTGTTGACATTGTTAGCGAGGTGTAGTTTCGGGGTTAACTTGGAAGACAAGGCAAAACTTGCCTCCAAAAAGCTGGGTATGCTAAACCGGGCTGGGTCCGCAGCAACGCCTTGTGCTTTACAAGGCGCAAGTCAGGCCGCATATTTAGTACTGCTCGCATCTTCGGGCTGGAGCATCTGCCTATCAGCTTGACCACCGATTCCATCCAAAGACGTGCCGTCCGCATTATCAAAGACCGTACAGTTTCAGACCGTTTAGAGATGCTTAGCCTTCGGAGAGACTTTGCATATCTCTGCATTTTCTACCGTCTGTTTAATGGGGAGTGTTCCGAGGAACTGCTTAGACTGGTGCCAACGGCCTCGTTCTAGCATCGCTTTTCTCGTCTTTGCATTCTTGAGTCACTGCACTCAACTACGCGCCGGTTCTCTAGAACGTTTCTGGCGTGTACTATAGGCATTTGGAATGTGCTTCCCGCTGATAGTGCTGAAACTTTCCCAATGCGCTACAAAATAGGGCTTTTAAAAAAGAATATCATTAAATTTCTTCGAGACTGGCAACGGTTTCAAAAAGGTTAATATCACAACCATCGTTTCACATACTATTAATTTCACAAATACATTTTTTCAAATGTAAAATTAAAAAAACTCCGTTTAACAACCAGTAAATAAATCAAATAGTTTTAGTTAAAAATATGGATTTTAATAACTCATCGTTAAGCGAACGGTTTACTTTCCATACTGTTACACAAAGTAACATATTTTACATTTACCTACATTTTGCTTTCGAATCGACTGGTATCCGCTACGTGGGGCCCCTATTTCTGGGCGGTTTGCCCTACAGGCGTATATAAAAACTAACGTTAACTATTTGAGCCTCCATATCTCATCCAATTTTTGTGCTCCTCTTTGGGAATATGTAAGTACACTGCTAAGTACGTAACTATGACAAATGATGCGATATGAAAAATAAAATGTTAACTCATATCTTTCATTTTTATTTATGTTAAATAGATCATTTAAATTATGAATCATTTGTTAAACCTGTTGCCTAGCTCTGCTAGCTCGGGGTGTTATAATAGTCAGTGTGATAGTGTGGGGTGGGCAACATTTCGCAGCCCCCCATCCAGTTTCAAACTGTTGTAGGTAATACCCGGAACTGCCTACAAGCAGAACAGTCACTTCGTCACCGTCGGACTCGACTGACATTCCTCGACCCAATTCAGTAACGCCGACCATGTGTGTTACGCAGGAAACTCACGCTTTTCATCCTGCGTCCACCAAGGCTCGTAAACCCCGAGTACGCATGAGATGGAATAACGATGTAAACCTATTTATTATGCGTACATGCTATCACTAAATTAGAGACTGATCTTACATTATGCCGTAAACTGTTGCACGAACACTTTACAAGACAATATCCTAGATTACACGTTCCAGAACAAAGAGTTTCGGACCAACGAAGAACAATCTTACTCAATAAAATGCAGTACTAGCACAAATTAAAGAAGAATTTAGATTAGAATCAGCAAAGTCAGACACTTCATCATCTTTCCAAGTCTTACATTCCTACAACACGTCAAATACAGATTTATTATCTTAGATCCTTACCAACACACATCCGAAAAAAATATTTCAAAATCTTCACTGGTCACACTTTCACAGACAGCACAATATACAATTACACCAAACTATGATTCATCGATACATACTGAAACAACAAACATGCTAATGGAAAATGTAAGCGATAACATACGACAAACACCCTTATCAGATACTATGGAACAAAAATTATATGAAATTCTACAAACAGCTTTAATTGAATATACCTACTGGAACAGATCTTACACTTAGACCTAAATTGCCAAAATTAAAGTATAGTATGCATCTCACATATCTCACTCAAATATATCAAATGTATTCACTCAAAAATACTTAATCAGTTTTTTTCAGATAATTCACTATTGATTGACATCCATACATATATTGTATTATATGTGTATAGTGCCTTAGTTTTATCGCGGGAACTAGGATATAAAACGAAAGATGATAACCAACCACGACAAAACAAGGTAAGAAAACCGGCTTGGCTTATCAGATTAGAAAAAATATAGATCAGATAGCTAATAAGATCAGATATAGGCAGGTTGACCCAGTATATTAATAACAACAGTTCAAAAATAGGTAGTAGAAAGAGTTAACGAAATATTCAGAAACCTTTAAATACACAGCCGACATGAAAGTAATAATAGAAGACCTGGTGAGTATCTGCACACACAAACAATAATTATTATTGAAGGCTGGTAGACTAAAAAGGTACCAGGTACCAGGCAATAACCCGAAAACTTACTACGCACATAGAAGCAAATAATATAATTGCTGAAGAACAAAAAGGGTGCAGACAGAATCACATGGGATGCAAGGAGCAGCTAATAATAGATTATTTCATACACAGACATGCACAATTAATAAACGAAACTTACATTTTACATATATAGATTATAAAAAAGCATTTGATAGCGTCCCCCAATCATGGCTAATCCGTGTGCTACCGATTTACAAAATTGATCTCATTTTAATAGACTTTCTAAAGAATACAATGAAATTGTAGAAAACTACTTTGCAATTAAACCACATTGGAACTAGAGAAATATTTAAAAAAGGTATATTAGACTCCTTGAGCCCCTTGTGGTTCAGTCTTGCACTCAACCCAGTATACCACATGCTACGCGAATGCCAGGCCGGATAACGTGTTAATAAGGAAATGTGCATATCCCACTTAACTTACATGGATGATATAAAGTTGTACTCAAATTCAGAAAAGGGAATGAAAACATTGATAGACACTACGACACAATTTAGTAACGATAATAACATGCAGTTTGGGTTTGATAAGTGTTAAACCATCCATATTGTTAAAGGCAAGATCCGACCCGGTGATTGATTACTCAGTAGATGACACAGGCAAAATATCAGTAATGGAACCTGAAGAGCTTTACAAATACTTAGGATACCAGCAATCGAGGGAACTAGATCACGCTAAAATTAAAAAAAAAACACTACGAGACAAATACAAAAAAGAGTTACCTAATGCAAAAGTCAATTGACCGCAAAAACATTTGACAAAAGCAATCAAGACATACGCAATCCCAATTCTAACTTACTCGTTTGGGATTATAAAATGGGCCAAAACCGACATACAACACATTAAAATAGCCACTCAAACAATTCTTACTAAACACCATAACCTTCATCCTAAATCAGCAATACAAAGAATGATACTTAAAAGAGAGAATGGAGGAAGAGGATTGATATCCATACACTGTCTGTGGCAAAAACAAATAAATCGCCTTGAAACATTTTTCTTCGACAATGCTAATAACAGTGATATACATATATATAGCAGTAGGTCATAATGTCATGAATCATACACCTCTTAACCTTACACAACACACATTACTTAGCATTGATAATGACTTGAAAACTTAAAAATTAGAGCAAAGAAAGAAAAAAGTTTTACATGGTCGACACCCTCACGATCTTGCGCAAACACACGTTGACCCTATAGCTTCAAACAAGTGGCTGGCCCTCGGATCGCTGTTTCTAGAGACTGAAGGTTTTATCATTGCAATCTAAGACCAAATCATAAACACCAAAAATTACAAAAAACATATAATCAAAGACTCCCAAACTTTCAGATGATAGATGTCGTAAATGCCACCGCCACCCTGAAACTATTCAATATATCATCACTGGAGCATGCCCTAATCTTACACAAACAGACTACGCACACAGACATAATCAGGTAGCTAATACCATACATCAAAAGCTAGCATTCAAACATAGACTTAAACACTTAAATACCAAACACTAAAACACTAAACTACAAATATTCACCCAACCCTGTACTAGAAAAGAACACCTACATTCTGTACTTTGACCGCGCCATACTGACTGACAGGACTACACACTACAACCGACCAGACATAACCCTGACAGACAAGATAAACAATACCACTTATAGTTGCCGGCTAACTAAGCTTAACTTCTTGAACACGTAACCTTGCTTGCGCAGAAGCGATTTTTAGGTTTCATTGGGAGGGGGGCCGCGGGCGGCGGGAGGTGGCGGTGGGGGAGCACGCACCATTGGTCAATCAGTTGACGTTTGCGTCCCGCACCGCGTCCACGTCCCTCTGCCTCCCGAGTACACTTGCGTGCACTAATAAAGCCGATTGTTATCATTAATTTTCTTGTTATAATTTGATATTGATTTTTGAATCAATTTGAGAATGATATTCATGATATTGATGATAGTCAAGAAACAATGACTACCTCCAGCTCCCCTGAACCAAGACCTAGTACCAGCGCTGGTATTGACTTAATGGAAGGAATATCCTTTTTAGTTCAAGACTAACCTATTTTAAATAGTTTCCTGTATTTTTTAGTGTTATTCTAATAATAATATAAACATATTTTTTTCACTTGTGTATCATTTATCCTAAGATTTAAAAATATTCTGTAACAAAAATTAGGTACTTTTTTTTGCACGTATGTGTACGATGCGCTAACTTTCCCCCACTACCTCGCCTAATGTTCAAGAAGTTTGACGGCAATTATACCTTATTGATATTGCCGTTCTCAACAATCACAACCTGCAAAAAAACATGTCTGAAAAAATAATTAAATATACGGACCTTAAAGACGAAGTCACCACAATCTGGAAACAAGAAAAAGTGTACATTGTTCCAGTAGTGCTATCCACCACTGGTGTAATTCCGAAGTACCTACACCTACATTTTGAAGCTCATTGATCTGAAGCGAAATACTTACATGCAGACGCAGAACGCTGCTTTCCCAAATACTTGTCGAATCGAGCGAAACTTTTTGCAAGTGGACGATGGCGATGACCGACAAGACCAAAGACACGACTAACTAAATACTATTAAACTTTATGTCATCTACTTGGCTTTGTCCCGTAAGTAGATGAAAATTAACCACCAGTTTATATAAAACTGAAACTTAAAAATGTAGGAAAGTAATAATAATAATGGTTTTTAATTCAGAATTAAAAATCCGTAGTTTCTTAGTTACATTACCGTTGTTCTTAGACGATATTAGTAAAAAAAAAAAACAAAATTCAAAAATTATCAATATTACAGTCATTTTAATTTCATAAACCATAAAGCATAAAGGCATTAAGGTGTATAGATATTTTTGACGTCTTGGGAACATATTGTATATATTTATGCCCTTGACTGTACCTACCTATTACTTACATAAACTACTAAACAGGTATTTAGTGTTAGTGTCCATGCCTAAACATGGGATGGGTAGGGACAAACTCAAAACCTGGAAGTAAAAGAACCAGTTTCCGTTATTGAAATGGGCAAACCTTTTTCGTTCGGACGTGCGCGTCTCGAAAGTAAATCCGGCGTTTCTATTTTGCTGATGTCAGATTTTGTTACCTAGGTAAATATATCAGGTAATTAATGGTCTGTAAAGTCCCGCAACGGACCCGTCACTGAAACTGAACCCAATACTTAGGTAGGCACTATGCAGGTACCTTATTATTACCAATCCTCATCTCTCTCTCCTCAGCACGGTGATATTTACACAAGCTGATTATAAATCTTAAGCTTTTTAATAGAGTACATAATGCGTACACTGAAGGCAGAATTCTTGGTCAGGGTGTAGGTGGAACAAGTGAAGGAAGACCCACCCGAGGAGTTGAAGATAATATTTTGGACCTAGTTGGGGCAGATCCTTCTTTATCCGTGCGTGATATGGCAAATTACCTGGGTTTATCTGTATGTAAAGTGCACGGTACATTAAAAGTCAACCAGTTACACCCATTTCACGTTCATATTCACGCTGTGTGTATTGTGTTCTTGACATCGTAAATTAAAAAAAATATGTCAACGATCAATTCACATTATGCAGTGACACCAAAGTTTGACATAAAACGCTGAGAAAACAAAAAGCGATCGAGTGTTTTAAATTTCGAATAAATGGCATTAAAAAATTTAGTAGCCAGTATTGTTATTACTGAAACAAAAGGGTTGTAATGCTTTGCCCAGAACGTAAATCGTTTTAAATAAAATGCTTCAAAAAATTAGTGGCCAGTATTCTTATTTAAGCAAAGTAAAGTTTGTCATCATTAGGTACTCTATCTGGAATTCTAGAGCATAAATTTAATATGAAATAATCGACTCAATTGCGGAAAACTGAAGTTATTTTTTTATTCTAATATTTTCATAAAACAATATTTAGGGTTTTTAAAACCTCTATTAAATGGGCATGTTTTTAAGCTAATGGGCTACTACCTTGTGGTAGTGTATTTTTTTTTCACTGCAACAGCTCAAAGTTTTGTAAATGTTCGATCGATGATGCAAAATTCAAGTTTGCGTTTTTTTTTTATTAAAGCACGGTGTGACGCCGTATTGGTAATGTTTATATCTGATAGCACCACTATTAAACATTATTAAGGTAAAAAGAAAAATAAAAAATATATCTTCGTACACTAACCATGACCAAAAATTCGAGTACCTAAGGGTGTCAATTTTCAAAAAAAACAAAAAGTCCAAAAATCTCGAAAACGGTGCGACTTTTACTAAACCTATTTTAGCTTTTTCATAACGTCCTAAGTGCCCTCTATCCGTAGTTCAAGGATTATCCACTATATACCTAACACCCTGTATATTTGAGATAGTCATAGTAAGACCTTTCAAATGAGACCCATATTATATGTATTTATTATTAATTTAAACTTTATTACACAATACTTAACGTGTACAAATGGCGGACTTAATGCAATGAGGCATTCTCTACCAGTCACCCACCTACTTAGTTCTAATACAATAAAATAAAGGAGTTAATGATCGATTATAAAATAATATACCTGCCTAACTTATAAAGTTTAATGCAATGCATACAATTAGTAAACATAACTAACCTTTTTATCAAGTAAGTGTGTAGGTACATCACATAAATAATAATTAATATAAATTAGTTAAGTTTCAGTTCATATAAACAATATAAAATACCCGCACGTGATTATTACACTCCGATCGGCGGCATTCACACATCCACTCAAGGACCGAACTCACAAAAACTAACTGAGTCAGTGTTGCCATATGCTGAACCTTAAAATCTGTTGTGAAATATTTCTAAATATGTATAAAATCTGTTATGGCATAAATTACCTAAATATAATTTGTATGAAATCTGTATATATGAAGGGTTATGTTCATGGATCACATCAACACAGACAAAATAATTATCACATTCACGATAGTTAGTCTGAAGTGCTACTCCAATGTTCGAAATTCGACCGTGTTATACTTGTCTAGCTCACCCAACTATTATTAACAGGAGATTGAGAGAGACGGCACTATACCATCGTCGAATTTCTAATATTGGAGTAACCCTTCTAGTCGTGTCCTATGGCAACAAAAATTAAACCCAATTTAATATTAAAAACATGAAACGGCCAAAGCTATAATAAACGTAAAATGATAAGATAGGTACGTCAACTTTGAAAAATCTGTATAAAACTAGAGCCAAATCTGTGATCTGTAAATAATTGCTTAAATTCTGTATAGATACAGCCGTGCCAAACTTATATCTCTCTCTGAAGTTGCAACGCGCAGGTGTACAGTCAGCCACGTTATAATGTAATATAAATAATTTTAGCGTATTATTATTTTTTCCTTGTAGTGATTGATAACGGATAAGTAACTCATCATATTTGAATAGTAAGTACCTAAAATTAAGCAGGATAAATTAAAATGAACAATAAATTTAATTACAAAGAATTTAATATATAAAGAAGCCGTTTTAACATTACAGTGGATTTACACCTTCAATATAGTCTGTCAGTGATTTGCTTGAGCACGGTAACACTTCGCTAGACGGTAACACTGCGCTATCATCACCGTCAGTTTCTTGGCTGTCGTCGGTATCGTCTTGTATCTCTCCCTCGCTTTCTTCATCACCTTCAGATTCACTACCGCTGACATGAATGATTATTTCGTCGGTCAATGAGTCAATGACGTGATCACTTTTTTTGTACTCTTCTTCGTTTTTTTTTACTTTTGAGCACAAACCTATCCATTCTGTCTCACCCATCATGTTAACTTTTCCCTCACTAGTTCCATTAGCTGATCGGTATTCCAGTTTATATTTTTCTTGGCAACATATCCCTTGATAGCTGCCCAGGCCATTTCTATGGGGTTTAGGTCGGGATGATATGGTGGGAGTCTTAAAACTGTGTGATTGTTCTCGCTGAGAATGCGGTCAATGTTATATTTTTTGTGCTGTTCTTTGTTTAACAATATTAAATTGTAAAGTTGGGGCTTGTACATCGCTGGACTACTTAAAAGGTATCCCTTTCTCGCGAAGCCACGATTGCATGTCACATTTTCGTGAATTGGATGTTGGGGCGCGATCTTCAATTGTAAATGATAGGACGCATTGTCGACGACTGCCACGGAATTTGCGGGAAGATTTGGCATCAATTTCGTACTTATCCATTTTTCATAGTTTTGATAGTTCATGTTATCGTGGTAGTCGGCGGATCTTGTGCCAGCCTTAAACATAAGGAGAGCATTGGGCACAAAACCGGCTTCTGAACCCGCGTGTACTATGACCACTCGTTGCCCCTTAGAAATCTTTTTCTTCAGCCCCAAGCTTTTGAGCTGGTATGCGTCGAGTCGACGTACGACTCATCAGTATAAATAATTGGTCTCTGCTGTGAGCGATAAGCTGTTATTTTTTCCAAAAATTCTATACTCTTTAAGCGTATATTTGTTTTCATCTCTCCTGTTCGGAAAGTTTAATTTGAATGGGTGGATAGCCGGGTGGAAAATTGCGTTTTCATCTCTAGGGTGGAAAGTAATTTTTTTTTAATAGTTACGATTGGCCACGGAGTCTAAGATAATTGAGCTACGTCATATTATTAAAATAAAAGATTTTCATAAATCTAAACTCGGCTATACGTTAAACGATGTATTTATTACGGCATAGGCCGGCATATGAACCTATAGAGGTTCATATGAAAATCATTTTAAGACTGGTCTATTTTTTTCGCAATTACAGAAAATCAACATTTAAAATTATTCCTCTATTCTGCTGCCCGCCATAATGCCGTGATAGCATAGCATGACACTTTTTCTTTCACGTTTCGGCATGGCCATCTAGAAAATACACTACTGCCAACATTAGAAAAGTTCAATCGAGTTGGTCACGACCAAGGAGCTTATTATACAACAAGGAGGTTGAACACTGAACATCCGTTCGAAACAAGAAATTTGACCTTTATTACATCACGAATATATTCCATCTCTTTCTTTAGTTAGGGTAAGAATGAGATGGAAGTCATGCTCCTTGGCCGTGACCAACTCGATTTAACTTTTCTAATGTTGGCAGCATGTGTATTTTAACTTTATTATGAATCTAGAAAAAAAAAGTTTTCAATAGATAAAGCGGGAAACGAGATTAAATATATTTTCCTCACAGTCGAAATGAAAAGTAGAGTGTCTAACTCGGGTGAAATTACCCATTTCCCCTCGAATTATTGGCGCTCTCACTTCGTTCGAGCGCCAGAAATATCTCGGGTGAACCCTTGGTTATCAATCTACTATTGTTCGATCAGAAGCTTTCTATTATCCTCTGTTTTTTTCCATGTAAAACCTAATTCTTTTAATATTCTTCTCAAACTGGTAATGGAACCTTTAAAATCTATGTCTGCTTGTAATTTCCTTAAAAGGCCCTTTAACGTTGGCAATTCCTTTTCTGTGGTGTGAAAATTGTGAACAGCTCTTTTTATCACGCCTTGATCAAAATGATCAATGCCAGTTATCCTCTTTTTTCCCGACCTCTTCTTACCGGGAGTGCGGAAATCTGTACATATGGCAACACTGAACTGACTTGACTTAACACGACCGACTTGATTAATTTGAATGAAAATGAATAGGAATGCAAAACGGTGCTTTCAGCGATATATACTGCTCGCTCTTCTTTAATGGTGCGTGAAAGAGAAATACCGTGAATCGCAGCTACTGTGTATTGATCCGCCCCCTTGTCTTTGTCAAACTCGAATTCTTAATATAATTCGTAACGCGGTAGTAATGTAATAACTATAATATTTTTATCCATCTTTACTTAAGAGAACTTAACTGCTGTATTCGCACAGAGAAGTACCAATTCTATTTCTGTGTGAATTCGTGTTGTATCTCGTAGAATAAAAAGGAAACGGTCATAGAGAATGTTAAGGTCGGCTGTCAATAAAATAAACTCTTACTAGAACCGGAGCAAATAACTTTTTTTTCATCACACTTGCTCGTAAATGGTGTTATTCCATGCCTGCATACAGAAGGACAATGGGCTAAATTGTTCCCGCGGGAATTATGGCGAGTTTGTCATCCCTAGGGAGTAATGACTTTCTTTTTAAAATTTGCAACTCTTTCGTACATCATTTCTGACTAAGGAGGTTTAATTTTCAGCCAAAAATTAAATCGGTTTCTAATTTCATCTTTAAAAATTAGCTATAGACTAACTTACATTACACAAAACCTATACGCTTCATTAAACTTCATTATTTTTATACCTATTTCAAGTTTATATCAACATTTATCATTAATTTTAGTAATTTGGCCCTGGCGACATACAACTGCCGAACATTGCGGACCGACGAAAAGTTGCTGGAACTGGAGGAAGAATTGAGCAGGTTACGATGGGGAATCATAGGGTTGTCAGAAGTCCGTAGAGAGGGGGAGGACATGATAACCCTGAAGTCCGGTAACTTCTTCTATTTCCGTGAGGGCGACCACCAGTCCCAGGGCGGTATAGGGTTTATCGTTTACAAGTCCCTCGCGAACAACGTGCTGAAGATCGAGAGCATGTTGGAAAAGGGTAGCTTCCCCGATATTCGTTGAAGGTTATACAGGTATATGCTCCAACCTCAACACACTCCGACGATGAGGTGGAGGCTATGTATGTTTCCAGAGCCATGACGAAAAAGCACATATTCAATGATGTCTCCGTGATCAGTGCGGTTAAAACCGGGAGTGATCATGATCACCGTATTATACGAGGCTCATTGAATATCCAGTTCAAGCTTGAAAGGTCTCGACTGGTGAAGTCTACGCTCCGCCCGGCACCCGCTCAGCTCCAAAACCCCGAGAGCTTTCAGCTCGAACTGACAACCGTTTTGAGTGCCTTGGTAGCGAAGTGGACGATTACAACGACGGGTTTGTGGAAGATGTCCAAACGGTCGGGTCTTATTTCTTCAAGATCCGCCGTACAAAAACCAGGAAGGTCTTGGACTCCACCATAAGGCTCATGGAGGTGAGGCGCGAAATGATTCTGCAGTCCTCTGGTGACGCTTGTCGCTATCGGCAGCTCAACAGACAGATCTCGAAGTCTCTGAAGCGTATACTAAAAGTATTGAAGAGGCTATTGAGCT
This sequence comes from Acleris sparsana, assembly GCA_923062465.1. Taxonomy (NCBI): domain Eukaryota; kingdom Metazoa; phylum Arthropoda; class Insecta; order Lepidoptera; family Tortricidae; genus Acleris; species Acleris sparsana. The sequence continues at coordinate 25,457,646 of OV281285.1, read as the reverse complement.
AAACAGGGGATCTAAGGTGTTTGCCAGGGACCTGTCTGTTGGCCAAAGCCAATTGATGAAGCTGAAGACCGACGACGGCCGAGTCATTTTATCCAAACCTGAACTATTGACGGAAGTTGAGAAGTTTTTTGGACAGCTGTACACGACAACCCAAACACCTGTCGAAAATCTAGCTGAAGACCCGTGGACCACATGCATGCGTTGTGGCAGGTTATACAGAAGACGTAAGAGTATAGCCTCCCCCTTTGCCTTTCATTTGTGGACTAAGAGAAAGCCTTCGATTCGATCGAGACATAGGCTGTGCTGCAGTAGACTGCCGATATATCAAAGTGTTGAACTGTCTGTACGAAAACGCCACTATGTCCGTCCGACTACAGGACCAGAGCACGAATTAGGCTTCGTGGAGTCAAACAAGGACATGTGATCTCTCCGAAGCTGTTCACCGCTGCATTGGAGGAGGCTTTTAAGGTTCTTAACTGGAAAGGACGAGGCATCAACATAAATGGTGAGTACATCACTCACCTTCGATTTGCTGACGATATCGTAGTCATGGCTGAGACCATGGAGGACCTCTGTGCAGTGCTCACTGACCTCAGCAGAGCTTCCGTCCGAGTTGGCTTGAGAATGAACATGGACAAGACGAAAGTCATGTCCAATGTCCATGTCGCGCCAACTCCCGTGGTAGTCGGAGGCTCTGCGCTCGTAGTTGTTGACGACTATATTTACCTGGGACAAACGGTCCAGTTAGGTAGGTCCAACTTTGAGAAAGAGGTCACACGTCGAATCCGACTCGGCTGGGCAGCGTTCGGGAAGCTTCGCAGCACCTTTTCTTCCAAATTACCGCAGTGTTTGAAGTCAAAAGTCTTTGACCAGTGTGTGATGGCTTACGGATCTGAGGCGTGGGCGCTAACAATGGGCCTCATAAGGAAGCTCAAAGTCACTCAGAGGGCTATGGAGAGGGCTATGCTCGGGGTTTCTCTGCGTGATAGAATCAGAAATATTGATATCCGCAGTAGAACTAAGGTTACCGACATAGCCTGAAGAAAAGCTAAACTGAAGTGGCAGTGGGCGGGGCACATTGATCGCAGCACTGATGGCCGATGGGGTCAGAAGGTTCTGGAGTAGTGTCCGCGGACCGGGAGACGAGCTGTAGGTAGGCCTCCAACAAGATGAAGTGACGACCTCGTAAGGATCGCGGGAACGCGGTGGTTGCGAAAAGCACAAGACCGGTCTGAGTGGAGAGCCTTGGGGGAAGCCTATAAGCAGTGGACGTCCTTCGGCTGACATGATGATGATGATGATTATTGATTACCTTTTACATTAAAATTGCAATATTTATATTTTTGTGCAATAAAGTATTAACTTACTTATATGCAAACATTACAGAAAAACAGTACAATTGAAAATCACACAAGATCAACTAATCCTAAAACTACTTATTTACTTATTTTTTTTATTATTTAATGTTGTCTGGTGTACACAATACCTCTACTTATTTAAATCCATGTATTGTATAACCTAGTTTTCAAGCTATGTCTGTGTTCGTGTTTTACATCACAAAAACCCAAACGTTGCTGAAAAACTATGTGCACTTGCCGTCCCCGGGGAAGTCTACATAGAGCGAAGGGGTTTGCTGCCATAATTTCATAAATCTCAGTAACGCACACTCACTTAAAAAGGTCACAAGCGAAGATAGGCCAATTTAAGGATGAAATGACCAAAATGGATAATTTCATGCGCGCACGCGGCATAAAATAGAAGATTTGGCAATTTTTCCTTTTTCCCATTGAAAGTCAATAGATTTTCGGAGATTATTCGTCCGAGGTATGTCCGATATACAATTTTATTTTTTCTAAACCATCTATGGCTAGATGTCGTATTACGGGCTAAATTTGATCCTGATATTTCTAATAGTTTGGGAGGAGTATGCGCACGGGGAAGAATGGAGCTTCAACGAACTAGCTTTAGGTTCCTCGAAAATACCTTTCCTTGGTGCTTCCTTGAAAACCAGCGCCGCAGCTTGCTGCGGCACAAAGCTGAGAGAGGGGCCCTTTTCAACGCCATGTTAAATGTTTTGTTCTTTTTGTCATTTTTCAAATGTGTGCATGCGTTTAATAAATTATTTATATTCTATTCTATTCTATTCTTTATACAATACAAAACTTAGGTGAAGTTTCCAAGCCTTTAGAGAAAACAACAACATTGCACCGATGTGGAGCGCAGACGGGGACCCTAAGGCGAAGGCGAACTGAAAGTCGGAGTGTGTTAGGGTCAAGGAAAGTACCAGTGCTTGGCGAGACTTAGTTAAAATTGGTTTTCTTGCATGAAATTGTTCGATTTGTTCAATTTAAACCATAAAATTAGCGATCTAGATGATATAGATATTTCGGCGACGCCTTTTGATATCCGTGACAAAGCAACTAACGTCATAAAATAATTATTGTTAGTGGTCCTGAACAATGCCGCGATGCCGGTCATAATATGCGGCTCCTGAATGCATCATGGAGACTTATGATATGTGGGTATACATATAGTGTAAGTAACTGTAGATAATTAGTATTTATTTTGTTTGATTGTGTGAATCGATTGTAACATTCGAGATTCCATAAATTGTATTGAACAAGAATTTCTCACTAAATGAAAATACAAATCGACTAATTCGATAATCATAACCAAATATGATTCCTTTTCTTTAAGAAGATGTTCGCAATTTGAATGTGATTAAAGTTTTGGCTATGTACTGTCTTTTAAACATTACGATACAACCACAGATACAGGTCTACTAATATAGTTCATTTGCTTATCGTTTCTGAACATATTAAAGGGAAGTTATGCCATGGGTGTAGATAAACAAAATTTCGTTATATGTTTGTGGGTTGCAGCAGATTCTTACCAGTCCCCTTTTTAATTTTCTTACGTTTTCGATGGAGGAGATCTTTCCCGAATCCTGTAGAGTTTTGTTTATATTGTCGAAAGCGCAACTTAACGTTTGACAGTTTGGCTCGAAGCTCGTGTTGTGTTAACTTGATTGGCTTATTGCTTTCCTTCTCTTGGGTGAAACTGTGAGTGAACAGTGTGGCAGTGTGCTGACTGTGCTGTGTCAGTAAAGTGAGGTGAGGTGAAGGAAGTGTACGAATGCGAGTCTGTCTGTGAGTGATCCAAAATGGCGCTGAAGGCACTGGTCGGACAAAGTAAGTTCAAAACATTTAATAAGATAGTACTAAAGCTCTATTTGAGGTGTAATTTATTGCCAAATACGATATAAGTACGAGTGGATAGGAAAATGGAACCCATTCCATTTTCCTATATTACAAGCGAGACACTCCCATGCCTAAAACCTTTATCAGTACTGATTGCTTATCGATAACTAATCGATTTCAACCTTTATCTCATTAATTTGTTATTTAATTCTATTATGGCGAAACAAATATATCAATCTAATAGGTAACTCTTTCAGCAGCTTTATAATATTTGTTTCAAAATCGAACCCAATTCTCTCTGTTTCAACGTAGAAACTAATTTGAGTGTCCTTGCGTCAATAATTATTATATTCAAGTTAATTTTTGTATTCTTAGAGTTAATAATAGTCAGAGTCTTTTTACGCAGTAAATGGGTATTTTTGTGTCACGAGTGTTGAATAAAGTATTGATTATCTTACGACACTAGGTGAGTGGGATGGGGAGGGAGCCGACGTCACACCACAGCTAAGGCTTCATTGATTCCACATTCGTAAACTATAAGGCCTATTTTAGTTTAGTAGTTTAATTGCATTTTTTGCGGTTTAAGACGTCAATTCTCTGGTGAATTCAATGTTGATGATAACTCAAACTGTAGTGCACTCACCAATGTTTTTGTCAATATATTTGATTATGTTTTTTCAATATACTTTACTTGGCTGTGATTACCTATTATTAGTTGTGTATCACTAGCCTAAGATCCTATTTGTTGGTATGATGTATTATCTGTTGGTAATCCTTAAGTAAATTAATAAATGAAACTAGCTGTAACTAATTTCTTTTACCCATAGTTAAAGTAGTACTTGTATGATTTTGAAGTTATTTTTATTTTTGCCAACTTTTGTGACAAGTTGCCATCTTGGTTTCTTTTGGCATTATAGTGTAATTCAATATACTGTTACTTTATTGACAAGAGGATATAAAGGATTCACAAACAATAGCTATTTTTGGTGTAGGGATCATGTAGGGATATAAAAGTGTAACACAAGCAGTGTTCATTACCAGTATCATTAAAATCTTAATATAGCTTCTAAACTATGCCTAACTTAAGGTTCTTTTTTCTTCAATCTAGGCATAATATAATGTAACTATGAATGTCAATAGCAAATTAAAATATATTTTTTGCAGAAATCATGAACGAGGTGATCCGCTACCGCGGTCCTAAAGGGAAAGAGTCCCAGCGCATAGACTGGAGGATCCTAATTGTGGATCAACTGTCAATGCGAATGGTTTCTGCTTGCTGCAAAATGCATGACATCTCTGCTGAGGGAATCACATGTGAGTTCAGCTGTATTTTCCACTCCATTTTGTTAGTATGGATGGCCAAGAAAGTGGTCTACCATTTTTGACAAAAGTTTCTGTGACATCTAATTATCGCTAAGGTTGACACTTGTCACTGTCATAATATTATTGCAAGGGAAAATCGAACTTGTTGTATCATGACGTGCAAATGAACTTTAACCGTAGGGTGGTAGACCACATTTTTGGACTATGGTACCAGTTACACATTTGTCTCATAATATTCCACTGACAGTCTTCATTATACCTAGTGTTTTTTTATCCATGTAAAAGTCACACTGTTTTGTTTTAGTGGATCCTCTTGTGATTTTTCTCTTATTGGGTGTTTCTTAGAAAGTTTGTTCCGAGTTAAGGAATAAAATTAAGAAACATTAACCATTCCGCTTAGGTTTAGTCCTTATCTAGGTACAAACTTTTTAAGAAACACCCTATTAAATTTCTTCTCTTCTGAAATAGGCAAACATTCAAACATTACCTGAACATGACACATTATTTCTTTATTTAGTTCCTCATCAAATTGATCAATTTCTTTGTTTTGTATCGGTGAATAAGATATGCCTCAAAAAATCAGAAATAAGCATCTTCTTACCAGAGATATATTTAACCTGAATCTACCTTGTACTTTAAGCATCATCCTTTGTAACCTAACAGGTACTACTAAGTGGTTTATTAAATAAAATTTCCGATGCTGAATAATCAGTTTCTATGGTGACTTACATGTTCTTACATTAGTTAAAATGTGTGTTTGACAGGTCGTCCAGTTCCCAAATCGACCAATTCTTACATTGTCCAATTCCCACATTGTCCAATAATAAATTGTTAAATATAATAAAACATTTTTCCTGAGGTTGATTCCATACAAAAATAATATCTTTTTCTTTTTACTTTTCTCTGAGTGATAGATTAGATGAATAATTTTCAATAAAACATGAGAGATTGTTTGTTTAATTTTCTACATGTTTGTAGTACCTTAAATTTTTGAAGGATCTGGTTTTATTCCATCATTGTTAAGCACCGATCCTAAAAAATTTGCTTGTTATTAAATAAATCTAGATTATTTTAACACATTTTTTACAATATTTCATATTGTGTTAATAAACTATTTTTGCATGTATGATTAAAGGCGGAGCCACACTGGATGCGTGCGCGTACACGTGACGTGCGCGTGCGCTTTCCACTGCGTTGTATAGTATGAATCCTCATACGACATTTCACTATACAACGCAGTTTAAAGCACACGCGCACGTCACGTCTACGCGCACGCATCCGGTGTGGCTGGCCCTTTAATCATCACAATAATATTCAACACCATCAATTTTATTAAAAGTCCCTTTCATACTTTCCTGAAAGCCGTTGACACTGAAAGCTCAAATGGTAAACGTTTATATCTGAAATTCCCAAATGGAGCGGGGAAAGTACATAACTTTGAGCTTTCAGGGCAAGTTTGACAGTCCAAAAACCACTGGTGCACTCTAATTTAGTAAAGGAGTCTCGAGCAAGTTCATCCAAAATGTCCTCATCATTTGGTAATTGTTTTTGTTGCCTCTATTAATAAAATTATTTAAATATCTTGGGTCAATGCACATCCGGATGTTGTTGTTACTCTTTTTGTTATAAACCACGGAGTTGATCCACTTTTTCAATTATTTTGAGATGAAGCATTCGATCCAATTCTTTCTTTAAAGGTTCTTGAAGTGCAATAGGAACACGCCGAGGAGGTGGATCGGCTCTGGGCAACCTCCTTCCTGTAATTTCATATTATATGGCTTTACAAAGCATGCCATTGAAAAATTCAGAGTATTTACTATTTAATAAATCTCGACTTGGACAGTTGAAAATAAATTGTCCGAACATAGTTTCTTCTGACAAATTTCATACTGACACATGATTTCCAGCCTAAAATAGTTATGCATTTAGGGTTAACAATAATAAATTAACATTATCCATTTTACCATTTAAAAAACATTTAAAATAACAAATAACAAATAACAACCTTTAACTGAAATATTTTTATTATCCAAATTATAAGTTTTATTTTTTGTCTTTGTATAAATTACGGGTCTAGTCCTATATGTTTAAATATCTCAAAACACATGCAATTTACTTGAGCTCCCTTATCTAACTTAACTTTGATTTCTCTATTTTTTATATACAAATTTTCAACCCACTCTTTTTCACTCTGCTCCACTTACAAGCATCCTATGAAAAATGTTTCCTCACCTCTTCCTTTTCTTCAATATTAGCTACTCTTTTGTTACGACACGCTTCTGCAAGACTTTGGTTTTATTTTTTGTACAGCATTGTTTGTCCTCACACATTTGCAAAGTTGTTTTTGGGATAGTTCAGCCGCTTGAAACACAACAGCCATGTCCAAATCAAGGTCGGTCATTCTTAGCAGTCTTTCTTTGGTTGTTAGATTATTTATACCGATAACGATCATATCCTTAAAGAAGAACAGAATTACGTTATTATTTTGTTTAATTTTTTACAATTTTAATAGAATAATGTTTTTCCAAATATAACTTGAGAGTGATCAATTGTATATAGAACAAGCATCGATAATTGAGTTTATCGATATAGGAACTCCCTTCCTGTCATAAAATTTTGCCCCCTGGATTCCTATGTCTGTTAATGAAGAATACTGTAAGCCAAATATCTAAACTGGCTGACATTCACTATTATTCCTTGCCAGAACTAGTAACGTTTTTTCGGGGTTATTTTGATCTTTTTATTGTTTGATCACTAAACCTGACACTTTGTTTTAATAAAATACTATTTGTGATCAATGTATTTATTGTGCGTTCTCAGTTGGCTTATTGATGGGAACTGAAGCTAACTGAGAAAGCAAGATAAATACGAACTCATCCGACAAAAAACGATGAGGAAGGGTTATTCACTACATCTGTATGTTATCTTGAATCTTTTATCCCAGCCAGTCACCGCCCACGGCTGTGTCGTTCGAATACACCTAACACAGACCACTTCATTGTTATATATTTATGTAATCCTTGAATATTTAAGTACACTAGTTCTATTTTTGAACTGAAAATACCACTACCACTGTTGATTCCACATTTTATTTTTAATTCCTATAGCCACTTGTAGCAAAAAGATAAATCTAGTTAGTCTTATATGTAAAGTTGTGTCAAAACTAAAACTATTTTTTTTACCATTGGTGCTCATTTATGAAGTCATTAGAAAAAAGTAAAAACACTGCGCTCCATGGAGTAAATAAACATTTTATTATTCTAACTATTCTTACAGTTTAGTTACATATTGTAATTTAGAGTTTTTAGTTATTTGAAACTAAAGCATTTATTTTCGATAAACTATGGAACAGTCTTACAACTCTGAAGCATTATTTAGCTACCTGCACTAGTTCAAACTAGTCTAAAATTTCTTGGGGTTCTTTAGCTGTAAATATTTTTTGTTTGACTGATAACAATGTACATATAAATATTGACAGTGGTTGAAGACATTCACAAGAAGAGAGAACCACTATGTACTATGGATGGAATCTACCTTATTACTCCACTTGAGAAGTCTGTCCAAGCCTTGATCAATGATTTCTCGGTGGGAAACCGCATCATGTACAAAGCTGCTCATGTTTTCTTCACTGAAGGTATGTTACTATCACTATAATTTTTAAGAAAGCTAGAAGTTTCCATCATAATACTTTGTTATTGTATTGAGCATGTGTTGATCGCTTAGTATCATGCTTGCTTATTTTATGTTGCAAATTATTTTCATTTTCCAGCTTGCCCTGATGTACTGTTTGATGAGTTATCACGTAGTCGAGTAGCTAAATATATCAAAACATTAAAGGAAATCAACATTGCATTTGTTCCATATGAGCAACAGGTTTGTGCACATATTTATTATTTCATTTAGGAATATCTAGTATTTAGGCATCACAGTAAACATAAACTTATATGAAGCAGCCCAAATGAACTACAACCTTTTAAATTCTTTACACGCTGCCATAAATTAGTGTGCCCTGAGGAATTGTTCAATGAACTATGCAAGTCTTCAGCAGCAAGGAAAATAAAAACACTAAAGGAAATCAACATTGCTTTCTTACCATATGAAAGTCAGGTGAATATGAGTTGGTTATTTAATAAAACATGATTGGTTCAATTTAGATGCATCACATTGGTTCAACATATTTGTGTTTTAGGTGTTCTCGCTGGACTCTCCAGACACTTTCCAGCACATGTACAACCCAAGCCACACTCAAAATCGAAATGCAAGCATGGAACGCATAGCTGAGCAGATCGCGACGCTTTGCGCAACCCTCGGCGAGTATCCTTCAGTTAGGTACCGAAGGTAATTGAATTCACGTTTGTTACCTATTCACTAATGACTGTATTTACAAAAAAAAATCTAAATGATGTTTAAATATTTTGCAGCGATTGGGAACGCAACGTGGAACTTGCTCAGTTGATTCAACAAAAACTCGACGCCTACAAAGTAAGCTGATTCTTAAAGATAAGATAAAGATAAAGAAATTTATTCAGTAAGTAGGCCGCTCGGGCACTTTTACACTTCAAGATACTACCAGCGCTTCCCAAGAGGAGACCACTGCTGAGAAGAAACGCCGCAAGAAACTCAGCAGTCAGTCATTTTTTTAAATTAATTTCATATTACAATGGTACAACTTAGTCTAGCATTATATAAAGCTACAAGTATTAAATTAAATATAATATCAAATAACAGTAGTTCAGCAGGAAAACATGCCAAAAATCTTACGGGAGAGAAAGATAGAAAAGAATAAAATAAAATAAAATAAAACAGAATCAACTACTTATATATGTGTATATGAGATGGTGCAAGATGACCACATAAAAGTTTCGATATGTTTTCCTGCATCAACGGTGTCCCCCAGACAAGAAAAGCAGGATAAAGCTTTTGCATTTGAACAAATTATTATTGACTAAGTTTCGGGTTTAGGCCATGCATTTTTGTCTGTTAGATAGTCCTCGACCCTATAATACGCTTTAGACATTAACGACTTTTTCAAATATTTTTTAAGTGCTGGAAAGGGTAACTTTAAAACTACTTCAGGTAATTTATTGTAGAAATGAATGCATTGACCAACAAATGATTTATATACTTTACGGACACGGAATTTTCGAATAGCGATTTTATTTTTATTTCTAGTATTTAAATTATGTATATCTGTGTTTTTGGTGAAAGAATCTAAATTCTTAATAACATAAATAATATTCTCGTAAATAAATTGAGACGCTACAGTTAAGATATTAATTTCTTTAAAAAGTTCTCTTAAGGAGTCACGGGAATTTAAATTGTAAATAGAACGAATGGCCCTTTTTTGTAACACAAATATAGTTTCTATGTCAGCTGCCTTACCCCAAACCAGAATACCATAAGACATAACACTATGAAAATAACTATAATAAACTAAGCGAGCTGTCTCAACATTAGTTAGTTGTCTAATTTTCCTAACGGCGTAAGCTGCCGAGCTTAGTTTACCTGCCAGTGCAGCTATGTGGGGACTCCATTGCAAATTTTTATCTATTGTTATGCCTAGGAAAACCGCCTTATCTACCATTAGCAAACACTCGTCATTTAGAAAAATACTAGAATCTACCGGTTTAACATTAGGCAAAGCGAACCTAACACATTTAGTTTTCTTGGCATTTAGTAGCAAGTTGTTACTAATAAACCAATTATGTACTTTAACTAGAGTGGCGTTTATCCTACTGTAGTCTACGGTTTTTCTATCTACCTTGAAAATTAGTGAAGTATCATCAGCAAAAAGTACAATATCGCAAAGTTCATCTACTATTGGTGGTAAGTCATTTATGTAGACCAAAAATAAAAAAGGACCTAAAATAGAGCCTTGAGCACACCTATATTCACTGTAGCTCCAACTTTTTGTTTACAACAACTGTTTGAGTTCTATCACTTAGATAAGAAGACATAAGGCTTAAAGCTTTATTGGACAATCCGTAATGTTCTAATTTTAAAATAAGGGTCATATGTTCCACGCAATAAAAAGCTTTAGAAAGATCACAAAATCGCAAGATTTCTCCCAACTGTTATATATATATTTAATGAGTACAGATGCCGCATCAATTGTTGATCGACATCTTGTAAAGCCGAACTGGTTATTGCTAAGTAGTTAATTTCTTATACCATACAAGCATACTTCGTAATGCTTGTTCTCAATATATAGTAAAGTCACGGACGTTAATTTGCTACTCATATCAAAGAAAATCTGCTTGAAAATTAGCATTGTCATTAGAAATGTCAAGTCATTTATATTTGATAGGAAACTCAACCTTATTGCTGTAGAATATCAGATGAGACGAAGATTCATAATTGTTTGATTAGGACACTTGGTTGATATTTTGTGTCAAAAATGTCATAACATCATAATGTTCGTCGATAATTCAGTCGACAAAACATATCTCTGAATTGATAGTTTTCGGGATAACAATTTTATGCTCACTTAATTTATGCGTAGACATAAATATGACCGAATAATATGCGGACTACTACTATACGAATGTAGATTCTGCGATAACATTTATGCGCAAAGTCTAGTATGGCTATATAGAGTATGCCACAAAGAATTATAACTTACTAAATTATGCCACAACAGGGCAATCATTTCTATCACCCATAACGACTAAATTAAAACGTTTCTGCTCGGTATACAAAGCGCTTATGCTAATCTATTTATTTACACACATATCATGTCCTCTATTATGCGTTGAAAACCCGTTGGCAATGACCATCATTACCTATGGTAGTAGGTATACAGCAATGACAGCTGTAACGTAATATTGTAATTAATTACATTATTAAATATTATTATGTAATGACTTTCAAATTTGGAACATCTCTCAAAACAACACAATTTAAATAGGCCCAATTCTAGTATCATTTGAAACGTCAACTCGGTATATTTCTCAGTACAATATCGTATGACATTTGATTTCGAACGACATGAGAAGAGGGACTTTATTAGTTTGTCTATGATTTAAAAAAAACCCTTCATTTTCGTGACACTGACACAGCACAATGTGGTTTTGCCGTTATTTTTATCGTCAAGTCGTCGGCTTCTGTACCCATCTCTTAGGGCTGTATTAATAAACTCATCTTGACTGTGAGGCCCGTCGTCACAAGACTCACGAGATACGTCAAAGTAAACGCTAAACCATAGAACACTGTCATTTTTGACGCATCTCGAGACGAGCATTAGAGTTGAGATCAGTTTAAATACGGGCCATAGAGTACTTTTAATCATGTGTGTAAAATGATGTATGCAACTGTACATAATTAAGACCTAAAACACTCGTGTGATCTTATTATAAAACTCGACTTTGGCTAGTTTCATAAAACCACAATGTATCAGTTAGATAAACTACTATTATGTTCCACAGGCTGATGAGCCTACAATGGGCGAAGGGCCGGAGAAAGCTCGGTCGCAATTACTCGTTCTCGACCGCGGCTTCGACTGCGTCTCACCTTTGCTCCATGAACTGACGCTGCAAGCAATGGCCTATGACTTACTGCCTATCGAAAATGATGTTTACAAGTATGATACTCTTGACATTCGCCAATTGTATCAATTAATAAGGTTTAAAGATTGATTATATCATCTGATACTGTGTCTTTTATAATTTTTAGGTATGAAGCAACCCAAGGGCAAATGAAGGAAGTGCTTCTGGACGAGAATGACGAATTGTGGGTTGAGTTGCGTCACCAACATATTGCCGTTGTATCTAATTCTGTTACCAAAAACCTAAAGAAGTTCACGGAATCAAAGCGCATGGGAGGAGGTATATTAATACTACCATTTTCTATTAACCAAACAATACCAACCAACAACTTAGAGCAAGTCACTCTGTTCAGTTATTTTATAGTTAAAGATAGATCTAAAAATAAGTAGTTATGGACAAAAATAATACTTAAGGAGATATGAGTTCAGAAGCCCAAAAAACACGTTCAATTCGATCTCATTGTATAATTGCCCTCATATCATTTGCCGCTCTTAAGGCTTGTTCACGAAATAAAGTAGCCACCTAAAGTTGGGCCTACATAATTATATAGAAACTTTTTGTTTAGCATTAGCGTGATATTCTGACACATGTATTGTCAAGTTTAAGAAAAAAAAAAAATATATGTCATTGAGTACATAAAATCAAAATGCCGAGGATAAATGAGAATATTCGTAAATTAATTATCGTATCCTATTGTACAGAAAAGGGTATTTCGATGCGACAACTCGCAATACGGTATCAATTATCTAAAGATGGTGTACGAAAAGTAATAAAAAAGTTTGGGGAATTTAATACTCTATGTGATCTGCCTGGTCGCGGTCGCAAAAAAGGCTGCGTGAAGCCGAAATTGGACAAGGGAATAGTAGTGTCTTTCCGTCGAAATCCATCGGCCTCTACTCGCGATGTAGCCAAAAAGTTAGAAACTTCGGTTGGGAACGTCCAAAACGCCAAAAAGAGAAATAATTGACAGACCAGGAAGAAACAGAAAATGCCGAAAAGGACTGCTGCCCAGCTTGAAAGAGCGAAATCTCGAGCTAAAGCTTTGAACAAGTTTTTAATTCAAAATAACGACCGACGACATTTTAATGGATGATGAAACATATGTAAAAAAAGACAAGAAAACGTTACCGGGGCCGCAGTTTTACACGTGTGCAGCTGGCGAGGACATTTCAGAAGAGCATGAGTGCGTGGCTTTTGAAAATTTCGCCCAAAAATTCCTTATTTGGCAAGCTATTTGCTCATGCGGGCTTAAAAGTACGAGCTTTTTCACTACCGGTACAATCAACGGAGATGTCTATCGAGAGGAGTGTATTAAGAAGCGAATTCTGCGCTCATATCGGAAACATACACGTCCTCCAATATTTTGGCCTGATTTAGCTTCTGCTCATTACGCTCAAGCCACCTTAAATTTGCTTGATAACAAGAATATTACTTATGTTGCGAAAAACATTAACCCACCAAATTGCCCAGAACTTCGCCCGATTGAAAGGTATTGGGCAAATATCAAACGATATCTGCTCAAGAAGGGTGCAGTTGCCGACAGTGAAGCTGATTTAAAAAAAAATGGAACGCAGCTTCTCGTCAGTTCACTAACAGTTCAATACAGACGCTGATGGCAGGCATTCGAAAGAAAGTCAGAAAGTTCGCCATGTCTTAGGGTTTCTACAAAAAATTGTATTGTACTTTCTATTTACAATGTCTACTGTTATAATTGACTGTTTTTTGTTTGAAGTGCTGTGAGAAATACACGATTAATTTACATTTTCTTATAGCTACTTTATTTCGTGAAAAAGCCTTATGACAATATGACAACGTTCAGGTTTTGGTCAACAACAGTAAAAATATTAGACGTACAAACGCGTATAGTCTGGGCTCACGTCGCCTTAATAATGATAGTCATGAAATGTATGTCCATACTTATGTTATATTTTGGTTTTCTTTTAGGAGACAAGCAATCCATGCGAGACCTGTCCCAAATGATCAAAAAAATGCCGCAGTATCAGAAAGAGTTGTCTAAGTACGCGACACACCTTCGCCTCGCCGAAGATTGCATGAAAGCCTACCAGGGATATGTTGACAAGCTGTGTAAAGTTGAACAGGTAGGGATAGTAACGAATTAAAAAAATATTGGAGCGTAGACATACATGTCATTCAAAATTGCTGTCAGCTGAATGGAGCATCAACACTTGAGCAGTGACATGTATCTTCTAGCTTTATAGTTCTAACCTTTTCTTATATGGATGTATAATTCCGGAACCCATCTTAATTTGTTTCTACAGCAAAAAGCACAGAGTACCTAATGGCGGTCATAGTTCTATATATTTTATAAATCGCTTTGAAGGCGTCGCTCGTCCGCATTTACACCATGTTCGCACGAATATTCATATTGGTTCGTTTTCAAATTCATTCGTATTTGCCTTAATGTTAAACTAGCGTTCGTATCTGCGTCACAGATTAAATAAGAATTACTACGTAACAGATTTATCTGCGCGAGGTACTTGCGATAATCACCGCCTCACGGAACAATGTTGCCGTTGCCTTCATTACGTCAAGTTGGGTTAAATTTGTAGTTTCTGGTGTTGTCTTGGTAAAATTATATTATAACAATGATGAAGGATGTTTAAAGAAGATAACTAAAGAAACGTTTTTCTATTTGCCTGTGAACGGGGAAAGGGTCAGTAAGTGTAATATATTTTTATTATATTAACCCACCGCCAAGCAGCAGTGTTCGCATTGCTGGGGACAGTGGCGTGCCTAGGGTTTTAGAATAGGGCAAGCCGAGAGCTATGTTTTGTAGTTTTTAAGGTTATTATGGATAAATTTGTCTTGTTACCACATTACTGACTGATCTTCACTTCATTCTTCAATTGCATAGGCACTTGCTATTGTGGACGAGTTCACCAAAGCACACTGAAGGCATGTTACTACTAGATATAATTTTACGGACATATCAGCAATTGCCTACTTTCGGTGGCCTTGAAAAAAGCCGTTTGGTTTGTTTGAGCGAATAAAATAAAGGTTCAACTTCTTATTTTAACTTTGCTTGCCTAGGGAGAAATAAGTACTTCAATTTATATTACTTACCTAAAAAATTACATATCCACACAACATAGTTAAATTAAATTATTATTTGTATGCTAATTCAAATCGTCTATCTTTTTTAAGGAAATAGTTAATTACATCACAGTTAAATGTTGGTGAGCGTTTTAATTCTACCAACAACTGTTTTTCGATCGATATCATAGACAACTCAGAGAGACGCTCTTGACCTTGTGTATTTCTCAGATATGTATGGATACGCTTAAGAGAGGAAAAGGCACGTTCCGCTGAAGCACTTGTAGCCGGAATAGTTACGACACGGTGTGCGAACTTCCTAACAAGTTCTCAAAATTCTCCGCGGCTAAAATCGTATCGCCGTCCCAGTCCTGCGGATTGTCACACATATCAGAAAACAACGCCAACAGATTACTTTTTTGTTCATATACTGTGTTTACAAGTCGTGACATGTACGTCCAACGAGTTGCGGGTGCATTTGGCAATATTTTGCTGCAATGAGTATGGTAAAAGGCAGCTCGTTTTGTACTATGACTAAAAAAGGTACACATAGACTGTAGGGCCGAAAAAAACGAACCGATCTCTCCAATTCGGTTGCATGATTTAGACAACACCAACGCCAAAATGTGTGCATTACACCAAATATATATAGCTTGTGGACATACATCTTTTATTTTTTGTTGAACTCCATTTCTTACACCGGTCATTACACTAGCACCGTCATAGCTCTGTGCTACTAATTTTGCGGTGCACTCATGTTTATTGAGTAATTCTAAAATTATATTCGAGAGTACGTCTGCTGTGCGACTTTCAGACACATTAACATACCCCAAGAAACGGTCATGAATTTCGTTTCCATAATAATATCTGAGAATCAAGCACAATTGTTCTCTGTGACTTATATCTGGAGTTTCGTCAATTATAATTGAAACAAATTTCGTTGTTTTAACTTCGAATTCAATTCGAGCTTCTATTACATCGGCAATGGAATTAATAATGTCATTTTGAATTTTGTTGGACAAATAGCTCGGCCCCGGTTTGTCACTTTGAATGTGCTTTTCTAAAACGCCATCGTATTTCGCAAGTAACGACACAAGCTCTAAAAAAATACCCCTATTCAAAGAAGTTTTAGTCTCATCGTGACCTCTGAAGGGAAGCCCTTGCTGTGCTAAATGACAAACAATATCCACTAATGTTTGAAAAACACTACGATTGTTGTCAACACGCATGTTGTGTTTTGTAATTTCTTCTGATAATTGGCGCGATAAAGATGTCTCAATTCGCTGTTTACCAAAATTACTAAAAGTAATTACCGCGTTTTTGAGAATTCATGTGCCTTTTAATGGCGCCAGCTAAATTATTTAAATCGTCATAACCAGATGTATTCCAAACGTTTTTGTCGTTGGAAAAGAAAATACAACACCAGCAATATAACTTATTAGAATGCGAACAACCAACAATCCAATGAGTTTTGTACACAGATCAACAGATCTGCATACAGCAGACAACAAAGTTGTCTTTTGTGCGATTTACTACTCTGAGAAATACACAAGTCAGGCGTAGGTTTTGGCGAAGAAATAAGTTGCTTTTTCTCAGCAAAGTTCAAACTGTTTAAATGATGATGTTTATATGATGATAATAACAAATGGTAGAGATAATAAATTAAAAACAGAAGTCAATTAATACTTGATGGCCTATCATCCATCATCTCGGACACACAGCTGCCCATCGCCACGCAAACAAATCACATTCAAGTACTGATACCATAAGCACATTCAACCGCGTCAAGACCCGGAGCAAGGGCGAGTTCCTTCGCCACAGCGTGCGCGCCGACGGCGCAGCCAACAGTGGACGCGCAGGCGGCCTAAGCGTTATTCGCGATGTTTCAGGGACAAAGAGCCTCACGACTCGTTCTACGAGCTCAGGGCAATCCGACTCCCCGCGCAAATTTTGACAGGCAGTGACTAATAGGTGGTAGATGCGCCTTAATGACTCCGCAACCCCAACTACGCAACGGTCTTGTCCACCTGTTTTTGTTAGAGCACATCTCCGAAGATACTCCACTGATTTAAAACTAAAAAAAAAAACAGATGTTAAGCCTAGTGTGTAGATCCATATGGAGCTATTGGGATAACTTATTTGACATTTATATATGTACCGATTGTTCCATATGTAACTAGAATTATGGAACTCCAGGGATATCCCTGCCCTCGCCAAAATCATACAAATCTTCTTAGCAAACGCTTATTTTTTTGAAATGTAAATAACTTATGCATTTAGTTTTCATTTTCTCGATATTCCATTACTCTCTTTATGATTAAATCCTCAAGTAGGTAATTGAATGGATCTTTGCATAGCATTATATTCTCCACATGACATTATAGTCTTCAGGATCATTCTTAGAAATATTGATTTTGATGATTTTGTCTTATCTTATCGGGGTCCTGTGTGGTCGAGATCTTTTGTGTGATTACCCCGATTTGATGATGACCGGGCATCTGTTATTTGAGTTCGGTATTCCCTTTCGTTGCAGACTAGGTAGTGAGGGATTATGACTTATGCTAGCCGCCCTGGTCTTCACTGCAAGTGATTATGACAATCTTTTATGTTTTAATTGGCATAGGTACTATTTGGTTTCGATATTCTCACAAATTATACGAGACAGAATCTTTGTGCAAATAAGTAGGTGTTCTAGTTATAACTGGGTCATATGTCCTTGCTCTGAACACAACAGCTTCTAAGAATCTCTTGTCACCTAAAAATAATAAAACTGTATTATAATTAAGTACTACAATCAGGAGCAAAAATAACGGGTTGGAGTGCGTTTTTCATACTAAAGAAAGAGGCTATTTCGAAGCCTTGGTTCCTCGCCAGAGAATGCTTTTAGTGAAATCTGATGATGAATGCCCCGAGTATCGATACAGAACTTCCAGGGTGCCTAGGATACCCAACTAAATGAATCTGCGGTTAACGCCGGAATTGTGGATGTTCATAAAAACATCTATAATGGCAATAAAATGTAAGGAAATCAAAGTGCTGACCCGAACTCTCCCGCTGTGGTGTTAACTGGTTGTGCGATCAGTTAGGTATCTTAAGAACTTTTGACCTCCTCTATTGAACCTCGCAGTATCCACCACTAAAACTCACTCAAAACAACCCCTGGCGAGGAACCAAGGCTTCGAAATAGTCTCGTTTGTATGAAAAAGGCACTCTGACCCGGTATTTTTGCTCCTTAGCTTAGCTTTTAATCAATTCTTATCTCATTAATCCATAACTATACTCATGAACCTAACCTACACTTATTGATGTTTGTACCAGATTGCGAAGTCAAAAGAGGGTAATAATTAATAATAATAATCATGTTGTATGTGATAAAAATGGGGTGAAAATAGCTTCGTTGGTTATTAAACCGATCTAAAAACTGCTGTGACAAACAGACAGTCAGATATCGGAGTCTCTCCATAGGTTCCTTGTTTACCATTTTGTTACGTAACCATAACCCTGATGATAGGGTTGCGTCAACCTAGTCACTAGTGAGCAGTAGAGTTTGGTTTAGCGATTTTCCCTATACAGCGCAATTATAAGCTTTATTTTTCGTTCTCGGTTCGGTAAGGATAAACTTTATTTATCCTGGTAAGATAAAATTCTGAAGTCCACGCAGACGAAGTCGCTGGCAGAAGCTAGTTATCTATAATTTTCACGCACGGCTAGTGTAACATTACTAGAGTTTTATTTAACATGAGGTTAGAAGTAGGATTTTGATCATGTTACTTCTTTATCTTACCACCCGGAGTCAATGGAAAACTAATCCATCACTGACTTATCACTTATGACTCACTGGCCTCTATTCAACACGGTAAAAACAATATCGTCTTTGAATACGCGCATAAAACACGCTAGTCTGAAACAGGCTCTTATGTGCCTAGTTACCATTTTGTAAAATTGACAACTGGGTTTCAGTATAAATAGGGGAGGTTTTACTATTTTAACATTGAGATGTTGGCATTACTGCTTCTTAATCTGGTTCAAGCAAAAGCTGACTTTAATGTTACGATCCTTTTCATTAAGCTCCGATGCATTATTTTTCACAGATATACCGCGATACTGAACATATTTGTACAGATTTTTTTCATGAAACTTTTCTTTAACTGACGACATCTTTGAAAATACGAGTACTGACATGTGTTTTTTTTATCTTAATTCAAATATTAGACACTATGCTAACCAGGAAAATAATTTTCAAACCTATTTGATTGAAGTCTGACCAAACAACCTCGGTTATTAAAAGCGACACTTTTTTCTGGGACAAGCTTTAATAAAAAATACCCTTCATCATTTATAATCAAACCACTATGAATATTTAAAAAAAAAAAATCTCTATTCAAGTTGGAGGGTTTCGTCACTTTTCAGTACTTTGGAGGTCAACTTCTCCCAACAAGTTGAGATTGGGCCGCTAAAAAAAAATACGTGTCTGTTATTTTAAACACACTCAGGAGCAAAAATACCGGGTCAGAGTGCGTTTTTCATACAAACGAGACTATTTCGAAGCCTTGGTTCCTTGCCAGGGGTTGTTTTGAGTGAGGTTTAATGGTGGATACTGCGAGGTTCAAGTGGTAGAAAAAGGGCTACAACGAAAAAAGGGGATTCAAGAATTGTTCGTCTATCGAAAAAGCACCCAAAACACATTAAAAGCTCATTAAATTTAAATGTGAGTACTTCTACAGTTAGTCGTCGTCTCATTGAAGCTAATCTGCACGCCAGGAGTCCGAGAAAGGAGTCCGGGAACTGTTGCCAGGGCCAAAGGTCGTCGTTTCTGGTAGCCGGGTCTCTGCCGGAGATTAAAGCACCCCCCGCCCCGCCGTTACCATGGCCGCTACCGGAGCCAGGAATAGCGGGGCCGCCGGGGACTAGGGGTCTGGGCTGTTTGTGTAGATTCATAACATTGGGGGGAAAATGCCGTAGTCGCCACGCTTGGCAGGCGGGTTGGCGACCGCAGTTATACCATGTAGTCCGCGGAGGACGCTGCTGCCCATCCTCCGGTTTATCCCTTAGTCGCCTCTTACGACACCCACGGGAAGAGATGGGGTGGTGCTATTCTCTGCCGGCACCAATACAGCAACTGTTCGGTTAAACCAAATTTAAAATCGTAATAGATCATAGCACGCAAATGTTCGCGGTTAAGCTCCATCGTTTCAGCCAAAAAACGCGGGAAGCGTTGTAGTAAAATGACAGGAACATCGTATTTTTTTTTAAATTGAAAAAATGGCTTATGGCGTTCTATTTTTAAATAAATTTGCTTTTTAAAAAGATATAATACCCAAGCGTTCCATTTTTAAATTTCGAGCATCTCAAAACTTATTGAGTGACCTACGTAGGTATTACTTTGTATTCATCCAAATCAGTTCAGCGAAGTGTAAAAGACAGAGAGACAGACACATTTTCCCATTAATGATATTAATAGTACGACCAATAATAGGATTGTCCGTTGATTTTTTCATGAATACCTTTGGATCTGTGTTTAACGAAAAAAGTGTAGTGAATTACCGTCTACGGTCCGGTTATTGCACCCAGGTACGCAGCACACTGTAAAATACATCTTTCATGCAATCATTTGAAATCTTTTGTTATTATATTTCTCCCTGAAATTAAATTTAATAATATCTCTTTTAAAATATAAAATATTTCTTTGAACAAGGTCAAAAAATGTCAAGACAGACGAGTAACTTATTGTGTTGTCATATCGATTCAATACAAACTGTCATAAATTATGTATTTTTGCATTTTCATAAAGTATAATATATATTTATCAAAATAACATAAGAAATAAGTACATTTCTTTTTTTTGCATTATCATTACGTTTTTGGTCCGTTCTCAAGAGCGTTTTTTTTAAAACATCAGCAACACTGACTTTAAAGCCGGACTAAAACTTTTTCGACACCTAATGAAGAAGGCGCCACAGAACGACACAATTAATAAGGCGTGCGTCGAAGTGCTTACCCCGTTGACCAAGAGTCCATTATTGCTTAATCCAAGCGCAATATTAGTTTAGTCATACTTTAAAAAAACAAAAAAAAGCGAACCATCTCTAATGTACTAAGTTGCCATAGCATGCGTGGTACCAGTGCTGCAGAAACGACTCGAAGGATTAATAATGTGTATGGCGGCCGTGTCGCAAAAGAAAACACACTGCGTTTTTGTTTTCAACGTTTTCTTTCTGGAAATTTCGACCTGCAGAACAAGCCCCGTGAACGGACGGAGACCAAAGTTGATAATGAAGAATTAAAGGCTATTGTGGAAGCGGATCCATCGCAAATCACGTCTGAGTTAGCTGCAAGCTGCGGTGTTAGTGATAAAACTGTTTAAAACCAATTGAAGCAAATTAGAAAGGTGAAAAAGCTTGACAGGTGGGTACCGCACGAATTGAGTGAAGCAAATCGACAAACGCGCGTCGACTGCTGCGTTACATTACTCAACCGTCACAATAATTAAGGGGTTTTAAATCGAATCATTACCTGTGGTGGAAAGTGGATCCTGTACGATAATCGGAAGCGCTTATCGCAATGGCTGAACCCTGCCGAACCAGTCAAATCATGCCCCAAGCGAAAATTGACTCAAAAAGTCATTCACTTCACCTTTCTTAAATCTAGCCAGACGATTACGGCAGATGTCTATTGTAGCAACTGCAAACCATGATGGAAAACCTAGCTGCTAAACTGCCTTTAAAAGATTTTAATAATTCCTGTTCGAATGGTTTTTGTTAGTAAAGGATCAATGAACTACCTATGAGATGGCAAAATTGCATAGATAGCAATGGTACATACTTTGATTAATTAAATGGATTATATATAAAAAAAAACGACTATGTTCCTCCCATACAAAACGCCAATTTCATATGTAAGGACCTAATATTTTTGTGATAAATCTTTTTCAACTTAATAGTAATTAAAAAGTAACTCCGGATCCCTCACTGTAAAACTTATTAAGCTTAATAATTATTTTAAAGTTCGTTTATAGTCTCGTTTCCGTGTTTTTTTGATGATTAATCGCTACATAATTTAATTTTCTGGAGATATTGTTAATATCAAAAAGTATTATTAACAAGTTTAACAGAAATGTCATAAAAACCTCTTTTTGTAACAATGTTTACACGTTGAAGAACAACATAACCCTGTTAATGAGTACTTAAATGGAGGGTGTGGATGGAAATCAGAAAGTTTGACTTTAGAACTTTGTTAAGAGATAATCAATAATCATACTAAAGTCCCCACCCCTAGGAGGTGAGCCCAAACAAAGAAGGTCCCGGTTTTTAGTTTTTTGTTTACTTCTGGAAAACGATGCGTCATAGGAAATGTTCTTGAATCGCATTATAAAAGCTGATAAAATGATCTACAACTTTGATTCTAAACATGTTTTACCTATTTTCAATCATTGAGCTCTATATATCTGAGCTCCAAAAACGGTCGATTTTCAAAAAAGTGTTTTTAGCTAGAGTATATTCTCTAAAACTAAACATATTAGGGCATATTACTTGTACTTAATTTATTTTCGGATAAATTCAGTACTTACGAGTAATCTATTTTTCAAACATAAACAATAGAATGCATTGTTTATGTTTGAAAAATAGATTACTCGTAAGTACTTACTAACAAAAAAAAAAGACTAAAAACGACCTAGGAAGAATGTTTATTCGATGGACACACCAACTCTCTAAACAGCACAAAGACAGCTGAACATGAGCGTAGGTATCGACTTAAGCAGTCTGCCGATATGTATTTCAATTTAGAAACAACGATCGTTTATCGATGTCAAACATGAACATTTTATCACAGCCATAATAAAAGCAACCTGATTCTCCGATCTCAACTTAATAGACAGAAATGTTTGACAAAAAAATGTGAGGTCAAAATAGATGGTTTGATAGTGCATCCGTTGTATGGGAACCTTGCACTTTTTGACTATGCGCTGAAACTTGGCACAGTTGATCCTTAGGTGGTCTCGAGTTAGTTCAGACCGGGAGCCATCGAGAGAAACCGCGCATTTAGTGGACCACCAGGCTCCGAATTAAAATTACAAGATTACCCAATTGCTCATGATCCTTTCTTAAGTATCTTACCCAACTCTCGTAACTCACACACTATTTTTAATTGTTTTAGGACCTTGCTATGGGAACTGATGCTGAAGGCGAGAAGATCAAAGATCACATGCGGAGCATTGTGCCGGTTCTCCTTGATCAGGCAAGCATTACAATTAGTTATTATTTAATGATTTTAGAGGCCTGGAAAATAGTGGATTGCCTGACAAAGTGGTTAGCCGGCCGACTCCAAGCGAGGGCTGCTTATATACGAGTCAGGAAATCTCTGTTTTCGGCGTGGTATATATCATTCTGAGTTTGTTTTGATTTTTGATATTAGGGTTCTTGAAGATGCCTTTGTTGTATGTCTGTCTGTCTGTCAAGACATTTTTTCTCTGCTCAAGATATCGGACTGAAATTTGCCGCACAAAGCATTATCATTTGCAATTTGAAAATTTCAATATATTTTTGCAGCGAAAAATCAGTTTTTTTTTTCTTGTAACCCATGATGGTATACACACGGCGATTTGGTGATCAGGTAGCAATTTCTCTAATTCAGTAAATGAGGTCGATCACGTTACAGTCGCAATTAGGTACATGAATCCAACCATATTTTTTTTGTATTACCTAATTTTTGTTTTGAAAATAACTTTATCGAAATTAATTTTTACCCTACTAATTCTTAGGTATGCACAACATGAACAGTTAGTCAGTTATTGACAAGTGTCATAGTGTTCGCAATTAAAACCATTCTGTGAATTCTCAAGATTCATATTACATTTATTATGGTGGGAAATATATTCCCTATGCCCTATAAAGGGTTAAAGAAATTCGGTTAATTATTTTATTAAACGGACACTGGCAAAATATTTTTCATCACACTTTCACGAAAACAGTATGTAAACATACAGGTTAACTGGGCCGTAAGCCCCATATAAAACCCTCGACCTTTTTTTTTTTCATAAAAACCTAGGTCGGTAAGTATTTTTTTTTTAATTTATATCGCAGCACACCGTTCGTGCAAGTTCAAGCAAGGAGTTTACACGAAATTGAAAAATTGTTTTAAAATGTTATCTAAACAGTAATTTCTACACACTTTCACGTAAACAGTATCTAAACATACAGGTTAACTGGGCCGTAAGCCCCATATAAAACCCTCGACCTTTTTTTTTACATGAAAACCTAGGTCGGTAAGTAATTTTTTTTTAATTTATAGCGCAGCACACCGTTCATGCAAGTTCAAGCAAGGAGTTTACACGAAATTGAAAAATGGTTTTAAAATGTTATCTAAACAGTAATTTCATTGCAATCTCGCTACATGTTATAAGTATTAATAAATAAGTTTTTTCTGCCCTATAATTTCATTTATTTACTCGCAAATGTGATGAAAAACATTGTTTGTTTCACGGGCGGTACGGGAATTACGAACCTCGACTCAGAAAGCCCTCAGTCTTCGACTTCGGGCTTCTACTAGAGCCTCGGTCGCAATTCCTTACTTACCGCCCTTAATACACAATGTACTATTACGAGTCAGATGCTATTTAATCAAGAAAAGAAGAAAATAATTTTCTGTTATAACGTAAACTTCAATGAAATTTGGTAGTTAAGTTGTTTGGTCATAGCAACTCTATAAAACGCCCAATAAAGACTATGTTCAGAAAGAATAGCTGATTGGGCGTTGTATTACCAATACTAGCTGATGTTTAAACGGAGCAACTATCAGCGTTCGGGTTTCGTATTTCCGATGTCGAAATTCCCAATCATAATTTCTCCGTACGCTAACAATGGTCGCTAGGTAACGGTTTCATGACCTGCAATTGGTGAAGTCATTTTGTTGTCATGTCAGGTTGGTGTTATGAAACTGCGGTTAGTTTCTAACGTATTCAACGTTAAACGCCGCCGCGCTTCAGATACTTAAACAAATATATCTGCTTCAGTTTACCTATCACATCGAGTGTGGTGTAGCTTTCCTTTTTATTATAATAACTAGGCGTGCCCGCGGCTCCACCCGCGTGAATGAATTACCTATATGAATGTATTTGTCACAAATGTATTATGTTCATGAGCCCTGACGCAACGTAACGATATGGAAATAAAAAGAGTATAATTATATTTTCATATACATTTACTATAATATCACCATGAAACTCAGTAATAAAAACCTCTTGTACTCTATGGCTACCGTTCCACACTGGCCACCTCATACTAAAATTAACTCTATTCAGTTATAATAGAATTATTTTTTAGTATAAAAGGTGTATTTTCATCTACATTTATTTAAAAAGCCACAGAGAAGAGACTGTTCCTTCCACAGAGAACATAATGACTCTGGTCGGTCTGCCTAATAAGCCTATAGCTATAAAAGCTGGCCCAGACGAACTAATTTATCCTGCATGCAATCCTTCAATAGCAGATCGTCACTTATAGCTCCGAATTGCACTTGTGCGAAAGAGACAGAGCACCCCTTTAACCCATTTCTCTAATCACAAACCGTGGTTTTATAGTCTAAGCAGGGCTTAAGGTATTATGAGATTTATGAGAGACCAAATGCGTGTACTTAAACGTAAGGTATTAAGCGAGACCGATCCGAACGTTAACCGAACCATTTACGAACAATGGCCAACGGTTCAAATTTCAATGTTACCGAGATTTAAATACGTGATTGTAGAAAAAATACCCAGCGAAACCGGTAAATTTTATGCTCTTGTTCTATTCTCATGTCTAGAGAATAGATTTCAATAGTTTATTCTTGCGTTGTTTTCAAGAAAAGTGTCAATAAAGTTATTAAAATTTGTAAGGCGTCATCTCGGTTCATTTTTTATCCTTTTCTGGTATTTCACTTTTATAAAATAGCACTCCTTCATATAAATTTACCAAGATACACAAAGAAGTTTCACAACATCAGCTTATCTTTTTTGTTTCAACGCACAATATTTATAATTTATCATGTACAACATCATAATTACAAAAAAATACGGTTTAAAAGCCTATTCATACAGATTTAATAATTAATTTATACCATTTAATTGAGACGTGTAGAAATAAATACACCCGCGTGGCAGCGCGAATTAAGGCAGCGGGCGATACTAACTGAGACGAGAGCTCGCCGCGCAGCATTGAAATTTATCTACCACCTCGAGTGTGGTGTAACTTTCTGATAAATCGGGCATGAGGAATTCATTTTTTAGAGATTAATATTCAGAACTACAGAAAAATAAAATAGTCGAAACTATCAAAATTGATTTCCTCGTTGCCGTTGTGGAAATGCTGTCGACGACCTAGGATACCACGGTCTGTATTGCCTATCCAGTGCTGGTCGAGTTTACAGACATGTATCAATAAACTATTTGAACCGTCGGGCTTTAGCACAATTTCATTCATGCCCGGCTTCGGTTGCGCCTACTGGCCTGTCTGCCTCAGATGAAGACACCCGACGCACTATGGGAGGTCGCCATACAAGCGTGTGGACATCCAACTCATAACCGAAGGTGTCTTTGGGGAAAGTCAATTAATATTCAAGCCCGATAACTTGTTTACTAGAATCGGGTAGTATTTATTTCAATTACTAGTTGAGTACGCGATACGAAACCTCTGAATTAGTGTAAGTAAAATTCGATCAGAATCATGTTTTTATAAAATTGTTGCCAATTTACTAAGTACTAAGCAATGTCTATGCTAATTTCTGAAGGTACACATAATTAAGTAACTGTGAGGATGTTTCATATATTGAAAAATGTCAACTGGGGCAATTGCGACATGATTCATTTGAATGCGTTTTTATTTAATTATTGCTCATTTATCTTCATACATAAACTGTATCATACATAAACTGTAATTCTATGGAACTTGCTAACTATGTAAACAAACAATATATTGAAATTGACATCTAATGTCAATTTTAGTATGGCGGCTTGTTTACATAGTTAGCAAGTTCCATAGAATTACAGTTTATACATATTCATCTATGGAAAATTTTATAACATTTTTTATTCACATTACAAAATATTAAAATTTGAT
Organism: Acleris sparsana; assembly: GCA_923062465.1. Lineage (NCBI taxonomy): Eukaryota > Metazoa > Arthropoda > Insecta > Lepidoptera > Tortricidae > Acleris > Acleris sparsana. Next base: position 25,430,436 of record OV281285.1, on the reverse strand, counting down.
TGATATCCGGACAAAATTTAATAATTTCTGAAATTCGAGAAATCATGACGAAATTTATGTCAGTGGGGTAAATGCGTTTTTGTTAATAAAATCTCAATCAGATACGACAACATTAACGTTATTTAATTTTAACATGTTGAATGAGAAGTACCGATTTCTATTGTGTACTAGACATAAAAATATGGTATTTGGTTGGTCTATAAAATCTATTAAACTAGAGGCTGGGGGAATTGCGTTAATTTTATTGAATTTAAGACTAACGCATTTACCCCGTTAAAGAATGCAGAGGTCGGCAACTTAGGGTAAGTTAAATTCATAGTAGAGATATCAAAATATTTATTAACAAAAAATATAACTTCTAAAATACACCATTTTCGGGCATATAAAACTTTCATACTTTCTTTGTACTAACGCCATGTACCTACATAAAAATCTTCATCACCTATCAATCTTTCATTTAAATTTGCTATTTTAAGATTTTTAATTCATAAAATCCAACAATAAGGACTTTGTTTGATTGAGACGTCAAAAGTTAGTAAGAAATCCTATAAATTCCATAGTAACAGAGCGTTTTTAATGTTTCATAAAAAGAAGTCAATTTGACTTTAGTCAAATACCGTATTTATAACTTTTATGTCTTTAGAATTCGTTTAAAAAACAAATCATACAAATCACGGATTTCGGGGTAATAGCGTCACATCAGACGCAATAACCCTACTCTGTGGTACGCATTTACACCAAAAATAAAAAATAACCTTACTTTTTTCATTGTTAAATTCTGGCGAAAATAAACTATTTAAGAACAAAATAAACAATACAATAGATTGATCAATTCAAAAACTTAATACTCACCATTAAAACACATCGAAAGAGAAGGTGTTTTCGATGATTTTCTCGGATTTGGCAGACCCCCTGTCACATGTGACCCAAAAAGTGACAAAAAAAAGATGGCGATATTCAATGAAAAATACGTAGATAGAGGCGACATCTATTGATTAGTTGTGGGCAATAGTACTAAACTACTCTATGAGAAGGCAGCACCGCTTAAAACATTTCGTATTTCGTTTTATTCTTTGAAAGATGCATTTACCCCATTGACGCAATTGCCCCGGTTGACCTTAACTTTTTGTTATACTGGATGGCTAAAGATGAGTTATGTAAAAATGACTAAAATAAAAGTTAAAAAAAATGCAGATACCATCAACTCAATTTGGAAACCAACATAAAATTCAAATTTTGAGGAACATCTTGACGTAAGAATTGCACCTGGCATACACCTGACGTTTTGAAATAAGATAAATTTAAAATTTAAATCGATACTTCTAGTAAAAACCTCAAAGCAACATTTCAAGGTATGTATATAAATTGTCTATGCAGAATTGCCACGTATCAGTCTGTCAGACTAATACTCTTAACATACAGTCAAATTCAAGACTAAAGACTGCATGTTAAGAGTATTAATCGTTTCTTTCACTACTCGTACAATGTCGTGTCTTCGTAATATTTTCCTACATGTACCTACATCAGTGTATTAAAACATAATCACAGTGTACAATACTCGGAGCACCTATTGAAATCGAATATCAATTTATTAAAAAGTCACTTCAAATACAAAATTGGTTCATACTTGTTGTATTTTGATTTATCCTCCTATGGTTCCTTATACTAATAATAGTACAAAATACGGCCCTTCAAATAAAGATCTAGTGCGAAGAAAGTAAATTTTTGTTTCTTTTGTTTTTATGGCTAATGATCAAATTAGAAAATTGACTTTGTCATTCGTAATAGATTCAAATTCCATTGACAAATTTCATTGTATGGTGTGCCGTAGGGTATATATTTTTGTGTTAGTCGTATTAATATTTTTTTGATATCTGTACTAAAGCGAACAACATATGAATGTCTTTTTTTTTTTGGAGTTATCACCCTTGACGTAAACGAATAAAAGAAACTGCTTCTCGATTTAAGAACCTTATATTACTGAAGTGTTTTAAAGTTTCGCCTAGCATTTGCCCATTCGTCAGGTATTAGAAAAATGCGAATATTTTAAATATGTTTAGTTCCCTGAGTGTTTTATTTTCACAACTGACTGTTAGTTGTAATCAATAGACAGAAAATCTCAGCCTGTATACGGGGTTATTGGTAAGTCGACCTATTCCCGTTAGGAGGTGATAGGGGTGACTATTTGCAATAATTTTGACCCCCATATGCATTATGCAAAAGTGAACCATTTTTGAGTTATCGCGTTTATTAGTTTTTTTTTAAATCAGTCGGAAATTCAACTTGAAAAATTTATTACAAAAAAAGTATCAATTTAAATCTTTTTTTTTCTTCTGATTTACAAAACCGATTAAACATTGGTTATTTCTCAATATTAAAACAATAATTATCGGTCCAAATTTAAAAAAGCGAGACGGAAAACGAAATTTTTTCAATATTTTTTGCGATCGCTTTCCACTAAAATGCCTTAAAAACAAAAAAAAAATGTTATGAAACTTGGCTTGCAGATTATTTTAAAAACTTAACTGTTTTCTTAGCTCTCCAAAAATGCATAACAAGTAGAAAATTATTTAAAAAAAACCTGAAAAAATAATCATCACAAAGGAAGCGGGCGGAAACAAAAGTCACAAATGCAACTTCAAAAATTAAAATTAAAAAACATACCAAATTTAAATCATACATTTTTTATTTGCTTTTGTACAAGATGAATTTGTAGTTCCTATGCAAAATTAAAAAAAAAAATCTGTACACGTTTGAGAATGCGAGGCCGAAAACTAAAAAATACATGTTTTTTTATCAACTCCAACATAAATTGCACGAAAACAGAAAAAATTACCAATACATTTGGCGAGCAGATTACACATAAAACATTGACTTTTTCCAGCTTTCTAACGAGCTATTAAAACTAAAATGAGTTTTGTTAAAGATTGCTGGAAAAAATTGATCACATAGGAAGCAACAAGGAAGTCACGTCCCAACATAACTTAAAATTAACTAACTAAATCAATGAAAACTAACTGTTATACTCGTAAACACAAATAACAACATTAACTTATGTGAGAATAAGAAATGGAGGTAGCCATTTTGAAAATGAACTATAAAAATCCTGATTATTTCAATTTTAATTGTTTATTAGTTTTAATTTTGTAACTTTTTTGTTTTAATTTTGGAAGTCACGTCCCAACATAACTTAAAATTAACTAACTAAATCAATGAAAACTAACTGTTATACTCGTAAACACAAATAACAACATTAACTTATGTAAAAAGTTACAAAATTAAAACTAATAAACAATTAAAATTGAAATAATCAGGATTTTTATAGTTCATTTTCAAAATGGCTACCTCCATTTCTTATTCTCACATAAGTTAATGTTGTTATTTGTGTTTACGAGTATAACAGTTAGTTTTCATTGATTTAGTTAGTTAATTTTAAGTTATGTTGGGACGTGACTTCCTTGTTGCTTCCTATGTGATCAATTTTTTCCAGCAATCTTTAACAAAACTCATTTTAGTTTTAATAGCTCGTTAGAAAGCTGGAAAAAGTCAATGTTTTATGTGTAATCTGCTCGCCAAATGTATTGGTAATTTTTTCTGTTTTCGTGTAATTTATGTTGGAGTTGATAAAAAAACATGTATTTTTTAGTTTTCGGCCTCGCATTCTCAAACGTGTACAGATTTTTTTTTTTAATTTTGCATAGGAACTACAAATTCATCTTGTACAAAAGCAAATAAAAAATGTATGATTTAAATTTGGTATGTTTTTTAATTTTAATTTTTGAAGTTGCATTTGTGACTTTTGTTTCCGCCCGCTTCCTTTGTGATGATTATTTTTTCAGGTTTTTTTTAAATAATTTTCTACTTGTTATGCATTTTTGGAGAGCTAAGAAAACAGTTAAGTTTTTAAAATAATCTGCAAGCCAAGTTTCATAACATTTTTTTTTGTTTTTAAGGCATTTTAGTGGAATGCGATCGCAAAAAATATTGAAAAAAATTCGTTTTCCGTCTCGCTTTTTTAAATTTGGACCGATAATTATTGTTTTAATATTGAGAAATAACCAGTGTTTAATCGGTTTTGTAAATCAGAAGAAAAAAAAAGATTTAAATTGATACTTTTTTTGTAATAAATCTTTCAAGTTGAATTTCCGACTAATTAAAAAAAAAACTAATAAACGCGATAACTCAAAAATGGTTCACTTTTGCATAATGCATATGGGGGTCAAAATTATTGCAAATAGTCACCCCTATCACCTCCTAACGGGAATAGGTCGACTTACCAATAACCCTGTATAGATAAATTATCGAGACCGCGGAATTGGATATGTAGTGTTAATTAATGTGCAGGGAGCGAAACTTTGATGCCGGTGACGTCATTATGACGCAAATTGACGTATAGGGTGTTTTTATAAAATATACATGACATATTAAAATAGTGACATAGATGATATCAGAAAAGTTCTTATTTTGCAATTGTTTCCAAGGTATATTTGAAGCTATCATGAAATTTGTTAAATCCATATTAAAATCATGTTGTGTAATTTTTGATCCTTCTCGTTCAATGTGCTTTTTGGTTTTTAAATGTGTTTCTATATTACTTGCTTTAGCTGTTAAATTTTGCTGACAGCAGGAGCAAAACATTTTTTCATTTTTAACAACCAAAAAAGGATACGTCTTCAAATACGGATGCATAGATTCCATGGCGACTATGGTCAAGCGATGCCTGTAATGTGCTAGTTATAACAATTGGCAGTTCTTAAATTCACGAATAAAAAATACTATTTAAACGGATATACATTACTATTGTCTCCGACAAATTTCTGATTAATATGACAAAGACAGTTAGGTGTCACTTTTTATAAGTACTGGCCGTCTCAAGTGTCAATAAAATATCCGTAAACTAAAGAGGCCAATAAGTTGTTAGTGATTATCTATAATTTAGATAAAAACACTCTGTATGAAGCTTGACGTCATACGGCTGTCACCGGCATCAAAGTTTCGCTCCCTGTTAATGTGTGTTAACAGGCATTCTATAAATGAATTTTCTCTCTTCTCGTACCATCAACGTAAAAAGAGGTTTGTTATCAATAATTAAAGACGCAAATACAAAAATAATAAGTGTCAAATTCTAAATACTATTTACGTTGCACTAAAATATACGTCTTATTTTATTGTATTCTTGCAATTCACAAAATATGTTTGAACGTCAAATTGTCGTATACAAGAAATAATGGATTGGTTGACAGAACATAACATATGTAACACATATCTGTTGATGTACAAAACAAGTTTGTATGAATTAATTAAACATAATATAGAACGATTTTGTGAGTACCACATTAATCCCAATACCATTTGACCGATCATTAATCGTTATACTTTATGAAAATACTAGCCGCCTCAAAATTTATTTCTCGTACTATTTTTTTCCGATGTTTTGATAGTTATTCTGCTATTTGGGGCAGAGACAAATGCAACAAATCAAAGATCGTACAAATGGTCCGGCCATTCTTGAGTTATAAATGGTGTAACTGACCCATATATATATATATATATATATATATATATATATATACTTATATATGTTTTTCCCGAAACCCACGTCAACTCGCCTAGGGCTGATTGAGCAGCTAAAAAGATATCGATTTAACCCCTGGTCTGTAAGTTCAATGATTTTTACTAGTTTCGGGGATATTGATCATTATAATCTGAAATTTTGTTAATTTCCCTTATGTCCATGTCACAAAAAAAAAAACATATTTTATTTCATAACTTTTTAGTGGTATCTTACATAAGTAGAATCAGCGAAGTTTTTAAACCTACTTGCCCGTTATTTTTAAAGTATTTTTTTAAGTAATCACGTAATGTTATTTTCATTAGCGGGATTAGAATCATTCTTCAGGATAAAATCTCTCCAATAAACATTTGGTCTTAGAAGTAAAAAATATCGTGAAATCTAACGTAAATCTTTTTTTATCATCAATTCTAATACGAAGGACACGTAATGCGAGGAAATTATTATTGATTATCTACTGAGACTTGAGCTACTCAAAATTATAATTTTGTTACACTGTAATAATTTAACTGATAAGTTGTTGGAAATGAGACCCCTCGTTTCGGATAGGTAGGTACACAAATTTAGTATTTCAATGCCATTTCGTGTAGTCTTCTGCCAGAGTTGTGGTGTATGCTCTTAATAACATTTTCGTTTTGGTGGATATATATATCTGGTAAAGAAAAGCCAATTTTAGATATAAGTATGCAGTTTTGTTTCTTGAAAAAAATTAAAGAATGTTTCCTTTAAGTATAATGATCTAACTAAAGGATTTAAGGTAGTTGCCCTCCAATGCCCATACTTTTTTTCCAGCTTGTATACTTTGATGATAACTTTATTACCCACCATACCATACCACCTTTACAGTCATTAGTCTAAGATCTCAAGTTTTTCCCGTTAGTTTTTTTTATTGATTATGGGTTGGTTCTTGGCTAACATTTTCTTTAAGTGGCAAATGTTTAAATAACACTGAAGCACACTGCACTTTTTTCGATGGTAACATTCAGGAACTTCGCAAAAAACACTTGAATACAAATTTTAACCCCGCTTTACACAGCTTTAAACAGTAACCTTAATACCAATTACCACACTTCTCACTTCAAAAATGATCAAATTCCCATACAACATTTTGCCCCCATTTCCGAAATGGCCGTAAGTATTTTTGTTCATTTATATCCTAAATAACGATGTTCACCATACTCTTTTAAAAAATGACCGAACTCTCTTACTAACTTCTTTATAAAACATTTGATCCTAAATATACATTTCCACAATTCTCGCTTCAAAAATGACCAAAATCCTGCACACACTTCTACCGCTAATTTACTACTGCCGTTTATAGTCTTTATTATTTCTAGCGTGCCGATCTTCTACACAAAGGCCATTGTTTGTGTACAATACTATTATCTTTCTTTGTGTCCGTAACCGCAAGCCGATTACATACAAAAAAGTTAGAACTACATTGAATGTCCATAGAATTATCAACCCTATCCTCTTAGTCAGTAGGTTTAAAATGTAAAGTGTCAGGATACAGATATGTCTTTATTATTTGAACCGGTCTTATTCCCTGCACAATATTACCATCTTCTGTCGCCAGGGTTGTACTCGCGTTGTTTAAAATATTACTTCAAATAAAACTATGAATAACTCGATATTTTGGAGCATAACGTGTTAATACCTTTTAGGACTTTCGATCAACCTGCATTTTACCCACCATTATAGTGTGATTAATCCAAGATATAACCAATGGACAAAATAAAATATTAATTATTACTTGTTGCAACTAGTATCTGGCGACAGAAGATGGTAATATTGTGTAGGGAATAAGACCGGTTCAAATAATAAATACATATCTGTATCCTGACACTTTACATTTTAAACCTACTGACTAAGAGGATAGGGTTGATAATTCTATGGACATTCAATGTAGTTCTAACTTTTTTGTATGTAATCGGCTTGCGATTACGGACACAAAGAAAGTATTGTACACAAACAATGGCCTTTGTGTAGAAGATCGGGTCGCTAGAAATAATAAAGACTATACAGGGATAGTTTTTCCAATATATCCGAAAGAAATATTTGTTATTCATATGCCCTACACCATTTTTCACGTAGTAGGTATGCAGCTTTAGATACTACCAATAACTCCGGACCTTTAGCGTGGTTTCTTTTGCTGTGAATGGTTACAAATATTGCGTAAGTGTTTGAACGGCCAAAAGATAAATCTAGATTTCCTTACGGATGTCGTAAGAAATTGTACGTCAAAACTGCTAAGTGAAAATAGCAAAAATTAAAATTAAAATGTTCAATATCTCCGAATGTAGTAAAAATCGCTGAACATACATAAGGGTTAAATCGATTGTTTTTAGCTTTAGGCGGATTGACGTCGGTTTCTGGGACATCATGTATATAGATAATTTGTTGCTACAGGTTTCGTTCATTATCATTAATACCTAGTGGGTTCATAAGTTCTGTCACTGAGATTTATTACAATAAAAAAATAAAGATTTTCATGAACCTGTAGTACATCAATCAAAACCTTGTTTTATATAGAATAAAAAGAAGCAAAATTAGTATTATTAACTGTTGCAATCATTTGATGAACGAGCCTTAAGCATTCAATTCGGGGCAGGAAATCGTGGGTCAAAACACGCACGACCACGATACTGGTAACGGCTACAACTTTTGTAAGAGTTCTGATACAAATGTATTTCCAAGCAACCTAAGATGCGCTTATACACCAGTCAATCTCCATGGCTCATTAATTAAATTGACCTTTTGAATTCACATCAACTTGCAGCAATAAGAAAACAAACCAAACTACGAGCTTCATAAGCTGATTTTTGAGTGTCGTTAAGAAAATAATGCTGATCTCTAAACATACCTACAGATGAGAGGCTGCACAATACAAAAGGTTTCTTAGTTAACAAAAAATTACCTGTAAATCGTTTTCAAATGGTGACATTTTCACAAAAATCGTGCTTATTTTAATCGGTGCCGGCCGTGAATGTTAGAACATCGTATCGGAAATTGCGGAAAATATGTGGAATGATTATTTGTTCTTTAAAATGTACTTTTAATTGTATATATTTTGAAATTAAAAAATAAACAGAAATTAGTTTTATTTGAGTAAACCTTTGTGACAGAACTTAAAGACCAACTAAGTGTTATACCAAATGAAATTGTACAAAATGGGCTTATATCTTATGTGTAATAGATATTTTGTTATATAAGTTCTATTGCTTACCCTTTTTAATATATTAATGTTAAGCTATTAATGCCCTGCTCTATTGCGAAATATGCTGTGCTTATTTCTTTGGTTTATTATATGATCTATGCAAATTATTCGTAAATTTAGTTCATTCAAGTGAAAAGAAAACAAATAACATGGCTATGCCATAAGTATGAACGGCCGGACATGGCGAAACTATAAAGGTTCCTTGTTAGGCTACGGGATCTTAAATTGGCTTCGAAGCAAGTCGGAGCGTTTTTTTACACCTTAAGTTGTTATAGTTGTCATATTTCATAGTTAGTGTGTGTGCATGTTTAATATTTATTTAATAAAATACTTCTAAGTGCCTAGCGACAGTGGCCCTGTACCCAACGTTACAAGTGAAAATGGTATAATTACTATGTAAGGGCGTATTCGTATTTAATGTAACATTTGATTTGAAATAAATTCTGAATATTATGAAATTTATTCCTATTACTATACCCCGTTATCAGGGCTTGTCGCACTGAAATTGTTTTTCAGTAGAGCGTGAATGTTTTTTTATCGACCTTCTTGATATCGATATTTATATAATGCAATTTAATTTTCGCCTTTTAAGTTACATATACATGGAAGGTAGCCTATGTGTTAATCCAAGGTTCCGAATTTCACCAAAATCCGTCTGTTAGTTTTTGCGAGAAAGCGTATACTCACAAACGTTTATAATATTAGTGATATTTTTTAAACAAAGATAATAGAAGCTAGTGACTCCTCTTTGAAATTATTTGTGACATACCTACAGTATCGACATTTAGATAGTCATAAAAAAAAACTTAAAGCTCTCCTGAAAAGTAATGACAGTGCGACAAGATAAAGGGGTCTACCTATTACTATAAATTTCGTGATGATCATTTAATGAAAATTTGTAATGATTGTTATAATACTATCCTTGTTAAAACCAGCCGACCGCTGTTTATCCATTTGACAACTTACAAACGGCTACTTTAAATCTAACTGCTAATCATGTACATCACACCGTCACTCAACGAGACGCGAAATAAAATCCATAGTCATATTATATGTGAAAGTAACCTTGTCTGTTTGTTACGAACCGATTTCGATGGGTATGGAGATAGTTTAAAACCCGAGAAAGGACGTAAGGTTATGATACCCGTTTGATTTCCTACCCATTCTCATCACTTTACGTTACGTTCTGCCCAACGTAAGTTATTAAATAACGCTCGTCGTTTTTACGTTAGTATAATAATACCATACTTGGTATTTCTTTACTCAAAATTCAAATTATACTTTAAGATAAATAATAAGTTTTGCGTCATGTGGTAAGGTTTTGCGATACATACATACATACATACATACATACATACATACATACATACATACATACATACATACATACATACATACATACATACATACATACATACATACATACATACATACATACATACATACATACATACATACATACATACATACATACATACATACATACATACATACATACATACATACATACATACATACATACATACATACATACATACATACATACATACATACATACATACATACATTCATTAAATCACGCCTGTTTCCCAAAGGGGTAGGCAGAGACGACTTCTTTCCACCTGCTAGTATCCTGACAAATCTCCTTCGCTTCTTCCACATTCATACATCGAGTCATGTATGCACGTTGGTTTCGGGTACTTAAGATTCAGCCCTTTTCCAGTATTTCTCCGATCTGATTTGAACTTAGAAGTACGCCTAAGGCGGCCCCTTCCGACCATTCCACTCTGTTTCGCTCTGTTTATCTCTTTCGTCAATCTTGACGAAAGAAATAAACAGGAAGGAAGAAGGAGGGGATGAAAGAAGATTCTTTAATCCCTCCTTTCCAAATGACCGAAACATCGAAGCTTGCCCTTTTCAATCTTATTCACTACATCTTCTTAGACCAATTTATATTTATCACGTACTCCCAATCTCCTCGTCCTTCTCTATCACCATGACCGTAGACGCTCTGTCGCGTAATAAATGTTTGCTAAGGGAGCACGACTTTTATTCATCAATTATAAGAATGTTTTTCGTGTGGTTTAGTTTTTTAATCAGGGTCATCATCTTGCAGGCCGTGGACAACAACAACAAGATGCGTATAATCGCGCTTTACATAATGTCCAAGAATGGGATATCGGAAGAGAATCTGAACAAGCTGGTGTCTCACGCGCAGCTAGAACCTGGCGACAAGCAGACGCTTCTCAACCTGGCCAACCTCGGGCACAACGTCGTCGTCGATGTAGGTATCTGCTCTCGGGAACCTTACCCCGATGCCTAAGATCGGAGTTACCATCGCTTATTGGTCCAAGAAAAATTGTATTCTGACTGCAAAATCGAAATAATATTTATGTGTGTCACCAATTGGGCAATGCCAAGACGATCGTTCATCGTTTAATGTTGTGGTTTAGCGGGCTTTTGAACGTAATGATGTAATATTATTATGTTTTCACTATAGATGTATGATTGTACCACCTCACAATTCGCTATTCGTGTAACCTCTAGCGAGTTGCTGTTAGCACGATCAATCATCTCAGTCTTGCTGCGAATTATTTTGAGAGCTAAATCAAGACTGACTCTCAACACTACTCGTGTGGTATCATCTGCGTACCGAAGGTTTAAAATGGTCCTGCCTCCGATGGTGACACCTTCAGCCCAGCCTTCGAGAGCTGTCCTCATTATTAGATATGTGTAGGTATTAAACAGCAATGGAGAAATTATACATCCCTGTCGAACTCCCGCACTCAGGTGGAAAGTGCTAGAAATTACCTCGTCTGCTCTTACTGACGCGGTCCCGCTTCCGTAAAGGTGTCGAAGCAATGCCACCAGATGTTTTGGAGTTTCGGCCATTTTACGGAGTCGAGCGCCTTCGAGAATTCGACAAAGTAGGTAAATAAGTTTGTTGAACTCACGAGATTGGTCGATTATCTGGCGTACGTACGTTCAGAATCTGCTCTCGGGTACCTTTCCTCTTCACGAAACCAGCCTGTTCAGGTGATATTTCATTAGGTACGATTTTAGGCGCTCATTCACAATATGTAGAAGTATTTTGCTCGCATGCGGTATTAGTGCAATTAGGCGATAGTAACCGCAAGATTTTGTGGACCCCTTCTTTTGTAAAGGTATGAAGACAGTGCGCGCTCACTCCTGCGGTCAAACGCAGGCTCGCCAAACGCAATTGGATAGAGTGTGGAAAATCCGATCACCATACTCCCTTTGTGCCTTGATGATTTCTTTGGGATGGAGTCTCTTCCTAGTGTCTTGCCATTTTTGAGATGCTTTATGCCGCTCTCACTTCATCCTTCAAAATGTCAGGCTCCATTTCAGTAGGTTCAGATTTTGTTAATGGAAAGCAATGTGCTTCTGATTCCTGAAACAAAGTTTGGCAGTATTCTCTCTAGGTTTCAGAGATGGCGTCCAGCTCTGTCACTGTTTCTCCACGAGCGTTCTCTGTAGCCCAAGTTCTACTGGTGAGCGATTTTGTGATGAATCGTGTCTTTTGGTGAAGGTCTCTCGATTCATGTTATATGGTACTTTAAGTTAAACCTATTGTCAATGACCAGCCCGAAATAGGTATGTTCAGCTACCAATTCGAGGCTTGGACATCTGCATGCACCTCGTCCTCTGTGCAGACATGCGTGATCGTGAGCCAATATGATTGGTAATGTGTCAATTATTTTTTTGTGCTGACATTATATTGGTCTTTTTCGCGTTTAGAACTAGCCCAACGTCATGTGCCCATCATCGAAATATAATACAACATTTTACAACTTTTTATGGACGCCAAATACACTTCTTACAAATCGTTAAAAAAAATGGTTTGTGTAAATTAAAAAGACACGTTTGTATTCAATTGTGTGGGAAAACGCAAGAATATCTAACTCAATGACCACTGATATGCGTGAAAATACATAAAAAAACATCACGACGTCGTTACTTACTCGACGTTGACGGCTTATTTTGAAGCCAGATTAATATTTAAATAAACGAGTGTGACTTTTTCGTATTAAGTAATATCGTCGTTACACAGGGCAACAGGAGAAAGCAATATCAGGTGACGAGGAAAGAGAGGATAACAGAGCAGACATATCAAATGTCTCGATGGACACCTGTAATGAAAGTGAGTATATTATACACATTTAGTGGCAACAATCTGCTACAGTTCTACTTTGTATTTAGTCAAACCAATTTAAAAGGAAACCATACTTTGATTTTCTATCTATGTTTTCATTCGTGTTCATGGTGACTAAAAACTGCCTCTGTTTTGCAGGACATCATTGAAGACGCTATTGAAGACAAACTTGATCAACGTCATTTCCCATACTTAGCAGGACGTGCGCAGACTTCGGGATATCAGGCACCAACCAGGTAACCAATGCTTTTGAGCGCCTTACGTCAAATACTAAACCTCAAATACTCCCACGCCAAACATGTTTGTTATGCTGTGCAATTTACAATTTAATTCATACGAAACAAAAGTCTCTTAATATTCAACTTGTGTCGCCGACTTTTGTTGTGGCCGACGGTGGGGTCAGTGGCATGACTTTCAGTTGCGGGCCAGAGCCGCCTGTGGCTTTCAACAGACTGACATCATTGACCCAAACCCAAATAATTAAAAACAGGTTTTACAAATTGAAATTATTTTACCCGTTGCAGCGTGCGTTATGGTCACTGGCATAAGGACAAGGCACAGCAAACCGTCAAAAACGTTCCGCGACTTATCGTTTTCGTCGTTGGAGGTAAGCGATTATCAAATATCTATTACATATTTTTAAGTGGAAGGTCTGACTTTTACTTGTGAAGTGAAGTTTATTCAATCACTATTGTTAAACCGTAATGTAATAATAAATATCATTCATTCAGAGCCTACCACCACCTTCAATCCTTTGGCTCCTGAGACCGTGAACTGCAACTTATATATTTGTAAAGACTGAGAGGGGCGTTTTGAGAAAAAGTTGTTGGTGACGTTAGATTAATGAGCAGCTTAAAAATACTAAATTTATGACAAAATAATTACTATTTCAGTAAATAATACCAAATTTGATTTTATTTCAGCTTTTAAGAAGTTCCATTTCCCCACTAATTTTAGAACGGGTTTTAAAGAAAACTAGAATGTTTCTCATATTCTGAAGCTTTATTGATAAAACTTACTGAAAAGTCTTCTAAAAAAACAATTTATAATCTTATTATTGCAAAGAAATGAAGTTTTATTGCAAAACCATTCCCTAATGCTACCTTTCAGTACTTTGTACTATATATCATTGTCTTTGGAGCGACGAATGCGTATTACTATTATGCAGGTAAAATAAAATAAACGCGATTTTATTAAAATAATCTTTATCTTTTTATGAAACGAGCTTTAGAATTCTATTACATCACTTTTAATTCTCTCCAGACCTATCGACGCGGAATCGGCTTGAGAAGGACATAAAAAGTTTTATGTCCATGCAATAATAGCGAAAGCGACGTCGTTCCGTTTGCAACGCCGAATCGAGCCGAGCCAATCCGAGCGACGCCTTTTTCACTCTTATTGCTCGGACATAAAAAACATCTTACCGGCTCAAGCCGATTTCGCGTCGATCCCGAGAGACCTTCGATCAAAAATACCAACTAGATAACCGTTTAACGCAAAATAGTACATTTCGATGCTAGTGCGGAAAGTATGTCATTACTTCACGAGGACCGAGATATCTCGAGATATATCAAGACTCGGTACGAGTGAAGTAATGACATACCGCACGTGAATCGAACGACGTGTTTTAATACAGTTGCGAAAAAATGAGTATCTGTGTATATGTGTATGTCGGGTATCTGTGTATCTCTGCTCTTCCCCTGGACCTTTGAAGTGAGCTTAACGTGTGTGCACACACTGTCCGAAATTACCTAAAAATCAAATACTAGGAAAGCATAAACATTAGAAGTACCTACCTTACTTACAATCCGCGTTGTGTCGGGCGCGACCGCCCGGGCCGCCCGCCGCTGCGCCGCACCGCGCTACCCTCCTAGTTACCTCTGCGCTCCTGGTACTTTATTTAAACATGCAAACCCTTGGTTGGATGCACGGCCTAGTTTATTTAGTATAGAGCCTAGTAGTGGCCTTGTTTATTTAGTAGGAAAAGTAAAAAGCACTAGTTCGATAAAACCCAACTTTCCGCACGATATACAGCTACGAAAAGTATCACTTTTTGAGGGGTGCCCCTTGAAATCTCGACAAACTTTTCATCGAATTTCATTTCATCGAAAACGATTCATAGAATATTTAGTATAAATATTATCTCTTGTGGTATTATGGCTTCATCGACTATTCATTATAAATTAAAACAATTATTAGAACAACGGTACATGGATTTTTAAATGCTTAAAAATACATTTCATAAACTATTCAAGAGACAGAACAACTCAATATAATTACTATTACTAAAAACTAGTTTGAATTGCAACACATTGATATGTAAACAGAAGTTTGCTATGCGACAGAGTACAAATAGGTGCGACGACGAGCGAAGCGAGGAGGAGTGTGTTAGGTGAACTGCGAGCTAACAGCGCGCGAAGCCGTGCCGCGGAAGCGGCCGGCGAGCGTCAGAACCGATTTGTTTTATTCCAAATAATATATTGGATAATAAATTATGAAATAAAAATCTGTCACATAAAATATCTAGTTAATAATATTTATAAACATTAAAAATCGGTGTTTTAAAAATACATTATTTAATTGTTAGATGTAAAGAATATTCGATCAAATGAAAATAAGCGAAAAGTTGACTTTGAACTGAAATTCGATTAAACGTTTGTCGATATTTCAAGGGTAAACCCTTTTTGAGCAACTGTATTAAAAAATACATTTTGGTTACTAACAGCTCACTTGCGGCGTGAGGTCTTAATTTTGATTAGTTCTGTTGACGGCGGTGCAAACTGAATTAAACAATTTAAAAATACATATAATTATCCTTTAATTAAATACGTACATGTACGTAAATTATATAATTGGTTATTGGTAATTCGACGTATTCCCGTTGGGACGTGATAGGGGTGACTATTTGCGATAATTTTAACAATTTGTTTATGCAAAAGTGAACCATTTTTGAAATATGATTTTTAACTTTTTTCAAAATAAGGATAAATGCAAATTAAAAAAAATATTTAAAAAAAGTATTAATTTAAATCTATTTTTTCCTTCTGATTTATAAAAAGGAATAAACATTGGTTATCTAAATATATAAAAGGAGAAACTGACTGACTGACTGACATATCAACGCACAGCCGAAACTACTGTACCTAGAAACTTGAAATTTGGTACAGGTGTTCCTTTCATGATGTAAGTGAGCACTAAGAAAGGATTTTCCGAAAATCGACCCCCAACGGGAAAAAAAGGGGGAGTACTGGGAAACTAATTCTACGCGTACGAAGTCACGGGCGTCCGCTAGTTTATTAATATAAAAACAACAATTATTGGTCCAATTTTATAAATCGTGATCAAAAACCATATTATTTCAATATTGTATTGAGTTTTATTTCCACAAAAATGCCTTATAAACAAAAAAATTGTTATGAAACTTGGTTTGCAGATTAGTTTAAAAACATAACTGTTTTCTTAGCTCTCCAACAATAATAATAATAAAAACGACCACCGCTGCCGGCACGCTTGGGGCCAGCGGGGCATCCCGCTCCGCGCACGGCTCCCGCTACCGGTGGTTTAGTGCGCCGCATGCGATGGTCACAAATTAACAATGAAAATTGCATGCGAGCGTATTACGGGGCTACAGAGGGAGAAACTAACCTCACTGCGTATCGTGATCGGATGCTGCTTCTGTTTCAGACCCTCGAGCCGGCCATCACCGTTACCGCCCAACGACTATCGGATCAAGTGCGGGCTATTCAGCGGCTACGGCGGCTGGATCAGTCTGTACTTGATCGGCTCCGCCTGGAATCGCTTCCTATTCGTGCAACCTCCGCTTCGTCACGGGACCCTCCTGCTGCGTTATCTGTTTCGATGCCAGTCGCCCAACACGTATTGTCAGTGGAGGATGATCCCGTTATCGACGTTGAGGATTGTACGAATATAAGTGTTACTAGCCAGGTAAATGAGCAATTGAGGAGGGCTTTGGAAGACGCGAAGCCGCAGTATCGGTCCAAACCCAACTCTAGGCCTCGTCTACCACGCTTACCTGCGTGTAAACGAAATTTGGCGCTTATGGGAGCCCTAAACGCCTTGCTGGTGTCATATTTACAAGCCAGCGAGGATATTATCGATACCTACTCAATTTTGTACTGCGGGGCCATAGCTGCGTGCCGCGTAGCTCGAGTTAAGTTTCCGGACACTGACCGAGCTCCGCGTGCTCGCGGGTCTGTCCACGCTTGGCAAGTACGAATTGAGCGGCGTATCGATAAGTTTAGGACTCTCATAGCAAAGCTAATCTGCTTCAGGGGGGGCAATGATCGCCCCCGTATCATGCGTTTCGTGAACCAAGACTGCTGGGACCGGAATAAGGCCCCAGCATTATATGGCTTGTGTCACGGAACGTATTGACTTCCTGAAGCAGAAGGTTTATGCGTGGGCAAGCCGTATTCGCCTCTTCCAAAGCGATCAGAGGAAGGTGTACAGAAAGTGGGAAGGAACTTATCAAGGTGTGAGCGATGGGCACCTACCGGATCCTGTTGCTATGATTGATTTCTGGCGCAGCATCTGGTCGGTGCCTGTCGTGCACACAGAAGGAGACTGGATGTGTGTTGTTGAACACGCATGTGAGGCTATTGAACCAATGGGGCCTATTACCATCCGCCCCGAAGACGTAAGTTGTGCAATTCGAATGGCTCAGAACTGGAAAAGTCCTGGGCCGGATGGATTGCACAACTTCTGGATTAAATGGTTCAAAGTCTCACATGAGTGTTTAGCAGCACTACTCCAAAATGCCCTTGAGACTGGTTCCTTGCCACCTTTATTAACAACTGGTGTCACCTTCCTGCTCCACAAGTCCGGTAGTACCGCGGATCCAAAGAACTACCGACCCATTACATGCTTGCCTACCATCTACAAGCTCCTTACATCCATTTTGAGCACAAAATTAAATGCACATTTTATTGCAAACAACGTTTTGGCCTCTGCTCAAAATGGGTGTAAGGTTGGGTCCCGCGGTACTAAGGAGCTCCTCCTCATAGACATGACCATTTGCCAGCAAGTTAGACGAAACAAGGCGGCCCTCTCGGCTGCTTGGATTGACTATAAGAAGGCTTATGACTCGGTGCCTCATTCATGGCTCGAAAGGATCTTAGAGTTGTATAAAGTTGATGCAACTTTGAGGTCCTTTTTAGGTGTGTGTATGAGGCAGTGGGTCACAGTCCTTCGTCAACCAGGTGGTCGAGATGTCCCCTCTGATTTGCCTCACTTGATCAGGATTGAAAGAGGCATCTTCCAGGGTGACAGTCTGAGTCCTTTGTGGTTTTGCCTAGCCTTGAATCCTCTTAGCTCTTTGCTGTCGGATTCCGGGCTTGGCTATCGACTTTGTAGAGAAGCTGAAATCATTTCTCACTTATTGTTCATGGATGACCTCAAACTGTTTGCATCGAAGCGCCAAGATATTATTGCACTATTAAAAATCACACAAGACTTTAGTAGTGCGATCAAATATCCTACAAATATCTTGGTATGTAACAGTCTTTGGGTATCGTGGTGGGCGATGTCAAGCAGTCAGTGAAGGAGCGCTTCTTCTGTCGCTTGACAAAAGTTCTTAACATTATTTTGTCGGGTGGCAATAAGGTGCGCGCCTTCAATGGCTGGGTGATGCCGCTGCTCACATACTCCTTTGGCATACTAAGATGGACTCAGACTGAGCTGGATGCTCTGGATAGGAGGGTCCGTCTACTGCTTAAATCACATCGCATGTTGCACCCACGCTCATCTGTTATGAGATTGTACATCCCGAGGAAATGTGGAGGTCGAGGCATTTTAAATGCTAAGAATCTCCACAACCGCGAGGTGTGCAATCTCAGAGATTATTTCCTTAACAATGAGTGTAGGATGCATCGCGATGTGGTTGCAGTAGACAGGAACCTCACGCCTCTCTCCTTGGCAAACGGGAACTGGCGCAGACCAACGGTGTTGAGCACTGAGGACCGCACGAACATATGAAAGAGCAAGGAGTTACACGGACGCTTCTACCGGGCCCTAACCAGGCCCGATGTAGACTTTTTAGCGTCCGTGAACTGGCTACGTTTTGGTGACCTTTTTGGGGAAACCGAAGGTTTTGTCTGTGCAATTGCTGACGAGGTCATAATGACGAACAATTACCGGAGGTATATTCTGAGGGATGTCACGGTTGACATTTGTCGAGTGTGCCGTTGCCCCGGCGAGTCCCTAAGACATATAATTTCCGGTTGTTCGCATTTGGCCAATGGTGAGTACTTGCATAGACATAACCTCGTGGCCAGGATCATCCATCAACAACTTGCCCTTCAATATGATCTTGTTGATTCTGAAGTGCCGTACTATAAGTACGCACCGGCGCCAGTTCTCGAAAATGGTCGTGCTACGCTCTATTGGGATCGATCTGTCATCACGGACAGGACTATTGTCGCCAATAAGCCTGATATCGTGTTGGCAGATCGATCTCAACGCTGGGCAGTGCTCGTCGACGTCACCATCCCGCATGACGAGAACCTCGTGAAGGCCGAGAAGGACAAGCTCAGCAAGTACCTTGACTTGGCTCACGAAGTGACCGCCATGTGGGATGTTGACTCGACGATCATTGTCCCGATAGTTGTTTCGGCCAACGGTCTTATAGCGAAGAGTCTCGACCAACACCTCAAGAGACTCGCTAGATGGCTGGATCAAGGGCCAGATACAGAAGGCAGTACTCCTCGACACGGCACGCATTGTGAGGAGGTTCCTCTCTCTGCAGCCCTAACCACCGGTAGCTTGAGCCCTGCCCCGCTGCCGGCGGCACTCGTAGGTTAGGTTTTTATAATGTATATTTTTTGTATTAGTATTGTTATTTTACTTTTATATTTGAATGTTTATTATAAAAAACCAAATTTACAGACAATTAAATAAATATCTAAGAATAATAATAACAATGCATAACAAACAGAAAAATATTTCAAAGAAACTGAAAAAAAAGATCACAAAGGAAGCAGGCGTGAGAATCAATATTTTTTTCTCTATTCCATAGTGTGGGGTATTTTTGGATAGGTATTTCAAAAACATTGTGGGTTAGTGAAAACAATTTTCGATTAAAGGATCCGTTTACGAAATATTAAGCCTTAAAGCGCTAATTTTTGTTAGAGACAAGATTCTCTAAAAAAAACTACAAATAATAAAATCTAAACAATATCTTAAATGAAAGCACATATAATTAATTTAATAGGAAAACTATGACGACTAACAAGACTTCATTGTTCTTGAGCTACAAACGGTTTAAATGTTTATACCTACCGAAAACTTATTTGCGGTTTTGGTAGACGTACCGCGACCTATGTCCACTTGCCCGGTTTTTAATAAAAACCAAGCTCATAATGTTCAAAGATAATAAACATCTAACCTAACCTAACATACTGTTTTGGTAGCAGGTCGCTTTTGTCAACAGTTCTCGTTTACTTTTGATTAAGTATATGATATAATATTA
Source organism: Acleris sparsana (assembly GCA_923062465.1). Classification (NCBI taxonomy): domain Eukaryota; kingdom Metazoa; phylum Arthropoda; class Insecta; order Lepidoptera; family Tortricidae; genus Acleris; species Acleris sparsana. Next base: position 25,409,987 of record OV281285.1, on the reverse strand, counting down.
TGTCACCTTATCATTAGTTCAAATGTTGTTCCTAATTCTAATCATTATACTCTATCCAACATAAATAACACAAATAAAATAAATAACGTTTTATGAGCATTGAGTATTCTGTTATTTAATAATTATGATCCACCAAGTTATGAATTTTGTTTTTATATTTTACGTCGACCTTGACCATAAAACCTGGCCGTGGCTGCTGGCCGGTAGGCGAGGGGCTGGTGGTAGGAATTTGGTCAATTTGGGAAGTGGACGACTTGAGAATTGGTTGACTTGAGAATTGGTTGTTTTGGGAAAGGGCCATTCAGATAATTGATCAATAACGGTACCAGTCTTTATTCTGGGCAGTTGTGTTTCGGAGATGTGGTCGTTACCCTACCACCTGCGTCGTGAAGTCACCCATCCGGTTAACACATTCCTAAATATTTACTAAACTAGTGGTTATAAAAAAGATCGAATTCCTGGCCCTTAATTACTCGTAAATAATTGTAATTATGAAATGTTGCCAAATGACCACTGCGACTTTCAGAATAGTGCCCTCGAAAAAAATCCTGCGTGATTACATTTGTTTTTAACCGACTTCAAAAAAAGGAGGAGGTTATACGTTCCACTGTATGTATTTTTTTTTTTTTTTTTTGTGTATGTTCACCGATTACTCCGTCAATTGTGGTCCGATTTTGAAAATTCTTTTTTGATTTGATAGGGTATACTTCCGAGGTGGTCCCATTGCCACCAAATCGGAATCTGATGAGGGGATCAGTGAGGAATTGAGAGAACTCCTCAAATATTGTAGGCAAACATAAAGCGATTTTAGTATTTTTAGTAACAAGTCTAGCATTTGCATTCAGAAAGTATCATTTGGTGAAGTGGACCTGATGAAGACCACAGATGGCCACCGGAACTCCTCAACGGTACCTATTTCAAGGGTGGCGATAACGATAAGATATGTCGATTAAGATAGTTGAGCGACTACAACGAAGAATATTTACTTGTTGAAATATGACTGTAACTTTCCAGTGGCGTTGCTTGCGGCGAGCTCGAAATTTTCTATAGTTTCTCATTTATTGAAAAGTGGAACTACATAACAGCATAAATAGGATCACTAAAAAGTATTAAATAAAATAAATGTTTAAAAAAACAAAAAACCGCCTTCAAAAATGCAAAAAATAACTTCTTATAAAATGATAGGTACCTATAGGTAGGTCAGTCCAACTGAAGTCGGCGTCCCACAATATTTTAATGATAGGTACAAACAACCACACACTTAACTGCCCATTAAAGACCGAAGTTAGAAAATGTAGAAAGAGATGAATATAGATTTTACATAAGAGACAGTTTCTCTCTGTTCATCTTCAATAGTCACTCAGCTGTGTTGCTGTTTGTAAATCGGCTTTTGGTTTAAAATAATGTGGGACGCCGACTTCAGTTGGACTGACCTACCTATAGGTACCTATCATTTTATAAGAAGTTATTTTTTGCATTTTTGAAGGCGGTTTTTTGTTTTTTTAAACATTTATTTTATTGAATAATATACATATTTTTATCATAATTTTTTGATCCAGTGCGAGTGCTGGTGCCGTTACCTTATATTATTAAGCTCTTGGACTCCACCTTTAGACTCATGGAGGTGAGGCTCGAAATGATTCTGCAGCCCTCTGGTGACGCTTGTCGCTATCGGCAGCTCAACAGACAGATCTCGAAGTCTCTGAAGCGTGATATACGCTGATTCAATACTAAAAGTATTGAAGAGGCTATTGAGCGTAACAGGGGCTCTAAGGTATTTGCCAGGGATCTCTCTGTTGGCCAAAGCCAATTGATGAAGCTGAAGACCGACGACGGCAGAGTCATTCCATCCAAACCTGAGCTATTGGCGGAAGTTGAGAAATTTTATAGACAGCTGTACACGACAACCCGAAAACCCGTCGAAAATCTAGCTGAAGACCGGAGGGCTAGATTAACCCGACACTATACCGAAAATCTCCCCGACGTCAGCCTGTACGAGATTAGTATGGCCTTCAAGCAGCTTAAGAATAGGAAAGCCCCAGGTGAGGATGGAATTACAGCCGAAGTCCTGAAGGCGGGTGGAAAACCCATCCTTAAGGGCCTTCAGATGCTGTTCAGCTCCGTTCTCCACGAAGCGAGAACGCCGAAAGCATCGAAGAGAGGTGTTTTGGTTCTCTTCAAGAAAAGTGATAAAACTTTGCTGAAGAATTATAGACCCATCTCACTTCTGAGCCATGTTTACAAGCTGTTTTCGAGGGTCATCACAAATCGTCTCGCGCGCAGGTTTGACGATTTCCAGCCTCCCGAACAAGCCGGTTTCCGAAAAGGCTAAAGTACTGTAGACCACGTACTTGCGTTGCGGCAGGTTATACAGAAGACCGAAGAGTATAACCTCCCCCTTTGCCTTGCATTTGTGGACTACGAGAAAGGCTTCGATTCGATCGAGACATGGTGGAAAGTCTTTAACCAATGTGTGTTGCCAGTGATGACTTACGGATCTGAGACGTGGGCGCTAATAATGTGCCCCATAAGGAAGCTCAAAGTCACTCAGAGGGCTATGGAGAGCGCTATGCTCGGGGTTTCTCTGCGGGATAGAATCAGAAATGATGATATCTGCAGTAGAACTAAGTTTACCGACATAGCCCGAAGAATAGCTAAACTTAAGTGGCAGTGGGCGGGGCACATTGCTCGCAGGACTGATGGCCGATGGGGTCAGAAGGAACTGGAGTGGCGTCCGCCCACCGGGAGACGAGCTGTAGGTAGGCCTCCAACAAGATGGAGTGACGACCCTGTAAGGATCGCGTTTTAATCTACTTTATTATTTATTAAAAATGCGTTAATAAAAGTACTTTCTCAATCTTACATTACAAATCAAACAGTAAGTACGAACTGGCAACACTAAAATCATTATAATTTTGTTCCGGTTTCCATCCCTAGTCGTGACGTCAGTGGTATCATGTGGCGCTTAAGCTCATTCGACATAAGCAGAGCAAAAAACTTAAATTTTAATATGAAAACCTAATTACCTAATTTTCAATGTAGATTACATTTTAGGCTTTGAAAATAAATGTGAAAAAACGTTGTAGTTGTCAATTGCGCTATAAAACAAAATTTGTTCTGTCAAAATATTATACAGGGTGGTAGAGGACCGTGGACCTTCCCGATAAAGGGAGATAGCTTTTAGCCTTAACACTTTATTTCCCCCATACAAACAAACTATGTGAATTTAAGCAGCCGTTTTCAAATTACAGCCGGTTAAACATTCACACAAAAAACTACTTGTTTCAACCCTTAACATATGATTGGGTCAGTGAACTTAATTGTAAACAACATTTTCATACAGGATATTATTACGTTTTTTTTGTCGTGGATGCATACTTAGACCTGCTTCCAATGCGGTAAGAAATATTGCAGGGTTTGTGAGTCTCTTTGTAGGTACATCTTGAACAATTTTATTTATTTTTTCCTAAAATTATGAATAAAATAACATAATAACGACCTACTAACAGCCTACTAAGCACAACTTGACACATTTCTGAAATAGCGACATTGACAGACAATGAAGTATACTCAATCTTCATAAACAATTAAAGATGATAATTAGAACCTTCTTTCATCGTATCTTAGTTTCCCTAAATTGATAAATAGGTTTTAGCTAGTTAATTGAAATTGAATAAATTGAAATTGTGCTGCTGAGTAGGCATATTTCATTCATTTTCATGCTTCAAAACGTGCATATGAAACGTTTATCAAATAAACATTATTACGCACTACTGATTAGGTACTTAACTTATGAACCTCTTTGCGTTATTGTATATTGTATATGTATTGTATCGATACCGAGAAACATATCCTCCACCACATCCAACTGGGGATAGGACAATTTTAAGGGCTTTGGATCGTATCGCCAACAACCAGCCCGTTGTACCAGCAACAGCCCAGAACGACCAACGTGGCGGAGGCGTTGTTCGAATTGCGGCTCGACTTGAAGAAAGGGTGCTGCGTTATTTTAGAAGACATCCGAGAGCGAGTTCTAGAGTAGCGGGTCGACATTTCAGAATAACCCATACTCACAGTATACAGGGTTATTGGTAAGTCGATCTATTCCCGTTAGGAGGTGATAGGGGTGACTATTTGGGATAATTTTGACCCCCATATGCATTATGCAAAAGTGAACCATTTTTGAGTTATCGCGTTTATTAGTTTTTTTTAAAAAAAAAATCTGTTTGCGTGTAATTTATGTTGGAGTTTGATAAAAAACCATGTATTTTTTAGTTTTCGGCCTCGCATTCTCAAACGTGTACAGATATTTTTTTTTAATTTTGCATAGGAACAACAAATTCATCTTGTACAAAAGCAAATAAAAAATGTATGATTTCAATTTGGTATGTTTTTTAATTTTAATTTTTGAAGTTGCATTTGTGACTTTTGTTTCCGCCCGCTTCCTTTGTGATGATTATTTTTTCAGGTTTTTTTTAAATAATTTTCTACTTGTTAAGCGTTTTTGGAGAGCTAAGAAAACAGGTAAGTTTTTAAAATAATCTGCAAGCCAAGTTTCATAACGTTTTTTTTTGTTTTTAAGGCATTTTAGTGGAAAGCGATCGCAAAAAATATTGAAAAAAAATCGTTTGCCGTCTCGCTTTTTCAAATTTGGACCGATAATTATTGTTTTAATATTGAGAAATAACCAGTGTTTAATCGGTTTTGTAAATGAGAAGAAAAAAAAAGATTTAAATTGATACTTTTTTTGTAATAAATTTTTCAAGTTGAATTTCCGACTAATTTAAAAAAAAACTAATAAACGCGATAACTCAAAAATGGTTCACTTTTGCATAATGCATATGAGGGTCAAACTTATCGCAAATAGTCACCCCTATCACCTCCTAACGGGAATAGGTCGACTTACCAATAACCCTGTATATACAGGTTTGGAGGTTTAATGACACAGGAAAAAAAAATCTTTGAAAAGCTGATATGAACTGTCGGCTTGTGGGTACTGTCGACAGACCATTCTTAGTTCTTATTTGTCCAAAAAAAATCTCAAGCACATCTTGATTGAGCCTCCTTGTAAGTAAAAACGTGCATCCTTCCGACTTCAAATCTTCAAAAAGTAACAAAATAGAGGTAATTGTTATTTGAAACCCATGTATAAACTTCACCTTTGACGTCCCATCTTTTCCATTTTTCGGATTGATTAATCTCAGATGTTGAAAAAAGTTCAACATTTTATTGAAAAAAGTTATTTGCGATTCTTTTCCACAAAACGCTCTTCTGTATTCGTATTTATCTTTTAGATTTGAGGAGTTTAATGCATCGAATAAATTATTCATAAGTTCTATAAGTTCAGCAGTGTCTCTTCCAGATTTTTGAATGACATCAAAGTCCACGTTAGTTGAAATACCAGCGGCAACGGAATTACTCAAAAGTTGTGTACCATAACAAACCTTCAATCTTTCAAAATTTGCAGGGTGAATGTGGTTGTTAGTCAATTTGTGTGCAAGTTTAAAGTCCTTTTTTATCATTTTCGTAAAATTTAACTATGTCTTCATATTTAGCCTCACGATCTTGGAAATGAAAGTCGTAAGAAATCAAATTGTTGCGAACTAGTTTGATGAGATGAGGTGCATCAAAAATATAGTATATTTTTTTGTCATTAACAAAAAAATAAGGCCGTTCTATGGTAACAGATCTCTTTTTTGCTGCGTTAAATAGATCAGAGCCCATGTCGGAGACAAATGCTCTTATGTTGAGTCCTATCTCGAAAAGCTTTTCCAAAAGTTTGTCAATCCATTTAGCTATTTCTTCGTAGTTTCTACATTCGGAGAGCAATGCAAAACCAACAGGTTGCTTCCAGTTGATAAATATCCCACGAACCATCACGACCAAAGCATTTTTTGCAGGTTCTGGTAACTGTACTCCATCGACCTCGAGGAACCCAATAATTTTATCGTTCTTTAAATTATAAAATAAATTAGCCTTTAAGCTCATGGCGTCAATGACAACAGAGCAGTTTTTTTTCATATTAGTCATAGAATCAACTTTAGTTTTTAGAATTGACATAATATGATCATTTATTTCGGATGTTACTGGTATTCCATGTTTACTTAATGTTCTTGGACTTGGAAGACATACAGCACTTTGTAGAACCCGGTAAGCTTGCGGACTGGTAAAATATAAATTCAAGCAAAACATTTTGTAACTTTGGTGATATCTATTTCCAGGATTATTAAATTTTAAGTAAGTTTGTGCTTTAACCAAATCAGCTAGTTCTTTTGTCAAAAATCTGTCACACAATTTGTGGAAAACATCTTTTTGATATTTCTCCGATTTTTTGCCAATATCTTTCAGCTTTAGTTGTTTTTTAGCTTCTGAAAGATCCGATTTCAGTTTTCATTTCCGTGGTGAGTTCGATGTAAGAGATTTGGATGTTTAAGTACTGTCCCTCGCTAAAATTTTTTACGTTTTCATCCGTCTGTGTACAAAATTCTTCCAACGTCGGAGTGTCAGTTGTCGTTTGCACATCTTTATTTTGTATATCTGGTAGGTGGAGAGATGGCAATGAACTCTTTTTAAGCATTTTGCGATGCCTTCCCTGTAAAATATCCTTACCGTTAAAATGTGTTCCACAAACGGTATAGTTTTGCGGCGGCTTGTTTACCAAATCTTCTCGAGATATTAAGCGAAGCCATTTGGAACGTCTGAAAAAGATAACAAGATATTCATCAATTTTAATAAACGCAGGTGGTCCAATAACTAAAAAGTTCAAGATGGCGGCTACTTTTTCCCATTCTGTCAACGGATTCCTTCTCGGAGACCACAGATTCCCTAATATCAATTTTGGAAGCAATAAGTCGAATAACTAAAAAGTTCAAGATGGCGGCTACTTTTTCCCATTCTGTCAACGGATTCCTTCTCGGAGACCACACAGATTCCCTAATATCAATTTTGGAAGCAATAAGTCGAATAACTAAAAAGTTCAAGACGGCGGCTACTTTTCCCATTCTGTTAACGGATCCCTTGTAGTGGTCTGTGGAGGCAATAGGTAGAATACTTAACTAAAAAGTTTAAAATGGTGGCGGCTTCTTTTATTCTCAACTCAGGAGGAGGTAGGTATGCTTATTTGACATAATAATTATATGTATTTCATAACCTAATAAACAAATGTCATCCTATAAAAAGCATTTATATTTAAAAATACATATTATTTATTCTTACCTTTCAACACAAGCAGGGAGTTTAAAAAATGAAAGCTCCGTGTTTGAGGAAGCCGAATTTAAACAGCCGTATGCCACGCAATACACTCGCGGCATCTTTTTAAAGAATATAAAACGCGAAAGAAAGCATTCGTCTCGACGCGGCACTCGCGACTGACAGCACTGCGAAGTCCGCTTGCGGGTCTCGTAGAGGCGTGCGTCTGTGTGAGTGCGTCGTTTCGAGCGTTTGTTCGGAGCTTCTTTACTGCTTTAGCTATATATATACTGTGCCATACTGCAGTATTTACTATTCTCGAACGTGCCAGCCTTCACCCTTACAAAATACAGAGGGTTCAAGCTCTACTCCCTCGGGACTGCCCTATCCGCGAAGCCTACTGCCGATGGTTATTACAAAAGATTGTAGAAGAGCGAGATTTCATAAGGCATATTATTTGGAGTGATGAAAGCTCGTTCACACGCAACGGAATATGGAATAGACGAAACGAACATGTGTATGCCGAGGAGAATCCTTTCGCTTATCGATTCTCGGGTCACCATTATCGTTGGTCTATTAACGTCTGGGCGGCGATTCACGGAGAAACTATCATAGGACCTGTGTTTCTGCCTCCAACTCTAAACAGAGACGGATACATGTCTCTTTTGAACACCGAGTTAGACAGTTATCTGGACGAATTACCACTGGCTGAAAGACAAGTCACTTGGTTCCAACAAGATGGTGCACCAGCTCATTCTGTACACAAAGTACGAATGAAATTGAACAATGACTTTGGGGATTTTTTTTTTACATCCCTTGAAAAAACTATGCGAAACAATTTGATTGTAAAATTAAAAAGGCCACGTAATACTGAAAATCACGTTTACGTTTATATTATGCGTGCATTATATTTTTTGATGTTAGATTTTTTGATTTATATATTTTTTATATCTTAGGTGTTATGTACATTATACACTTTAATTGTTATATCAATTGATATTATATATTAATAACGTTATACTTTATGGAAATAGTTATTTTGACATTATATCTTTCGTTAATTATCTCAAGTGTACGTTATATTAAACATATTTATACAAAGTGAGTGTATATATTGTGACTGTTATATGATACGTTCTTATATCTCGTATTACTTACAGGTAGGTGTAACAGGGTTGTCACCGCAATGAAAAATTAGTCTATTTGGTTTTTGTTTTAATTAGTTAATTCATCATTATTACCATCAAAAATCGACTGTGTACGTCTTAATTAATGCTATAGTTCCGGGAAGGTCCCCCGTCCTCTTCCACCCTGTATTATATTTTCATGACTACAGTGTTTGTATGTCCCAAAAGTAAGCGTTGCGAAACTGCTGAAAAATAATACTGACTTAATTAAAAAAAAAACTAATTTCATTTACAAATCGAGACCAACAATAAAAAGTTTTGAAAAATCCACTAACTCTGCAGCATCATGACTGATCTTTTATATGACACTCCTTGGGTAAATACAAATCCGTCTTTTGAAATCTATTTTGTCATTGTAATTTATTCAATTTCATCACACTTAAGAGTTGAAATGAAGTATGGTATTATTGTTTACGGTTTGACAATAGTGATTGCTTGCTATTCTAGTGCACACAATTAAAAGTTGGGATTTAGGTCTATTTCAGCGATATATTCCTCTGATACTTATTAATTATTTATAAAAAGGCGGAGCAACAAGCAGTCAAATTATTAAATCTCTTGCATCCATGAATCGCCGCTAAGCTCAGAATTCTACTTAGTCATAGTCGTTATGTTGCATGTTGTGAAGGAATCAAGCCGCTATGCACAATTGTAGTTTTAGTAGATCAAAATAAGTGTTTTTACCCGCAGCGGCAAAACTCACCCCTTAGAAACACAGATGACGCCACTTCAAATAAAAACTGGTTTTAAGCCTTTTTTTTTGGCAAAATTTGGGTTTTTGGTCCAAATTAAGTATTTTAATTTAGTGTATATTTTTTATATATTTTTATTTATTTATTAACGTTTGTCCCCCTAATCATTGCAACCCGAGCAGCCGTATAATGGAAATGGCGCCATCTGTGTTACCAAGGGGTTTTGCTGCTGAGGGTAAATTCTCTTATTTTGATCTCTACTAACGCTGGGGAAAGCGGCTTGCTTCCATCACAAAATGCAACTTTTTACCGAAAAATCAACGTAACAACTAAGAATATGGTAGATATTCTACTTAAAGAATCTTTGGTTCCAGAGTGGATTCAGCTTAGTGTCTATTTTAGGGCTTTTCAACGTTTTTGATAATAACTGCGAAAAATGACTTTTTTCTTTTGATATCTTTCTACTTTCTACTGGAGACCGCAAACTTTGATATAAGAAGGACTTGTTGACTCCCCTGGGGTTAACGACCCAGAGGTTTAAGTACACTCGTGTCATGTCGGTTCCCTGTTTTACAATGTACCTACTGTTGTTATAATACGTACCTACTAACGGGTTTTTTTTTGATGCAGTTATGTAAAATTGTTTGCAGGCGTGTGTTTCTCGGAGATCCGCTGCGGTTACGAAGTGACGGCTGCCCTGAAGAACTGGGAGGTTATCGTCGGCTCGTCCCACATTCTGACCCCAGACAGTTTCTTATCGGATCTCAACTCCCTTACCGCCTAAACAAGTGCTAAACAACCGTATTCTCAAGGAGGGATCGTTTACACAAACAAACGTTTGGTCGCGTCCAAAATGCCTCCTAAACGGTAATTTTAGGTTTGTCGTTACATCGCTGTGCTGTATTTCCACATGCTTATTTGCATTTTGGCGTAGGTGGACTGTTGCTGCAGACATTTTGGATCACGCTCCGCCTTATCCGGTGAACGAGACTCGTATATATCTATAGTAAAAAGAGCAGCAATTATAAGTGCATTACAAAATAAACATATTAATTTAGTTAGAGAACAGAAACGAACTAAATCTTATTATAGTTGCAACCATCGTTTCCTTGATTTTTGTGTTATTAAGAAAGATTTCTTCAGTTGTGTTATGTTGTGCAAAGCTAGATGCATTTCACCTAATTAACTCCTGTTAATTAGGTGAAATGCAAGTTCATATAGAAAATAATTGTTTCGTACATTATTGGGGAGGCGACTACCCTCTATGTGCGTAAACATATTATCCGGACTTATTATATGATATTCATTTTTTTTAATTTAATATTGTTATAAATGGTTTGTTATTTTTGAGTTGTTAATAATGACAAATAGAGAGTTGAAATAGATAGTCATAGTAGTTATGGTGAGTTTTTGGCCTAAAGCTTTTTTTTGTGATGGAAGCAAGCCGCTTTGTGCATACATAGTAGGGACCAAAATATTTTTTTCCCGCAGCAGCAAAACTTTCACCCCTTAGGAACACAGACGGCGCCACTTCAATATTATTATTATTATTTTATTCTACAATCTAAAAGCCTACATCGACTTCAATAATTACGGTGTCAATCGAAAGAACATTACATAAAATTATATATGTACCCGAAAGCAAAACATAGAATTGCTACCAACAATCCCGCTTTTTTGGATTTCTTTATAGCAATTCACCGTTATTTTTATATCGAGTTTTTTATTTTTGACATAAAAAATGGGGGTAAAGCGTATTATTTTATTAACTCACATGATTACATTGTCAATAACAAATTTAATAAAAAAAAACTACATGTCACATTACCTTTAATATTTAGAGATATATTGACGATTGTAGTTGACGGGGCGACGGGGTCATTGATCTCGAATCCGCGCGCCACATCAATTATGGCCTTTAAATGAAAAAATAGTAGATTGTACAACAAGTGCATAAAACTAGCCATTTTACCCAAGATGTGCATATAGCCATCTGTCAGCCAAGATGTGGATAGTCACGTCGAGGGTAAAATGGGTTTTATGCTCGAATTTTACACTCTGCTTTTCACTTCGATTGCAAGGAAATAAAACAAGAACCACATACTTACAGGATAATTTATTATTTTTTTATATTTAATGTAAGTAATTAAAATGTTATGTTTTCGCATGGCTGTAAGGCCTCATTACCGTCTTAACTTTTTTTTTTAATTTTCTAGTGGTGTTTGACAGGTTTGACTATGGTCTGATGCTTAATGCCAAGTTATTATAAATATTTGCGTTGTATTTTTTTACCGTAAATGCACGCCGTAGGTATTATTCGTAAATTTGTATTTAGATACTTATACAAATGTCGTAATTAAATTAAGATGTAACCAAAATCTCATAAAAATATATCACTTAAATGAAGGTGTATTGTGTGAAGGCTGTAAGGCCTGATTGCCTTAGTCTTAAAAGAAGAAATCACTTTATGCACTAGTGCATAAAATGCGATTTTATGCAGCCTATACCCAGCATAAAGAAGGACTTTACGATCATGAGAAGTGAAATAGTTATTTTCATAATCGTGTTATAATAGAGAGCTTTTTAGTCGAGTACCGTGTTTAGGCCACGAAGCTTGCTGAGTGGCCTTTGTAAGGTACGAGATTAAAAAGCTTGATTATGACACTATTGTGAACAATACTTTTTGTACGAGTTCATTAAAATTAATAATTTAAGTCATTAATACAATCACCAGCACATCGACATTTGTATCAAACCACGGCGTCCGTAATTGTTGCAGTACTGTGCTGTTCTGTTGGCTAAAAACTAGCCAATCACAAACCGTATTTTTTTTATTTTTTTTATGCCCTGGATACAGAAGCAGGTTTAAATAGATTTATGACAGATGACGCGACGCTGCTACGTTCCGAAACGCCATAGATTGGCAATTTTGTATCGGATCGAGTCTCCTTAAACAAGGACACATATTACTGAATTACGAAGTTCTATTTTCAAATTTTTTTCAGTTGTCTTGAGCGTATCGAAACGGTTATTTCGGTTGTTTCGGAAGTGTCAACGATGAAAAGAGTGACGTTGCAGTATTCTCTATGAAATTTTAATACACAGATTTTAATCGACGAGTATGAAAATGTTATTTTGTCGATATTTTGATAGATCCCTTCAAAGAATGTGTATTGGTTAAGTAGTTTTTAAAATATGAATACCTTATTTTCAAAATCCCTTCTAATACCATGAACCCGTCCAAGATTTTTCGATTTTACTCATCTCTTGTTTTAAAAAAAAAAAACAAAATATTGCTATGCTTTTTTATTTCAAGGGTGGCATTTTGATCCTGGAATTGCGTTACCGTTTTTAATTCAGTCTTATTTATAAATTAATATGATCACAAGCAATTTATGATTTTCATGGGGGGCAAACTTACCTTCACTTGCGTCCATGTTTGTCCATACCCATTATCTGCTAAACTCATGGTCACTCACTGCTGCTCATGGGTTTTTTATCAAAATTCATAACATCTGAAGCGTACTAATAGTGGATTCATCTAGAAAGTAGTGGGCAATACCTGCCAATAACCACTTTTTTTCATACAAGCGGTTTGTAGTTTTTAGGGTTGTCAACTGCGGTTAACAGCATAATACAAATTTGTACAACTTTCATTGCCGCCGACCCTAGGCGGGTCCATTTTGTATGAAAATCAGAGGACTTGGCAATGAAAGTGTTAAAAAACGTACATTGTCTCGATAACTCTTTTTTATACAAATATATCAGTGATAAATACGTGGCACTTTTTACACATCAGAGACGATTTCCAAACTGGTTTAATTCAGCAAACAAACTAAAACTTAGAAACTAAGTTTAATTACACAGCTAACATTATATTATTGTCGAGAATAAAAATATCTTACCAAACGTAAAACGTATTTGAAAAAAAAATACCACATAAAAAAATTAAACTCCAAAAACGCCTCTAAAAAAAACTCCAAAAATATAGGTTTGTATCTAACTTCACTCCGTTCCGTTTCTTGTTAGAGCTTGTTAAAGTGGACGTGTATTTTGGTGCGGGCCCATTTATATTCAGTAGTGTTTTCCTTTCTAGATGAATCCACTATTAGTACGCATTAGATGTTATGATAGAACGAGAATTCATTAAACAAGAACGCCATAAGAGCTATAGTTTAACAGATAATGGGTATGGGCAAACATGGACGCAAGTGAAGGAAAGTTTGCCTGCCATGAAAATCATATATTGCTAGTGATCATACTGATCTTACATAAATAAGACTGAATCAACAACGGTAACGCAATTCTAGGTTAAAAATGCCACCGTTGAAATAAAAAAGCATAGAGAAGCATTGTAATGTTTAAAGAAAATAAAGATAATAGTAAAAAACTAGCATGCACCATGATTGGAAGTATCCAAGACGTCAATTTTTAAGCTTTTACTATAATTGTCAAAGTATTTTTTTTTCCATTACTGATCATAATTGGGGTGGCGCTCGTATTCAAGGTCAATGACTCCGTCGCCCTGTCACATATAATTATAAATGTCTCTCTAATTATTACAGGATTTTTGATATGTAGACATGATCATGGGATCTAGTTAAATATTCTTTTTATTGCATTTTAAAATGTAAATAAGTAAAAAATTGCTAAAAAAAAAACAAAGAAACGGAGGTTTTGGTAGCGATTATATTTGTTTTTTCTGGAATATCTTTTTATAATACATTGTTTTTTTTTTTTCGATTGGCACCTTTATTATTGAAATCTGAAAAATTTAAAGGACGTAGGGGTACTAAGTTTTGGTGCTGCGGGTAAAATCACTTATTTTGATCCCTACTAACACTGTGTAAAGAGACTTGCTTCCATCACAAAATACACCTCTTATTTATATTCTCTTCAAGTATTTTCCGTGTTCCGATTTTTCATGTCGCTTGAATGACATAGTTTTTAAGGGTTAAAAAGCATTATCATTCTCAAGTCTAGTGTTTTCAATCCACGAAGACACGCCGCGTCACTTAAATCGTAGTTGTATGGTTGCGCAAACATACAACATTGAATAGTGGGCGGATCTTCGTGGATTGAAAACTATAACTAAATTGGCGTGAAAGTACAAGTTATCATATTAAAATATAAGACATTATACAATACAATACTACTAACTTTATTGAACACCACATACACCAAGGAACGGCTATACAAATAATCACTATCCTCCTAAGGCCCCACCTTACAAAGAAAGGACACCGAACGGAAAACATGAAAGAAAAAAACTTCCGTGAATTTTGTTAAATATGTTACCTGTCTTGATCAAGTTATAAACATATTAGTGGGCGATAAAATCCTATGACTAGGTTTTGAGAAAAATCTAGTCATAGTTTTAGTGAAAGGTCATGTGGATATTGATTCCATAGGAAAAAGTTATGGAGAAAGGTGCTTTGAACAAAAAAATATATTATACTATATATAGGACATTATATTTCGATGATATAGGATATGTTTCAATGTGAATAATTTATGTTAACAATAAAATGTGTTATAAAATATTCAAAATCCACAACTTTTCACCGAACCATTTAACAAAAAGAAAACGAAAAACCAAGTATTTTTCTTTAAAAATATGCATCAAACATCTCTTTTTTATTTTTACTATTGCAGTAAACGAAAATATCACGATTATATAAAAAATGCAGACCAATTTTGCTGATTTTTATGAAACTACTACAACTTAACACTTTTTCATATTTCATTGATGAAGTTGATTAATTAAATAGTTCCTAAAACATATATTTTTTCGTTAAAAACCGGCCACTTATTTTTTTCTTTCATACGTTTTTCTATGCGATCAATATCTACATGATTTATCACTAAGTTTTTTTTTCTATACAACTAGTCATAGGATTTCATTGCCCACCAAGTATTTTTATATATTGACCAAGACACGTAACATATTTGTACATTTTTGCTAACAAAATTCACTCAATTTTATTCCATACTTTCCGTGCAGTGTCCTCTGTCTTTGTAATATGTGTATGTATTGTGAATTAAATAAAGTAAATTTCCTAATTTGAACATTGGCCATAAAAACAGGAAATACCACTTTACTTCCTTTGCACTAGATCTGTTTCAATGACCGTATTATTTACTATTTTTAGAACAAGGGACCTCAGAAGGCCATAGCAATGACATTTAAAATTACCACCTCACGTCTTTCGAACGAGGCACTTAATAAATGTTACGCTAAATGATCCAGGCACCAAGCAACAGTACAAGATCTATGAACAAAATTATTTTGACCTTTCGTACTTCTTTTGTGACTGTAATAACTTCCAATCATCATATACATAGACATAGCGTTGAAAAGGTTAATGCTTAAAATATATTCGAAACAAGCCGTGCCCTAATTTCGATATATCGTTAACTCAAAGAAGTTTTATTTAAATAACCTAGCTGTACCAAATGTTTACAAATAAAACTGACTGACTTTTCGAAGTAAAAATCACTACAGTTGGCAGTAAGCGCGGGTAGCGTTGAACGCGTTGATCATTAGCTATATTTACCGGCACTGAAATTTATTTAGACCATTTAACATGGCGTAAGTATATACTTACTTGTTCATTTGGTTTAAATTTTTGAACGGTGACAGTATTATTGTTTGTATTATTCAGTGATAATTTTGCCCTACAAACAATTTATCACATCAACTAGTTATATAGAAGAGTTTCTTTTTAGACATTTTTTCAAAATATTATACCTACTGTTGACACTGTTGTGCAGTCGGGTAATCTTTTAAGATTGGTATTAGAGACAAATAAAAACCTACTCGCTTTACCAAACTTAAAAAAAATAAAAAAATATTCATAGCAATAACTAACTAACACGATACTACTCTACTAACTTTTAAACAAACATAATACTTCCTAATTGGGCAATCATATTCCGTTTAACTAACTTAATTTGTATATCTAACTATAAAATAGAGCGAAATATTTAGTAACTTACTACATTACATTACAAAACGGTTGCACTACGCTGCGCAGGTCGCAGGACCTTCTTAATGCAGCCTAAATCTAACATTGTTTATACATATCTGTGGTTCGAGAGGTTTATAAGAAAATAACACTGGAAATTCAATTCTAAAATTATACTTATAAATAATAGATTATTTTCCCAAATGTTTTTTTTCTATAAAATATTAGTCAAGTGTAAAAATATGGGATCACGCAACATGTCAAAAATACATCTTGATAATGCACCTTATTTCAGTGTGATTAAATTCTCTTTCGATACTATTTCACTAGCTCATTATCACTAGCCTGAAATGCTAACGTTAGAATGGCGCCGGGCAGAATAAAATATACACTTATATGATATGATATTATTGATATTATGAATATATTTTTACTTACCTGTGAAATGTTATTCCGGCTGTTTTGTAATTTGACGTTCGGGAGTGTGTCCCACAACAGTTCACGCACCAGTTACGCATTTTTATTCGTGTAAATTATTTTAATATGTTGTTTATTTGACTGCGCCAAGGGCCAGGGCGATTTCATCTGTGCAAAAGCATTTATCATAAATTTAATGAATTTGGGTAGTATTGGAAATTGTACATCGGAGACTCATATTAGTATACTTGAAAGCCCACGTGAAATCTATATACATAGTTCAAAAAATATTTTTGTTTACACTCAAGATAAGCTTATTGAAGCATTTTGACAAATATCCCACATATTTGGGGCGTTGGGCCTTACGATTACGAGAATATGATTTCTAGATCTCTTTTTCACTTTTTAATTGCCTTGAAAAACGGAGAAGGCTTCAATGTTCCAATGTATGTATTTTTTACACAAAAAAACGTACATACAGTTGAACATAGAAGCCTCCTTCCTCGTTTTTTGAAGTCAGTTAAAAATTGTAGATAACAGACAGTCAAACTGAAGTCGGCATCCCACAATATTTTTAACCAACAGCGATTATTACCAACCATTCAAGAAAGATACATCGTATCCGAGCCCTAACATTGTATCTATAACAGCATTTAAGTCAATTTAATTAACTCCATTTTATTTGTTAAGTGAAAATTGCTCCCCGACTCGTGCTATTCGTATGTGAAAAACATTATAGAAGCTGGGTGAATTTAAGGTAACTCAGGTTTTCTTAATAATGTTATTAATTTATTATATATATGTTATGCTAAGCGGTGTCATAGTAGAAATAGAAAAGTAGTTAGTCTCCGGCCCTTCAGGATATTGTGTTAATTATTGCCGCTCGGGCGCCTAGTGTCGTTGAAACTTATTTTAGTATGGCTACATGGCCATTCTTTGATTTATGATTTATCTTAATATTTTTTATAAATTACACAAACCTGAAATAAAGTAAGTTAGTAAGTATAAATATTTATAGGCTGTTAATTTTAATTGTTTACTTGCATACTTGTTAACTGTTGACACTAAATAATTATATGTTTATAGGTTTGTGTGTGTGTGTGATATGTTATTACCTTTTCGACATGATCATGCCGCCTCCGTGCAAGGCCGCTTGTTTTGATTATTGGCGGCACGCACCGCCGTGCTACTTCCTGTATGTATTGGCAGCACGCGCCGCGGCATTAGACAAGAACTCCAGTAGTCTAAAAAACCAAACTAAGAATCATCCCAACTAAACGAAAAATAAATAAAATAACTGTATTTCCCCATTTTTGTCGGGGTTTTAAAAGAGTATTTCGAGTGCAAAATTTTAAATGTTACACCGTTATTATTTTACTTAAAACAATGATAGCTCCAGATTTTTACAATCTTTTGTAAGGCTAAGGCAACCATACACGTAACAAGACAAACGACTTTAACGTCAAGACTTTGCTGCGGCGATGCGCGTCAATCGATACTTGATACGCGAAGGAACGAACACTAAGGTGGCGCGGCCCTGAGTAAATTTATAGAGACTGAGCGAGATTTAGGGCCGCATTAAAACAAACTAATCTTGTTTGGGATGCCCGTCACAAGATACCTCAAAGTAAATGCAAATCAATAGTAAACTGTCACTTCTGACGCGTCTTAAGATGAACATCTAAGTAAAGATCATTTTATTAACCTTTTCGCCACGTTTGACTTCATATAAAAGTCGTCCTCACATGCCAATGACACTCCCCCTTCATCACAAATACTCTGCTCTATTTTGCACTGTATCTGTGACAACTATAAGCGTCGATGGCGTGGTAGGCACGTCAATACACGGCACAAAGGTTCAAAGGGTTAATACGGCCCTTAGTTTGCTTGTGGTGGCTCGCACCGTACGGTCGCTTACACACACATGCAAGCCGTGCGAGTTACTTTTGTTTATAGACCAACTACTTTTTCTATTTATACCATGGCGGTGTACACTCAGCGAGTGATGATTATGGACAGAAATAGTTCTCAATAATATATAGGGGATTTTTTGCAAATGTACTAGAGTAAAAGCTAGTTAAAATGCAAATATTTCTCGCCTACTATACTTACTATAGAATATCACTGTACGCCGAGTGTGACAATCAAAAACTTCGACGTAAATTGACGCTGACTGTATCCATGAAACAAAAATATTTTAAAAATATTTTATATTGTAAGTTCCTCTATTTTAGATATATTCTCTTGAATTAGACGTGTTGTTTCATAGACTGATCCAGATGAACGTTGATTGTGTTCCGGTCTTTAGATAGCCTTTGTCGTTCCCGAGGCCGGAATACAAACAGGCACGTTATCGTCGCGACTAAGGCTTGATTTATACTTTGCGAAGTGGAAGTGCGAAGTTCATATATTTAACTTGACAGATTTTGCAACATATGAACTTCGCACTTGCACTTCGCTAAGTGTTACCAAGCATAACGATAAACAACTAGTGGTAGTGTTTGCTATAGAGTTTGCTTCTTCATGTTTTAATGCCAAATTCTTGATCTTTTGTTGTTGGCGCTAGCGCAGCAGTCGAGTGCAGCATGCGAGGCGCCGCCGCCCACGCGGCTCGGCTCCCTAAAATGCTTGTATCTAATTAATCTGTAGTTTATATTTCGCTAGTAATAATTATGCTGTATAATGGTTTCTTATTCTGAGTTCGAGTTGTTGTATATTATCCTGAAGTCTTGTCTAGTGACTTCATTTATTTGTCTACATTCCAACTTCTGAGTGTATAAGAGTTTTGTCTATCATCGCACTTACCAAACGATTTAATCATCACTTTGTATCTGTAAGTCACAATGCACACCAATATGCACCTACTAAGCTATAGTATTTTAGTAGAGGAATTTATTTAATATTTAGAATTATGTATTCATAGTTATGTGTTAGCAAATCATTGTGATAATGATAATGTTGTTAGGTGTTTCTTTTAATACGCAGACACTAAGCTAAATAGTAAATTATGTTTAAAGTACTAACGACGGGTGATGTAGTCATCGTATTTGATTTGATGATTGTGTTTAAACAACAATACTCCGTTGCTAATACTTAGGATGCTCCAGACTTGACAGCACTGCAGCGGTGCGATATCATAATTCAGTACTTTTTGATTGAAATATATGCACAAAGTAAAGTACCTATATGTACTGGCTATGGCGAGGTCGAGGCGCAGAGTTCGCACCGCTACTTCGTCGAGTCGGGGAGCGGCCTCTAAATGTGCAAGTGAGTCCGTCTGAAGCACTAGTAGTTATCGCGGGAACAGTAATAATCGAATTGTAATACTACTGATCTTTTTTTTTGGCTCATTGCCCGCATTCTTGCAGACTAAATGCTTACAGGGTTGGGCAGATTAAGTGTCCTAGTTTAAAATAGCCATAAAATTCAAATTTCAATATTGAACATGTTTTTATTTTAAGCATACTCAAAGTTACAAAGTTAATTCTATAGAACAGATCGCTCTCATTCAGCTTGTATAAATTTACGCATTCTACTATAAAATGAATTGCACGCGGCCCGCACTACCTTATCAGGTATGCCATCCCATATCTTGACCAACCGATCCTTGAATGAAGTCATGCCCAGTGTTTCCAATCTTGCTAAGCATATCCACATATCGAAAAGTCCAATGCATTAAAGTCTTGAGTTCGTACGTTTAGCCATGTGAGATGGGGCACTGTCATGTTGTTTCCATACAACTATCGGTCATTTTCTAGTATATGACATTGCAACACGTTCTGAATATAGTTGTCTTGCTTGATTTTGACTCCCCGATCAATGAACAGCAGTAGCTTGCAGCTTGCCTCTAGGTGATATTGAACCCCATACCACGACAGCTGACGAACTTCGAAACAATTGTGTGGCTAATTTGTCCACTGGAATGCCCCTCGATGAAGCGGCATAAACAATATCGTTTTGTTGATTTTGATTGTCCTGCAATTGGAACATCTTTTCATCGGAAAAAATAATTTCATCGCTCACATGCCAATCTAGCAAGTACTTACGTAATTTTTTTTACTCCCCTTTTTTCTGGGCATCTGTTAATCCCTGTTTTTTTTTGTTTTTTGTAGGCCTTCAATCCTATAACGTGTCGTTATATAAAACTCATTGACCGTCGGGATATTTTCAAATCTTTAGAGAGTTTATTTGTACTTTGGGCTGGATTTGGCCTAATACGCTCACAAACGTTTTTAATTATATTTTTGACGCGAAAAGATGGTTTTTGCCCAGGTTTAGGCCTGATTCGTGAAGATCTCGTTTCTTTGAATCGCTTTATGATCCGCGAGGTGGCGTGGCGTTTCGCGTCCATAGTTAAAAACAATATAAAAAAGATGACGTCTAGAAATTACAAAGATGACTAAATACTCAATGAAGAATAACATTAATATAAAAAAACAGTTACGTTATATTAAAACAAAATGCCGATACAAAACAAAGGATACTTAATCTGCCCAACCCTGTAGAGTCGCGGGAAAAGGATACATTTCTAAAATAGATTCAGTTCAGATATCGAAATGTATGGCACTGACAGTAACAAGATTAGAATTAAAACAAAGACTAGATAGAGTCCAACCAGCGAGCGGTGACACAAAAAAACGCGGCGAATTCAAAATATTACCAGCTTTTATCACGAAATGCGTAGCTACTGGATAGGTTCTCATAACGTGACAGCTTGTTTCGTAGGTAAAGTTGTTACCATTTCAAGAATTTGAGAAAAATGCTTGTGTCACCCACCACTCGCGAGGATCCTCACCTTACTGTTGTGGTTCAGTCTGTAGGGGCTTAACTGTACCCAATGGTTCTGTGTGTAGGGACTTAAAAAGGCCTTTGCTTCACAAACAATTTGGAGGAGCGTGAGCAGCCATCTCGAATCGAAGGTACCGAAATTGGATACTTTTTTGATAAGTCTGGACAATTGACGAAACGACGAAAAAGTCTATGAGAAGTGTAAATAATACAAAATTAAAAAGTATGTAAATTCTACAACAATGAAAAATAATGGTGTCTTAGAGCTAATTTTATGAAGGAGTCGGAAGGTGGCAACATGATCTCAGCTGTAATTAGCGTAGACCCATCAAGTTTTGATATAAAAAGTAAAGTCAGCAAATAGAAAACAATTTTTTGACCGAAACTGCGATCAGTATACTAGATTACGAGGACAAGGACTTGTAAAAATACTACTGTAGACGTAGACGTATGTAACGTCACGGCATAAAGTTCTTGATGCTTCTGTTTTCAAACCTCTGTCCCGGAAAATGAGGAATGCCTTTTTTATAAAAATGTGTTTTTCCGCCGCTTGTAAGTTTTAATCGGGATGACGTACATACAAAAGAATGTATGCACGAACTGTGCGCAATTTTATTTGTTTATAGTTTACACTTTTTTTTTCGTTGTTCCAATAATACCTACACTATTTCGGCACCTTAAATTCAAGCTGGCGGCTCACGCCAACCCCCTCCTAAAGCCGAAATCTTCGATTTTTATTAGGGACTTGTAAAAAAATGAACTATGCTCCACCTTTTGTGAAACAAACTTTACAGACTGGACTTAGTACGTTATTCAATCAGCGACATCTGTTTAGATTAATGTCTGTGGTACAGGAATACTATATAGATGTTAATTTTTATCGCGTAAGACTAGTCAAGGGTAAAAATGTTAGTGTCTGTCTCAAAACTAAAAAAATGCTTTGGGATAGAAATTCGGGCTCAGGGCGACTTCGTCCACAGTCCTAATTCGTCACGTTCTTAACCCGTCCACAATGCCATATGGCTTTCCTATATTGTCACCTTCCTAACTTGTCTACTTTCCTATATCGTCAGCTTCCTAAGTCGTCCATATAGTCTACAGTGCTAACTCTTCCACATTTCTATTGTGTGGTCAACTTCTACAATATTGTGTGGCTAACTTCAGTTTGCGCTGTGGACGATATAGGAATGTGGACAAGATAGGAAATTAACGATATAAAAATGTGGCAGAGTTAGGAAGGTGAGAATTCAGGAATTACATGTTGACGACATGGCTTTGTGGACGACTTAGAAAGGTGACGAAATAGGACTGTAGACAAAGTCGCCCTGAGCCGAAATTCGATAAACAAAGAAGCAGGTGTCGTAAAACTGTTGTTTTCTTCTTATACATAACAATAAAAAGTTAATTGTGAATAATGTTAGCCCACGGATTGTAATAACCACTTGATACCGCATAGATGTGTAATAGTTACATTGTAACTATTTATACACCAACTGTAATGGTACGATACAGTATTATATCTCTTTCACTACACTGAATTTTAGATTATTTAACCTTCATAATTTTAAATGTTTGTGTAGGGTATTAAAAGCATCCCACTGAAAAAAGCAGAACCTTATTCAGTTTAATTTACAGTTTTGTTAACTCCTCTCCATCACACACTGGTGCGATGTAGCCTTGTAGGTATTCCGAGCTCTTAATTTTAACGGGAAACAATCAAACTCAACAACTCAAAACAATAAAAATGGTTCATGGATAACTATAACGAATCGCACGCGAATGAATTCGACATGAAAGTGCCGTTTTAAAACAATCATATAACGAAGTAATAGCGGAGATATTATGTGGCCGACTAAAATTCATCATTCCAAACCCTTTTTTGCGGGACGCTATCTCTTAAATTTATTCGCATTATACACTGAAATGTTCCGTGTGTTTAAGAAATCTGCTTCTTTGGGTTTTTTACTGTGCAATAGCTAATAAGTTTGTCAATTATTGAAAATAAAAAATGCCAACCACACATTTTGGAGTTGTCTATAATGATGCAAAATGGTCCGAAAATGTTTTTTATAGTTTTCGTCTTATTCTGTCATACTACCGTAAAACGCATACATAGAAAACCGTACAATTACTTCTATAAAGATATTTCTAATGCTTAAAAATGAAGTAAGAATAAATAATAACTACACATAGAAGCGAATCTCCTTTACTCAGGCCCGAAATGTCGCGTTTTAAATACCTACTTCCCCCTTCACTCCGCTACGCCCCTCTGTCTTCCGCGCCTAAAGTTAAGGCTGTCACTTGCGAAATATTATAATCGGTTTACGGATGTGTTAGACAAGTTTAGTCACGAAATATTATTTATGTTTTTCTACAATGTGTAAATATTGTTACTGAGTTTGGTTGGACTAAAGCAAAGGGGGCGCAGGACTTAAAATTTTTTTCGGCAAAATGGTATCATTATGACACCTAATTTAAATGATTTTATCTTATAAAGGACGCTAAAATAAGCATGTTTTACTTGAAAAACTTTTCTCTAAATTCAAAAATGGTTGAGTTATAGGGGTTCAAATGTTGGTTAATTTCAAGGCGTCAGGGAAATGATTTTATCTTATAAAGGACGCTAAAATAAGCATGTTTTACTTGAAAAACTTTTCCCTAAACTTGATAATTACCGAGATAAATGATGGAATCTTATGTATACGATATTAGCCTGCGAAAGTCCGAATCTAGGGCTCTCGCTGGTTAGGACGCGTGCCGACACAGCGCGCCCTAGAGTGTTTTTATAGAGCTGGAGGCGCGGAGGGAGAGCAGTCCTCGCCCGCCATGACGAAGCGCGGGAACGAGTGAGGCGACCGGCTGAGGCTGGTCGCCGAAGGCGACCAACAAGCCGAAGCTGCGGAGCCGAGCGAAGTGACCGTGCGCCGTCATGCAAGGGCGAAAGGGCTGCTGTTCCCGCAGCGCCGGAGATACAGAAAGTCACTATTGACATTAAAAACGATTATTATTTTATTGTTGGCATTTGCGACAACGGCAATCAATTAGTTTAATAGATTTTATACCTAATCCAGGATATACTCTGTGTATATCCCGGATTAGGCGACGAAACCTGGCGCCTCACCCGAAAGCTTCCGTAGACAGTGGGCGGAGTAGGTACATTTCTGCGGTACATGTACTCTCCCATGTACCACTTCAGTCGGCGATCGCTTCGGCACGCTCTACAATGCTTTTTTATATACAAGTGCTTAGAAATTTGCCAACTTCGAAGTCAATTATCTCGGCCATTTTTGATTTTAGAGAAAAAGATTTTCTACAAAACATGCTTATTTTAGCGTCTAGAATGAATTTTTTTTTAAGTGTTTTATGATTGCTATAAAATTTTCATTTTTGGTCAAAAAAAAACTAAGTCCTTTTAATGCGCCCCCTTTACTTTAGGCGGACCCTGAGTTTTTATCACAATTATGTAAATTTGCTAAAAATACTTTTTGATGGTATTAAGATTATCTAACTATAAAGCAGCACTTAAACGAGTCTATAAACAATCTAACCTGCAAAATAATAATTAAGCTCACTGAGTTTTATATTCCGGGATCCGGAGTTGCTTTTTACGTTCCTTTCCGGAGCATTAATTTAATTTATTAATAAAAAGGCATGTTAAAAAATACAATTCTTACCTAATAATTCATTTTTTACAGTTTTACTTTTACAGCCAAATACACTGCAATAATGTTTTCTCATGGCGAAATCAGTAGGTACGTACCTCGACACGCACGGTGAAACAGATTCAACGCCCGCGATGTGCCGTGCTGCACGGTCTAGAATTCATCACAAGCGGAGCTGTAATATATATTAATAATTTATTCTAGGTCTATTAAGGTATCTTAAGAAACCATGCTGTAATATATATTCATATGTATTTTAGCTGCGTGTGTGGACTCTGTCAACTAGTACGGAAAATATATCGTAAGATGTTTTGCTATTTAATATATATTTGCCGAATATTGCCGATTGTCACTTCGCAACCAATTATTCGCAGAATTTCATTTCGCCGAATTATCGTCTCACTTATCAAAACATTCGTTTATTTCCCAACCTCACGGGGGCTTGTGTTATGGAATGTCTTTTACAAATAATTATTAAAAAAGTGATTCTGGCGCTGTTTGGTAAATGTTAAACTAACACGCTCCTCCTCGCTTCGCTCCACGTCGCACCTAACTGGACCTTATCATACCGTTTGGCAAACCGCTTTTTTTCCCTAAACTAAATATTTCAGGGTTTTTATAAAACTAACCTAACCAAACCTAACCTATAGGGTTCTGTAAGATTCAGTTCAGCGAAATTATATTCAGAGAAAAGGCTGGAAGGGAACTGTTGCACTGACGAAATATTATTCGTTTAATAGTAATTTGGGCCTAGTGAAAGATTTGGAAAATAATAGATATCCCAAAAGTTTCAACTCATTGTAATAATCGACTTCAAAATAATTTGACCAAATGAAACAATGTCATACGAAAAGTTGCCAATAGTTAATTGTCAAGGTGAATCATTGGCGAAAAGTTGGTTGGTAAGTGATATTCGGACAAAAAATACCCATTATTTATTCTTATGGTATAGGTTTAGTTTAAATCATGTCACATGTAATAGGTATTTCAAACTGCGACCACATTTAAAATAATTACTTTTACAAGCCATAATATCAACGGGCATTTCCCCTTCCCTTATGCTGCAACGGCCTTTTATGACGTTTTTAGGTTTAAGCTTCGCATAACAACCCTCTTTAAAGAAAACTTTGTTGTCTGTCAGTCTTTTCAAATAACTACTAAATATATGAACTCGTTTAGTAAAAAAAAATGAAAATCCGTGCGGAGCCCTCGGTAGTAGCATCCGAGCAGCAATTCAATGTTTGATTCGTATTCTCTATAGTATACTAGCTGTTAGCTGCGACTTCGTCCGCGCAGAAAAACAAAATAGGCTATGTTACTCATGGCATAAGAATAAATAATAACTACGTGGAAATCAAACTCCTGCTCCCGACGAGAGCTCGGCGCGTTAGATTACCCTCTCTGGCGACGCCAGTGGTGTCTAGTCAGTTAGGCCGTGCAGCGCGGCGCGGCGCGGTAGTTGAGTTTTTTTTACCGCGCGTGTAGCGATTAGTTTTTAAACGTTGGGTACGTTAAATTAACTATGGGAAAACTTCATTGCAGTCTATTACGGACTCTAAAAACTGAAACTTTAAAAACGAGTTAATAGATAAGAATAGTATTTTGTAATAAAGCTTTTCCAACTTAAAGGAACGTAAAAAGTAACTCCGTGTCCCGAACTATAAAACTTGTTGAGGGTAATTATTATTTTTGAGGTTGTCTTTAGTCTCGTTTTTGTGTTTTATAGATAGTTAATAGCCACATAAGCCATGTAATTTTCTGGAGATAATTTTAATATCATCAGAAAGTATTAATACTTACCTAATTTACAAAGGTCGGCGAGGTGAGCAAGTTTTACGTCATTAATGTCATGTAGATGTGTCTTGTAGCTATTAATATGGATGAGGTGTATCCATGAAGAAATATTAAAAGACAAAACTTTGATTTAATTATTTATCCGCTCATACACTTCTAATTAACGCAACAGAATAAATATAATTATGCCGTTGTAATGATATTTCACCCAGAGAGAATGTTGCATCCTTAAACAGATTATTGCCTATCTGAAGAGGTTTGATATCATATGATATATCACTTGATTAACCGTCATAGTACCATATGTACCAGTTTGGTCACTCACAAGTACACCGTGTTCTGACTGTAACTTTAGAACCAATTGCACAGCTGTAGAATTTGGCTGTCATTTTGCTGCTCTTTGTAAAAAACTGTCCTATCTTGCAGTAGTAGTCCGCTGACCGCCTAAATGCCACTCGGCAACCTCACCAGTCACCCGATAGCGAAACCACTATCTTGAAATCACACTGACTAGTGGCAAGGCTATCAGCAACATCCCGTTGAACTGCACCGCCTTCTATCATGCCTACCTATCTATACCTATTTAACCATTTCTTCCCGGGTTAAATGTCGACGTTGCATGATTCCGACAAAATCATACGAGTTTAATTTAAATCAACCACATCTAAAAAAACTCTTTTTTATAAACCAATGCAAAACAAACCATAAAATATGTTAATTTTGTTAATAAAACATATTTTTTTTATAGTGAACTAAATTTTCATTCATATTTCCTGCGTTCAAACTTCCTTTTTTTTTTGTTAAATAATGTAACATGGAGATAGTAAAAAAAGTTTTTTTTTTTATATATAGCATTAAAGCTTTTTGAGTTATGCCAATAAAAATGAAATATCCCTAGACATAGTTGAGGTGTGTAGTAGTTGAAAATGTTTTCACACTTAAGCGATAAGCTGTGCAAAATAGATGAATCACATTCCGTAGGTTTTAAAAAAAAAACATTCGTTTTGATGGCGACGTAAAGCTCGTAGCAGAAAGGCAGCCTAAATAAAATCATTTCATTAATTTATAATTACACATCCCCATAAGGCATTTAACATTGAATGACAAGGTATGTCCATGTTATGCAAAACCTGAAAACAGCTCACCCCCGCCTTCCTTTGCTAATTTAACGTAAATGTATAAAACTCATTTTTAAAGAATGCTTTCACGTTGAAGTAAACAATAATTAAAATTTCGTGTGTGACTAAACTTGTATAACACATCCATGAACCGGTTCAAATATTTCGCCAGTGACAGACCTAACTTAGGCCGCGGAAGACAGAGGAGCGTAGCGGAAGTAAAGGTAGGTGTTTAAAGCGCGGCATTTGGGGCCTGCACGGCTAGCACATGTTGTCTGCGACTTGTTTGTAGCTAGTATCTCCCTTTTCTTCTAGTCTGTAACGATATAGACGCAATGTGCGACAAGCGAGAAAATACAACTTGTGCTACCCGTGCTGGTCAAAGGAGATTCGCTTCTATGTAGTTATTATTTATACCTTCTTATGTTCAGGGATAATGTAGCATTCCAATGATGAAAGAATCCTGATATTTTTGCCCTCGGCTAGTTACTTGGCTAGGTTGAGCGTAGAACGTAATGTGTCAACTTGTATGTTCGGGGTGTTTTTTGGTCCTCGGGATTACCTATTGCTGGCGTGGGTTGTACGCCTGACAATTCAAAAAAATAACTTTAATATTAGATTTTTTCGAATCCAGTTTGTAGAAACGTTATTGCATTTCATAGTATATCATTATATAACTTATAATATTAAATTTTTTCATATAGGTATAAAAGGTTTATAATATCCCAAATGTCTTAATATTAGTAATCATACTTCATTATCGAGCGTTGAAACAAACTTTTATTAAATAATATATTTGAATAGTTCTAATATTGTGTTTTATTTCTTACACAATAGTTCTTGTAGTTTATCTTGATTGACCTCTTGCCATCGGGTGAGTAAAGGTTATCGCCGTCAGTCTTCTGACTGTTCACATTTCATCGTTGCGTGTTTATCAAGAGAGTTGTCTTCTAATATGACAAAAGATCTCGTAATTCTAGCCTATTCCGGCGGTTTGGACACAAGCTGCATCCTAAAATGGTAGGTACTACTACTTTATTAACAAGATAGAGAATGTCACCCAGTTTAGATCTTTAGCTTACCGCATTCTTCATTAAAAACAGTAAATGGCTGTAGAAATAATAATTGCCATACGTCAAATAGTTTCTGAGATATTTAAACTTAATTTCGCATGTTCGCGTCCACTTAATGGAGTTAGGAAGTTTGAGACAAAAAATAATATTGTTCGTGGAGTCGTCCGAGGTCGCTAGCGCACGGCAGCCGCTTACTTAGTTCAGTCTTTAGAATAAATCGAAAAGTGCACAAAATAAACTTCACCGCCTTAAAATTCTCATCCTCTGAGTTATTAGTGTCTAAAGAGCGATTTAGTGAAGGAAAAAATATAAAAAAACGTGTTAATAACAGTGTTATTGATCAAATATTACGAAGAAACGATCGTTACTTGGTTTAAAATGTACGAACAAAAGTGACTCGCGTGTGTTGATCGGAGACTTTCGGAACAGTTCGGGTGTCGAATCGGCTCACAGGTCATTGCCTCGCAAGGTCTTCATAGATTAACGCCCAATGGACAGGGTTTTTCGCCTTACTTGATAGCGTACCGCTGGCACATATGTACGTTGCGTGGTATTGAGCGCAACGGTTCCGAGATCGATCCTTGTTCATAATTTTTTTTTTTTTTTTTTTCTCTGCATAGTTTTACAATTCACGATGTCTAATAAGCCTATGTGTCACGTCTGTGAAAAAACAATAAGGAATAAGGAGTTCTTAAAGTGCTCTATTTGTAGCCTGACGTATGACATTGATTGCGCTACGGTGACATATAAAAGATTTGCTCTAATGAGACCCGAAAGCAAACAATCTTGGAAGTGTTCGGGGTGCTGCAGGGAAACTATACAAAAAATGACCAAATTAAGCGTTAAAAAGGGGTCTAGCAAAAATACATTTTTGCCTAATATTGATAGGCTAAACAATCAAGAAAATATCAAAACTAAAACAAATACGCTATTGCTCGATACCTCAACCATCCCATCTACGACGTCGTTAGTTGAATCCTCATCCCAGGAGCTTACAGAAGCCGAGTCAAATGCTAATACACCCAGTCAGCAATTCACCACAGGCTATGTGACTCCCCAGGCAATATCAGATAATAAAAACGTGATACCTCAAGTAATGTTAAGCGCTCAGAATATAACCTTCAGGAAAAAAGTAATTGCCAATGTTCCCACAAGCAACTCTTTTGAATCTTTATCGGAACTTGAGGATTCGGATGACGATCCATCCACGGATGATGAATTTTATGGTAATAATATATTATTAAAGTCTCAATGTACCAACACTGGCTTAAGTAGAAGTTGCCCAGATCTGACAACAAAGAATAGCTTTGACGTAGAAAATCTTCAGAATAAGCTCGCAGCCTTTCAAGAAAAATATATATCAGCTGAAAATGAAATTGAAATCCTTTCATCGGAAAATACAGAGTTAAAGAAAAAAATACTTGAATACGAACTGAAAGTAAAGACATTAAGTACAATATGCACATCAACCAATACCACTCCAGCTTCAAAGCTATGCAGCACTAAAAAGTCAACTGAAAAAAAAAAGGTTGACTTTAAACTATTCGACAAATCAACTGCCACAGTCACCTGCATCACCAGTTAATGGGCGACCTACAACGCCTATTCCAGTTACTGCACCTTTTCCGGATACTGTAGCTATTTCGGCTTCTGAGCCTAGTCCGGCTTCTGCGCCCGCTCAGGAGATTATAAACAATGGCGCATCGACACATTCAAGAGTGTGTATCATAAGCGCTAACACATAGAGCCTGCTGAGAGTCACAAATCGCTCACTCAACCCGAAAAGCAGCTATCATCACTACCGCATGCCCGGCGGCGGAATCTCTCAGCTTTTTAGCGGACTGCCTGAAAAACTAAAAGACTTTACGTTTGATGATTTTTGTGTAATCTACATAGGTAAAAACGACTTTGTTGCTACATCTGATTACCCTAAATTAGTTGTGTATATAAGAGAAGAACTACAAACAGTTCAGCACACTAATATCATTAGGGGAGAGGGGGGCATAACGGGGACGCGAGGCACGACGGGGCCACCCACACATACAAGTAACTACGCACACTAGCCGTGTTTTGTTTTCGCCAATAAGAGCGCATATTGTATTGACCTTCAGTGCGGTAGTGACCGGTGATCAGAGTGCACGCGTTTATTTTTGACGACCGATTCTTTTTTCCGGCGAAATTTCATCTAATTTTGAGTGGTTACCAAAACGCGTCTAAAAAGGTAAGTGTTTAGATTTCTATTATAGTTTTTTTTAATGTGTATTACTACTTACATCAACTATTGATATGTTTTGAGTAAAATTGCTCTGACCTTGAAGTCATTTTTTTGTTCGTTATTTAAAATTCTGTTAGACATGGGGGCATAACGGGGACATAGCAATGGGGCACAATGGGTACCCCGTTGTGCCCCGTCCCCATTATGCCCCTGAATGATCTATTCATTTGATAATAGTAAAATAATATTATTTGTTTTATTTTAGGTTTATAAAAATGGTACGTACTTACAAAAAGAAAAGTTCGAGAGGCAGTTGGTCTGTAAAAAGCATGAAACACGCAATTGATGCAGTTTTAAGCAAATCAGCTGGTTACAGAAAAGCAGCTCAATTGTACAATGTTCCACAGACCACATTGAAGCATCACGTCGCAAAAATAAGGAAGGGCGAGGTATCTATTAATTCAGCTCCAGGTAACCCGTATTTTTCAAACAAGAAGAAGAGGAGCTTGTTAGGTATGTAAAAGATATAAGCAAACACGAGACAACGATTATTTGGATTGACAACTGTCGTCCTACGAAAACGGAGCGTGGACAGTGGGCCCATACAGCCTGTGCAGGAGTTGATGACGCAGATATTGAAGAAATCCACATCTGCTTATTCTGTGACAAATAAAATAGTGTACCCCGTACTGCCCCGCACTGGGTACCCCATACTGCCCCTACCCCGGGGCACGATGGAGTTTTCATGAAGGTTTTGTTAAATTAAAATAAAAAATATTATTTTATTTCTTACTTCACCAAATTCGGTGCCAAATTATAAATTAATAAATAACCAAATAGTTGTCATTAGTTTTCATTAAAAAATATTTTGTTTACTTTTTTATTGTTTATTTCCCTTAACGTCCCCTTTATGCCCCCCCCTCCCCTATATGTTTACCAACCTTTAAATATAGTTATAGTGCGATTCTGTTTAATAAAAGGGTTGACCATTTCAATAATTTGTTATACTTAGATAATTTATCGAACGAATACGGTTATGTTCTAGACTCCATCAAGAATTTGTCCTATTCTAACTGTATTATGTTTAAGCGAGGTTTCGGAAAAATTCATAAGAGAGGACTGCTCGTAATATTTAACGATGTGGCAAAACTTATTGATCTCATTAGTAATTCTTCAGATAACTACTGCACTGTCAAAGAAAACCCTGATAATCCGACGAAAGAAAGTTTTTTTCGTGAATAATGAAAACTTTGTAGTGATGCATCAAAATATTCAGGGTGTTTTAAACAAATTAGATTTCATAGAGATAACACTAAATGACCTACTTATGAGTGGGAAATCTATTGATGTTCTCTGTTTAACTGAAACGTTTCTTCAAAGAGGGACTGAAAGCAATCTTAAAATTTGTAATTTTAAGCTGGCTTCTTTCTTTTCTCGATGTAAACAAAAAAGAGGTGGATCTTGTATTCTGCTTAAAAACAATATCCGTTACAAAGAACTTCAAATATGTGAGCACCTCAGTATTCCACATGTCTTCGAATGTTGCGGAATAGAAATTCCAGACTTTAATCTTTTAATAATAAATATATATCGTGTTCCCAAATACATATTTGTGAAACAGTTCCTACTACTTCTAGAAGCTCTTTTGTATAGTTTAAATAAAAATAGGAAAAGGCATAAGATTATTTTAAGTGGAGACTGGAATTTTAATATCATTAAACAAAACAACAGTAGCGAAGAATTGATACGATTGTTAAATAACTATAATTTACTAACCCATATTAATGTACCTATTCGAGGTCAGTCGTGTCTGGATCAGATTGCAAGTAACATAAAAAACACAAATTCGTTTCTTCTTCCTTTGGCATTGTCAGACCATGAAACTGCTCAATTTCTGTCTTTCAATATAAAAAAACCACAACACTCAACACTAAATTATATTGAAAAAAGAGACTATAGCCATGATAATTTACGAAAATTTAAGAACTATATTACTTCACTGTCCTTTTCTGATGTTTTCGGTACTAATGATACCAGAACAGCATTTAGAGAATTCCATGACATACTCTCTCTATTTAACGAATTGTGCTTTCCTTATTTCAAAGTTAAGTTAAAAAATAAGAGAAACAACAACAGGTGGCTATCCAAAGGTTTACGCTTGTCATGTGTTAAAAAGAAAATATTGTATTTGAAATATGTGCATGAAGGCTCCAATAAGCTCTCAAACCAACTTAAATACAGAATTTACACAAAAATCTTGAAAAGGTGCGTATGTAAAGCGCGACAGCTACATAATATGAAATTTATTACGTCATCAAAGAGTAAATCCAAGGCTACTTGGCAAATTATTAACGGACATAATTTTATGGGAAATAATAATGTAGATTTTATTGAACACAATACAGTTAAATACACTAATACTATTGACATAGCAGAACTTTTCAATGATTTTTTTATTAATATAGCAAATAATAATCTTGACATTAATTACAGGAATTCGATTCCATTCAATTCGAAGATCATATTTTTGTATCCAATAAGCGTAGATGAAATTTATAAAATTATATTGTCCCTAAAAAACAGCAATGCAACAGGGATAGACGGTATCAGTACCAAAATAATTAAATTGTGTGCTCAACATCTTGCAAAACCATTAACGCATATAATAAATTTATCGTTTGCAGAAGGCTATTTTCCTGACGGTTTAAAACGGACAATTGTCAAACCTCTGCTAAAAAAAGGGGAACGGTCTCTTATGAATAATTATAGACCTATAGCTCTCATTCCAATAATCTCGAAGATCTTTGAACGAGCTATGTACAGCCGGTTAATTTCATTTTTGGATAACAATTGCATCTTGAATAATCAGCAGTATGGGTTTCGTAAGGGTAGCTCGACCACTTTGGCGTGTTTCAATCTTATGAAAATGATCACTAATGCTATAAATCAAAAGAAACCTGTTTCGGCTATCTTTTTGGATTTAAGTAAGGCCTTCGATTTTGTTGACCACTCGTTACTGCTGCATAAGTTAGAAAGGTATGGTGTTAGAGGCAAGGCTTCTGAGTGGATTGAAAGCTATCTATCTGACCGCCAACAATGTACTGAAATACATAATATAAGGGAAGGAGAACTCAAAATCACGAGGTCAAATTTCAGAAAAAATCACTGCGGGGTACCCCAGGGAAGCATTTTGGGCCCCTTGCTATTTCTATTGTACCTCAATGATCTGCCAGACCACCTAAGCCATAGTTGCGTAATGTATGCGGATGATACAACGTTAATAATTAAAGCGGACGATATAAATAATTATAATATTGACATAAGCAATGCTCTAGAGAAGGTAGTTAACTGGTTAGATAATAATAATTTAAAAATAAATATAGGTAAAACCAATTTAATTCAATTTAGAACCCACAGAAGCCGCGCTAACAATTTGAACATAGAATATAAAAATGAACGTGTTAAAGAAGTTGAAACTACAAAATTTCTGGGAATTTTTATTGATAATTGTTGTTCCTGGAAAGCACAAGTCCGTGAAATTTGTGCTACACTTAATAAGTTTGTCTTCGCTCTAAGAAGATTAAGTAGTACCTGCTCGAAGGAAGTTGCACTTACGGCTTACCACGGGTTTGTGGCTTCTAAGCTTAGTTACGGGCTGTTAATATGGGGCAATTCCGTATATATTAAGAAAGCATTTATAGCCCAAAAGAGGTGTATACGAGCTGTATGTAATACTCACTTTCTCACTCCATGTAAACCTTTATTTCAAGCCATGGGAGTACTGCCTCTGCCGTGCATGTATATTAAGCAGATTGCATTATTTGCTAGGAAAAACCCTATTATGTTTGCTACTCATGCTGAAGTTTTCACAAGATCCACTAGATACAAGGATAAATTATACTTGCCTCGGTCAAAATGTAATATTTTTAAAGTTAATTCTTACTTTATGGCAATAAAAATTTACAATCATTTACCAAATGTAATTAAAAAATGCCCCTTTAATAAATTTGACCAGTTAATCACAAGTTGGCTAT
The DNA here is from genome assembly GCA_923062465.1 of Acleris sparsana. Classification (NCBI taxonomy): domain Eukaryota; kingdom Metazoa; phylum Arthropoda; class Insecta; order Lepidoptera; family Tortricidae; genus Acleris; species Acleris sparsana. The sequence continues at coordinate 25,374,851 of OV281285.1, read as the reverse complement.
TGGAAAAATGTTTTTACTCCGTTCGGGAGTTCCTTGATGAAAAGCGATTTGAATTATAACATTGCATGCCTAGTTAAGGTAGAACATAAGCACATCCTGTTCCACGAAGAACTGTAAATTACTATGTTCTGGCAATAAATGTCTTTGTCTTTGTCTTTGTCTTTAATATTTTTGAACGAAAAATTGATGTCATGTAGGTATTCTTTTTACAGTCTTTCTGTATAGCTAGGACAAATCATCTCATATTTTATTTTATTCATCGACAAACAGCCATTTTGCGTTAACAAGTTCCAGATTGCGTACTCCTGCGGACCAGTTAGCGTCCACTAAGTAATTTAAAAGAGTGAAATCGGGAAGATAAATATTTAATAACTGCAAGTTTTTAACCGATATTTAACTAAAATTATTTTTCACAATCATGATCAAACCTAAGGTCACGCGAGCGAGTAAGCGATGAAATATAGGCGTTTTTTTCGCCCAAGAAACGAACAAAAGATAATCGCTCCCGTGTAAATAAGAGAGAGAGAGAGAGAGAGAGATATACATTTATAGTTCATTGCTGAGCTGCTATGATATGGTAACTCGCGGTGGGACCAGTGCCTAAAAGTAAAATGTTTTCGTGCTTAATTCTTTGACTTTATTTTTCAAAAGCATCTAACATTTCATGTTTTAAAACTGGAAATCCACTTTTGGATCCTTTTGTATTCTAACAACGCGTTATTCCCGTTTCGTGCTAATAAGGAAGTAGTTCGTTTGGCTATTCCCACCAATTTGTTACCACTAGTACAATTAGCTGTCATTTTTTTTGTACCATTGGTAACTCCTGAGAATAAAAATTTCCAGGTGCTGCCACTAAAACAGATAGGGGGTAACTACTGGGGAATTTTATACATGGACTGTATGCACGTCGGGTGGTAACAAGTGGGATTAACCCGAATATAGGGAAAATCTTTTTTGTACCACCATACCAGCTGGCTTTTTCCCAACCATTACTACTGGCACAGTCTTAATATTACTGTCGGCTGACTCATGTAATTGCGAGGGGCAACGATGGGGGTACGCGGGGAAGCGGACAGCAGTCGGCGAGTGCAATCTCCCTTAGTTTGCACTCGCTAATGAGAAGGGGTGTGCGTGTGACTCGTATCAAAATTTAATAATGGTTTATTTATACGATTTGTTCTGTTTTTAACTGTAGTTCTTCTTGAAGTATAAGTTAGTATCTTCATGAAGGTTTGATAAATAATTGAAATTGCACCGATTTCCACGAGATGAACGGTAAGTATTTTTTTTAAATCACTATATTACAAAATTGTTATGTGTTTTTCTCAAATCCTACCATATAACCTTTGATTAGAATTCGTAATAGCATATAGATGAATTAACGAGAGAATGGAATTGCATATGTAGTAGTATTGTATGTTTACAGGCATTCTATATTTGAATTTTCTTGTTTTTCTCGTACTATCAGCATAAAAAGAGGTTTGTTATATATTGAAGAACACCCTCGACTACCGAACAAGTATGACACTTTTTCGTTTACTCATTGAATAAAATTAAAAAACAGTGGTAAAAAGTGACTGTTTTTGTTGAAATTTACATCTATCGGACGTGTTAACTGATGCTGCGTGTTGTGGAGTGAGTGCGAACAGTGAGCGGAACGCGAGTGAAGCACAATTTATAAAAATCTAATTTGATTATTGCAAAAACACCGTCAACAAAAACACATGCAAAGTGTCCCGGCCGAACGCGTAAGCGGTATAGAAAATTACGGCGCTTGTGACCTTTTTGCCAAACACTCGATCGATGCGCTCGTCGCTTGGGACTGCGGAGCGTTTAGTAGTGTACCGCTTGCTGTGATTATTTTTTCTTCGCCGCCGTAAGGAGCTTTTACTAGCGTGCAACTTTTATAAATTTATTAAGTTGTTAAAATAATGGATAAAAAGAAGAAAAGCGATGGAAATCCGGTGACGAATCCCAAATGCTCTACTTGTTTAGGCGAAATAAATGCAAATGAATGTATGGGTTGCTCTGTTTGCCGTCTATCATTCCATCGTGTATGTTTACGCATAGATGTTTCGGAATTTAAGGGATTTACTACTACTCAGAGGGCAAGCTGGGTTTGTCCAAACTGCCGCAAAGACACAAAAAAGGGTGATACCCAAAATACACTAGCCCGAAACTCTTTGGCAGCTGCTGGAGGAGTTACAGGAATAACAGATGCCGACACGCAGTCGCCTATGACCTGGATAACTGAAAGGACAAAAAAACTTGGCTCTGATCAATCCGTGTTGCTGTTTCAAACTGGGAATGAACATCATCAATGTCTGACCAAGGAGGACGTGCGCGAGGTCATCCAAACTGAGTTACGAAATGTATTAACAGCTGAAATAACAAAAATCTTAGACAGAAGCGTTTCGACTTATCTGCAAGCTATTAAGACGGAAGTGGTAGGCTTAAAAACTGATATAAACACGGTAAAGGAGTCTATATTAATGAACAGTTTGAAGAAATTAAAAAAGACTCACTTAATTCATCAAAGGAGTGCGAGCGATTAATGATAGAGGTGGAAACTCTCAAAGCTTCAAATTCAGAGCTAAACCGACGCATTACACAGATGGAACAGCACTCCCGTTCCTGCAACATTGAGATCCAATGTTTGCCTGAACACCGATCAGAGAATTTAGTTACTGTAGTAATGCAATTGGCAAAAGTAGTGTCCTGTGCCATCAAAGAAGACGATATCCATCACTGCACTAGAACCGCCAAACTGGACGCTTCCAGCTCACGCCCACGCTCAACGATTGTGCAGATGAAGAGTCCCTTAATACGCGACAGATTGCTGGCTTCGGTCATCACGTTCAACAAAACTCACCAGGATGACAAGCTGAACACTAGCCATCTCGGTATTGGGGGCGAGAAAGCAGCTATTTACGTCGCAGAACATCTCTCACCCCAGAACAGAGAGCTGCATAGAGCGGCTAGAATGGCAGCCAAGGAGAAAAAATATAAATTTGTTTGGGTGAGGAGCGGGAGAGTGTTCGTTCGCAAAGACGAAAATGCGCAGGCAATTCTTTTGAAGGACCTGGGTTCGATTAATAGGCTGGTATAATCTGCTTGTTTAGTTAACTTAAATCTCCAATGCATGGTTCAAAACTATATTATTATTTTTTAAATTCGATAGTTTAACCTGTTACTATCAGAATACTAGAGGTCTGAACACTAAAGCAATAAATTTCCTATGCAATGTGTCTGCTACTCAATTTGATATCGTCTGTATCACGGAAACGTGGCTACAAGATAACATAAGTGACAGTGAACTGTTTGATGATAGGTATAACGTTTACAGGAGAGCACGAAATCTCGAAAACCCATTTTCAAAAAAAACTGGTGGAGGTGTAATGATAGCTGTACATAAAAAAATTACATCTTATAGAGTGTATGAATTAGAGACTCAATTGGAGGACTTGTGGATAGTTATTGAAAACAAATCTAAAAATGTACCTACTGTCGAAAATTTGTCTTTGTTGTGTGTATCTTCCACCGCCCGTAAAGTTGGCTGATCTAGAGCAGTTTGTGGACAGGGCGTCTGCGAATTTGGCAAATTTCACCGATGCTATAATAGTAGGCGATTTTAACTTACCTTCTGTTGATTGGACCACCAGTCACTCCGACACCTCGTTGTTACCTGTTAGTAATTCTTGCTCCTTAAATTATACCCTTACGGAGTTTATGGCTCTTGGTGATCTCAAACAATACAATAATGTTAAAAACAGTAACGATAAGTTACTGGATCTTGTTTTCTCATCTAGTAAAATTTTACTTGAGCAAAGTAGCGATTCATTGAGTAATATTGACCCTTTTCATCCACCGCTGGAAATGTCGTTGGATCTGAAGTTTGAAAGTACTCTTTCGCCAAGTTCACAACCTAAATTTAACTTTTATAAAGCAAATTATGATAAAATAACAGAATACTTACAAAATTTTGACTGGCCACTAATGATGGAGGCCTGTCGGGATGTTGATGAAATGGTGCATAAACTATACGAGATGTTGCAACTTGCTATTAAAAAGTTTGTTCCATTGACCAAACCAAAAGGAGCTAAATATCCGATCTGGTTTTCGAAGAGTCTAGTAAGAACATTAAAGGAAAAGTTTAAAATCCGGCGCCGTTTCAAAAAATATCATAATCCAATGGACATGCTTAGCCTTGATTTAATCAAAAAGCGTTGTTACGATCAAACACTACACTGCTATAATGAATATTGTAAAAACCTAGAAAATAATATAGCTAAACACCCTAAATCATTTTGGACATTTATAAAACATAAAAGAAATAATAAATCAACTATACCAACCAATATGAAACTTGGAAACGATCAGGCAAGTGATTGCTCAAGCATCTGTGAATTGTTTGCAAGGAATTTCTCGTCCATTTACGATTCTAACGTGAATAAATCTGATTACGTAAACATTAATATCGAAAAATCGATCTCAACAAATTCATTGAATACCATATTTATTCAAGAACATGTAACATTAAGTAAAATTAAAAAGCTTGATTTGTCTAAAGGACCTGGTGCCGATAATTTGCCGCCGCTTTTTGTTCATAGATGTGCTGAGGTCTTGGCTCCACCACTTACTTTTATATTTAACAGGTCTATTGAAACGGGTACTTTTCCATCTAATTGGAAGGATACCAAAATAGTTCCGGTGTTTAAAGATGGCTCAAAATCCGACATAAAAAATTACAGACCTATATCAATTATATCCGTCATCCCGAAGATTTTCGAGACAATAGTGTACCCTTATCTGTATTCCCATTGTGCCCAGCAGCTTACTGATAAACAGCATGGATTTATACAGTCTAGGTCCACCAGCTCTAATTTGGTCGCCTTTGTCGAGACGCTAACAGAGCATTTAGATAAGCGTGTACAAGTCGATGCTGTGTACACCGATTTTAGCAAGGCGTTCGACACAGTTGATCATGGCATTTTACTAAGTAAATTGTCAGAATCTGGAGTTGGTGGGTCGTTATTGTCCTGGTTCATGTCTTATCTAACTAGCCGCAAACAGTATGTATCCGTAAGTGGGGAGCAATCAAGGCACTTTTTTGCTCCAACTGGAGTTCCACAAGGATCACATTTGGGGCCGTTGCTGTTTCTAGTTTTTATCAATGATATAGTGGGCTGCTGTTTGAATTCTGATCCCTACCTCTATGCAGATGATCTCAAAATTATAAGACTTATTAAAAATGATATTGATCGGCTTCTACTGCAAAATGACATAGATAGGATTAGCGGTTGGTGTTCACAAAATAAAATGAAGGTGAACCAGAGTAAATGTTACCATGTTTCTTTTACGCGTAATAAGAATAAAATAATCACGAAATACGCAATGGGGGGTAAGGTGTTACAGAAGGTGGACACAATCAGAGATTTGGGAGTGGTGATGGATTCTCAACTTAACTTTAATGCCCATTTTAGCACAATTACGAATAAGGCATCGAAAATGATGGGATTTTTATTACGGAACACTGGACAGTTTAAATTTTTACGCACTAAGATCCTTCTTTATAATACTTTAGTAAGGAGCAATCTTGAGTACTGCTCACAAGTTTGGTCACCTTATTATGAGGTCCATAAAAATCGAATCGAAAAGGTCCAAAGGCGGTTCCTGAATCACTTAGCGTTTGCTTCTCGCAATAGACATAAACTCCACTCATACCAAGGACGACTGAAGTTCTTTAAATTCAACTCTCTTAGTAGCAGAAGAAAAGTACTAGATCTAGTTTTTCTTTTTAAATTGGTTAATTTTAAGGGATTGGATTGTCCGGAACTACTCAGTAATGTGAATATTGCCGTGCCTACAAGATTGCCTCGTCCCGGTGTTTACAAACTGTTCAGAGATAGATTAACTAAAACGAATTTAGGCCGTAACTCTGCTCTTGCGAGAATGATTAAATTATATAACTATCTCCCGGACACCGTGGGGGCTGATATATTCCACGACAGATTCATGGTATTCAAAAAAAAAGTGTCGGCGTATTTTGGCTCCCTGGATTTTGCGAGGTAGTTAGATTATAAAACCTTTTAAAATCTTTGTATCTGTAATCTCACTGTTACTGTTGTAATCTAACTGTAATCTTACAATTATATTAACAGTGTATGATATATTATGTTTTGATATATTTCAATATTTCTTAAAATTTAAAATTTAATGTTTAATTTGTGAGCAAGTATTTAATGCATGCAGTATGTAGTTCAATTTGTATATTTACTGGCGTAAGATGTGGTTTCCTATAATTGGTTAAGCATCGATTTAGATGTTAAAATAGATATTAACATAAGTCTGATGTATTATCCGTTGGAAATCCTCAATAAATAAATAAATAAAGAAGTAAATACCAAAAAAATGTCAGTGTCAAATTGTGAATATTATTTACGTTGTGCATATAATTTTTTACGTCTGATTTTATTGTATTCTCACAATTATCAGAATAATTTTGTGTCACCCCGTACGACTAAGTGTAAGTTACAATTTGAATCCCTTATCACACCTATTTTCGAATCTCCTGCTTTACCTCGAGCTGTTCTGACTAAATCCCAGAACAAATTTACATTAGCTCGAAAATTTTAGGAGAATTCCTGATCATACTTGCCCTTGCGTCCTTCTTTCTTTTGGTTAACTACTTTACTATCTTTGACTTTATTTTTTAACAAAACGTACTTTTCTTTTATTGTTCTTTCTATACAGTTATTCATATCACCTGGAACTCTTCCGTTAGCCCTAGCAGCTAACAGATCATTCCATACTTTCTTCTTCTTTTGCGTCACAACTTCTTTCACTTCATCATCCCACCATTCATTCCTGATCTTCTTACCATTCCTCCTCTTACTGATGCCACATATATCTGACGCGGTTACAATCACACCATTTTTAAGTTTACCCAATATTTCTTCTATATCATTACGTTCCTCTTCGAAAACATGCCTAAATCTATCATTCAGTACTTTCCGATATCCTTCACCGACATTCTCTTCTTTCAGTCTTTCAACTTTTATTATTTCTGGTCTTATTATGGGTATACGTGCGTGATGCCGCCATTTGCTTTGCAGTCCAGCTATTCTAGTGGGAATAGTTGGGAATTTTTATTCTAATTATGACTAGGTAATTGGAATAAAATTTCCCAACTGTTGGGAATAACCGTTCCCACTCGTAACAAATTAGTGGTAACAGGTGATAACCCATCGCTTCTTATTTAAGATAATAAATTGGGAAAAAGATTTTATTTATAGCCGTAAAAGTCAAATGAGCAGTTGGGCCACCTGATAATAAGCAGTCACCTCGCCCATAAACATCAGCAATGTCAGGGGCACAGCGAAGTTGTTGCCTTTCAGTGAATACCTACTCTTATTAAGCCGCGTTTAAAGGAGGACATGTCGTAGTGCTGAGGAAACACCGTAGAGGGAATTTAATTCCAATGTTTCTAGGTGCGAGGAAGAAAGGATATTTCGAAACGGACTGTAGTCGATCTTTATGGTTCCAGTTGCAGGTAGTGTGGATGAACTTTATTCCGGTGGCGAGTGGTCCTATAATAGAATGGCGTTGTAGGTACTTAGCTAAACAATTCCTCAGAGAACTCGCCGTGATAGAGACTAGAATACGCAAAGAGATCCAAAGTCCCTTCGCAACTTCAAAGGCTCCCACCTTTCTGTTATATTGGGATCGTCTACGATATTGTATTGGGGTACTACCGGATGGCTGTAGGGGAACTCCCTGGAACTGAGGCACTGAAATAAATGGGTCTTTCTAGCAGTGAATACGCAAACTTGTGCCTTCGTTGGATAAAATTAAACAAGGTTAAATTTTCCCCATTCGGAGACTAGCTCCAGGGAATTTACAAGTTCAGACACAAGTTTTGACCGTCTTTCCGTTTCAACACTCCGCGAGATACTATGATGGCCGGCATAACGCGCGTCTCCTGTGCTATCATCCGCATAGCAATGCATGTTGATGATAGAAACCATGTCGTTAATATGCAAAATGAATAGCGGTCACCCAAGAGTATTGAAATTAAAAAGATAGTGGTGTTTACTGGGACTATTAATTCCCATCAGTTGCCAGTTATAACTACTGAGAGTAAGCATAACGTAGTAGGAACTACCTATTGGAAACAGCTGGGGTTTTCCAGTATTTAGTAGGTAACAAATTGGTGGTAACATGTGAAAATGTATCAATGTTTTTCCTGTAGGCAAAGTTCGATCTAAGTGTGGTTTTAGATATCTGTAACTTTTTCTATAATTGTGATACACGATTAATAAACATATTTTAAAGAATCATAATAAACAAACAAGTTAGAGATAGCTGAACCTGTCCGCGCACAAAGTGGACGGTTTATAAATTTGATGTAGCAGATCGTGTCCACTATCTTTTCAGCTATAAGTAACGCGAAACTTGTTTATTTTCTACGCAATAAGGGTAGCGCGCACGCTAGCTGTTGTTTGTGTGTCCTATCCTCAAATATCCAGAGGCCCTTGCCAAGATGCATTACGCTAACTATCGTTTCTATTAGTGCGTTTCAAAACCAATCGCGTCACTATTAGATCACGTGACTTTTCATATCACGTCATCTACGATTGAAGCAAAGGGTTTAAATACGAAATGAATAGAAACGCTACATAGCGTAATGCATCTTGGCTAGAGCCTGGTACCTATTCATAGAAATCGCTTTCGGTTTTGGTAGTCTGTCGGTGTGGTTATTTTCCACCGTTTATAAAGAGTGATCCGTCGTTTGGATGCGAACAGGCGACATTAATCTATCGGCTATCGCTCACAGAGGACTTCGTCATTCATATCACAGCGGTGCGCGCCCCTATTAGATGAGCTTTGGTTTTTTGAGGAGATCGATCATATAGATGAATTATCGAGACCATGGAATTGCTTTTTTAGTGGGTTGTAGGTACCGTTTGCAACAAAAGGAGGATAATTTTCTCTTAATTTAATAAAATTACATACCCTTATGAAATGGAATATGTAATAGTCCTCTGTTTTTTGCTTTTAGTCGCTATCATGTTCTTCATCTGAGCTGTCACAAGTATTGATAATAAGATTGTCTGAAATTCCATCCATTTCCCCTTCCTGACATCGATATTTATTTTCTTCACTTTCGACATGGCGACAATTATTTGCCCAGTCCTCAGCAGTAATAGTATTCATTTTGTTCAGTTGCTAAACTCATAATGCCTTGCATGTTTAAAGAAACGTTTCTTTTCGCTACATATCCTTTTACCATGGACCAAATATTTTCGATCGGATTGAATGTCGGCTGATACAGTGGCAATCGTAAAACGGAGTGGCCATGTTCTTTTAAAAATTGCATCTATGTGGTACTCACGAAACCGCTCTTTATTTTGTTTAATTAAATCATACAAACTGGTTTTGTACATCAACGGGCTATATGAAATGTGTTCTGTCAACCAATCCATCATTTCTTGTTTAAGAGAATTTGACATTGGAGCGCGATTCAAAAGTTTGTTGTGATAGGACGCATTATCTACGATAAGTAGGTACGCTATTCGGTTTAAGGTTCGGCATAAATTTTTCTTTTAACCATTTTTCGTAGTTGACAAAGTTCATCTGGTCATGTTAATTTCCCGTTTTTTGGTTTGGCTTAAACATTAACAAAGCGTTGGGAATAAAACCATCTTTTCCTCCTACGTGCACTATTATTAACCGCTGGCCTGTACTGATTTGTTTTTTTACACCAAATTCTGTTCCATCGGTCCAAGCCTCTCCGGACACATGTGAAGTGTGGATGTAGGTTTCATCAGTATAAACTAGTGGTCTATCTTTAGACCGATATTCCTCAATTTTGGTAAGGTAATTATTCTTAGCAGTCGTATGTTGTGTCTTTCCATTAATATTTTTCGGTTGTCCTCGGTCTTTTTCCATTTAAATCCTAATTTTTGTATTTGTTTTCGTAAGGTGGAAATGCCAAATTTGTTATCTATATCGGATTTTAACACAGAGTGGAGTGCCTTTAAGGGTGGAAATTGCTTATGGGACAGATGAAAATTGTATACTACTTAGTCGGTTCATAAGTTCTGGCACTGAAAGTTATTTCAATTTAAGAATAAAGTAAAAGAGTTTCATAAACCTGTAGTACATCAATCAAAACCTTATTTTATGTAGAATAAAAAGTAGCGTCATTTGTAATCTTTACTATTGCCATCATTTGATGAACGAGCTTTAAGCATTCCATTGGGGGCAGGGAATCATGGGTCAAAACACGCACGACCACGATACTGATAACGGCTACATCTTTTGTAAGAGTTCTCGTATTGAGTCGAAATTTGCGTGACATATTGATCAGAATTTTATCTTTCAATTCTGATGCAAATGTATTTCCAAGCAACTAAAGATCCGCTTATACACTGGTCAATCTTCATGAGGCATAAAATCGACCCTACTATTTCACATAAATTTGCAGCAATACGAAAACGACCAATTATCGAGCTCCATAAGCTGGTTTTGGTGTGTCGTTAAGAAAATAATGCTTAAACATACCCACAGATGAAAGGCTTCAAAATATTAAACAAAAAAGTTTCTTTCTTAACGAAAACTAAACTTTAAAGCGTTTTCAAAAAGTGTTATTTTCAGAAAACTCGTGCGTATTTTAATCTTTCCCGGCCGTGTATGTTAGAGGATCGTATCGGAAATTGCGGAAACAATGTGGAATGATTATTAGTTCTTAAAAATGTACATCAATTAAGCTTTTAATTTTGATATATTTTGAAATTAAAAATAAACAGAAGTTAGTTTTATTCGACAAAAACTTTATGACAGAACTTAAGGACCGACTAGGTATAGTTCTCCGGATGACTTCCTGATCAAAATCGTATACTGCTGTATACGTATACTGATGACGAACAAGTACGTAACTTTTTATTTCTCGGGGAGGTGAATTTCTTTGTTGATGCGAATTTCTCACTATTGCTCTCAGACACAATGTTATAAACAGTAGAGAGACAAACACCTGTAGCTTGTTCAACTAACTGGGCAGCGGTGTAAGGGGAATTTAAATTTTTCTTCAGTTCAAGTTCAAAATATTTATAAAAGTTAAAAATAATTTGCTTACTTTGACTCTCAATCGGACCAAAATTACTCACTGCCATATTTTTTGAAAATTATTTATTCGTATATGTAGTCGTACGGGCTGACACAATTTTTTTCTGATAATTGTGAGAATACAATAAAATCAAACGTAAAAATATATGCACAACGTAAATAATATTCACAATTTGACACTGACATTATTTTGGTATTTATTTCTTAAATATATAACAAACCTCTTTTTTATGCTGATAGTACGAGAAAATAGAAAATTCAAATATAGAATGCCTGTAAACATACAATACTACTATAATAATACATATATGCATTTCCATGCTCTTGTTAATTCATCTATACTAGATAAAGACTGTACACGATAAAATCCGGGCAGACAAACTGGACTGGCTCGTTACTAAAAAATATCTAACCTTTTTACTACTGTTTATTTTTTATTCTACTGAAAATTCTCTATGAACATTTTACTTGTCATAATTATCAATTACACGAAATGTCTGCAAATGAAGAGAGTAAGCGGAAAAAATAGTGTACTCTCACCTAGACAAATCCAGTTTGTCGACTAGAGTATCTCTAAATTGCTAAAAATACCAAAATCTACTGTTGCCCGATATCATTTAAAGATATCGTGAGAGGTTGACTACTGAAAGAAAGCAGACGTGTGGTAAAGTTCGAGGTCCTATGCACCCAGGAGCTGAGAAGAAGGTATTGGCCACTTTTAAGAGAAATCCGAGCATATCTGCGCGAGCTGTTGGAAATAAGTGAATAAGTCGGCTTCTTATGTACAGTCGGTCAAAAAACGAGCTAGTTTGAAGGTTTTCAAAGTACAAACTGCTCCGAATCGTAATGAAAAGCAAAATTTGAAAAAAAAACCCGTGCCCTTCACTTTATAGTGAAATTTTAACGAAACACAGCTGCGTCGTCATGGATGACGAAACATATGTGCTTGTGGATCTTAAACAGTTACCTGGACAGGAGTATTATACTGGACAAAAAAGTGTTTAAGAAGAATTTAAGAAGAAGAAGATGTCTAAATTCCCAAAAAAATACTTGGTTTGGCAAGCGATTTGCACATGCGGAAGAAAGACCAGCAATTTGATTTGCACGGGTACCGTCAACAACGATGTTTATCTTAAATAATGCCTCCAGCGACGACTGTTGCCATTTTTAAAAAGCCATGATAAACCGCCAATCGTTTGGCCATATTTGGCATCTTGCCACTTTTCCAAGCCAGTTATAGAATTGTACAAAATTGTATTGCTGGTTGATCCACGCGACAGCAATCCACCAAACTGCCCTGAACTGCGTCCAGTGGAAAAATATTGGATTTGTTAGACGCATTTCCTGATATTTTTATTTTCTTGTATAAAAAAATCCGATCGCCTTCTTTCCCTATAGACAAATTTCCGAACGCCTTCTTTCCCTATAGACGTATTTTCTGATATGTTTATTTTCTTGTAGAAAAAAATCAACATGCAATGCATTTTGAATCCATTTAAAATCCTGTAGAACTGCTTCTTCTCTAAGCATTGACGGGTGGTTCTTGCGTTTCGTTCAAATTCCACAAAAATTGAGAACCGATTTTTTTTTCGATTTTTTATAAATAAAAACTAATAAGAAGTTTCACGTATTTAAAAACAATAAAAACCAATGAAAGGCACCTTTATAACATAATTGTACTTATTGTAAAGGGAAGGAAGGTAATGAGCCCTAAGAGGGTAATGAAAATCGCCCGGAAGGTAATGAAATAGGCTTGGAAGGTAATGATAGTGAAAGATGAAACTTATAATATGTAAGTTTGGATTTGTTGAATGGATTAATAAAGTCATATTAGAGAGATTTATTTTTAATCAGCCTTTGAAATAACAAAACAAAAATACAAAATTCTAAAATAAACATAAATAGGTACAAATTATTCTTTGGACATTCATTCAAAATCAACTTACAATCATATTTTTTTATAAACATCAGAAATAAGGTAACTTTTCTTTATTATGGCAGCCACAATTAAGTAACAACTTAAGGTTTTAAAATAAAACGTAACAAATAAGTATAACTTCTAACAAATATTACTAATAATAATAACATATTTGGACAATTAACCAATTGTACAAATGAGATCAACACAAGTGATAGCGAAACATAAGAGCACATGTGATAAAAATGAAAACTGGCAATTATCAATTATAACATGTAATAAAAAAAACAAATTCAATGAAGTAAAGTAATGATAATTTAATTTTAATTGTACAAGTGAGATCAAAACGAAAACTCACGTGCAATAAAAATAAAAATTGGCAATTGTAATTTTCAATTACTTAATGTAGATAAGAAATTCTAAAAGTAAAGTCTTGGAGAGTAACAAAACTAATTAAAAAAAGAAAAATAAGGTAAATCTCAACTTACATAATATCTACGACATTAGGAAAAAACTTTAATTATATCAAAAGATAAATAGGAACTATTTGGGAGATCTCTTATGCTGCAAATTTGCTTCTTTTCCTTTTTCTTTAGGTATTTCATGCGCTCTTTTTCTTTTTCAATTTTATAAAGCTCTGGGTTATTTTTAATTTCTTTATATTTTTCGCGTTTTCTAGATCTATCTTTCGCAAGTTTTTCATCTTTCGTAAGTTTTTTCTTTGTTTTAGCCATTGCAGTCTCTGAAAGATCAAATAATTAATAAATAAACGCAACGATAGTGACTTGGAATTACAAATAATCTGGGCACAGTAAGGGTGAGCCCGGATTGTATAGGGACAGCGATTGCAAGAACCACAGACAACTGTCAAAATTGTGGATTTCAAATTTTTCAAAAGGGTGTGTAATGTTTAGTATAAAAACAAATGGTCTAATTTTCATTTAACGTAACATGAATTGCATAATTTCAATCCGTGTAATAAACCTTCGATATTATAGTCAAGATGCATAAAACTAAATGCATAAATTCTTAAACTTTAATGTTAATAAATATAAGTTAAAAATAAATATTTCTAACGGCTTTCATTACTATTAATGATGTGCCGCCCATGTTTAATATTCATTTTTTTACGTTACATGTCCGTCTTTAAGTCACCGACTCGTATTTTATATTGTGTACTAAATTTCAACTCAATCGGTCCAGTAGTTTTGGAGCAAATTGCCGGTCACACAGACAGACAGACAAAAAGACAGACAGACAGACAGACAGACAGACCGACAGATTCTATTAGAGTTCTGTTCCAAGGAAGCTGTAGAACCCTAAAACTTTTTAAGTTAAAAGTAACTCGCATTACTGTTTGTTAAAAAACGTTTGCAAGCTACTTTTCAGAACAATTTTGATAAAAATTGATAAAGCAGGATAGGCGATCAAAGAAATGAACATATATTCTCACTTTCGGCTATATATTATTAGAATATGCTTGGTAAGCTTTGTTTATTTTAAGTTACAGAAGAGTATTCATTCCCTTCCAAACGTTATCATTACCTTCCATTAAAATTTTCCGCAAAATGGAATGTAATGAATAGGAGGGTAATGAGTATTTGCACTTTGATCCTAATTTGCTTATATTGCCTGAGTACCTGTTCTACTAGATTGAATAAGTAATAACAATTCAATACAAGGATCACGGTAAACCAACACCAATATTTAATAAAAAATTACTTACTCAATAAAAGGCAGGACGGGGATGAAGTTTAGGCGATACCAAAGTTCCCTCCGCGCAACAATATCGTCGTTATTTTTATACCCCGGCGACTAGCGTCCGTCCGCTCAGAGCTGTGGCGCGCGGCTGAGCGGGAGGGGGGCGAGCGGTAGGTTCATGCCGCGTTTGGGTGTCCACAGGTAACTTAAAACTTGCACGTTCTTCATCGAGGACGGGAATGAGGTTTTTGATTTGACAAAACTAAAACCTTGATTCTTTCAAAGTTAATACAGTACTAAAAATTAATCAACCTAAATGATGTATTGTTTATTTGTTACTTAACATGATAAAATGACAGAAATCATAATTACTAGCAAAACTAGAGAATAAAAAAATATCAAAGCCTCTGAATGGTCGTTGGAAACAGGAGGGGGATGAGATATTGCCACGTTTTTTATCATTTACTTGCTTTAATTAATACTAAATTCTATACGCGTTAGATGGTACCGAAAGTACTTTTAGGCTATAATAACTCTATTAAAAAAGATCTGTAATAAATCTTAAAATCATAGCACTTTTTGCCCTGGAAACGTGATTTGAACGAAATGCAAGAACGACCCTGACACGAAATGTAACAAATTTAAGTCTGTCCTTATCACTTTGTTCATCTTACTGTGCCACCCTTCGACGAGTCGTTCGGTGGCGATGGTTATAACACGAGAGTATATCTGTATTTTTTATTGTGAACCATTGAGTGGCTAAATACTTGTTGAAGTTTTCAATATTCTTGACACCTGGTGCATTCTCCTGTAAACAACACCATCCTTCAATAATCTTTGGATTGGGGAGATGAGCCAATTGCATAAATTTTTTAACATAGTTGTAGCCTTCTCTGGTATCACAAATTTCCATTTTGTCCGCATTTCTTAAAAGTGCTTGTGAGAAATGAAAAAAACTACCAGAAATTTTTGCCGAAGAAAAAGTACGTTTAAAAGCATTTATAGCCCCTAATTCATAATCTACTTTTAAATGTTTCGGTGAAAAATTTGGCACTAGTTCTTTGATTGCCTCGAACATATTTTCATAAGTAGCCTGTTTTTTGTCTGGTAGTAATATATATATTAATGGAATGACTTTAGTGAATTCTTGATTGCTACCTATGTCTCCATGGATTGTATATAATTGGCTATATGGTTTTGGAACTATCTTGAAGGTTCCGTCCATGAAAAAAGTATCAATTCCTTTTATATTATTCTTGGAATCAGGTGTTATGAAGATCTGCATCTTATCTATTTTAGCACATAAGAAGTCCTTAGCTAGGTCCTCTGGTATTATAATTTCATCGCAAGACTTCGAACTTAACTTGGACATCTTGGCATTCCGGTGTTTATACAGTGTACAGATGTAATGCATAATGGTTTTCCTTCGTATTTTCACGGAAACGTACAAACGCAGCTTGCTATTTCAGTCGGTCACAGTACAAAAAGTACTGAGGTTGATTGAAGTAGCATGACACGTTCGTACGTTTCCGTGAAAATACGAAGGAAAGGAATTATGCACTACATCTGTATCCCTGTGTTTATAAAAAGATGGTAACTTATCTGCGTATGGTTCAGACATGAATTTAGCCATTTCCTCTTTGTAAATTTGTGGTATCGGGCGGTAATCGGTGGCAACCCGTTTTTTTAAACTGATCACGCTCCGTTCAATTTCGACACTTTCAAAGTCGGGTACGCAAACATGATGAGACACTTTTAAAATTGTGATATTGTCGCTATTTAGCGTAATTGCTCCGTTACACATCTTTTTGGCACAAATCCATACCGATGTTCCACATTTATTTTCCCTCTTCAAATGGTGTCGATAGCCACCGCGTATCAACATTTTTCCGCCTTGACTACTTTCAATGAATTGAAGATTTACGTTTCCTTCACTGGGGCTCGGAGGCTCCATTATTAATTTTTGAAAAAATGTTTAACTATTTTAACATTCAATGTCAACTTATTTCTACAGACGAACAAAATAAATGACAACATCAAAGATAAAGACAATATTTAATCCTTTTACAGAAACAGACAGTTATCTATCTAAAAGAACAACCTCTTTAAAGGATTGATTAGATAGAGAGTAAAATCACTTGAATAAAGTTAAGGCTTCATAAATAATAAGATCGGTTATAAAGGCGTTTCGGAAATTTTCATACTATATAAAATATATATTAGTAAATAATAAGACCGGGTAAAAAGGTGATTCGGAAATTTTTCTACAAGTAGAAATATACAGGGTGTCCAGTAAATAATGGATAACCTTCTACCCATCCATGGGGCACCTCAGGCTGTTCCCTAAAAAGGACTTACAGGTTTGGTAAAAGTTGCATGGTTTTCGAGATAATCGAACTTTTCTATTTTCTTAATAATTAGCACCTTGCTTCACTGTAATGACTGCCAAGGTCACAAATAAAGAGATTTTGTCGTTCTGTTTGCTGTTAAATATTCTTTAATAGTGATGCTAACGGATGTGTCTTAGAGCATTATGGTAGCGACACTAATTTCTTGTTAAACATATCTTAATTTATAACTTCACATTTTGCTTTAAAGTTTGCAACAACTTTGACTGCTTGTGGTGAAAAAAAATTGTATGAAGACCAGAGTGGCCAATATGTTGAAAAATAGTGTATCTAATACTGATTCTAAACTGGTATAACACATGGTGTTTACGTCTTTACAGATAAAGTTATTGCTGTTAGTATTCACTAAGAGCGAATTTTACCAAAAAACCAAGTTATCGATAAGTAACTCTTTACTTGATTGGGTTAGTCATATCATAAAAAACGCTTCTCTTATGAAAACCAACGTCTAATTACTGCAAAATAATGAATCACAGAATACTTGAAACCTACATCAACAATAATATTTGTAAATAAAAACCGAATCTGTTTTTACGATTACATTGACGACGTTATCTAAATTCGGTTTTTATTTACAAATATTATTGTTGATGTAGGTTTCAAGTATTCTGTGATTCATTATTTTGCAGTAATTAGACGTTGGTTTTCATAAGAGAAGCGTTTTTTATGATATGACTAACCCAATCAAGTAACGAGTTACTTATCGATAACTTGGTGTTTTGGTAAAATTCGCTCTTAGTGAATACTAACAGCAATAACTTTATCTGTAAAGACGTAAACACCATGTGTTATACCAGTTTAGAATTAGTATTAGATACACTATTTTTCAACATATTGGCCACTCTGGTCTTCATACAATTTTTTTTCACTACAAGCAGTCAAAGTTGTTGCAAACTTTAAAGCAAAATATGAAGTTATAAATTAAGATATGTTTAACAAGAAATTAGTGTCGCTACCATAATGCTCTAAGACACATCCGTTAGCATCACTATTAAAGAATATTTAACAGCAAACAGAACGACAAAATCTCTTTATTTGTGACCTTGGCAGTCATTACAGTGAAGCAAGGTGCTAATTATTAAGAAAATAGAAAAGTTCGATTATCTCGAAAACCATGCAACTTTTACCAAACCTGTAAGTCCTTTTTAGGGACCAGCCTGAGGTGCCCCATGGATGGGTAGAAGGTTATCCATTATTTACTGGACACCCTGTAGATCGGTTAATAATAAGACCGGGTAAAAAGGCGATTCGGAAATTTTTCTACAAGTAGAAGTATAGATCAGTAAATATTACGATCAGAAGAAAAGTCGATTGGATTTATTTATACAAGAAAAAATATATATCAGGAAATGCGTCTAACAAATCCAAAAATATACCAGTAACGCATATATCGTTGTAGTTTAATTTTTATAACAAAAAATCTTTGCCTGGATTTTATCGTGTACAGTCCTTACTTAAGTACGAGGCGTCGCTTATCATCCTGCTGCCACTGATTAGTCCAATCAGGGGGCTTGCAGCACTGCATTGTTGTATAGTCATAGTCATATCCTTCTCCTGTTTCAAGAAACAAACGAAGCTTGGGAGTCTTATCATACTAGAAATTGGACTTTGGCTTTGCTAGGTTTAATGCATTGCAGCATTGCCATTTTGTGTTCCCCCCTTTATTGAACAATAATTACTATATTTAGCCAAGAAATAGTTGGCAACCCTAGTGACCGCCAAAAAAATCATGTTGAAAAATCAGTTTTTCCACATACCTATTTGTTGCAGTTTTGCTTGAGATTGCTATTTAGTCGTAAAGTATGAAAATGAGACTACAATTTAAGCTTATAATAACATCAAAATAAGAAGCCATGTTTACCTAGGGCAAATATTGCAGTTAGGCAAGAAGAACTTCGAGAGAGAGACCCGTCGAAGAATACAGCTGGGCTGGGCAGCCTTAGTTAAACTCCGTCAAGTCTTTTCATCGTTCACACCGCATACCGCAAGCGTCTTGCCAGTTATAAGTACGTTAACTTACAACATAATTATGGAGCCGAGACGTGGACACTGACAGTGCGTTTGTTCACCAATTTAAGGTCTTTAAGGTTTTAGTTTTGTGTATTTAGGTGTGCAAAGTTCTTTTTTGTTAGTGATTTGTACTTTGTGTTGCACAGTGATAGAAGACTTGGACTTATTTCGTGTATCCTGGCATCTTATTTCTCGTTTCAAGTGGACTCGCAGTGGTACAGAGGTTAAAACTATCTTGGCCTCTGTCCTACATATCACCTTAGGTACAACGTTGCTAACAATCTTCCTAGAGAATATTGGATTGTGTTTGATCGCTATATTGATTTATACTTATATATACTTGACACTGGCGAAATCACTTCATTGTAGAAACGCCATATTCCCGCGGTAGTAGCTGTTCAAGTCGCCGCGATGCAAAGAAAAAAAAAAGGTCGCTCAGCAGGCTAAGCTTGGAATATCTCTGAATGTTTCGCATCCGATCCGAGTGCTAAACGAGGTGATTCGACAGAGAACCAAGGTTGTCGATATAGCCCAAAGGATTAGCAGGCTGAAATGGCAGTGGGCCGGTCACATCTGTCGCAGAGCGGACAATCACTGGGGCAGACGTGACGTGGAGACCACGGCTTGGCAAACGTAGTGTGGGACGCCCTCCAGCTAGATGCAGCGATGACATACAAAAAGTGGCTGGCAACGGCTGGAAACAAAAAACCCAAGACCGAGCTCAGTGGCGTGCCATGGGAGAGGCCTATGTCCAGCAGTGGAAGGAAGTGGGCTGATGATGATGATGATGATGATGATGATGATGATGAAGAAGCCATTTTAAAAATACAATCCGTATACACAGGTGGAGTGGATCAAACGAAGCAGGTCGATAGAGGCCGTCAAGATCATCCATTTCACCCCCATGTATGTTTAGCAATTTTCTACTGTTTTAAAGTAATTTAAGTTTTTGGTAAATTTTACTAATGCCGCTGTTACCACCTTACGTTGTTAAGGGCGGTTTTCAAAAAAAGTGTACATAGTTAAGGACTAAAATTAAGAAACCGTAATTTTAGTCTGGTGAGTCCCGAAAATTAATGATTCATTTATAAGACAGGCCCTTGTAAGCCAATATCTCTAATATAAAATAAAGTATCTCAAATTTTATAAACGGAGCAGAATCAAGGTTCACCCGTTAGTAACACAGGGTGGTATAATTTTAGGTTTATTTCTCGGTAAAACCTTTTTTTTAAATACTTTTTAGCCACTAGTCTTTTTAATGTGACTTTTTGCATCGCCTAAATCTGCTTGCAGTTCATAAGTGATTTTTTTATACGTTTAGTTGATACGACTTCGTTTTACTATCATAAAAAATACACATATAAGCAAACACATTTGGGCGAAAGTCACATTTTAGCGCGCTTTCTGTGACGTCAAAGTTCATGTGCAACCAAGCAGAGACAAACCTATACAAAGTTAGCGGCAACAAAGTCGTTGACGGTCACCTGCATTAAGCACAATAAACAATAACACTGCGTTGGGTAGATAGCTGAACTGTATTTAGATATGTATCTGCTTTATGTTCATGTATGCTATGCTATGCTAATGTATGCTTTTGTTTTCGTAAGCTTTAGATTAACTTTTTTTTAGATCTAAAATTAAACGAGGAATAATAATAATACAAAAAAAAATATCTTCAAAATTTTAAGAAAATCTTTTCTTTCTTGAACTCGAAACGATATTTTTGCGATAATTTTCCACAAAAAAAGCAGTTACTCAGTTTTTTTAATTGGTATAATATTGTTATCAATTATTATAAACCTAACTAATGTAATGTCAATACTATGCAAAAATTTTTATCTTTTTTGGGCTATTAGATCAAAAGATACACCGTCACAAGTAAGTGTACTACCTAAACTTTATTAGAAAGTAAACAAAATAGCTTCAATAAAGAGGGCTAAAATGAAGATTAATAAAGCGAAAAGTTGGATTATTATAAACAAAAGATTTAAATAAACAAAATGACAATAAAACCGATAGGGAAGAATTAATTACAGTTGCATCAGACTATTATAAGAATCTCTACCAAAGAACAAAAATAAATGAATCAGGACAACCGCAAATCTAAATAAAAAATGCAACATTATACCACTCCTTGAGTGAAATACGAAGCGCCATACATCGCCTGAAATCTATGAAATCACCTGGATAAGACGGAATACCCAAGGAAACCCTTAAAGCCCTAATTAACCCCTTGACGCCAGTTCTGAGTCCATAAATATTCCTAAATTCCGTGCTTCCTGCACTTCTACTTCATTATTCAAAATACTAGGGTTCAATTAAAGCTCTGACGATATCTGTTTGACGACGCGAGTCCAAGAGTAAAAATTTCGATTTAGTGGGTTTTTAACGAAGACGAAGAGAATTTTCAGAAAACCGCTTGCAATTCAAATAAATCTTCATTAAGTATCCCTATTGCTTTCTGAGTTTCAGATGGCTTAAACGATATGTAGACTTGTAAATCGTCAGCGTAAAGATGGTATTTGCAATGCGTAATGTTTCCACAGATATCAGAAGAATATAAAATAAATAGTAGAGGGCTCAGTATTTACTGCTTTTACGTCCGAATAAACGTATGAGCCATCTGGCCTTTCGAGTTTTACCTGCTGCTAGCGACAAGTAAGAACCAATTCAACGGTGAATCAGTGAATCCATAATGTCTTAATTTTGACAATAATAACGAACGATACATTTATCGTACCAAACGCTCTTGAAAAATCTAGAAGCGTCAAAGCAGTACTCATTCCAGTGTCCTGAGCAGATAAAATCTCATCAAATAAATCATTTAATGCGGTGTTAGTGCACTTTCTAAATCCAGACTGCATTTTAGGCAAAATATCATTATCCTCAATGTCATTATCCTCAATAAGTTGTTTATACACGACTCTTTCTAATACTTTGATATGTAAAGCAATAAACTAATAGGCCTTAAATCTTTTAAATCATGGGGATTTCTTTTTTGGGGATAGGCCTAATAATTGCTGTTTTCCAAGCTTGGGGGAAGGTCGATGTGCGAATAGAACCATTGATAATATGAACAATAAAATCTAGATCAAAAGGAAGGGTCAAAAGTATCATATCCGCAGAGATTTCATCGCTGTCTTGCGCATTTGACTCAATGTCCAAGATTATTTTAGTAGAAGTTAGTGCGTCGACTGAATTATGTTTAAAATTATTGTTACCGAAACTATTTTGGTGAAAATATTCTACTACTACTGGGGATGCTACTTCCTCGCCAGGAATGTTTAAGTACTGTCCATTTATTTACATGTTACCAAGGTTATAAAATTCAAAATAATGAATGAAATAAAACAGTTAGTATTATAAATTGAAAAATATGTATTATTATTTTACATTTTACACTAAAAATATTCAGATGTCAAAACCATGTATGTAATTCCGAACTTTTTTCGTAATAGATCCCATCATCTTCTGAACAGTGCTTTTATCTACTTTTTTGGCTTGAAGATTCCATGTAGATCGCAATGAATTTACATCTTTGACCATTTTGCCACTCTTTTTGAGTTTCCCTTTCATAATTGCCCAGTAGTTCTCAATTGGTCGAAACTGTGGACAATTTGGAGGATTCATGTCACGAGGCACGCAATCGACCTGATTGGTTTCATACCACTGTAGTACCTTTTTTGAGTAATGGCAGCTTGCTAAATCTGGCCAAAACTTCACAGGAAGACGGTGGTTTCGAATGAAAGGTAAAACTCGTTTCTGCAAGCACTCTTTCATGTAAACATCTGACGTCATTGTAGAAGACGTAACGAAAATGTTGGTCTTTAAGCCACAACTACAGATCCCGTGCTATCATGTATTTTTTTGCGAATTTCTCCAATTTAACGAACTTATATTTTTCTTCAACATTTCCTCTAGCATCAGCCAAGTAATACTTTGAACCGGGCAGTTGCTTAAAATCGAGTTTAACATAGGTTTCATCGTCCATCAAGAAAAAGCCTTTGAACATTGTTAAAACTTTGTCATACAACAAGCGAGCTCGCTTTTTAACTTGAAGGTTCTGCTTCATGGTGCGATTTGGCTTCTTAATAGCTTTATAGCTCTTGTAACCAGCTCGAAGGCGAATCCGTCTCACAGTACTGCGACTTTTTATTTATTTACGGGACAGATCGTAATCGGACAGCCCTGGATTTTGTTCAACAGCTCTCAACACTTTCTTTTTAAGTTCTCTATCCCTGGTACCCGATTTACGATTGACCTGGGTATTTCTGCGGCAAGACAGGGTCTCCTTGTATAGTTTTATAATTCTACAAACAGTACTTTTGTGGAAATTTAGTGCTTTAGCTATCTTCGACCCAGACCATGATTTGATTTTCCAAGTATTTGTCCACAATTACTTCCCTTTTTTCAAGTTCCATTATCAATAACTATTAAACGCATTTATCAAGATCTATGTCTATGCATCATTTAAACATCAAAACGTTGTCAATAAACCGTGATTATCATTTTTGAAATAAGAATTCAAGAAACATTTTTTTTTAATTAATTTATACGTGCCAATTCTAAATGAACCATGCTTTAGGATCGTTTAGGTGCATTGGCGTTCATTACTTGCATTCATTTCAGTTAACATGTTTAGTTTGAGTTCCTTCCAAAGTTTATTCGGTCTAGCTTTGTTAGAGTTAATGTTTCTATCGAGTTCACTAATGTTTTACAAAAACTCATTTGACAAGTTATTACTTTATAACCAAGGTTTGATAGTATAGTCATTTCACAAACACATCATTCTGCAAATGATTTGTTATTAAAAGGTTTAATTTGACAGACACTCACTAAGCAAAGGATTTATTATCTTTTTTTTTGGTTGTTATCGTACAAAACCACTTGTGTGATAAATTAATTACTTACAAAATATCACATAATATCATTACACAAACGTAATATTCCGCAAATGGTTTGTCTTTAAAACACATCTGACAAACGCTAAATAACAAATTATTTATTTTATAATGGTCTTGAATGTTAAACTATCGTTTATGTATTTTTTAGTCAACCAAATGATTTGTTTGTTAAATTCGTTTATTTACAATTTATTTTCACAGAATAAATGCATCACTTCACAAAATTATTATTTCGCAAATGTATTGTTTTATAAACATTTCATTTTACACACCAATTTACTTATTATACAAAAATCCTTATCGTTATTGTGCAATTGTAAGGTTCCATGTCAAAAACGGAACCCTTAAGATTGCAAATCTTATGAAAAAACTTCATTTGCATATATCTATGTTTTGTTGTCTTTCACGTATATATGACGCTTGGTAAACCTGTCAAAACGCCATCAGATAGGTCCACAGGCTATGTTTGTCGCAATTCAACCTAACACTCCTCCTCGCTACGCTCGTCCTGGTATAGTCTTTAGTTTTTTAACTAAACCGATTCTTTACACAAAGCCCATTGTTTGTGTACAATACTATTATCTTCCTTTGTTTCCTTAACCGCAAGCCGATTACATGTACAAAAAAGTTAGAACTACAATGAATTACAGTACATTAAATTATCAACCCTATCTTCTTATTTCATCATCATCATCATCATCATTATCAGCCGCAAGACGTCCACTGCTGGACAAAGGCCTTCCCCAAGGTTTTCCACAAAGATCGGTCCTCTGCTGCTGTCATCCAGCGGTTTCCCGCGACCTTTATCAGATCGTCAGACCACCTTGTGGAAGGTCTGCCAACACTTCGTCTCCCGGTTCGCGGTCGCCACTCTAGAACCTTTCCGCTCCAACGGCCATCAGTTCAACGAGCAATGAGCCCCGCCCACTGCCACTTAAGGTTTGCAATCCGGTGAGCTATATCGGTTACTTTAGTTCTCCTGCGAATCTCCTCATTCCTGATTCGATCTCGCAAGGAGACACCCAGCATAGCTCTTTCCATCGCCCTTTGAGTGACCTTGAGCCTTCTTATGAGGCCCATTGTAAGCAACCATGTCTCGGATCCATACGACATCACTGGCAACACACACTGATCAAAGACTTTTGTCTTGAGGCACTGTGGTATTTGGGACGAGAAGATAGAGCGTAGCTTACCGAACGCTGCCCATCCGAGTTGTATTCGACGATTGACCTCTTTTTCGAAGTTGGACTTACCTAACTGGATTTTTTGTCCTAGGAGAGTAGAGTCACCAACTTTGACAGGAGTGGGTACGACATGGACATTTGACATGATTTTCGTCTTGTCCATGTTCATTTTAAGACCCACTTGTTGAGAGACTCTACTGAGGCCATCGAGCATTGTACTAAGGTCCTCCAGGGTCTCAGCCATGATGACAATATCGTCGGCGAATCAAAGGTGAGTGATGTATTCGCCATTTATGCTGATGCCAAAACCCCCCAGTCCAGAAGCTTGAAAGCGTCTTCCAATGCAGCAGTAAACAGTTTCGGAGATATTACATCTCCCTGTCTTACTCATCGCTGCAATAAGATAGGCTTCGAGTTCCGGTCCTGAAGGCGAACTGACATAGTGGCGTTTCTATACAAACACTTTAACACCTCGATGTACCGATAGTCGATTTGGCACCGCTGAAGAGACTGCAGCACAGCCCATGTTTCGATCGAATCGAAGGCCTTCTCATAGTCCACAAACGCTAAGCATAGTGGCTGATTATACTCCTCGGTCTTCTGTATAACCTGCCGCAGCGTGTGGATGTGGTCTATGGTGCTAAAGCCTTTTCGGAAACCTGCTTGTTCGGTAGGCTGAAAGTCGTCAAACCTGCGAGCGAGATGATTCGTAATGACTAGAGAACAGCTTATAAACATGACTCAGGAACGTGATGGGTCTATAATTCTTCAGCTGGGTATTATCACCCTTTTTGAAGAAAAGAACCACCACGCCCGCGTGCCATGCTTGCGGCGTTTTACCATGGGCTATGACGGAATCAAATAGCTTCTGAAGAGCTTTTAAAACCGGTGATCCACCTGTTTTCAGAAGGTCAGCCGTAATTCCGTCATCACCCGGTGCCTTGCTGTTCTTAGCTGTTTTAGAGCCACTCTAATCTCGTATAGGCTAACGTCCGGGATATCTTCGGTGCGTGTCGGGACAACCTAGCTCTTGGGTCTTCTGCTAGGTTGCCGACAGGTGGGCGTGTTGTCGTGTACAGCTGTCCGTAGAACTTCTCTATCTCTCCCAAAAGCTCAGGTTTAGACGATATGATCCTGCCGTCATCGGTCTTCAGCCTCATCAGCTGGCTCTGCCCAATAGACAAACCTTTTTTAAGCCCTTGTTTCGCTCAATAGCCTCTTCAATACTATTGGTATTAAATTGGCGTATGTCGCGGGTCAAAGACTTAGAGATCTGTCTATTGAGCTGCCTATACTGAGAAGCATCTTGTGATGACTGCAGAACCATAGCACGTCTGTTCTCCATTAACTTTTGGGTAGAATCAGAGATTTTCTTGGTTTCTTTTGAACGGCGAGTCTTGAAAAACTTAGACCCGACCGTTCGGACAGTTTCCACAAACCTGTTGCAGTAATCATCCACGTCTACGCATTCACCTAGGCTTTCGAAGCGGTTTTTGAGTTCGAGCTGAAAGTTCTAGGGGTTTTGGATATGAATCGGTGCTGGACGGAGCGTTGATTTCATCAGGCGTGACCTTTCCAAGCGTACGTCGATATTCAATGTGCCTCTGACCATTCGATGATCGCTCCCGGTTTTGACCGCATTGATCACGGAGACATCATTGAATATTTGCCTTCTGGTCGACATGATGAAATCTATCTCATTTCTGGTCGCACCGTTAGGACTCACCCATGTCCATTTGCGGCATTCACTCTTCTTGAAGAAAGAGTTCATCATAAAGAGTCCCTCTTTCTCCATGAAGCCCGCCAGCAGCTGGCCACTGGAAATTCCGACTTCCAATTCCAAATTGCCCCACTCTCAGCTCATTTCCGCTTCGTTTACCCAGCTTTGCGTTAAAGTCTCCCATGACAACGTTGTAGTGGGTTTTGGTGGAATGTATGGCTCTGGAAATATCCTCTTACATTACCTCCACCTCATCATCGGAGTGCGTCGAAGTTGGAGCGTATACCTGTATGACCTTCAGCGAATACCGTTTGGTGATTCTGAGTATAAGGTAAGCTACTCTTGACGACACACTCTCGATCTTGACAACGTTGTTCACAAGAGACCTGTGGACGATAAACCCGACACCTCCCTGGGACAGTTTGTCGCCTTCCCGGAAAAAGAACAGGTTACCCGACTTCGAGATATCGTGTCCTCCCCCTGTCTTCGGACTTCTGATAAACCCACTATGTCCCAGCGTAACCTGCTCAATTCTTCCTCAAGTTCCACGATCTTCTCGACGTGCGTGTATTATAAGTTGCCAGGGCCAGGGGTCGTCGGTGGTGGTAGCCATATCTATCTATCTTCTTATTTAGTAGGTTTAAAATGTAAAGTGTCAATACAGGTACTGTTTGAATCATCACACCGCCAACAAGTTACTTTACGAAAATGTTTAGAAGTACATTGCATGAATGTTGAATTTTCAACCTTTTTCCTTGTTAAGCAGGTTTAAAATGGCTTATAAAGGAAAATAGCGTAGCGTAGGAGGATAGCGTACCTATTCAACATTTCTGTATTATCTACACAGTACGTTCTTGTCGAATGTGGGGCGCAACGCGAGTTCAGACGCAACGTTGTAAAATACAAAAAAAAACTTGTCATTATTCTATTACTGTATTTTGTAGTCTATTGTATAAAGAAATAATTCAAATTATTTATTTCAGACATGACATTTCCATATTGCACACAAATTTAAATAAACATTAAAACCATTATTAAAATCGAAAATTGAATTCACAATTAAAGCTAAAAATAATAAAATCACAATGAATTGGCTTTGTATTCTTAAGTGGATAAGCTCAGTTGAAACAGTTCAAATTATTTACTTAAGTCTTTATTATTTGAACTGACAAGGAAACGTACCCAACCGTCGTTGATTTTGATACGAGGGTGCATTGAAAAGTTCTGAGCCTAAGGTTGAATATAATAAAAAAAAAACAAATAAAAATACTGGCAGGTAAAAGTGCCATATTTAGTCGCCATTATGCACTATCTTTTGTTTTTTCCTGTCACTATTTTGCATTTTATGCTGGAACTGCTACATAAGGTCACTGATTTTTCAAGTAATGGATAAAATTGAGCACCGTTCTGTCATAAATTATTTGCAAAAGAAGGGGTTAACACCAAAACAAATATTTGAAGATATGAACAAAACATTAGGGCAATCTGCTCCATCGAATGCTACCATAAAAATATGGGTAGCTGATTTCAAACGTGGCCGGGAGACTGTTCAAGACGAGCCTAGTTAGGAGTGGGCGGCCGTTGACGGTTACTACGGATGAAAATGTCAATAAAATATTAGATGCGATAATGAAGGATAGGCGATTGAAGATTGTGGAGATAGCGGACGCAATGGGTATTTCTTATGAGCGGGCACAGAACATCATCACCGATGTTCTTGGATTTTCTAAGGTGTCAGCCAGGTGGGTGCCTAGACTGCTTTCAGTTGAGAACAAACGAGTACGTGTTACAATTTCCCAAGATTGTTTGGACATGTTTCAACGTGACCCCGAAGATTTTCTCAATCGTTTTATAACTATGGACGAGACATGGGTCCACCACAGTACACCAGAATCGAAAGAACAATCCAGGCAATGGAAAAGACCAGGTTCACCACCACCCAAAAAAGCCAAGGTCATTTTGTCAGCTAATAAGGTAATGGCCTCAGTTTTCTGGGATTGCAGGGGGGTTATCATGATAGACTATCTCGAAAAGGGCAAAACAATAAATTCGGACTACTATTATGCTCTTTTACGTCGTCTGCGAGAGGAAACTAAAATAAAAAGACCAGGAATGCTGTCGAAAAAAGTACTGTTTCACCAAGACAACGCTCGCGTTCACAGTTCGGCGAAATCAATGGCACAAATACATGATTGTGGATTTGAAGTGCTGCCGCATCCCCCTTAATCGCCGGATCTAGCTCCTTCCGATTATCATCTCTTCCCAAACCTCAAAAAACACTTGGGAGGACAAAGATTTTCGACAAATATGGAGGTACAAGAAGCAGTAGACTCATATTTTTAACGACCTGAAAGATTTTTTTTTTGATGGGATAATGAAGTTGGAGGCGAGGTGGCCTAAGTGCATTGACCTTCATGTCGAAAAATAAAATTGTTATTTAAAGTGAGCCAGTTAGTTTTTTTTACCCGGCTCAGAACTTTTCAATCCACCCTCGTATATGTTAGAGAGTAGTTTAAAATAACAGACACGTATTTTTTTTTACCGGCCCATACTTAACCTGTTGGGAGAAGTCGATTTCCAAAGTACTGAAAAGTGACAAAATTCTCTAACTTATACATCATCATCATGTCAGCCGAAAGACGTCCACTGATGGACATAGGCCTCCCCCAAGGCTTTCCACTCAGACCGGTCTTGTGCTTTTCGCATCCACCGCGGTCCCGCGATCCTGACGAGGTCGTCACTCCATCTTGTTGGAGGCCTACCTATAGCTCGTCTTCCGGTCCGCGGACGCCACTCCAGAACCTTCTGACCCCATCGGCCATCAGTCCAATGTATAACTTATACAAATATATAAAAAACCGAAGAAAGTGTATCTTCGATGATCGTTGTAGGGTATTTTTTATTAAATACGAGTTTTAGTCGATATAAAAAGAAACGTGCTCATGATTTTTTCATCTTCTTAAACATTTATAATCAAACCACTATGAAACTTGCAATAAAATAAAAAGAACTTTGTAGGTAAATTTCTACCAAAAGGATGAGTTTAAGCCGCTTAAAAAAAATACGTGTCTGTTATTTTAAACTACTCTCTAACATATATCAAAATCACCAAAATCGGAACCGGACAGTTGGGTTGTGAGCTTACCCTCTACACAATACATCATCTTCTGTAGCCAGGGTCGTACCTACTCTCGTTGTTTAAAGTTTCACTTCAAATAAAACTATGAATAACTCGATGTTTTGGAGCAAAACGTGTTAATGCCCCCTATTAGGATTTTCGAGTAAACCTGCTTTTTAACCACAGTTATAGTGTGATGAATCCAAGATATACTCGTACCTATTCAATTGACAAAATAAAATATTATAACTTGTTGCAACTAGTATCCCACAGGTTAAATGGCACATTCAACATTTTTGTATTTCATGACCGTCATGGACATAACAGGGACGTAGGTACTGGTATTAAGTAAAACATTTTGAACAATATATGAAATAAATATATTTCTTAGACCACAAAAATAATGTGCATTTGTATAAAATAATATAAATATTTTTTTATTTATAATAAATAACACAACTTAACTAATAAATAATATCAGCGTGTATAATGATTAATGATACGTATAATAGATTAGATAGATTTTTAAATAGTGATATACAAAAAGTGTCTGAATACAGGTTGTAAATACTTACATTTTAACAACATAATATGATGTACAAAAGTAACAATAAAAAATAACATAAATGTACATACAGATAATATATATGAAAGTATATAGAAAATACAAGTGAAATAGGTAGATAGTTACGCGGAAACAGATGAATTGTCGGATTCCAATTCAGTTTTATCTAAGTCCTCAGTTACCTAATAATTAATGCGGGATGAATTGATTTCAAATGAATTGTTTCGTGGATTTTCCATTTTTTGTTTCCAAAATGACTATATTTTCTAACTCAGAATATTACGATATGATATTATGCGTAGGCCATGAAGATAGCAATTTAAATCGTTCTTGCGAACTGTATCGGTGGAAGATACCTTGATTTATCGGTGGAAGATAACCCGCTGAACACCGACGGCTACCTTCGTACCAGTATTTCTCAATGTCAAGACGCCTACATTCCATTGGCTCCTTTCATTGGTCCATAGGAAGTGCACGTCCAAGCACAGTCAAGAACAAACATGTTGAATAAGTGTTACACCATTTTGAAGAACAGCCAACCACGAGTACGAGACGATCAGGAGCAAGATTCTTTAGACCATCTTGCAGTTTGGCCAATTCTTCGTCACGACAATCGTCACACCTATCACTATCGCCGTGCACAGGAGCTGATACTCTCTGATCTTACACCCAGGAGCAATTTCTGCGAGTGGTACCTCAGGCAGTTAGGGGAGAACCCTAATTACGTAAACTATGTTCTTTAGACCAATGAGGCAACATTCAGGAGGTCAGGACTTTCAAATGTGCACAACGATCACGTTTGGGCTCACGAGAATCAACACGCTTCACGGCATGGCAGATTCCAACACTAGTGGCGGCTGAATGTGAGGGCTGGGCTGGCATTTATGACGGGCATTACATTTTGCCATCACGTCTGGACGGTGGCAATGCCAACTACCAAACGACTTCCCTGTGGCCGACAGGTATTACTTTAAATTTGAAAAATTGTTAGTTTAGTTACGTTCGTTACTTTAGGAATTTCCTGTGGCCAACAGCGATTACTTTGACAACCAAGTACATGGCGTTTCAGCACGATTGAGCTCGGGCACATTTTGCTCCAGGCGTGCGAGAGTATCTTAACGTTCGCTTTCCTGTAAATTTAACGTTAATTACTGAAAAGTAAATCTTAATTTAGGTTGCTTTAGTAGAATAGGTATTTTAAATGTTCCAAAACTCGGCTTATAATATCCATCTAATCTAATTCTGTTAATTTTGTTATGTCTCTTTATAGTTCCGCAAATTAGGTAAATATATACGGGAACATTCTGCGTAATTTCCTCTTTAATTTTACTGAAATAGAGTTTGCACATAAATGAAAAGAAATATGGTTTTTTTACGGTAAGTCATACAGTGACACTACGGTTATCAAATATTATAAATGGACTCTTTATAAGGCATCATTTAACCCCCTTCCGGCTTTACGGGTTTTTTGTAACACCCTGTATGAACCAAAAATAAAACAGGACCTAAAATAGAGCCTTGAGGCACACCTATTTTCACTGTAGCTCCAACAGATTGCGTTTTGTTGACAACAGCTGTTTAAGTTCTATCCCTTAGATAAGAAGATATAAACTTAAAGCTTTATTTGACAATCCATAATGAACTAATTTTAAAATAAGGGTCGTATGATCTACGCAATCAAAAGCTTTATGAAGATCACAAAATATTCCTACTGCATCGCAAGATTTCTCCCAATTGCTATATATATATATATATATATATATATATTTAATGAGTACAGATGCCGCATCAATTGCTTATCGAGCTCTGGTAAAGCCGAACTGGTTATTGCTAAGTAGGTAGTTTATTTTTATTAAAGTGACCTAAAATGTAATTCGGCATTAGTTTCTCAAAGTCTTAATTATTACTGGTAGTATGGAAATGGGCCGGAAGTTCGTTAAATCACTCATCTCGCCCGATTAGAGGTATGACTTTACTATAATATGCCATTATTGTAAATTAATGCTAGACGGGGTGCAATTACATCTATGATATGAAAGAATACTTAACTGATGTGCCCCACAAATCCTCAGTCTTTTTTAACCAAGCGATTTAAATACCTTGACTATTGAATCTGAATCAACAGGGCTGAATTCAAAGTTTATATTACGTTTATATTGAGCTTCAACCGCGGATGATTTAATACATTTCGAAGTATTAATATTGGAAAAATAATCTTTAAATGTTAGGCAACGTCTTTATTTAACGTCATTTGTTTGTCCACCCGTTTGGTGCCCGCGCCCTACAGTATTATTGACCGAAAGTTTAAACATACTTAGAATCAGAAGTATTGAGGGCACTACGCTACCTGGCCTTTCTATTCGTTTCGTTTTTAACCAATTGCGTCACTGGTAGATCACGGGACTTTTCGTATGACGTCATCTACCAGTGACGCGATTGGTTTAAAAGTGAAACGAATAGAAACGCTATTTAGCGTAGTGCATCTTGGCAGGGCCCTCAATACTTCTGATGTTTATTCTCTGTGTGTTTATTTGTTTATAAATAATTGAGCAAAGACTAGCAGGTAGCAAAAACCCATGCCAGGAAATTTGGAAGATAGTTAACGAGGAAGTAGGCACAAAAACCCGTCTAAAGAATATAAACCTCAGAGACCCAACAACGCAAATGATTATTAATGATAAAGATATTCCTGACATGTTTAATTCTCACTTTTTGAACATAGCCTTAAAACACGTCATTGACATTAATCAGTCCCTGAGCCAGAGTTACCTCCGCAGACACCTGCGCGACTCGGACGTGCCCGCGCTCGTCCTGCCCGTCGTCACGAGGGACATGCTGGACCAGGCGCTACAGTCTATGTTCAAAACGCGTAAAACAATTGATACTTATGACATTTCACTTGAAATTTTATTATTTATTTGGCCGATTATTAGTGATATTTTAGTTAGATTAGTTAATTATATTTTTGCTACTGGCGTATACCCTGATGTCCTTAAAAGTACCAGAGTGTGTCCAGTGTTTAAGGGAAAGGGAGACGTGTGTGACGTCAACAACTACAGGCCGATAACAATAGTCCCTACAATTTCTAAAATAGTGGAGTCAATCCTGTCGTCGCACATCATGAGCCACCTGGAGAATAACGACCTTTTGACAGACCGGCAATTTGCTTATCGGCAGAAGACCTCAACGACCGCGGCAGCGTGTAAAATATTTGACTGCATTGTTACTGGTCTGGATGAGAGATACAAGGTGGCGGGTATTTTATGCGACTTGTCCAAGGCCTTTGATGTGATCGATCATGGAATGCTTCTGGACAAGTTGCATCACTACGGCATCAGTGATGTCAGCCACTGTCTACTCAAGTCGTTCCTGTCCGGCCGTCAACAGGCAGTTAAGTTGTCCGCAAACGCCAAAAGAATGCAGTCTACGAGCGGATGTGTGGGTCTTGGGATCCCTCAAGGATCGGCATTAGGGAACACACTGTTCTTGATTTACGTAAATGACCTTCCGACAGCCATTACAGCTGGCCTTTCGGTGCTCTTTGCGGACGACACGACTGTCGTGGTTAGTGCGCGCACGTACGAGCAGCTTGGGGAGAATATTCATGGCGCGTGCCAACAGTTGCAAGCGTGGTTTTCGGCAAATGGTTTGGTCTTGAATTTGTCGAAATCCAACACCATGGTTTTCTCAGGCCGAAGTGTATCCCTTCCTCCGTGCGTAGCAAACGGTCCGATGCCGATATGCAATGAGTGTAGGTTCCTGGGCTTCACACTTGACTCTAATCTTAACTGGAAGTGCCATGTCGACAAATTGTGTAACAGACTGAGTGGTGCAGTCTTTGCGTTACGTAAACTGGGAAGGCTCATTGCAAATGATGCATTAAAACAGGTGTACTTTGCTCATTTTCACTCCCTGATGTCGTATGGTACGCTCCTATGGGGAAACTCCACGGATGCCCACAGGATACCTATTATGCAAAAGCGTGCCTTACTCACGTTAGCCGGGGTGAAACCTAAGTACTCTTGCAGGGGCCTTTTCGTAACGTACCGTATATTGACGCACTACTCGGTTTACTTGTTTCAAACAATAATGTTCGTCAGAAATAATATTTCATCCTTCGCACGAGTCAATATTCCTGGCAAGGAGCTCTGCCACACCGGGCGTTTGAGAACAGTTCCCCGTCGCATGGCACTTGCGGCTAAGAACCCGCGTGTCATCGGTCCCACATTCTATGAGCGTCTACCCGCTAAACTTAAAAATGTAACATCCGACGAAGCATTCAAACATCAGCTGAGAAACCTTTTATTGGATAATCCATTATACTCTGTCGACGAATACAGGGTGGAAAGGGACGACGGCCCTTCCGGTAAATTCAAGATTATGTATCTTTAGTAGGTACTATATTTTTCTTCAAGAAACTATACTAATATTTTTAGCCGTTTACGACATACAGTTCGTTAAAGTTTAATACAAAAACGTATAGTTTCAACCGTAACAGCTGATAGGATCAATGACCCCACCTTGACCTAACTAGTAAACAATAACTTTGTGACGTTATTGATGGATGACATTTAGTAGGTGCATTGACAATATTTTAGTTTTGCAACCATAGATAATTATTACAATGACAATAAGCACGTCACAATTATGTCACACTCTTAAACTAGTGAAATGTTTAATAATGCCACTAGTTGAGGCTAGAGATTATCTCAATTTGTTACTGTTATACGCAGAGTGCAACTACAATACCTCTGAGATTTTGCGTCAATACAGAGAGAGATATCCTCCACCGCATCATTCAGATCGTCGAAAGATTTTACGTGCCTTTGACCGCGTTGCTAGCAATCGTCCCATAGTCCCCCGAACATCTCAAGACGACCAATGCGGAGGAGGTGTCGTACGACTTGCTGCGGGGCTCGTAGAAAGAGTACTGCGTTATTTTGATCGAAATCCAAGAACAAGTTCCAGGCGGGCGGGTCAGCACTTCGGATTAACTCATACCACAGTATTGAAAATACTAAAACGTGCCCGTCGTCGTCCTTATCACATACAGAGGGTTCAAGCGTTATTGCCCAGAGACTGCCCCATCCAGGAAGCATACTGCCGGTGGTTGTTAGACAAAATAGCTGGAGACCGTGACTTCATTAGACGCATTATTTGGGCGGATGAAAGTGTATTTACACGCAATGGTATGTGGAACAGGCCAAATGAACACGTATACGTCGAAGAAAACCCATTCGCGTACCGTTATTCGAGTCACCAATATCGTTGGTCAGTTAACGTATGGGCTGCAATTCACGGGGAAACAATTATAGGGCCTGTGTTCTTACCTGCAACACTTAACAGAGTTGGATACATGGCTCTCCTAAACTCCGATGTTGACGCTTACCTCGATACCTTGCCACTGGCCGAAAGACAACGCACTTGGTACCAACAAGACGGAGCACCAGCTCATTCCGTGATAGAAGTGCGTGAGAAATTAAACACTGAGTTTGGGAACAGATGGATAGGGCGGTTTGGGCCACACTGTTGGCCACCAAGGAGTCCGGATCTCACAGCACTGGACTTTTTTCTGTGGGGCACAATTAAAGACAAAGTGTACAGGACAGAATGTGATACTGCCGAGGAAATGAAAGAAAGATTAATTGCTGCCTTCGACCAACTGCGTAGAAAAAATCGTGAAGAAAATACATTATCGAAGGTGCATCGCCATACTCGGGCACGAGCTGCTGCCTGTATTATAAGACGTGGTGGAATATTTGAACATCGGTTGTAGATCCCTAAGATAACAGGTATCCTTTTCTCCTTACAAATTTTCGAATGTAGTTAGGAACATAGGGTTGTCATCAATATTAAATAATTGGTTCTAACCATTGCACATCGAATGTACATCTCTTATGTGATACTATACTTTCGGGAACGGCCCTCGTCCCATTCCACCCTGTATATGAAACTTAAATTGTAAAATTATTATTGATATTTGACCTTTATTAGTTTTGAGTATTGACATCGGAAACTGACCATTTATTACTTGTTTATCATTGTTGTTTTTGATTATTTGAGTGTTATTAAATTATTGTATTATTGAAAAATTACTTTATCATTTTGTATTATTGTTTTGTTGACGATATTAATGTAATTTCGTTACATTGATAAATAAATAAACTAAACTAAACTAAAGGTTATTATTACAAAGTTTCAAGCAATTTGGCGTACCCATTGACATTCTTAATTATACTTAACGTGTCTTTTCTTACTTGGATCTGAATGTGTTCTAGGCTTATTGAAAAAAATTATGACGTCGTATGTTACATGGCTGATATGGGGCAAAATGAAGACTTTAATAAAGCTAAACAGAAAGCGATTGGTATCGGAGCCAAAGATGTAAGTCATTTTACATATTTATTGTTATATTTTGTTGTTTTTCAGTATTTATGGCACATGGCCCCGATTACTCAACACGGTAAAACCAACATCGTTTTTGAGCTGTTATGGTATTGTGAACGTTTTGTTGGCTCTTATTTACTTGACAGTAATGGCGGCGGCTGAGTTAAAAACTATACTATAACAGGTCAAATACGATTTTGATTTTACCGCCTAGAATAGAGGCGTATAGTATAGTGTTCACAATACACAAAGTCGCGCCCCACTACTAAATTTTACATACATGTCAATTAAAACGGAGGTACGCGGCGTGCCTAGTTCTTGATTGTGGCCAGATACCGTGACTCGCGAGCCGAGAGTTCCGTACCGCCGCACATAAGGTATTATAATAAAGGTAGAAGAAAGACCTAACTTAACAAAAGAAAAACTACTCGCATTTTATATATCTTCTTCTTCTTCTTCTTTTATCAACCTAAAACCACCCACTGCTGAGTGAAGGTTTCGTTCAAAGCGCGCCATTTCCCTCTGTCCTGAGCCACTGTCATCCAACCTCTGTCGGCCAACGTGTCTGTGTCCAGTTTGAGGACGCCACACCTTTCTGCTCCACCATGCACATGCGAGTAATTATGCGCGCGATGTCGGTGACTTTTGTTCGACTTCGTATGCGATCTCAGAGGGAAAAGCGCTCCATGGCTCTTTGGGCTACTTGAAGCTGGTGGATGGTCTGCTTTGTGAGAGTCCACGTATCTGACCCGTAGGACATTAATGTAATGACACACTGCTCGAACAACTGACACTTGAGCTTCATCGGAACATCCTTATTCCTGAACACGTCGGATTTATTACTAAACGCTGCCAATCAAAGGCGAATGCGGCGGCGTGTTTTTCGGATTTGCTCGTTCTTTGTCCAATGACAGCTCTTGCCCCAAATACATATATATTGATCTACGCGATCTATCTGGCTCCCTGCAACTGTCATGTGATCTATCTAAGGGTTCTTGCACATAATTTTTGTTTTCGGTGCGTTCATTTTTAGACCCACACTAAGAGATGCATCGTAGAGTTCGCTGAAGATAATGATGTCATCAGCCTATCACCGTTAATATTTATTCCCCTTTGAAACCAGTGAGGAGTTTAAATACATCTCCTAAGTAGGCTGTAAATAGCTTAGAGGAAATGGTATCTCCCTGTCTTACGCCTCTCTTTACCGCTACCGGCTTAGTGAACTCATGAAGTTTACTTGCATCGTAGCCGCGCGGTAGATTTCTTTGATGACCTCAATGTACCTCGTATCAACACTAGATCTCTGCACCGAGTGAACTACCACCCAGTGCTCGATGGTGCCAAAGGCCTTTTCATAGTCCACGAAAGCAAGAACTAGCGGTTGGTTGTATTCGTTGCACTTCTCCACTACTTGTCACTCCGTTGGATATGGTATGTTGTAGAGAGAAACTGCTCCGAAATCCTGCCTGCTCCGCAGTTTGTGCGGAGTACAATCTGTGTTCTAGCTGCGTCGTGATCACCTTTGTAATACAGCTATACCGAACTGAGTAGTGATATGGAGTGGTAATTTGCTAGTAGCGTTTTATGTCCTCACCTCAGTCATTCCAGTCCTGGCAGGAATCTGGAAATGGTGAGAACAAGTCCACTTGCAGCACGAAGGAAGCCTGGGAGTCAATGTTAATGACAATCCAAACGGAGCCGGTGGTTGGCTTGACTTGACTATAATCTGTTAAAACTAATTTAACAGTTAAAATAAAGATCGTTGATTAAGTGACAAGAAAAATATATTGACAACAACAAAACAAAACGGTTGCTATGGATGTATAAAGACAAGCTAAAGGTTTATAAAAATAATGAAGAAGTATTAAATGTATGTAGGTTTATACTACTCTGCTTAACATCCTCCCTTTTTTGTTAACCTTTATGCTATCAAACCAATCTGAATTGCGATTGATACCATCCGTGGCTTATGTAATGCTTTCGTTAGCAAATCTGCTAGTTGAAATTCGCTGGGGACATACTCCACGCATATTTCGCCACTAGCAACGAGTTCTCAGACATAAAAATGTCTAATTGCAATATGCTTGGTTCTCCTGTGGAGCTCTGGGTTATGTGAGATCTTTATGGCTGCATCAGTATCAACTTTTAACTTGGGTATCTCCTTCAAGTTAGATATTTCACCAAAGAGTCTCTTGATCCAGACAATCTCCCGGGCTGCTTCGTTTGCAGCAACTAATTCAGCTTCAGTACTTGATATTGCTACACAAGTTTGTCGTCGGCTTGTCCAGGATATTGCCCCTCCAGAGTATAAGCATAATATGCTCGATGTTGATTGTCCAGTAGTTTGGTCTCCACCAAAGCGATATAACACTTTCTGTGCGTAGTGTTTCTGTAACACTCGTATTTCACCATTTTCGCCCTTTATTTCTAAATCAAGAAAATAAGTTGCATCTTTCATAGCGATTTTGAATCTTCTTTTCAACTCTCTAATGAACTTTTCAGAATCATCTTGATTTGTTGCCGCTACTAGGCCATCATCTACGTAGAGAGCAAGAATAATTTTGCTATTCCCCCGGTTTCGGATAAATAAGCAGGGATCTGTATCACATTGTATAAATCCAATATAAATCCAATTAATTTTAGATAATCCATCATACATTTATTCCAACACCGAGGTGCTTGCTTTAGCCCGTATAAACTTCTCTTCAGTCTACACACCTTCTTTGAACCATCGGAATAGCCATCAGGTTGATTCATATAGATTTCTTCAGTCAATGAACCATAAAGGAATGCAGTTGAGAAATGACTGCTAATTTTCTTAATTTTTCAGTTATAGAATCGTTTTCGAGACAATTTCTTGTATGCCGAAAGGATTTTTAGATCAAACTCTCGAAAGAAAACTTTATGGCTCGACTCCTAAAAAGAAAACATGACTATGTCGATCATTCAATGTTCGTGTCAAAAAATACTAAAATTGAAATAACCATGCAGGAACGGGGGGGCCATTTGCAATGTTAATAGATGGCGGATGTTTAATTTGTTTTCGTTTTGTATTTTTGTGTATTTAGGTGTTCAAAGTTCTTTTCTGTTAGTGATTTGTACTTTTTATGCCTTTGTGTTGGATTGTGTTTTATTGGTATATTGATTTATACTTATATATTATATTGTTGTATACTGTAGCTGTTGAAGTCGCCGCTGGGCAAATAAATAAAAAACATGCAGGAACGAAAATAAAAGTGCTTATAAGTGTTTCATCTAATCGGGAAAAGTTATTTGAAACGGCGCCTTAAATAGTCACTTCAGTGATTAGTAAGTTAAATGCCGACAAATACAGCTTGGAAAATACGATCCTCAGGTACCTAACTCGTTATAGTGCTAGAAGCTACTCTTATTTTGTATAATAGCCCTTTTTGCCAAACGCGGATGAAGGCTTGCTGAACGTCGATAAACGCTGCTGAACAGTATTCCGTTTTTTCAAGGCATTGCCGTATTGTGTGGTTACAAACACTCTTTGCATTTGTTTGACGAGAATGTTGCTTCCGAAACCCAAATTGATGATCGAGTATTTGTGTATGACAATTCGCTCATCAAGATAATATTGTAGTCTAGTCAAGCAAGGCGATCCTCTCCCACAACTTTGATGATACTGGAGTCAGGCTGGTTGGCCGATATGACCAGGCTTCGCTAGCCGGTTTGCCTGGCTTGTGGATCATCACGATTTGCGTTGATTTTCAGACTGGAAACATAGGACGTTCTGAATGTGGCGTTGATGAGTGTAGCATGAAAAACAATACACTTCTTGGGAAGCTCCTTCAGTATTCTAGGTGTGATCAGGTCAAATCCGGCAGCTTGTATTGAATCCATCTTGGATATCTCTCTGGTCAGTTCTCGTGGAGAAGTAGGTCGCAAGGGTAAACAAAGTTGTACATTGCTAGGTATAATAGCAGGTCAAATCAAGATTACAATACGTTCTTCCAAGAGGCAGTCTCATTTCATCCGCATTTCGGCCGCCATCTTGAATTCCAAATCTGATATCATTTTCGGGATTGCCACCCCCGAAAACATGAAACACGATACCCATGACGACTTTTTCGAAAACCACCATGGTAGCCATCGTGAAATCCAAATCATGAAACACGACATCATTTACGAAAAACAAAATGGGCGTCACTTCTGCATCAAGGCGGGAAAGCGCGCCGAAACCGTTCAAAATCACAGTTAAACCGAAAGCAGTATTTGTCAACCAACTTAGACTGTATTTCTTCTTCTCGCACGACTCGTTCAGAACAACTCTGTTATTTACATTATCTTAATCGAGATATTAAGTATTAAAAGTAATTATGTCGTACGATATCGATTGACATGACCAAATTATAAGGTTCCTCTTGCAGCATGTTATATAATAATGCTAAAGACATTATGACAATTAGGCGATTCGGCAATTGGGAATTTTGACAACTGGAGGTTATGTTCACTGAAATTTTTTGCAGTTAGACATTACGGTAATCGTGCGTGTTTTCATTTGGTTGTTTTGACCAACAGACATTTTGGCAACTGGTTATTGTGTCCTGTACGTTTTGTCGGTAATAACGTTATGAGATTGTACTCATATTTGACGCTTTTACAGAGTTATTTTTATTTTTCAACCGACACGTGGTTGGAGAAAATTTATAAACCCCCCATCATAAAATATAGTGGTACGGTAGGTATTTCTATATCCCCAAGGTACCACCATAGTGCTGAGGTACAACATAAATTACAGTTAAACGATACCCCACTTAACTTTAGACCAAATACGTAGGTAGGTTACGTTAGGTAGGTAGGTAGGTAGCCCGTGGCAGCGGAGCTCCTATTTCTGGGTGTTTTGGCCTTCCGGGCCTGCTGCAAAACTAAGAACATTTCAAATCAATAAGTGTCGACGGAGCTCCTTTTTCTGGGTGCTTGGCCCTCCGGGGTACTAACTACTAACATAACCTAAACCTAGGTAGGTTACGTACGTAGGTACGTATTCTATTAAAGATGTTTGACATAACTATTAGTGGTCAAAATCGCAACCCTTCTTTTTGCTTGGCCGTAGTAGTCGGATAAAAAGAAGATATGCATATTAAAATTGTGATGGTATGTTGTATTAAAAAATAAAATAATACATTAACTTATTAATTTGTAATAAACTTAATAGGTAGGTACAAAAACACTTAAAAAAGACAATTAAAATTTAGTGTTTTGTCTTAGATTTTGATTTCGACTTCAAAAGTAAAATAATTTTCTCCAAAAAAATGATTGGGGTTATATTATTTTCATCTAAGTTTTTTAATAGTGCCCGACATTTTCGATCAAATGTAATATCAGCATTTCTTCTGTTTTTATTTGGTTCCTCAAAAAGGCTTTCTTTATTTTTTCTGTCTTGATATTGACGGCTCAGGCTCGTTCGGTCCGTTTCCTAACACGTCTGCTTCTCAAACTGGTCTTCTTCCAAGAAATGACTCTTTCATATAATGTCAGCAAATGGTATCCTATCATGCCACTGTCCTAGAATGATCGTTATGTCCGTTTCGAAAATTGACCTGATTCCTATAATGTCCGTTCCTTGTGATGTCCTATTCCTACGATGTATGCTTCCCATAATGCCCACTATTTATAATATTAGTACAGACATTTAAAAATTTACACAGGTTCCTCACTTAAAGTTTGCTCTAAAAATCAATACGAACTGACAGACAGACTGAAACTATAATAAACTAAACTATTGCGTTCTTGCCATTTTGGCTCCGGAACCTTCCGGAAAAAGAATTGAGAACTAGACATTTTGAGAAGTGTACAACATAGGAAACTGACACTGTGGGAAGAAGACAATTTGAGGAAACGGACCGAACAAGCCTGAGCCGCGACAATGTGAGAAGAAGGTTATTTTGAGAAGCAGACATTTTCAAAAGTAGACATCATAGGAAACGGTCAATGTTGGAAGAAGGACATTGTAGGAAGCAGACATGTTAGGAAACGTACCGAACGAGCCTGAGCCATATCGACTTTCTTTTCTGAGCTTGTAGAAAAACAGTAATAGTTTTGGATTTTGTAGAATACGGGCTCGGATGCGTCAATGCCACCCTTCAACTTGATTAGTGGTCTGTGATCATCTTTGGAAACACTTAACTTTTCCACGGCTTATCGTAATAATTTATAAAAGACTGCAGTTTTACACTTTTCACTATGAAGATGTATTGTGAAGGCAACATCGGCAAC
This sequence comes from Acleris sparsana, assembly GCA_923062465.1. Lineage (NCBI taxonomy): Eukaryota > Metazoa > Arthropoda > Insecta > Lepidoptera > Tortricidae > Acleris > Acleris sparsana. Next base: position 25,331,569 of record OV281285.1, on the reverse strand, counting down.
AAAGCTTCTTCCTTCGATCTGTTCACTTTCAGTTTCTTTACTTTACGCCAAATCGCACGATTATAATGGTAAAAACAACCCGTCACTTTGAATCCTCTATAAACTCGTTGGATCGCATTAATTTGTGCTTGCTCGTAGTCGCACAAAAAACGTGTGAAAAATCGAAAATACGTCTCTTCAGATTTATTTGGGAGCAGGGCATAGACGACAGGAATAATGTATGAGGCACTTTTGTTAGAATTTTTGTCCAGGTGAATGCTGTATAGTTGATAGAACGGCGATGGACACAACACCTAAAAGTGCCATCGCCATAGAATAAGCCGAGTTTATTATTTGTTATCTATTTTCTCGTCAGTGGAGAACAGAATATTCATATTTTTTCATAGTTCCGCTGTCACACACAAGAAACTTTTGGCAAAGTCTTTAGGTACTACTACTCGTACATCTTCTTATTTATCATATATCAATTTGTTTAAATTCAGAAACTATCGCAATCGTGTTCATTTTCAAAAATCGAAGGCTTGTCTGCAAACAAAATGAAAACAATTATTCCACTTTGAAGCCGATTGCGAGTGCGTAAGGCAATAGCGACGCAGGATCTGATGAGGGGATCAGTAAGGAATTGAGGGCACTCCTCAAATATTGTATATAGCGATTTTAGTATTTCTAGTGACAAGTCCGGCATTTGCATTCAGAAAGTATTATTTGCTGAAGCGGAACGACGTTGAAGACTGGTTCTGTGGATGGCCACCGGAACTCCTCAACGGTACCTATTTCAATATCGGCGATAAAACATCTCGATCAAGATAGTTAAGCGACGACAACGAAGAACATTTATTTGTGTAAGAATGACTATGATTTTCCCGCGCTTGCGGCGAGCTTAATGTTACTAAGACGTGGGCCTTCATTAGCGTATTATGATCACTAAAAAGTGTAAAATAAAATGAAGTTGGCTGAAGCTGTGTTGCTGCCGGCAAGCTTTTCAAGCTTGAACTGGCTCGTCTCGACTGATGAAGTCTACGCTCCGCCCGGCACTCGCTCAGCTCCAAAACCCCGAGAGCTTTCAGCTCGAACTTCAAAATCGTTTCGAATGCCTTAGCAGCGACGTGGACGATTACAACGACGGGTTTTTGGAAGCTGTCCAAACGGTCGGGTCTAAGTTCTTCAACATCCGCCGTAAAAAAACCAGCAAGCTCTCGGACTCCACGCTTAGGCTCATGGAGGTGAGGCGCGAGATGATTCTGCAGTCCTCTGGTGACGCTTGTCGTTTTCGGCAGCTCAACAGACAGATCTCGAAGTCTCTGAAGCGTGATATACGCCGATTCAATACTAAAAGTATTGAAGAGGCTATTGAGCGTAACAGGGCTGCCGTGTCCGGCCGAACTCACGTATCTTTGAAAGAGCTGTTTTGAGATAAACGGGTTAGAAAGTTTTTAAAAGAAACGTTTCATATCTCGCAAAATTATTGAAGGATATTTTTTATTTTATTTTTCATTTGCAGTAAATATAATCCCACACGAGAAGAGATAAAAAGAAATACAACTTTGCAATCGATAATTTTATTATAGCTATTTTTAATTATGGGAGTTGTTAAATTTCATACATTGTTGGTAACGCGACCTGCTGTATCTATAAATACACGAGAATGGCGGGTACAGGCGCTACCCAAGTGATTGCGCTTAGGAGATACCGATCTAATGTATGTGGATTTTAATGTATGGGTTCTCTGTCAGTATTTCTGTATATTTCAGTATATTTCTTTATTATACTTAATTATTTATCAGGCTTACTTGATATGCGTTCGGGGATAAAGTTATAAAGGGTTTTAGTCAAGTATGATACTTCAAACGTCACTATAAATAGTATAAATACCCTTTAAACTCCATCCGCGAAGATAATATTTAAACACGGCATAACCATAACCATAAGTATAGTTACAATTACATTTTTTATCATTCTATCCATCCATACTAATCCATACTAATGTTATAAATGTAAATGTATGTATCTGCTGGTTTGGTATAAATAATAAAAAAAAAAAAATACTGTTATGTCTGGTACCAATTCTCTATCGGTAGGTATTTAGTTGCCTCACGGAACCCTAAAATTGATAGGTAATTAAAGTTTTAAACTTACCGTGTTTGTTTGCAGTCTAATAAACTCCTCTTCGTTATTTTGATGAGTTTCTTGGTTATTCTGTACTGTTTCCCGATAACAACTTGCACCTATTTCACGATAGCAACTTGCGGCATCACGAATCCTTAATTTGCTGTTATCTAGCACTGTATTTTCCTTCGAAAGCTCTAAAATAGCGTGTCTCCTTAAACCACTCATTTTTTATAATTTGTCATTAACATAAGGTTAATTTCAAATATTTTTATGAATAAAAGTACGGAAGCACGTAATTAAGCGTGCCCGAGAAAGCAATTGAATGATCCCGACAGGTTCATACTAGATTGGTAACGCCGAAGTCAGGTATGAAGAGATACGGTACACACGCGTTACTCGGCCGGTTCACTCTTGTTGCGCTGTTCTCAGGTAACTTAAGATACAGTACGGACCTGTGACCAACTATGTGAAAATACATAGTTACAGTAGTTTTCATGGTGTATTATCTTGGAAAATAATAAGAAAATTGTAAAAACAATTATTGTAGTATATAGATGGCAGTATTTAGAACCGAATCAGCCTGGTTACGCGTAACTGCTGTAACTCAAGATACGTGAGATCGGCCAGACACGGCAGAGGGGCTCTAAGGTGTTTGCCAGGGACCTGTCTGTTGGCCAAAGCCAATTGATGAAGCTGAAAACCGACGACGGCAGAGTCATTTCATCCAAACCTGAGCTATTGGCGGAAGTTGAGAAGTTTTATGGACAGCTGTACACGACAACCCGAACACCCGTCGGAAATCTAGCTGAAGACCCGAGGGCTAGATTAACCCGACACTATACCGAAGATCTTCCCGACGTCAGCCTGTACGAGATTAGTATGGCCCTCAAACAGCTTAAGAATGGCAAAGCCCCTGGTGAGGATGGAATTACAGCCCAACTCCTAAAGGCGGGTGGTAAACCCATCCTTAGGGGCCTTCAGACGCTGTTCAGCTCCGTCCTCCACGAAGGGAGAACGCCGAAAGCATGGAACAGAGGTGTGGTGGTTCTCTTCTTCAAAAAAGGAGATAAAACTTTGCTGAAGAATTATAGACCCATCTCACTTCTGAGCCATGTTTACAAGCTGTTTTCGAGGGTCATCACAAATCGTCTCGCGCGCAGGTTTGACGATTTCCAGCCTCCCGAACAAGCCGGTTTCCGTAAAGGCTATAGTACCGTAGACCACATACATGCGTTGCGGCAGGTTATACAGAAGGCCGAAGAGTATAACCTCCCCCTTTGCCTTGCATTTGTGGACTACGAGAAAGCCTTCGATTCGATCGAGACATGGGCTGTGCTGCAGTCTCTCCAGCGGTGCCAAGTTGACTACCGATATATCGAAGTGCTGAAGTGTCTACGAAAACGCCACTATGTTCGTCCGATTACAGGACCAGAGCACGAAGCCTATTCCTCTATAGCGGGGAGTCAGACAAGGATATGTGATCTCTCCGAAGCTGTTCACCGCTGCATTGGAGGATACTTTTAAGGTTCTGGACTGGAAAGGACGAGGCATCAACATAAACGGGGAGTACATCACTCACCTTCGAATCGCTGACGATATCGTAGTCATGGCTGAGACCATGGAGGACCTAAGTGCAATGCTCGCTGACCTCAGTAGAGCTTCCGACCGAGTGGGCTTGACAATGAACATGGACAAGACGAAAGTCATGTCCAATGTCCATGTCGCGCCAACTCCCGTGATAGTCGGAGGCTCTGCGCTCGAAGTTGTTGACGACTATATTTACCTGGGACAAACGGTCCAGTTAGGTAGGTCCAACTTTGAGAAAGAGGTCACTCGTCGTATCCGACTCGGCTGGGCAGCGTTCGGGAAGCTTCGCAGCATCTTTACGTCCAAATTACCGCAGTGTTTGAAGTCAAAAGTCTTTGACCAGTGTGTGTTGCCGGTGATGACTTACGGATCTGAGACGTGGGCGCTAACAATGGGCCTCATAAGGAAGCTCAAAGTCACTCAGAGGGGTATGGAGAGGGCTATGCTCGGGGTTTCTCTGCGTGATAGAATCAGAAATTATGATGTCCACAGTAGAACTAAGGTTACCGACATAGCCCTAAGAATAGCTAAACTGAAGTGGCAGTGGGCGATGCACATTGCCCGCAGGACTGATGGCCGATGGGGTCAGAAGGTTCTGGAGTGGCGTCCGCGGAACGGAAGACGAGCTGTAGGTAGGCCTCCAACAAGATGGAGTGACGACCTCGTCAGGATCGCGGGACCGCGGTGGATGCGAAAAGCACAAGACCGGTCTGAGTGGAAAGCCTTGGGGGAGGCCTATGTCCAGCAGTGGACGTCTTTCGGCTGACATGATGATGATGATGATGGAAATGAAGTTTAAAAAATAACTTCTATTTATATGATAGGTCATGGGCATACGTCGTTATCGCGGGGGCAAAAACGATTTGATAGTACTGAAAGACTATGACAAATCGGAAATAACAGAGGTGACACTCGTACTGAGAAACGTTTGTATACCTACCGGTTCAAAATCTATCAATTTTCTTTCTAATATCTTACCTCCGTACTTGACTTGATCAGTAAAACCTATTTAAAAAGATTAGGTACGCAATTTTAACGTCAACCTCTTCAGTCACTTTTCCTGCTACTTCAGACATTTGTCATTCTTGATTTATTTGATATCGACGGTTCTGTGACTCAACCTCGTATATAGAATATTGTCTAGTATAAACTGACACTCACTAAGTACGCGACTGCATACTTAGTGCGTGTCAGTTTAGACTGGCCAATTTCAATATACGAGGTTGAGTCACAGAACCGTCGATATGTAGAAAAACAATACAAAATAATATCTATATCTATTTGAGTGCAAATGGAATACTTACATTTAAAAAGATAAAACTAGTTTTGGAGAAAAATACTCGATTTAATATAATTTAAAATAAAAACAAGTTGACAAGTTGACTTATAAGTGGGCGTTGACTCAGTGTTAGACAAGTTTGATTGACCTTTTCCAGAGACATTTTTGTGCTAGTTATGAAGAACTTCTTAGAGGCTTACACTGTATATGCAGAATACTCCGTTTATACTAAACAGACATTCTGTGATATGTGTTATTTAATAGATTTGTTTTCGCTCGTGCGATAACGATGTATGGTCATAGGTTAGTCCAACGGACGTCGACTTTTGGTTGAAAATATTGTGAGTCACCGACTTCTAAATAAAAAGGACGTATGCGCAATTGTTAGTTAAAATGGTTAGTTCAACCCTAAGAAATAAGGTCACCATTACATTCGCGGTTCTATGAGACTAACGCCCTTTTTTCCAAGGTAGTATTTTGCCCAAAGGGCTTAATATTGCTGCGTTTATCGCGTGACAAAATGAGGATAAAACATGCATCACTTTTTGACTCGTATATGCAAGTACGAGAATGAGGATGCTTTTTTCACATTTTTTCACGCGATAAACACAGCCATACTAGGCCCGCTGGTCTCAAAGCAAAATGTCTCAGTTGTAAGATGACTAAGTAAGCAAAATGACTTATTTGTATAATGACATTAATGACTTACTTAGAAATTGGTCTTAGTTTTATTAAGACTTACTGAGCAAAACGTCTAAGTCGTTGAATGTTCAGTGGCAGAACGATAAAATTGAACGAGGTCTGTTGAACAAACGACTGTTTTAGCAACGAATGTGCGAGTGACTATCGGTATAGTTTTTATGCCACTAAGACATTCTGCCAGATTAGTTGATTGTTAAGATCATTTGGACCTTTTGCTTATTAAGTCTTAATGACATAAAGACGTTTTACAACCAAACCCTTTCGCCTACTTTGGAATATTTCAATGCGGGCGTTTTTCACAGAAAATATACATCTAAGACGTTTTGGTTACCAAGGCAAAAGGCAACTAAGTCCTGCTGAACCGAACACCACGACTTACGGCACTTGTCCCACTGCCAACGAGAAACTACGATCAACTGTTTACTCGCTCAAGAAACGAACAAAAGATAAAGATTCCGTGTCAATAAAAGAGACGCATATAGGTATTAATGGTTGATCACTGGCTGTTCACACTGTCTACGAGAGCTGTCTCCACTAGTTTGTCGAAATAGACCCAGTGTCTAAAAAAGAGACCCATATACTAATAATTTATCGCTGGTTCTACTCGCTTCCCGCTCATCGTCGGCGACGGGACAAGTGCCTTAGGGAGGTTATCATAGTAATTTCAACATCCCTCAAACCAGGTAATCGTCGAAGACTTGCGCAAAGAGTTCGTATTCAATTACATGCTACCGGCCATTCAAATGGGTCTGATCTACGAGAGCCGTTACTACCTGGGCACATCCCTTGCTCGGCCCTGCATCTCTGCAGGAATTGTAAGCGCTGCCAAAGAATTGGGTGCAAAGTACGTATACGTTGGCACGCTACCTATTATTGGCACCATGTTTCACTATACCTCCACGATCACTAGGTGCCTTAAAGCAGTATTCTGCTTTTTGATGCCAATAGTTGGGTATGAGTAGGTATAGCCTTACATATATCTGTGAAATTGGTAAAAATACTTAAGTACTCACTGCATAAAGCTAAAAATGTTTGTATTTACACAGGTTCATTTCTCATGGAGCAACCGGCAAGGGCAACGATCAAGTTCGTTTTGAACTGAGTGTTTATTCTCTTTGGCCTGAAGGAAAGGTAAAACAATTTATTTAATAGGCGTATTATTCACGTATTATTTTTAATTTAAATGTTTCAAGTATCGGTAGGAAAAAAAGAACTGGTTTTAATACGCGTATTCACTTAATCTGCAGATCATAGCACCATGGCGTGTTCCCGAGTTTTTCAATAGATTTCAAGGCCGAAGCGATTTGATAGAGTTTGCTAAGAAGGAGAACATTCCAGTGACCGCTACTCCAAAAGCACCTTGGTCCACCGACGAGAACATTATGCACATAAGGTACGGCGTATAGTCGCTATCAAATATAGCGTAACATGGGGAGGTGATCAAAACTATCTATACTCGACTAGGTTTTTTTTTTCTATATGCATTGTGTCGAATATTGGGTTCTTGAGTTAAAGTAAAATTCAAGTATACTAATAAAAAATGTAATTAAAATTCCACAATTATTTTTAATGTGGTAAAATATTAAAAAAAAGGAAGAACAAGCATCGGCTCGGCTTGCGTATGGCGAAGTGAATTTTGACTCGGTCGAGAGATCCGGCGAGCCCGGCGGCGGGACGGGGGGCGGTCGAACCGGTCAGGTAGCCGGCTCCACCCGTGCCCCGCGTCCCTCTGCAGTCGCGTCCGGAACATCCTGGGGGCCCCTGAAGGTGTCAGCCTTCAAGAACACTTCAGCTTCGTCGAATAAGGGGCAGAGGTACTTCACACCTCGCCTGTAAGTGCCCGTAATCGTGGCAACATCGGCCACGCGGGATATCCCGTCCGATCCGGGAAATAATTTGGAGATCCGTCCAAGGCGCCAGTGAAGGGGGGGCGCGTTCTCCTCCTTTACGAGTACCAGGTCTCCAAGCTGTAGCGTTCTGCCCGGCACCTTCCATTTCGTCCGCTGCTGGAGCTCCGTGACATATTCTAGCTGCCAGCGCTTCCAAAAATGTTGTCTCATTTCCTCAAGCCTCTGAAAACGGTCTAATCTGTTTGGGTTAATGCCCTCCAAGCTGGGAGATGGCAGTGACGTCAGAGCGCGGCCGACGATGAAGTGACCGGGAGTCAAGGGTTGGAAATCGTTAGGGGAGGAAGAAATAGGACATAAAGGGCGGCTATTTAGGATGGCTTCTACTTGATTAAATAGGGTTGCCAATTCCTCGAAAGTGAGGTGTCTATTGCCTAAGACCCTTTTTATGTGGAACTTAGCCGATTTAACCCCTGCTTCCCATAAACCCCCGAAGTGCGGGGCATAAGCCGGCTGAAATTTAAATTTAATTCCTTCATCTGATGTGAAGTTAGAGATAGAAGAAGAATTTAATTTTAAAAAATCGCTAATTTCTCTGGCCGCTCCGACAAAATTGCGACCATTGTCGCAGAGAATTTCGCGCGGTTTTCCTCTCCGAGAGATGAAACGACGCAGGGATAGAATAAAAGCATCCTTCGAAAGTTGGCTCACAGCCTCTAAATGTACACATTTAAACCTAGTGCAAACAAAAATTGCCAAATAGCATTTGGTAATTCTACATCCTCTCCCTTTCCTATCCGTGATAAGAAACGGCCCAGCGAAGTCGACACCAACACTGACAAATGGGAAATCGGGTGTGACGCGCTCGGACGGCAGATCGCCCATGAGAGGAACGGCGGTTTTAGCGGTAACGCGTCGGCATGCGATGCACTGCCGCGCGACCGTACGCGCCAGGTCGCGCCCGGCGACTGCCCACACAGACTCTCGAACGGAGGCCAGTAAGAGCTGGGGGCCAGCGTGGAGTAGACGCACGTGTTCCTGCTGAAAAAGCAACCTTGTAAGCCGATGTTTGGCATGTAATAACATGGGATGGCGCTTCTCGAAAGAATAAAAGGAGGAGTTGAGCCGACCACCCACACGTAAAATACCTTCGCTGTCGAGAAAGGGATTTAAGGAAACGATGTGATTTTTAGAATTAAGGGAGAGCTTGGCGCGAAGAACTTTTATCTCAGGTTCAAAACTATCCGTCTGAGATAATCTAACCAATCGTTTGAACGACGTATCGAGCTCCTCAGGCTGCAAGTCTTCTTCCTTTTGTTTATTTTTTGGATAACGGCAATTGTGCAAAAATCTTAATACATAAGCAAATGAGCGTAGTACAGTTTTAAGTTTAGAAAATTTCTCCAAATCAATTAATTTAGTTATATTGTTCTGATTTTCGTTTGTGCTTGTCAAATTAATTTTTAATTCAGGAACGTCTTTAATATTACAATTGCTTAATTCGGGCCAGTTTTCTATAGGTTCATAAAGGAATGATGGCCCGCTCCACCACATGTCTAAGTTATTTAATTTGTGCGCGTCAACACCTCGCGAAGCGTAATCTGCCGGATTACATGCAGTGGGGACGTGACGCCACTCAGACCCCTCGGTTAGTTCTAGTATGGTGGCTACTCGGTTGGAAACAAAAGTTTTTAATTTATTATGACTATGTTTAAGCCACGCTAAGACTATCGATGAATCGGTCCAATAATAGGTACGTGATATTTGACAACGCAGGATGTTGCCGACCGCCTTGGCGAGCTGAGCGCCCAGTACCGCAGCACACAGCTCTAAACGCGGGATAGTGGTCGGAGCGACCGGACTAACGCGCGCCTTTGCACATAGGAGACGAACGGCAACGTCGCCTTCCTCATTTATGGACTTTAAATAAATGCATGAGGCGTAAGCACTAATGCTGCTGTCACAGAAACAATGCATTTCAATATAATTGGGTGAATCACAAAGAACATACCGAGGTATTTTAAGCGCGGTTAAAGAGGATAGCCCGTTAGCAAAATATCTCCATGATTGCTCAATGGAGTCAGGCACGGCCTCGTCCCAGTTAATTTTAGCTAGCCACAATTTTTGTATTAAAATTTTAGGAATTATTGTGAGCAAACATAAAAGACCCAATGGATCAAATATCTTACAAGAATCTGATAGAATTGACCTTTTAGTAGGAGAATCGTACTTAGCTGAATATTGAGTTGGAAAATGTATGATATCAGCTGCAGAGTCCCAGCCTACTCCTAAGGTATGTGATGAAGAACTGAGAATTAAACTCCCTTGAGGCCTTGGACTTTGACTGTCATTTAAAATAAGAGGGGAATTGGACCGGAATTTGCGTAGGGGAAAACATCCAGCCGATAAAATTTGCTCAACAGATTTTTTTATATATAAAAGATCCTCCTCCGAATCCGACCCTGTAAGTAGGGTTTGCAATCCGAATAATCCGAATATTCAATTATCCGAATATCCGCCGAAAATAATATTCAAAATTATCCGAATACTAAACCGCGAATTATCCGAATAAACGGATATTTTGAAAACACTAATAAAATCATTTATAAGCAGGAATTATTCAAAAAAAACGAGGAAAAACACTAATGACTAATGACGTTTTATGTCCATCTGTATTGCCCAAATAAGGTGTTTAGACAAATGTTCCATATTAAGTATTATATTTTATTAAATAAGTATCTGAATACCAACTTACATAAATTACATAGGTAAATTATATTGATTTAATCTAGCAGACACGAATTGTTACTAATGTTACTATTATTAGGTATTTAAATGAGCAACGAAATCACTTGCAGATAAGGCGGATTTTTTACCTGTCACTAAAATAATTATTGGTATTACCTACCTACTCTGAACCGACCGAACAACGAACCCATTCGCTCACAGTCAGTCAGTCTGTATCTATAGAATGTAGGTTGTCTGTTATTGTTTCGCGTCGCGTCACGCGTGGTATTTTAAAAAAAATGATTTGCAGTTTTATTTTATTATAAAAATTACAAATTACCTACGTGGTGCGATAATGACAACTCATATAATGATTATAAAAGCATGTTGTATTTTTAATTTTCAGGTTTTTTATAACTTGACTTGTTGATTTTATGCATTACACACCTTTAAATACGCTAATTTTGTTTTATTTTATAATATACCAAAATTATCCGAAATTATTCAAATATCCGAATATTCGGATAATAAATATTGAAGTATTCAATTATCCGAATATTAAAAAACTGGGCGGATATTGCAAACCCTACCTGTAAGCAAATCGTCAACCAGGAAGTCACGCTGTATTATTGTTTTGATCCGGCTGTCAGCACATTCCTCGCTTAATTGCCATAAACAACGAGTACTCAAAAAGCTAGCACTAGAGTAGCCATATGTTACCGTGTTCAATTTAAATGTTTTTAGAGGATCGTTTTCATCGCTTCGCCATAATAACAATTGCAAATTACGGTCATACTCTTGGACTAAAATCTGTCTATACATTTTTTCTATGTCGCCAGTTATCACGTACTTGTATGTTCGGAATCGAAGGAGTATATTAAAAAGTAAGTCTTGTACGCATGGCCCAACCATCTGGAGGTCGTTGACCGAGTAGCCAGACGTGGTGGGGGCGCTGCCATTAAAGACCACGCGCAGTTTGGTGGATTCGCTCGAAGGCTTGAGTACAGCGTGATGAGGTACATAAAATGACGTGTCAGGAAGTTTGGTGTCAGATTCGGAGAGATGACCTAAATCTAGGTACTCGGAAATAAACTGTTGGTAAAGAGTTTTAAGCTCAGGATTATTTTTAAATCTCTTTTCTAAGCCTAAAAAACGTTTCTTAGCCAAGTAGAACGAATTACCTAAACAGTCGGGCTCGGTAATTAAAGGAAGGCGCACACAAAAACGGCCATCTTGGTTGCGGTAGGTGTGCGTAACAAAATGTTGTTCACATTCGGATTCGATATCCGTGTGCTGTCTAGTGGGCTGGGGAATCTGCTCGAGCTCCCAAAATTTAGTTAACTCTTCGTCTAAGTTATTACTAGTAGACAAATGATTGCATTGAATAAAAGAGTTAAAGGAAGCTTGCTGTGACTTGTACTTGTTGTGCATGGGCCCAGCTAGTACCCAGCCTAACCTAGTGTTGCGCATAAAGGGCAAGTTATCGCCTAACGTAATCTGCTCGGATCCCAGTAGGTACCAAAAAATATCAGCACCGATTAATACGTCGATAGGAGCGGGCTGGTTAAAATTGGGATCGGCGAGTTTAATGTGAGGAGGGAATTTAAATTGCGAAACATCGATATATTTATGCGGCATGTTCCCAGAAATTGTTGGCAGAACCAAACATGATAAGTTGAGGTCAAGTTTATTATCGTGCCTCGATCGTATTTGAATAGTGCAGCGCTCGGGAATGCTCGACAAAGGCACATTACCTACACCAACTACGTTGGTGTTATTGAGCTGAGGAGTCAACTGCAATTGATTTTTTAAACTGGACGTTATTAGACTAGTTTGAGACCCGCTGTCTAACAAGCATCGCACAGTCAAACTAGCATTAGTTATGGGATTAAAAACATCAATAAGAGCTGTAGATAACAAAACATGATTTGTGTTAAAAGTGGCCATGCCTGCCGTGACCTGAGTCTCCGGCTGCGGTGACGCGTCTACGGGTGTACTAGCAGCCTGAGGAACCTCCCTATGCAACATGGTGTTGTGGCGCTTCTTGCATTTTAAACAAGGACCCAACCTGCAGCGATGCGAGGAATGGCCTTTACGCAAACAATTTAAACAAAGGTTCAACTTCACCGCCTCGGAAATCCTGTCTTCAATGGACTTAGACTTGAACAACGTGCAGTCGTAAATGCGATGACCGCCGTTGCAGGCGACACATGAAGCAGGAGCGGCAGGTGAAGTGCCTGCAGAAGAAGCACCAGGAGCGGCTGAAATTTGGAAAGATTTCATGGGTACTTTCGGGGAGTTTGAGAAGTCACGTTTTGGGCTATTAATGACCTTCTCTGACCTATTCCGCTGGACCGACTCTAAGACGTCGGCGCGACCCTTTAAAAACTTATTTAAATCATTTAGAGAAGGCATATCATCGCAAGTGTTCTTAAACTCCTCCCATTTCAAATTAGAGTTACTATCTAGTTTGGCTGAGACCATGTGGACTATTAAGGCATCCCACTGATCCGTGGGTTGACCTAATGTTTGTAAAGCCCGTAAATTCTTAGACACGTGGTCTACTAAATATCGCAACCCTTTGGCCGACTCACGGCCTACCTGTTGGATGTTAAATAATGAATTTATATGATTGCTTATTAACTGCTTTTTATTGTCGTATCTCTCGCAGAGGAGTTTCCAAGCTACTTTGTAATTGGACTCGCTGACTTCTAAGTTGCTTATCACTTGAGATGCTTCTCCCTCTAGGTATGAATTCAAGTAATGAAATTTATGGATCGGCTGGATTCGATCATTAGAATGAATGAGGGACTTGAAAGTATCTCGGAATTCGAGCCACCTAAAATACGATCCGTCAAAATTAGCGACCTTTATTAAAGGTAGTTTAAAGTTGTAGTCGTTATGGTCACAACCAGAGGGCGCTTCTGATTTAACGCTTGAAAATGTATCATTTGGTTTTTCAGTTAACCGTTGACTAACAGATATCAATGAGATAAAATCTTGTTCCATCTCCTCCCGCACATCGATTTCGGCTTGCAATGAAGTCGGGCACAAAACCTCAATTTGAGATTGAATTTCATCGAAATGGGTAAAAAGATCACGAAAACGCTCCAACTTCAATGCAAGTTCGTCCATTTGTTCAGAAGCGAGACTATCAGAGGCTTTCAACTTGTCTACATAATTCCTAAATTTGGTTACACGACCTCTAATCGAGCTTCTCGTCGTTAGAAGAGAAGATTTATCAGTCATGTTTAAGAGTAAATTGGAAAACCAACTGACGCAAATGGAAAAACAATTAAATTTAAATTAAAGCAAGAAAGTTAAAAAGAATACGTAAATGCGTTCGGCTTATGCTCCCAGACAGCGTGGCGGCGAGCGGGATGTACTCAGCGTCAGCTGATCGAACAATAGGCGGGTCGATCGCCGCTGCACCTGCGCTGGCGTCTGCCGACCGAGCGCCGCGCCGTACCCCTTAACTAGGCAAAAATAGCGTAATATCAAAATTAAGCAACAAAATGATTTAACTATAACTTAGCACTCTTTTACTATCAAAATAAAGAAAAGGGGGTAGACTGTAATTATATACGCAATAACTAACTTTGGTGCTGTTAATTTAACTCAGTTAGGTCTCAATAAATACTTTAAATGCTAGAAATGAACGCTTATGCTCAAGCGGCAAAGAAGCAACTAATAAATAGCTTAATTAGCTGGCATGAAAAGAATGATAAGCCTCAAAATTGCAAGTCACTTTCTAGGAAAAAAAATAGGCTAAGCGAGATAATAGACAAAATGGGCTTGCGACAGGGCTAGAAGATGTAAGAAATCGGCAAGCCTTAATATTCAAGTACAAAGGGTTTTTTTTTTTTTAAATGGAAAATAATAGGAAAAATTGGAAAAATGTAAGGAATGGTGCACTTTCCTGGCTAAGCCTTGGCTGCGGCGTAATAGGATGACCGGCGGGCTTGAAGCAGGGGCTGGCTGGAAGCGGAAGTTTAATATGGGTCCAAAGGTCGTCAACATACGTTGCGCAGCAAAAATGGGCGCAACCTTTGCCTTCGTCGTATTCTTCGTATTCAGCAGTTCGTAGCTGATAGTCGGGCGATGAGATTCCTTATAATCTCACACCTGGATCATCAGTAACGGGGTTGCGATACGTGAACGTCGTTCCGTGACCTTTGAGTGTCCTTCTCGACGCTTCGCCGCGTGGTGCGTAGAATTGCGTTGAACGTGCTTAGTTAGCACATCACGTCGGGGTCACCATGTCGAATATTGGGTTCTTGAGTTAAAGTAAAATTCAAGTATACTAATAAAAAATGTAATTAAAATTCCACAATTATTTTTAATGTCGTAAAATATTAAAAAAAAAGGAAGAACAAGCATCGGCTCGGCTTGCGTATGGCGAAGTGAATTTTGACTCGGTCGAGAGATCCGGCGAGCCCGGCGGCGGGACGGGGGGCGGTCGAACCGGTCAGGTAGCCGGCTCCACCCGTGCCCCGCGTCCCTCTGCAGTCGCGTCCGGAACACATTGTATGCCCTTAAAATTGTCCGTAGGAACGGACAATTTTAAGGGCAGATATACACTAAAGTGCGTATGTACCCTAAATCGATGGCCCGAGTGTATGTAATTTTCGTGTCAAAGGGAGAGGAGAGCAATGCTCCTCATTCGAAGCTTATTCATTTCGTTTGCGCCTGTGTTTATTAAAACACGCGAAATAACGCTCATGGTCGTGGTTCAGCCATTAAAATGGCGTTTAGAAAAAAAAAGTACGAAAATAATATAATTTTCATCACACTTGCTCGTAAATGGTGTTATTCCATGCCTGTATACAGAAGGACAATGGCCTAAATTGTTCCCGTGGGAATTATGGCGAGTTTGTCATCCCTAGGGAGTAATGACTTTCTTTTTAAAATTTGCAACTCTTTCGTACATCATTTCTGACTAAGGAGGTTTAATTTTCAGCCAAAAATTAAATCGGTTTCTAATTTCATCTTTAAAAATTAGCAATAGACTAACTTACATTACACAAAACCTATACGCTTCATTAAACTTCATTATTTTTATACCTATTTCAAGTTTATATCAACATTTATCATTAATTTTAATAATTATACATTTTTATCAAATTGGCTAAATCTGGCTCGAATCCAGGTCGAAACTAAACGCAGAATTATTATCTGTGGTAGAGGTCACAAAAAAATATCGTTTCCATTACGTTCCCGTTCGTCAAAAGTTATTTCTTTATATTTTGCAGAGTTAAAGTGTTTTTCCTCGCAAATGTGATGAAAACCATTGTGTGTATCACAAGCCGTAAGGGGATTACTAACTCGAGTCATTAAAAGCCCTCCGCCTTCGGCGTCGGGCTTCTAACACTCTCGTTAGTAATTCCCTTCATACTACCCTTGATGCACAATGTACAGGCCACTTCCTAAAACGACCACATCGCAGAAAGACCACTTCCCATAATGACCATTCCTATAAAGACCGGTTCCCAAATTGACCACTTCCCAGAAGGACCATTTCCCAAAACGACCAATTCTCAAGTTACCCACTTCCCAAATTGACCACATTCCTATAATGGCGGTTTCCCAAAAATGACTACTTTTCTAAACGACCACATGTCTCAAAGACCACTTCCCGTAATGACTATTCCTATAAAGACCGGTTCTCAAATTGACCACTTCCCAGAAGGACCATTTTTCCAAAATAGTCAATTCTCAAGTCTCCCAACTCCCAAATTGACCACAACCAAAACCAACCTCTCAACGGATGATCCGTAGTCACACCAATTGGCCACACTGGTGTGACTATGGTTCATTTTATTTATCCGTAGTCACACGAACACATAAATAGGTGGAAGGTTTAGGTTAGGTTCGTTTTTATATCAGGCCCGGAGGGCCAGAACAACCCAGAAATAGGAGCTCCGCGCAAGCGGAGCTCCGTTGACTCTGTTGAGTTTGATTTTAAAAGAGAAACAGACGCAAATTCGGTCTTGGTGTGACTACGGGTAAATAAAATGAACCATAGTCACACCAATGTGGCAAATTGTTGTCTACGGACTAAAAAAAACAAAAAATATAAGGACCTATTTACAACTTTATTTACCTACTTACTTAAAATATTGTTACAGTCTACCTCAGATTGTAAGGGGAAACTGCAATGTTTGATGTAGGAGACTTTATTCTATGTCCGGCAGATTGTAAGAACAAAATGCCGTTTATCTGGACAAACAAGACAAAAGCACCAATTTTTCCCAGGGGATAATTAAGGGATAATTTGTATGGACTACCTACCTAGTTAGAAGGTGAACACATCGAAAGTATTATGTACAGTCGACGCCATAAATATGTTTACACTTTACTACCTTGTCTATTTAGTATTCTGTTTTAACTGCCACATGAAATTGTAATTTCGGATAAAGTGACAAGGTACTAAAGTGTAAACGTATTTTTGACGTCGACTGTATACCCTTATATACGTAAGAAGACTTTGAAGGTACCATTTTTCGTTTTTATTTTTACTTATATCTTTAAAACGTTACAAGATATCGAAAAACTTGAGTGAGTAAAACTTGTAGCAAATTTAATTAGCTTTCATCAGTATTGAGTGGTCTCTAACTAAAACTTAAAGCTTTGGACCAACACCTACCTAGTCCCTGAAATTTTTTGGTGCTTTTGTCTAGTGTGTCCACATACGACACATACGACCGGTTGTATGTTGTATGAAAGTAGTAAATGGTCAATTTGGGAACCGGTCTTTATAGGAATGGTCATTATGGGAGCTGGTCTTTCAGATATGTGGTCGTTTTGGGAAGTGGTCAGTGCATGTTCTGGACGTTACGAGACTGGTCATTCTAAGAAGTAGGCAATATGAAAGTAGTCGTTTTGGGATATGGTCCTTCTGGGAAGTGGTCAATTTGGGAACCGGTCTTTATAGGAATGGTCATTATGGGAAGTGGTCTTTCTGCGATGTGGTCGTTTTAGGAAGCGGCCTATACGTGACGAAACGTAACTAAGCATAAGCAACATTTTTGTTATAATGTCGAGTCCAAGCTTTTTTTTATATAGGTTTCATATAAGTTAAATTTGTAAGTACCTAAAGTCAATTTTATCATTCCGAAGACTAAAATGAGTTTTCTTGTGTTGCCTGTTTTTTACAACTCATAAATAGTGGTAGGTGCTTATGTTTATTGATATAATAGTAACTGTGGACCATTTAGACCAAAGTCGGGTTTGTTTAAACACTTATAACTCGAGAACGGCTGAACCGATTTTTATGGTTTTTGATTGGTTGTATTTGCCTCTGTCCCGAATAGGAGAATAACTATCACAAGGTGCTTCATTTAAGATAAATAAACCGAATGCTCCCATGCTGCATGCTGCATGCTAAGCGATTTAAGGTATATTTTCCTTAAATGATCAGATATTTATGATCACCCTGTCTGTGCAGATAACTTTGACGAGTTGTGCTTTCAGATATTATTGTCTCGTTGTGTGTTCAGATTTAATTGAAAAACCACTGCTCATATTTTTGTGGCGAATTGGATGTTCAGATGTTATTGACCTTATTTACCGTAAAGAATTTATTGAAATTTATTGCTGCTCAGAAATATTTAAGTACCTCAGCCGCTCCGATATATCTGATGGCGACTGTACTACTTATCAGACAACAAGCCCCTCTCCTACTGATATTCTAAATGGGAAATTTCATTTATTAACTTACCTGACCACACTCCCCTCTCCTCGCACCCCTGCATTAGAGTGTCCATGAATATCGTTAAGTTAGTGGAATCATTGAATCGGCAATATCTCTAATATTTTTTAAGCTAGAGTAAAAATAACACACCATGTGTTATTGATTAATAATGCAAATATTAAAATTTGTGCAAAATAAATACCCTGTATAAATTCATCAATTATGTTTAGGTAATCTGTGACACAACATTCATTGACTATTAGGTGATACCGATGTTCGCCGGCTCAGTCTCAGCTAGATCTTTTAAGATACTGTGTTTTAAGTTTCGATCAAGAGCTTCCAATGCGCGTTTGTGCGCCACTGTGCATTTGTCCTAGATGATTTCCCATGTCAATTTTCAAATGTTTTAATAGTTATTTGCTATTTGTGACGGAGGCAAATACAACAAATCAAAAACCATGAAAATCGGTCCAGGTGTGCTCCATTTATAAGCAGTGACCCTAGATTATTTTTAGTTGAAAATAATAAAAACTACCTAGGGAGAATGTGTAATCGATATACACCAACTCTGTAACCAGCTAAAAGACGCTGAACATGAGCGTAGGCATCGACTTAAGCAGTCTGCCGATATGTATTTCAATAACATGAACATTTTATCTCAAACAGCCACAAGCTAGCTACCTGATTCTCCGATCTCAACTTAATAGAGAGAAAATGTTTGACAAAAAAATGTGAGGTCAAAATAGCTGGTTTGATAGTGCATCCGTTGTATGGGAACCTTGCACTTTTTGACTACGCGCTGAAACTTGGCACAGTTGATCCTTAGGTGGTCTCCGGTGAATTCAGACCGGGAGCCATCGAGAGAAACCGCGCATTTAGTTGAAGGAAGGGGAAGTTTGACGCTGCCGCGGTTTAATTGAAGCCATATTTCTCTAAAACTGTACTTGTTATGGCATCCAATATATCATTTTCAGATAAAATAAGGATAGAAAAAAAAGTATTATTATTAGGTTTATGTTTTGGATTGAAGTATAAGCATGCCAATCACATTTTTGACGTTAGTAAAAATACTGATAAAGATATAATAATAGTTCTCTCCATAGACACTGTTGCTAGTGGTGCGAAGCCTGTACTTGAACAATGGATGCGTCGGGCAAGAGTGCCTTTTAACATTCTCCATGGAAAAATATATCAGAAACCGCTCCACAACACCACCGGACCAATAAATCAAATAATGCAGTAAAAATAGCAGGAGGCAAAATATGTACATCAATGAATCATTGTTTATAACTTTATCTCGGCACTAGAAATGCGGATCAGCCGAGTCCTACCAAAATTTACCCCCGGTGATTGAAGTGTTATTTTCCATATATTTTGTTGCGCTGAATCGAATGAGACCCCATACTTATAGGATCAATATTTTGCGAGATATGAAGGGATTTTATTGGAAAAAATGAAAAGAAGAGAATATTTCAAGTCTAAAGGACTAGACTCGGCAGATCCTCATTTCTAGTGCCAAAATAAACTTATACTTAAACAAAGTTTCATTGACGTACATAATTGGTCGCGAAACTATTGTATTTACTTAGTCTTAATTTTACCTGTATTAAAATGCATATACTGTCAGCCCGTCGGAACCCTGACCCATCATAGAACCGTGTCACAGTGACGTTAGGATACAAGTCGTATGAAGTGCCAAACAAATTGTTCTACAATGTCACTGTGACAACGTTCTATGGTGGGTCGGCGGAGCCGATGGGCTGATAGTACCAGCTCCGTACCGAATCGTCTACGTAGCAAAATGTCCAGCGACGCAAGTTGACAAAGCGAAATGTCAGACGACCTATTAGCATTTTGCCCTATTACCATAACATCCATAACGCAGAACATCAAAATAGCAATAAGTCCATGTAGCATAATGTCTAAACTACATATCGTTAAAAACAGTATCAGCCAATAAAGCAACTCGTCAAATCTTAGTGACCAAAAAGCAAAGTGTTCAAAAATCAGAGCGTAACAAATCTTATCGAAATTCAGAAAATGACAAGCATAAACAATCAAGCAGTCAATTGTTGTCGTTATTGAAAGATAAGAGATATTCGTTTTTCTATTGGTCGGTTATATTATCAAGTTAGGTTAGGTTAGACTAATAAAACTAATTTCTTATTTTCTTTACATCGTGACATTCGTGACATTATACGTTTTGGACGTTTTGCGGTTTTGGCGTTCAGTTTTATAGGCGACATTAAAGTAATTTACATTTTGGGCGATTTAAACATTGGACATTTTACATACTTAGAATTGTTATTATCTGGTCGTGTCTCTTCATGAACGTTATGCGAATTGGGTATCATATTATACTGGACACCTTCACGCAATGGACAATCTACATGATTGGACATGCGCTTTTTAGACCATCTGAAGTAGTGGTCATTTTGATTCATAGACATAGTACTTACCTCCCTCAGCAAAATGGGCATGTATTGAATGGATTGTTATAAATAGACTAACAAGTAATAACTGATCACATTGCAGCTATGAGTCAGGAGTTCTAGAAGATCCGGCAGCCATTCCTCCTAGCGGGATTTACATGATGACCAGAGACCTTCAGCAAGCGGATGACTATCCCAGTACCATCGACATCACTTTCACAAAAGGTACCTTCTGTTCTGTTTGGACCTGATGCACTCGTAATGCCATTATCCGGTCGGGATTATATCCTTTATCCTTTGTGACTCGGTTTGCTACGTATTTTTCCCTTCTGGAACAGTCTCCTTGTAGCCATGCTAGGATAACCTGCGATTCGCACCATGCATGAATAACGATAGCGTATCCCGTTAGCACTTTTTTTTTTTTTTAATTACTTGTGATATAAGTAGAGTACTGGCGAGTTCAAATTTCGGAAGTGATTATTTTTGTGCCATGGGTGCTACCCTAGTTTTGACGGTGATCAAAGCGGTAGTAGTCACTCCTCCGCTTGTTGGTCGATTGTAAACGACACAGGAAAAAACCTTTTCACTTACGTCGGAGTAACCAAAGAATTCGACGAGCCTTTTAATCGTTCGAATCCAGCGTCCTAGTTTTGTAATTTTAACTTCCACGTAAGTCCCAGTGTTTTTGTAGATTCCTCTTGCATGAACTCGAATACAGTTTTGCTTGAAATTTGATCATAAAAAAAAGAAGATAATAGATGTTTATTCAGTAAGTAGGCCGCACGGGCACTTTTACACGTCAAAATCATCATTTCGTCATCATTTAAGTATTCAAGAAGAGCAGGATGGTCGGCTGTCCACATTCTTAAGTTCATGCCGCCGCCTTTTAGTAGGTCAATAAGTGATAGTTGGAGTTATTTTGCTCCTTCGAGCGAGTTGTGGCCGCTAATTAAATCGTCGACATAGAATTCACTAAGCAATGCGTTCGCCGCCACAGGATACTTGTGGCCATCGTCGTCAGCGAGTTGTTTTAGCGTTCTCATTGCGAGCCAAGGCGAGCACTCGGTTCCGTAGGAAATAGTGCAGAGATTGTAATAGTATTCATTCATTCTTGAGTCACGCCATATATTTTTTTGTAGAGAGTGTTGTTCTTCATCCATCCAAATACTACTTCAGCCATCTAAATATTTTTTCGATATCAGCTGTAAAGGCGTAGGCGTATGTTCTACTACTACTTTATAATACTTACAAAATTTATTAATCGAATCTTTTGTTATATCAGTTTATTACCCTATATCTATCACAAAACTAAAGTTCGTGAAATAAAGTTAATACACGTTTCCTGTCTGGAAATTACGGTCTTAACATTAAAGATACTGGCTATATATCGCTCGCCGTCTAATAATAACGCTGACAACTTTATTGATTCCTTAAGCTCTCATTTGGACAACATCAAATCATCTAAGATTATCAACCTAACTGGAGATATCAACATTAACATTGCACAAAAAAACACTGAATACCCCTATGAAAAATCGAACAGATTGAACTACCTAAATATGCTTGCAACACACGGCTTAATGCCTGGACACCTATTACCTAGTACCTACAAGGGACAAAACTTGTCTTGACCACTTCATGGTAAAGACAAATAAAACCAGATCGGATGTGTGTATTTTTATCCTAAATACTACAATAACTGACCATGCTACTATACTATTAAACCTAGGTAACACTAAAAAAACAATCATTGCAAAAAACTAGATCGAAAATAGACTTTGGCAAAGCACTACATGACCTGTCAAATGATAATATCTCCGATCTTATTACTATCTTAGATCCTAATCTGCTAACTGAACTCCTAATTAGTAAAATAAGGAAATGCTTAATAGAAAATACTATAAAAAAAAACCCAGAAATGAACGTATCATTAAACCATGGATAAAGAATAGAAATGATATGCAGAAAAAATTACCTTCGGATCCTGATAACTGTATTTTACGTATAACATATAGAAGGTATAGACACCACTGTAATGGTCTAATAAAAAAGCTTAAACGTAAATATAATACAGCCGTTGTTTTCTCCGGCGACACTTGGGAGGAGGTCCGTAAACATGCTGAGATGGCACTAGTGGAGATAGCGGTGTACCCTTGTTTTGTCGACAACCTTTTCATCGAATATTATTTCATCGACAACGATTCATCGAAACTTTAGTACATTTCAACTACTATTTATTTAAATTTATCTTACTATGTGGAAATACTAATCAACGAACACTACTTAATCGCAGATTTGTTTCAAATTATCTTATTTGGTACAACTACAAAACATTGCAATTCATTTCTTCGACGTATTACTTTAATACAATATTAAATGTCCTATTGCACATTTATACATTTTTCAAATTATGTAGTGTGACATACAAATATGTATAATAAACCTAAGATTTAATGGTGTATCAAAGTAGGTTAGGTTAAGTTAGGACTGCGACCCCCAAGAAAACGAACTGTTGACAGAAGTGGGTTAGGTTAGGTTAGAACTGCGGCCCCCAAGAACACATTACTCTATAATCGCGCAGAGTGAGTGATTGCGTTTAGTTTTAATAGCAAGATATTACCAATTCAAATAATTTTATGCGGAATAAATATTATTACAAATAAAACAAAACAAATTAAAAGGACCCGAAATGATTAGTCATGACATGAATTTTATTGAAATATGTGAACTACTAATTAAAAGACCTCGGTTCTAATTACCTAAATAGTATCGAGTCCACGACGCAATGACTTGTCGATGAAATGAAAATACTTGAAACGTTGTCTTTGAAATAATATTCGATAAAGTCTGTCGGCAATTCAATGGTAAACCGGAGATAGCTCATTGGTTGAAAAATAATCTGCTGACATTAAATATTAGTAAGACTAACTATGTCTGTTTTACAAATAATGTAACAACTCAGCCAGATATTATTTTTTTATTGGGATCCATTCGTGTCAAGACCCTGGGTTGCATAATTGTTCTTGTGCAATCATAGATAAAGTTGGCTGTACGAAATATCTAGGGGTGGTAGGGATGGTGGATCAACGACTTACTTGGCATGCACATTCGGAATTGGTCGTGACTAGAGTTAGGAAGATGATCTGGATTTCCAAAAACTTAAGACATGTAGCTCCTGAACAACTATTGAACCAGGTTTACACATCACTTGCACAGTCTGTATTGGTATACTGCATACTAATATGGGGTGGAGCTACTAAATCCAACTTTATTCAATTAGAAAGGGCTCAGCGGGCTCTTCTCAAATGTACTTTAAACCTCGCAGATTCCCGATTTCTGACTTCTATGTGCTAAGTGACCTGTTGTCGGTGCGCAAACTGTATATATATACACACACGCACACACACACACGCGCACACATGCACACGCACACACGCACACACTAAAACACGTTTCCCATCTATATTAAATTGCTTTTTTGTTTTTAATTTTCACTTTAATATGCGTACTAATGCACGTGTGCATATGCACAAATGCTCATATAGCTTAATTTTAAGTTTTAATTGATTTTACAAATGTAATTTGTCACCTTATCCTACCTCTTTACTTACCATGGTTGTACTATTCGATTCCTGTATATGGAAGAGCGGTGCCCCTTACCACAGGTATTATTTTTACTTAAAAAGGGGTCACCAACACATTGTAAAATTAGTACTAAGTTGATTGGATAAACATTTTTTCATTTTCATTTTTCATTTTCATTTTTCATGTTCTCCATTTCAGTATTAAAGCCTGAATGTCCTTTTGTAGATTTAGACCTTTGTACTATAGGCTGCTCAGACTCACGCGCCGTTAGTTGTTTTCTGCGTTGAAGACAACTCTTGGTTTTGTAGCCGTTGAGCTTCCCCTGAGAACTGGTGGTGAGGTAGGAAGTACTCCAGAGCGGAAGATGAAATGCAAAGTTTCATGTGCCCGAGATCGGCGTACTCTCTGATAAAGTCTGTGTACATGTTAGCTAGTTTCCTTTAAAGTATTTTTTGTAATTGTAAGCTTTGGAAGGACCGAGAATTTCTTCGACGTTGGGGTGAAAAGGTATTTTTACTAAATATTTCCTATCCGCAGCTCGTTGAACCGTTTGTTTGTCTTCGATTTCCCAAAATTATTGACTGTTGAAAGTTTCGAGTTTTCCGCATAGAATCCACCCTAAATGGGTTTGTTGAGCGATCGGGGATCCTTTATTGCCTCTGATTGCCTCGCCATATATACCATACACGTTTCCAGTTTTTCCTAAATCACTGGAAGTACCTTGTATTTTTTATATGTATATTGCCTTTAATATAGATACTAAATAGGTAAATTATTTGCATTGAAGAGCATTTCTACGCAGTTTTAAGTAAATTGGACCTTAAAACCCTTTTTTTCCCATACGAACTTTCTAGCTTCTTTTAACCCCCTTAGGGTATGAATTTCAATACCTATAATACAAAACAGGTCTTCCATTTAATGTTCAAAAAAGTTTGTGCAATATTTGAAGTAGATTGGACCAAGGAATCACGGCCCATACAAACTATGCCCCCCTTTTTCACCCCATAGGGGTAGAATGTCGGAAAATCCTTTCTTATCGGATGCCTACGTCATACAAAGAACACACCCTCCAAGTTTGAGGTCTCTACAATCGGCGGTTTAGGTTGTGCGTTGACCCGTCAGTCAGTCAGTGATTTATTCAGGACAAAGCATTTTATATGTATAGATTAATAGTAGGCCGTGAAGTAGGGGATTCTAGGACGAGTTTGGGGTAGACGGCCGAGTCGTAACGAGGCCTGATAGAACGAATCCGGCAATCCCTGTTCCGGCCGCCGATTGTAGTGATTTTCTTAAGCAATGTGAGGAAATATTAAAAGTTCATTGCTGCACAATGACGACTTCATTGAAGACTGCAATCTTACTATGGCAATCTCAAGACTGTGCAATCTTACGATGGCAATCTCAAGACTGGAATCTTACGATGGCCATATCAAGACTGCAAACTTACGGTGGCAATCTCAAGACTGTGCAACCTCACGACGGCAATCTCAAGACTGCAATCTTACGACGGCAATCTCAAGACTGCAATCTTAATGGCGATCACAAGATTGTACAATCTTACGATGGCAATCTCAAGACTGTGATCTACGATAGCAATCTCAAGACTGCAATCTTACTATGGCAATCCCAAGACTGCAATCTTACGATGGCAATCTCAAGACTGCAATCTTAATGGCGATCACAAGATTGTACAATCTTACGATGGCAATCTCAAGACTGTGATCTTACGATGGCAATCTCAAGACTGCAATCTTACTATAGCAATCCCAAGACTGCAATCTTACGATGGCAATGTCAAGACTGGAATCTTACGATGGCCGATTTTGAGTAGCGGGAAATCCAACGACTTTTATAGCCGGAAACCCCAAAATAAATGTGAGAAATATTTAAAAAATCGGGAACACCTATAGGTACATCTATCTATACTTTGAAACACCACTGTCTTTGCACGGCGATAACTTTTTACACACAAAGATTTTGAACTACCTGCACTAGTAATAGTTTTACAACTTAGAATTACCTATCCGGTGACATGTCGCTTTTTGTTATTGGTTATACCTATAGGCCAATTTGCCGACCCTCCCTTAAAACCAGTTTTACCATAGGTACTCCAGTAACTTTAGTCAACATGTGTTTGCGCCAAATCCGGTAGTTCTGATTTTTTGCTGACTTGTTTATGCTGTTGACTCAATGAATAATCAAAGTTTTGTGACCTCGAGCGCGGTATACCTTTACTTCCCAGAATTTCATATGCCCGAATTTCACCTGCCATAATTTACAAATAGCATAATGTTACATCTTATAATTTCATATGATAAACTGATTGTTTATCATAGTAGTCAAATAACAGAATATTTGTTTCCCATAATATTAATTTCAATAATTTCATTTTTCATAATTATTTTAATCCATATTTGTCACATGCCATAATGTCATTTGCCATCCGTGTAAATGGTGAATGGTGATGTTTGAATTAGGCAAAATTTACCTACATAGGTTAGGTTAGGTTAGAGTTGCAACAAGGCGCGAAGCGCCTCAACTACGCGGAATAGGAGCTCCGCTCAGCGGAGCTCCGTCGAAATTAGTTTCGATCATTTATGTCCATATCAGTCGTGAATAAACACAAATATGTTAGGTTTAATTACATTAGTAATATACATTAGTAATATAAATATTATATTACATTAGTAATATAATATTTAAAAAAATGTTATTCAATCAATATATTTATTGCAATATAACCAAGTGTTACATAACAAATACATACTTAATGTAAATAAAAATTTGACGCTAAAGCACGCCTAAAATCTTCTTTTGAATATTCGCCTTTGTTGGATAATATGTCATTTATTTTATTTGTGCGATTAATAGTTTTTTTTCTTCTTTTCATTTCTGGTTCACTATTGAGAATGGTTTCAATTTGCAGCATTATTAAATGCGATTCTTTTATAATTTCTGTGCTGAAAAAATAAAAACCGGGATAGCATTTTTCCATTATTGTATTAATACGATAGTGCCAATCTTCGGCAAATGCATAGCCAGGATGGATTCGGAAATAAACTTTTTAGTATGGCGTTTAAATATTCTATTAAATAAAATTATTGCACTTAATAATATGGAAAACATTACGTATGGCATCGGTATCATTATGGCATCTAACTTTCGGGGAAACAAGAGTATGTAAGATAACTTATCTGGGAAATGTAACATTCAGGCATATAAAATTCCGGCAAAAGAAATTCGGGCAAGTGAAAATTATAGCATATGAATTTCGGGCAAACAATAAGCCGCTCGGAACTTTTTCAAAATTAAAAAAAAAACCGCGTGTATTTCGGACCGTTTTCAGATTTTGGCGATTATAAATTATAACCCTAAAGGACTAGTTTTTTAAAATACCTTCTCAGGACGTTTTTAAGTTTTTTTTTTTTTTATGTCATAGAGATGGCAAACCAGCACACAGGCCACCTGATGGTAAGTGGAAACTGTGACCCATAGACATTCGCATTCACAAGACTGCAAGCCTAGGACTGCAAATGCGTTGCCAACCCTGAGGACTAAGATGGAATGCCTCTATGCTAGTCATTACACCGGCTGTCTTATCCCCAAACCGGAACACAGCAATGCGAACACTGCTGTTTGGCTGTTAGTACAACTAAATTGGCTACTTTATGCAACTGAAACTGTCACTGTAGACCCAACAGTTTTGGAGATTAAGTTTATCAATATTCATCATTTATTGGTAAGGGTAACATTTCACTTTGTGACCACGGGAGCACCAAATTTTAGTATGTTGTTTAACATGTTATTTTATATAATATTTTAAATTATCTAACTAAATAAACTAAATAAATAAATAAATTATCTAAATAAACTCACTATTTTCGTTTACAGCCTCAGAAGTAAACACTTAACACTAAAACTAAAACTACTTAATACTTAACACTAATACTATAGCAGACATAACGAAAAATATATCAGCTATCTAATAAAAGAAACAAGAACTCGATTAGATTTAAAATGTCTTAGATACCTACGCCGTTTTAGCAAGGCACGCAATCTGCTCCGTACGGGCGTAAGGTGTTAGTTTCAAGCGAGAAAGGAGACGAGACGTGTGCATCACACTATTGTAGCTTTATAAAACTAAAACATAACTGCAGTAACGAGAGAACTTTAGTGGATGTAAATTATAAAAAATGTCAGTAGTCGATTGCAGAAATAGAAAATAAATGAGTATTTGCTCAATACCACCAGTCAATACAACCAGCGCTTATATTTGACATTTATAATATAAACTTTGAAAAATACGAAGGAAAGTTGGACTATATATTGGATAGCTGCTAAATTTTTCATTATGACTGCCATCTAAATATATAAAAGGAGAAACTGACTGACTGACTGACTGACATATCAACGCACAGCCTAAACGGCTAAACG
Source organism: Acleris sparsana (assembly GCA_923062465.1). Lineage (NCBI taxonomy): Eukaryota > Metazoa > Arthropoda > Insecta > Lepidoptera > Tortricidae > Acleris > Acleris sparsana. The sequence goes on along the minus strand of OV281285.1, from coordinate 25,303,174 downwards.
TAGGCACTTGAAATTTGGAAGTAAAGTAAAAATCTGAATCACGTAAGATAGATGTTTTCAATCTAGCTTAGTAAATATAAAGTTTAGTTATGGCTGTATTTTGAAAAATTAAGTTAGCGGGAAAAAAATGTATGAAAAAATCTAAACTGCATAAGTTAGATGCTTGAAATTTGACATGCATATACCTTAGTGAATGCAAAGTTAAAAATTCCCCTGGGAACGGGAAGCGAGTTAGAGGCTTCAAATTTATAGCTCACGGTAGTGGCAACCAAGAAACGTCGCGGCCGCGGCGGCGGTTGTGGGAGGGCGACAGCGGTGGCGAGGCGCGGAATAAATGACGTTTTGCTAAATTCATTTGCAGGTGAAGAAATGATTTATAAATCAGTAGATACAGTTATACATACAGAAGACACTGTTCACTATCCGGTTGAGTTTTTGAACACTATTAATCCATCTGGTCTTCCATACCACAGTCTTAGATTACGAGTCGGTGCACCAGTAATGTTGCTCAGGAATTAACCACCTAAATTATGCAACGGCACGAGACGGTACGAGGGTCTTGCATCGTAATATTGTCGAAGGTATTATTTTAACTGGGTCTGCAAAGGGAGAAACGGTATTTATACCGCGAATACCGTTAATCCCAAATGATCTTCCTTTCGAATTTCGGAGACTACAATTTCCATTGAAGGTATGTTTCGCCATGACCATTAATAAGTCGCAAGGTCAAACACTCGCGCTAGCAGGAGTTGATTTAAGACAGCCCTGCTTCTCCCATGGTCAGTTATATGTGGCGTGCTCCCGCGTAAGTTCGCCATCCAGTCTGGTCATTCTCGCACCACCCTCCAGAAAGACCAGAAACGTTTATAAGGAAATTTTATAAATAATATGTTTCCTAAATACATTTCCCTTATCCCGGTTGCACCAGCCACCCACCAACCGAACCACTCTTCCATGCTACTCTTTTTAGGGTTCCGTATACAAAGGGTGAAAACGGGACCCTATTACTGAGACTTCGTTGTCTGTCTGTCAGTTGATGATATCTATTGTCGCTATAACAACCAATACTAAAAATAAGAATAAAATAAAAAATAGGGGGGTCCCCATACAACAAACGAGTTTTTTTTTGTTAATTTTGTACGGAACTCTTCGCGCGCGAGTCCGACTCGCACTTGGCTGGTTTTTAGTTTTCATGTGGTCTAACTTTTACTTTCATACCGACTGACATCCACATTCTCACCTCTGAATTCTAGGCGAAAGCCTATAGGTACTTCAGGGTTAGCCTCCACTGATCGTATTTTCCTAAATTTATATCAAACCAAATTATAAATAATCTAAAAATTAATAACAATTAATTATTCAACTGAGCTACTTATACTATAACCTCATTAAAAATAATAATATTAAGCATTTTTTAACCTTTCTCCCACACACACAAAGATCTCTCTTTTATAACACGCCACGCGGACGAAGTCGCGGGCAAAAGCTAGTCATAGTATAAATAGAACAGTAGATCGTCTTCAAACAAAGGTAAGGTACATCGCGCGGCTTGCATGTGTGCGTTATACCGACCGTACGGCTGCTGTGGGCGGGGCGAACCTCGCACACGAAACTATAAATATGGGTGACATTGGTGACACGTCGACATTGACTTAGACGGGTCATTGCGTTCGGTCACCTTTGGTTGTAATGCGCGTTAAAACATCGAGTGACAATGTCTTTGCGGAACAGTCGTAAATATTGGTATGGTATGGTGGTTTAGGGTTCCGTAGTCAAACTAGGAACCCTAAACCACCATACCCTTTCGCCATGTCCGTCCGTCAGTCCGCAGCCTAGCTCAGAGACTCTTAGTACTAGAAAACTGTAATTTGGCATGAATATACATATTAGTCACGCCAACAAAGTGGTAAAATAGTGTTGAAAAAACCCCCTTTCTCTCTTCTACCCCATAGTGTGGGATGTCGTTTAAAAAGTCTTTAAAAAAGATTGCGGGTATGTGCAAGCAATTTTTCGATTAAGAGATCCGTTTATGAAAGCTAAAAGTACAAAAACTAAAAATCTGAAAAATATCATTAATTAAAGCACATATAATGAATTTAATAGGAAAACTATGACTCATTGGTTCTTGAGTTACAAACGCTTTCAATGTTTATACCCACCGAAAACGTATTTGCGGTGTTGGTAAACCGACCGCGACCTATGTCGATGTATGGGATACTGGGGATAACAGTTATACAACGTCAAAATTTAGTTTATCGCGAGGTCTAAGTTGATTGTAGTAACGGCTTCGGAACCCTACACTGAGCATACTCCGACATGCTCTTGCCCGGTTTTTAACATACCTTTGGAGTCGGAAACGTGGGTATAGATGAATTAACGAGAGCATGGAATTGCATAATATATAGTAGTATTGTATGTTTACAGGCATTCTATATTTGAAATTTCTATTTTCTCGTACTATCAGCATAAAAAGAGGTTTGTTATATATTGAAGAAGTAAATACCAAAATAATGTCAGTGTCAAATTGTGAATATTATTTACGTTGTGCATATATTTTTATGTCTGATTTTATTGTATTCTCACAATTATCAGAATAATTTTGTGTCAGCCCGTACGACTAAGTGTAAGTTACATAATTTTCAAAAAATATGGCAGTGAGTAATTTTTGTCCGATTGAGAGTCAAAGTAAGCAAATTATTTTTAACAGTTATAAATAATTTGAACTTGAACTGAAGAAAAAATTAAATTTCCCTTACACCGCTGCCCAGTTAGTTGAAAAAGCTGTTTGTCTCTCTACTGTATAACATTGTGTCTGAGAGCAATAGTGAGAAATTCGCATCAACAATGAAATTCACCTCCTCGAGAAATAAAAACTTACGTAGGTACTTGTCCGTCATCAGCAGTAGACGATTTTGATCAGGCAGTCATCCGGAGAACTATATACAATTTCCATCTGTCCCATAAGCAATTTCCAACCTTAAAGGCACTCCACTCTGTTACAAATTTTGGCATTTCCACCTAACGAAAACAAATAGGTACAAACATTAGGATTTAAATGGAAAAAGACCGAGGACAACCGAAAAATATTAATGGAAAGACACAACATACGACTGCTAAGAATAAATTACCTTACCAAAATGGCGGAATATCGGTCTAAACATAGACCACTAGTTTATTCTAATGTGTCCGGAGACGCTTGGACCGATGGAACAGAATTTGGTTTAAAAAAACAAATCAGTACAGGCCAGTGGTTAATAATAGTGCACGCAGGAGGAAAATATGGTTTTATTCCCAACGCTTTGTTAATGTTTAAGGCAAACCAAAAAACGGGAGATTACCTTGACCAGATGAACCTTAAACCAAATAGCGTACTTATCGTAGATAATGCGTCCTATCACAACAAAATTTTGAATCGTGCCCCAACGTCAAATTCTCTTAAACAAGAAATGATGGATTGGTTGACAGAACAAAACATTTCATATAGCCCGTTGATGTACAAAACCAGTTTGTATGATTTAATTAAACATAATAAAGAGCGGTTTCGTGAGTACAACATAGATGAAATTTTAAAAGAACATGGCCACTCCGTTTTACGATTGCCACCGTATCACCCGACATTCAATCCGATCGAAAATATTTGGTCCATGGTAAAAGGATATGACGTAGCGAAAAGAAACGTTTCTTTAAACATGCAAGGCATTATGAGTTTAGCAACTGAACGAATGAATACTTTTACTTACTGCTGAGGACTGGGAAAATATTTTGTCGCCATGTCGAAAGTGAAGAAAATAAATATCGATGTCAGGAAGGGGAAATGGATGGAATTTCAGACAATCTTATTATCAATACTTGTGACAGCTCAGATGAAGAACATGATAGAGACTAAAAGCAAAAAACAGAGGACTACTACTTATTCCATTTCTTAAGGGTATGTAATTTTATTAAATTAAGAGAAAATTATCCTCCCTTTGTTGCAAACGGTACAACCACTACAAATGTAATTCCATGTTCTCGATAATTCATCTATACCTACATACCTATTTAGAGTTTCTGTCGTGAATAATGCTGTTTATTTTTTGATATGTATAGTTTATAGCCTACTTGCAGCTTTTTTAAATGTATTTTATAGTTAGTGGGACATTTTCATTCGTTTCTAGACGCCTAAACTTTGCCTAAACCTAGCTTATGTAGGTAGGTACAAATATATCCAGATTTAATAAAAGCTACAAGTGATAAATTTTTGTGTAATGCCGCGCGACGCGAGCTTCCAATGCCAGGCAGTCAAAGAAAGCCGCCTTGCGCAAAAGCGGCATTATCAAAAGATTGTGAAAAGGAATTTACATATCACATCACATACTCGTACCTACGAGGGGCGTTCAATAAAAAGTAAGAATGAGATGTAAACTCTTTCATTATTAGGAAATTAAATACTGGCCGGTAAAGCTATTAATAATCTATCTAGCTAATTGCTATGAAAAAAACTAACTGTCTTTTGTTTAAAAAAAAACGGTATTTTTTTTGCAATGCTATTGAGTACATCAGCTTAAATGGAGAAAATTGAACTGCGCGACGTTATCAAATACTTTTTTGATTTTTTTTTCTACGGACCAAGTCAATTTAGATTTGCGGGACACTTAGGGTCTAATGCTCCTCCGTATTCGACAGTCGCACGTTGGTGCGCCGAATTTAGACGTGGAAGAACATCGACCATGGACGACCCCGCTCCGGACACCCTATTACGGCAGTAACTGAAGAAATTGTGAAAAATGACGAATACTTAGTTTTGGCGGATCGTGCATATTATTTTACATGAACGCTTGGGTATGAAAAAGGTATCTGCGAGTTGGGTACCAAGAATGCTTACTGACACGCACTAACAAACTAGAGTAGAGATTTTTTAGGAAGCTTTGGACCTGATACAGCAAGAGCGGGAACTTTTTTTGGCGCGATTCATAACAATGGACGATACATGGCTCCATCATTATGACCCTGAAACGAAACTGCAGTCTATGACATGGAAAAGGCCATCATCTCCAACTCCGAAGAAATTCAAGGTGGGCCGATCTGCCGGTAAGGTCATGGGCTCTGTTTTTTGGGATGGTAAAGGGGTTGAGTACCTCGAGCATGGAGCCACTATTACGGGCACTTTATATGCCAAACAAATAGCAACATTGCGCAATGAGATCCGCGAAAAATGGCGAGGTACCTCTCGAAAGTTGTGCTGTTCTACCAGGACAATGCCCCGGCACACAAGTCCGCCGGTGCATTGGCTGCAAATCGTGATGCTGGGTTCGATATCCTTAAGCATCCTCCGTATTCACCAGATCTTGCCCCCAGTGATTTCTACCTATTTCCGAGATTGAAAGAATACCCGAGAGGCCAGAAATTTGACGACGACGACGCGGTAGTCGCTGCAGTACAGGATTTTTTAAGTAATCAAGATAAGACCTTTTTTAAAAATGGAATTTTAACTTTAGGAAAAAGATATACTAAGGGTATTATGCTAGAAGGTGACTATGTCGAAAAATAAAATAACATTTAATAAAAATTGTTAATAATATACTCATTCTTAATTTTTGTTGAACGCCCCTCGTATAAACATATTATTTAGAGTCAACAGATAAAAAGCATGTAAGTAAAATAATTTATATTTGGTATGTACTTAGCAGTGATCGTACTTTTTCCAGCATTTTTGGTGCGGTGCTAGGGTTGTCAGTAGAGCCCAATATTAAATTGTTTGAACCAAGAATCAAATAGCGTATTAAAAAAATCGGAAAATTCTTAATTTTTTTACCAATAACTTCAGTTGAAGTCGAAAGATCGTTTTCTTGTCTAAAGTGGATATATAATTTGAGACGGCAACGACTGACACCCATAAATATAGAGAAAATATTGTGTATCTACTACAACAAGACTTTATTATGAAAGATATGAAATGAGAGGTACAGAGATGTTTATTTTTAACTGAAAAACATGCAACCTGTTTGCTAACAAAACATTCACTTCTCTATTTTGCATTTCATTTATGTTGGTTCACTTGTCAAAGTCATTTTTATATTCTGCCTAGAATAACGTATTTTCTCTTGCACAATGAATTTATTGAACCATGTTGAAGAATATAAACAATCCAATTGGAAGCTCATGGCAAAGCTGGAGATTCAAAAGCTTCGACATGGAAATAATGCTCATGGTAAAAAAATATGTAAAAAGGAATAAGTAGTAGCATAAGTTTCAAATATTATTACATTTTAATTTTTGCAGTGCCCAATATATGTTCCTGCTTTTTTAATTTTCGAGAAAGGTGTTTAAGGATGCTCAAACAATCTCACTTTATGAAATTTGATCATTGTTGGGACGAAGTCGTAGGGGTGTTTCGAAAATATCAACATAAAAATGTCCAAGGTAATTTAGCAATAAGTTCATAGACAGACTGTACATTTTAACATGTTGCATTTTACAATTTCTCGATTACTTAATTCCAAGTAATCTAAATTCAATAGTAACTCTACCATCATCTATCGACTATATCTGTATCAAACCATTACTTTTATTTTCAGAAAATAAACAACCTGATTGCTGTTGTTCGACAGGGCAATCAAAATTACGAAAACTAATCGTCAGCATACCCTCCGAAAAATTTGAGGAATTTTGGGTTACATTAATAAATGTAATACACAATTATAATAACTGATTAAGTACAAAAAAAGTGTTTTATCTTCAATGACAACATAATATTAAGTACATAATTTTAAACGTCAATCATATTATACACGTCGACAACTCTAGGTCGCTGTCGCGTGTCATTTGACGTCAACGCACCAAAAACGCTGGAAAAAGTACGATCACTGGTACTTAGGTTGGTACCAACAATATTTATACTTTAGGTGTGGGTAATTAATTAAAATTACTATGATTATAAATTATAGATCAAAGTATGGCCAAATAGGTAGGCGACTAAAATTGAAAAATAAGTTTGGACAACCCTGACTCCGGAGCGGGCGGAGCGGCAATAGGTATTAGAATCTCCTAAAGGGCCGGAGTCAAGCTACTTTTCTATTTATAGGTACTATGCTGTCATACAATTTTTTAGTGTAGAGTGTATCAAATCTTATCTTATTTTATCTTAAAGAGGGTCCTTTTTTGTGCAATTAAACTCTTACACACTCAGCTGTTCCAGTATGCAGGTTTCCTCACGATGTTTTTCCTTCACCGTAAGAGCATCGGGTAATGCACTGAATTTAGAAATACTCATCGGTACATGGTGACCGCGGGGGTTCGAACTCGGTACCTTACGATCACGAGTCGACCCCATAAGCCTCTAGGCCACCGACGATGCTCTTAATGTAGAGTGTATTCTTCCGAGGCTGTAAACGAAAATAGGTAGGTTTTTATAGATTACACCTTAAATAGCATTATAGAACTTTGAATTCCCGTTCATTTGTTACTCCACGCATGTATATAGGCTTCATTTAATCAGAGTTATTCGCATTTTTTAAAATACAGCGGCCGCCATTTTCATGACGTCATATCTTCGGATCCAGATTCTAGATTCCAGATTCCAGGCGGGGTCCCCACGGTTTCAAGTTAGAATAACATTTTTAATAACATAATAAATTTTGGTGTAGGTATCAAAAAATTACTGGAGTGCCAAGTTTATTGCAAATAAAGAATCTGAATCGGAATCGTATTCTATAGGCTTCATACTTTCGATTGGCAAGTAATTGGTCTGTTAAACAAGCAATTGCAAATTTTCCTTTAAATTGTATACCTCTCCAGACATGCATCCCTAATAGAAAACGGACTATTGGTACCGCAGCTCGCAGACGTTCTTCACAAAAAATGCTAAATTCTAAAAGTTAGTAAATTTTGAAAAGCCCAGAAACTACTGGCTCTACAGAGACAATTTTATTTTCATTGTAGCAAATTTAGTCTTATTTAAAAAGGCCTATATAAGATCCTTTCAAAAACTAGTATTTTAGGTTTATAATCGCCAAAATCTGAAAAAAGACCGAAATATTTCGCGGTCTTTTTGTTTGACAAAGTTGCGTCCGGCGCTTGATGTAACAAACTTGGATTATTCATTGGACCAACATCCTAAAAGTCTGCATAAAATCAGAACAACCGGATTTGACGAAAACTCATGATGTCTCAAGTTACTGGAGTAGGTCTATCTTGATCAGATATTATTTCCCTTTTCTAAAATCGTGGCCAAATTCATCTATACATAAATATCTGTTCCGTGACTAAAAGACTGACACACAACACACAGTACCTAGGGAGTTGAATAGAGGAAATATTGCGTGGGTATCCTGCGGGTGCTCTAACGGAAATAAATTACGGGAGTAGCGGGAAACTAATTCTACGCGTACGAAATCGCAGGCGACCTATGGCAATAAATGTAGTTCCTGTGTTCCCAGGCTCAACGTAATGTAATGTATTGTTTGAAACGCCAGGTTTTCCCGTGTCTGTGCAAATTCCGAGTGGGCACGACAACGCTCTCCTTGTCACCGACGTTCTGGCTCTCGTGGAGACGCTCAACAAGATGGGCGGACAACACGGCATTGGCCGCATCGACATCGTTGAAAACCGTTTCCTTGGTTTAAAGGTAGCTATTCCACCATCGCTTATTACAAATCTAAGGCACTGGTCCCATCGCTAGCGAGTAAACGATGAACTATCGGCGATTTTCTCGCCCAAGAAACGAACAAAAGATAATCGCTCCCGTGTAAATAAAAGAGAGATATATACATTTATAGTTCTTCGCTGAGCTGCAGCTAATTTATAGCTCAGCGGTAGTAGCTTTTGAAATTGGCGCGGAAAAAGAAAAAAAAAACATATTTTTACAGATAAGAAATTTGTTCTTGTTAGAACAAATTTCTTACCTTAATACTACCGCGGGGATATGGCGTTTCCATAATGAAGTGATTTGGCTAGTGTCAAGTATACAAAAACCATCGAAATATAATAAGTATGGAAGAGTAACACCGAACAACAGTGGCGAAGCGTCACGTAAATAAATAGACAAGCCGGAGCAAAAAAAGGTGTATGGCGTGTGTCGGTTTTACGTTTTGTTTGTATACCTACTCTATGCATAGAAATTTTTGGTAAAGCCGTAAATAATCGGCTTGTACGAACGCCTCGCGACTGCCGAACAAACTTGACGTTGAAATACGTCCCATTTCCTCTACGCTTGAAACGTTTGAGTAGACTCCATTAGTGTAGAGGTTGTATATATTTTCACCCATAAGAAAACTTTGATTAGTTAAACTGCTATGACAAGAGATTTGATTGGTCTATATTTTTTCTCGTTATGGCTACTCAAACACGCTATAAAATGACACATCTGACATTTTGCTGAACTTGGATGGTTTAATGCAGAAGTGATCCGTAATTTAAATAAGTTAAGGTGTAATTACTTTATTTATACAGCAATAAATAATGTTTTAGTAAATATTTATTCTTAAAAATATAATATTTAGTAGGCAATAAATAACGATATTATATACGGATATAATATAATAGTACATTATTATAATAGGTAAATCAAGATTTTTTAAGATGAGTGTGGCGGTAATTGATCGTACCTAATTTAAATAAAACAAATTGCAGTGCCTAAGTATTACCTACTAAGGGTTGTCGCAGACATAACCGCTCGGCAACGGATCGGCATCGCCTCGCCTCATTCATACAAGGCGAGGCGATGCCGTTACGGTGCTGATTAGTCTGCGTTGCAGTAGGGAGTTACTTACTGTCTGTCGACTGAAAAATCCTCATTTATCAACTTTAGATCTGGCAAAATTTTGTCAAACTACGCGGAGGACGGTTCAACGGACCCTAAAAAAAATTAAACATGGTGAAACTATAGATAGGAAGCGGCGTGAGGGTCAACCCACCAGAAAATCAAATGTTAAGTTATAATAAAAGGAGTGCAAGCTATTTGATAAGAATCCGAGTATCTCTTCCAGGGATGTGGCGAAAAAAGTAGGAACAAGTCAAGCAAATGTCCAAAAAATTAAAAAAGAATGCGGCATTAGAACATATAAGAAGCAAAAGGCTCCGAATAGAACTGTGGATCAATATAATCGTGCTGTTAGTCGTTCCAGGTTTTTGTATACCTTGTTGATTGAGAAAAAATGTTTCCTAATTATTGACGATGAAACCTACGTCAAGGCAGACTTCAAGTCTTTACCAGGTAACCAGTACTATTCCTCTCGTGACATTTTGAATCTCGACGAATCGGAAAAGGTTATCCCAGTAGAAAAAAATGCTAAGAAATACCTTGTTTGGCAAGCTATATGCCAGTGCAGCATGAGGAGCTCACCATTTATCACTACCGGGACTATTAACACCGATATTTATATATCAGAATGCTTGAAAAAGAGACTTACCATTTATGAAGAAGCACAATTCCTTAACATTATTGTGGCCAGATTTAGCAAGTTGCCATTATCCATCTCGAACTTTGGAATGGTACTCGTATAAGGCGAATTCAGTCGAGGTAGTGCCTAAGGAGAGTAACCCACCAAACTGTCCCGAACTTCGCCCCATCGAAAAATATTGGGCTAATATAAAAACTAAACTGCGAAAAACTTGCCAACCTGCAATTTCATTGCCAGATTTTCAACGAAAATGGGTTAAATGCACAAAATTGTTAACCGATGATTCCGTGCAAAGTTCGATGAATCACATCAAAAGTAAAGTCCGGGAATTTTTTCGTCGTTCGTTAAAATAGCCATAATGATTTTTTTATTGATTCTACGTTATATATAAATTGACATATAAAGAGTTTTAAGCACTTTGGAATTTTATTTTCGCTTCTGTACCTATGCATGTTCGACTTGCGACAACGTGTTCACCCCATCGACATACCAACTATAGACGCCGGGTTCCATACAAAATTCTCTTCGAAAAATGTCCTAGGGCGTCCTTTACAAACTTCATACTTGTATAAAATCGTTGTCAAAATAAAGCATTCTAATTTAAATAGTATTGTATTAACGTAATGCTTAATTTTGCTTGAAACAAATTATCATCTTATGTGGCTTCGACTAGAGGTTATTTTTTTCACCTTATGCAGCTTCTACTAGCGGAGTGCCAATGTCACCGCGAACAGAGTACAAATGGAGTAGCTTTACACTTAACATTATTTCAGTTTTGACGTCTCAGGTGGGTATGGGTTTAATATAAACAACAACTCAACGCTATTTTTTTTATTATTCAAGATATGAAGATAATATATACAATGTGTGCTCGAAAACTTTTTTTTTTTTTACATAATTGCTACTTATAAAACATATAGACTAACTTATCTCGGTGGCAAGAATCAGGTGGCATTGCTATTGTGTAAGTAACACTTGATACTGGCTTGGATATATTTCATGTACCTGTTAGGCGCCAGAAAGGCAATTTCTAAGAGACCGGTCTCCATAGTCTCTGCCTATCCCATTGAGAGATAAATGTGAAGCTATGTATGTATGTATGTTTAGTGGGTTTTAAAAGACGGTTTTTTATTTTCCATCAGCATTAACAACATTTCGAGGCTCAAGATGGAGCGCCGTTAATCATTAAAAAGTTTTCCCGGTACTTCACCGCCTACATGCATAGTAAGTAATGAATAAAAGCAGCTTCATATTTTCAATAGATAAATCTCATCACTGCCCGTTAAATAATATACGGCTATAGATTTTGGTGATGATTTTGGGTCTTCATCATCAGTTTCTCTTGACCGAGAGGTGTTTTTAGAATGCAAATCCATAATGTCTTTCAGAAAATAACAACATCGCTGTGTGTGCGTATAACTTTTGAGGGATTTCTTTGATTCGTCATGGATCCCACCATTAGATTCTGACTGTATAAAAGGGTGGTCAAAAAATTTATTATGTCAAATCATTCCTCCACATAACTTATTCTGGTTTGATTTACACTTGTTAAGTGATCGTTTACTGGTCGCCCAAAATATTTATGCCTAAACAACTTTTATACCTAAAGGATCTTACTTATCCGCATCTAAATAACTCCTGCAATATGAAATTCTATTGTCGAAGTGAACGCACTTGCGACGATAGAATTTCATATCGCGCATTGAAATGGATCACCAGGAATACTAAAAATGTATATTTAATTTACGACCGCAAAAAATATTAAGTATTGAACTACTCCATAGATGCACTTTTCTGAAGCAACCAACATATTGAGAATTGTTGGTCGGAAACTAAAATAAATTATTTTATTAGAATTACTTAGTTATTTATTCAGTAATTTTACGAATCGACATTTATTTACCGAAAGTATGAAATTCCGTCCGAAAGATTTTTGTTACGGTGATTAATTATTGTTGTTTCCGAAAGCGCATTGAAGCATTGTGACACGTGTCACTGAACTTGGCGCAGTTGACAACGAACTAAATTCAAGTAAGCTCCCAATTTACAGTGAGTATATAATCGCTGGGCCGTGTTTTGTTCTCTGACCCGTTATCCAGTTGTATTGTTGATCGAAGGTTCACCCTTTAGGTACCTAAATGGTTGGTAATCTTGCTAGACCCACTGCGGCGAATACTTGGCAAAATAATAGAATTCTTAGATTTAAGTAGTGTGTTGAATTATAAAATTATAGGAATACCTATGTAAAGCGACAATATATCCATTCATGAAGCGACATTAAATATTCCAGTTGGTCTGTCTGTAGACTGGTTTTAAACAAAGGTTGGTGAAGGTGTTTCTTGACAAATATACATACTTAATTATTATATAAAGACAAGGATGAGTGGTAGGATGTTCAGTTTTATAAAAAATAGTCTTGATTAACTAATGTACGAGGGGCGGCTGAAAAGTAATCTACCTAACAATGAAACAAAAGACTATATTTTTTTTATTTTTCTATATAATCCCCTGCTAGTAAAATGCAATAATTAAATTTTTCAAATATTGATTTAAAACCATTAAAAAAAAAACTTTCGGTTTGTCGTTAAAAAAGTCAGTAACCGCAGCCTTCATTTCGTCATCGGTCATAAACCTTCGTCCCCTGAGGTCTTTCTTGAGAAGTCTAAACAGAAAATAGTCACAGGGCGCTAAATCTGGACTATAAGGGGGGTGGTCAATGGTTTCGAAGCCATTGTCTTTAATTGCTAGCTTCGTTGTGCGGGCGGTATGCACTGGTGCGTTATCGTGCAAAATCAGAATTCCTTTGCTTAGTTTACCTCGCCGTTTTTCTTTTATTGTCTCTCTTAGTTGATATAGTAAGTTTGAGTAATAATCAGCGTTCATTGTAGTTTTCTTCGGTAAATAATCTATGAGCAAAATCCTTTCTGTCTCCCAAAAGATTGTAGCCATAAGTTTACCTGCCGATGGACAGACCTTGAATTTCCAAGGCGGCTTCTCATCCTTAAATTTCCACTGTAACGTGCTTACTTTCCGGGTCCCATTGTCAAATCCAAGTCTCATCACATGTTACAATTCTAGAAATTATTTCTTCCTCTTTCCCTCGACTCATGTCCAAAAACTCTTCGCAACATTTGACACGCCTCTCCATGTCAAATGCAGTCAACATTCTGGGGACCCAACGTGCACTAGCCTTGGACATGTTCAAATGCTCATGAATTATTTAATTATTCAAATTGATTTGATAGCTTAATTGACAGTTTCAGAGAAATACAGCTGTGACATACTAACAGACAGACACCGAAGTCTCATCATAAATGTTCCGTTTTTACTATTTTGCGATTTTGCGGAACCCTATAAATGCTATTCATAATACTATACACCGCAATGGGTCTAGCAAGATTACCAACTATTTAGGTACCTATTTTGAAACAAAAATTCTAAAGATCAACGAGGTTAAATTGACAGAAATTGGCCTGGAAAAAACAGCGGATAGGTAGTAGTTTATGTGACCGTCCATAATGAAGGGCATTAAGCACGAGTGCGTAATTATGTATACTTAGTTACATACACTACTTTATCTACCCACACATCATACGCCTCCATGATGCATTCAGGAGCCGCATATTGTGACCGGCATCGCGGCGTTGTTCAGGGCCACCAACAGTCATTATTTTATGACGTTAGTTGCTTTGTCACGGATATCAGGAGGCGTCGCCGAAATATATATATCTTCTTGATCGCTCATTTTATGGTTCAAATTCAACAAATCGAACAATTTCGTTTAGTTCTAAGGAATATTTTCTTGGAAAGAAAAACGTATACTGACACAGCATATAGGGGAGCGTGGGGGAATTGGAGCCTAGTAAGGATATTTTGTAATAAAAATCATAGTTTACGTAATCAAAAATCGTTTTAATTATTGACGAACGTGTTGTTTATCTGGCTACTTATTATCACAGACAAAATTGGAAAATAAAATCACCCTCAATGATGAGCAACAAAAAACAAAAACATGTCCTTCGCTCCCATTACCCTCCACTTCGGGTAATCAGAGCTACAAAACGCCCCATATGTCAAATGGGAGCCATAATATATCTATAAAATATTTCTAGTCTTATCTATCTTTGTTACAATTAGTCTCAATAAGTTTTTTTACCATGCTTGGTTAAATAAGTATTAATCAACGTAAACATTTGGTAATAAATGCTAAATGGTAATAAAGCTCTCATTACCCGCATATCAACCAATTCAAAACTAAAAATGTAATAAAAACACGTGACTTTCAGTTGCAATTTGAGAAGCAGCACCGTAAATAAGATAGATATGGTGATATATTTCGCGTATGAACAAAACAATATCTATATATTTTAACACTTACCTTGGAAGATGAAGTTTATTATTTTTTATTACCACCAGGCCAAAAACACTCATTCGTCTCGTGCAACTGATCGCGGGGCACTGCGGGGATGCCCGCGGGAGGCAACCGTTGCCGAACGTTACCGAACACACCCGAGCGCCATTTGCATGAATACGAGCACTGGGAAAGTCCATATTGACACCGCTCCCATTACCCGCCCGCTCCCATTCCCCCACGCTCCCCTACGGCATATTCAAAAATCGAAAAAATCGGACGAGGTTTAAGGGAAGAGAAACGTTTTCGCATTTTGTATGGAGATTAGAAAGAGTAACAATAGTACATTGTGCATCAAGGGTAGTATGAAGGGAATTACTAACGAGAGTGTTAGAAGCCCGACGCCGAAGGCGGAGGGCTTTTAATGACTCGAGTTAGTAATCCCCTTACGGCTTGTGATACACACAATGGTTTTCATCACTTTTGCGAGGAAAAACACTTTAACTCTGCAAAATATAAAGAAATAACTTTTGACAAACGGGAACGTAAATGGAAACGATATTTTTTTTGTGACCTCTACCACAGATAATAACTGCGTTTAGTTTCGACCTGTAATGTAAGTTAGTCTTTAGCTAATTTTTAAAGATGAAATTAGAAACCGATTTAATTTTTGGCTGAAAATTAAACCTCCTTAGTCAGAAATGATGTACGAAAGAGTTGCAAATTTTAAAAAGAAAGTCATTACTCCCTAGGGATGACAAAACTCGCCATAATTCCCGCGGGAACAATTTAGGCCATTGTCCTTCTGTATACAGGCATGGAATAACACCATTTACGAGCAAGTGTGATGAAAACATCCATACATAAAAGCTTTGAAAAAAAACGAATAATGCCCATCGCTGCTCGTACATTACCGAGTTACATTACCAGCGACGTACAAAGAAAAAATATTCCTCGTACCTCATACTAAACCGGGATTTTATCGTTTACCCGCATCTACCCCTTGAATGCTTACCTGTGATTAAAATATTTAACAGTTAACTGATAGGATTTTTTTGTCCAATTAGTTCAACTGGTTCAACTTCTAGTTGACGGTGCGCGAGTCTCACTCTCACTTGACAGGTATTTAGGGGTCCTTACCCAAAGGGTAAAAACGGGACCCTATTACTAAGACTCCGCTGTCCGTCTGTCCGTCTGTCCGTTTGTATGTCACCAGGCTGTATCTCATGAACCGTGATAGCTATAGACAGTTGAATTTTTCACAGAAGATGTATTTCTGTTGCCGCTATAACAACAAATACCTCCTATACAACAAACGTATTTTTTTTGCCGTATTACGATATGGAACCCTTCGTGCGCCAGTCCGACTCGCAATTAGCCGGTTTTTTATTACTGTTACGCCGTGTACATAACATACTCGTTTTGTTTTGTAGTCGCGCGGTCTGTATGAGACTCCGGCTGGCAGAATCCTGCACGTGGCGCACCTCGACCTTGAAGCGTACTCTCTGGACAGAGAAGTCTTAAGGTAACTTTCTTAAATCGTCAGTCGTTATACCTATTTGTTTCTATTGTAGGTTTTGTAGGTACGGTTTTCTCAAAATAATTCCTAGCTTAGGAGTACTTGCAATATTAGGATGATGTGTAGAACCTTTCTGTATTGAAAAATAAAACTGAAAGTATTACTGAATTTAAGTTGGCCCAGTCTAAGAAGGCTTGACACCTTCACATGTCTAGGTACAGTCAACAGCTGAACAAACGGAGGAAATACGGTCTCAAAATAGTTTCTATCTACAGGGTGGAAGGGGACGGGGGACCTTCCCGGAACTATAGCATTATTTAAGAGGTACACAGTCGATTTGTGATGGTAATAATGATGAATTAACTAATTAAAACAAAAACCAAATTGACTAATTATTCATTGCGGTGACAACCCTGTTACACCTCCCCATTACGACTTGAACATGAAAACTCGGAAACTACGCTTATTTCCGAACGTTGACGTTGCCATAGTGATAAGGTGATAACGTATAATTCCTAGACGTCAAATAATCCATAAACAAAACGAAATGAAAATGATTTTTATTATTTACAAAATTTATTAACCATTAGTTTACACATTATCATGTTGTTATAAAAATCTAACACTACGTCTACAAAAATCTTCAATTACCCTCACATTCGGTGTTCAAATGTCCCTCCGCGGCTTATTATACACGCTCCAGCCCGTGCCCGAGTATGTCGGTGCACCCTTGACAAAATATGCTCTTCATCATTTTTTCTCCGCAGATCGTTAAAGGTATCAGTTATTCATCGTCGCATCTCGTCCGCAGTGTCACATTCCGTTTTGTACACACTATCTTTTACAGAGACCCACAGGAAGAAATCAAAACACGTGAGATCCGGGCTTCTTGGCGGCCAGCGGTGCGGCCCAAACCTGCCTATCCAGCGATCCCCAAACTCATTGTTCAATTTCATTCGCACATTGTATTTTCGTGTACAGAATGAGCTGGTGCACCATCTTGTTGGAACCAAGTGACTTGTCTTTCAGCCAGTGGTAATTCGTCCAGATAACGTCTAACTCGATGTTCAAAAGAGACATGTATCCGTCTCTGTTTAGAGTTGGAGGCAGAAACACAGGTCCTATGATAGTTTCTCCGTGAATCGCCGCCCAGACGTTAATAGACCAACGATACTGGTGACCCGAGAATCGATAAGCGAAAGGATTCTCCTCGGCATACACATGTTCGTTTCGTCTATTCCATATTCCGTTGCGTGTGAACGAGCTTTCATCACTCCAAATAATATGCCTTATGAAATCTCGCTCTTCTACTATATTTTGTAATAACCATCGGCAGTAGACTTCGCGGATAGGGCAGTCCCGAGGGAGTAGAGCTTGAACCCTCTGTATTTTGTAAGGGTGAAGGCTGGCATGTTTGAGAATAATAAGTACTGCAGTATGGGTTATTCTGAAATGTCGACCCGCTACTCTAGAACTCGCTCTCGGATGTCTTCTAAAATAACGCAGCACCCTTTCTTCACGTCGAGCCGCAATTCGGACAACGCCTCCGCTACGTTGGTTGTTCTGGGCTTTTGCTGTTACAACGGGCTGGTGGTAGGCGATACGATCCAAAGCCCTTAAAATTATTGTCCTATGCCCAGTTGGATGTGGTGGAGGATATGTTTCTCGGTATCGACGCAAAGCTTCAGCCGCGTTATTATTGCACGTCGCGTACAATAAAAGCAAATTCAAATAACCACGAGCATCTAGCAAAGGCATTTTTATTTGAAGAATGACATAGGTAAATTAAATGACATTTTCATTTTAACATCAAATGCATCGATAGCCAATACAATAACGCAAAGAGGTTCATAAGTTAAGTACCTAATCAGTAGTTCGTAATAATGTTTATTTGATAAACTGCACATGCACATGCACGTTTTGAAGCATGAAAATGAATGAAATATGCCTACTCAGCAGCACAATTTCAATTTAATCAATTAAATCAAATTCAATTTCAATTAACTAGCTAAAACCTATTTATCAATTTAGGGAAACTAAGATACGATGAATAAGGTTCTAATTATCATCTTTAATTGTTTATGAAGATTGAGTATACTTCATTGTCTGTCAATGTCGCTATTTAAGAAATGTGTCAAGTTGTGCTTAGTAGGCTGTTAGTAGGTCGTTATTATGTTATTTTAGGCGCACTAAAACAAAGATCTATCTATCTATGTTATTTTATTCATCATTTTAGGAAAAAATAAATAAAGTTGTTCAAGATGTACCTACAAAGAGACTCACAAACCCTGCAATATTTCTTACCGCATTGGAAGCAGGTCTAAGTATGCATCCACGACAAAAAAAACGTACTTAATAATATCCTGTATGAAAATGTTGTTTACAATTAAGTTCACTGACCCAATCATATGTTTAGGGTTGAAACAAGTAGTTTTTTGTGTGAATGTTTAACCGGCTGTAATTTGAAAGCGGCTGCTTAAATTCACATAGTTTGTATGGGGGAAATAAAGTGTTAAGGCTAAACTATCTCCCACTATCGGGAAGGTCCACGGTTCTCTTCCACCCTGTATACATATAAATAAAGTTGTAGAAGGGAAAAAATCTGTACGTTCGAGATATAAACTTAAGAGTTAGCGTACCACTGGTCATTTTCCCTGCTCGTAAATTTCACTAATTCACAAGTTTACTCCTAAGACAGTTTCGGTAGGTAGACAATTTAACTAGTTAGTCATTTTCCTGATTCGTCAGTTTCCTCGTTCGCTAGTTTTGCTAGCATGTCAGTTTCGTGAATTTGCCATTTTTGCTATCCGCTAGTTTTGTTATTTGTCAGCTTCACTAATCGAACAGTTTACCTATTCTTCAGTTACACTAGGTTGACAATTTAGCTAGTTAAGCATTTTCCTGATTGTTCAGTTTCCTCGTTCACTAGTTTTGCGAGGTTGTTAGTTCCGTTAATTGGCTAGTTTCCTTGTGTACTAGTTTAGTTTTTCGTTGGTAGATAGGTAGGTGGGTCAGGTTGTCATCTGCACTAGTTATTCATGTTCGCTTTATGATTGTCGCTCGCTCGTGACATATTATTTGTCTCTCCTCTCACCCTGGTCAGAGTTAATCGTGTCGTGAACGGGGTGCGGTGTGGGTAGTGATATGGTTCGGGATGGACCCCGTCTCGGAGTGAACCAAGTTGTAGGTCTTCTACAACACGTGGTAGGTGTCTTGCAACATCCAAACCACTTCATCATAATATATTACAAACACTGCGTAGTGTCTACAATTTAAATGAATTTTATTCTTTGCAAAACTTGTGATGTTACGGAATTTATTGAAGAGCAAATAATGAATGCTCACACCTAACACACTAAATAGAAAAAAATGCACAGGAACTTATTGAACAGACTTTGCCACCTAAATCCAAGAAAATGTAGGTATTTGAAATTTGAGAAAATTATATAAATATGAAAAAGGGAACAAGTCAGTACACTCTCATTCATGTAAGTTTTTTTTACATTATCAGTGTTGATTTCCTTAATTCCTTGCAATCGAAGTGAAGAGCAGAGTGTAAAATTCGAGCATAAAACCCATTTTACCCTCGACGTGACTATCCACACTCGCCGTTCCGGCTCGTGTGGCTATATGCACATCTTGGGTAAAATGGCTCGTTTTATGCGCTTGTTGTACAATCTACTATTAAACTGACTCGACATATAATAATTTCAAATGGTAAATTCGACAATGTGAACTTAACATGAATATATGACAGACACGACGAAGTAGCAACACTGACAATCTAAACTAACTGACGAATAGGGAAAAGTAACGGGTTAAGAACATGGCGAAATAACAATATTGACAATCTAAACTAGCTGACGAACAAGGAAACTCATGAACAAGGAAACAGACAAAGAAAGAAAGTTACGGGTTAAGAATATGACGAAATAGTAAAACTGACAATCTAAACTAACTGAAGAACAAGGAAACTTGCGAACCAGGAAACCAACTTAATAGGGAAATTGACAACTTAGTGAAACTGGCAAATAAGGAAATTGACGAATTCAGAAACTGTCAAATAATTAAACTTGTGAATTAATGAAATTTACGAGCAAGGAAAATGACCAGTGGTACGCTAACTCAAACTTAAAATACTATCGGAATGAGTAGCAGATCACGTTTCCAATTTTTAGAGTTTGTGTCTGTTTATCTGTTAAATTTTATTTCTCCTCGCATCATTTGAAAGCTACTGAACCAATGTTAATGCGGTTTTCACTTAAACGTTTCAATAAACCAGGTTTACATATAAGCGGGAGAAAAGAGGGTTCAAAGTTAGTATGGAAAAAAAACACACGTTTTCTCGTGGTCCTACTAATTTGTCCTACTAGTCAAAAAGTGAACCTAGATTTGATCACTAAATACTAATTGTGGTTGTAAAAGTAGGTAGGTTAGGTTCGTTAGGTATCTTTAAACGCCCGAAGGGCAAACCGCCCAGAAATAGGAGCCCTGCCGCAAGGCAGGGCTCCGTCGAAAGTCAGTAGGACAAAAATAGTAGGACCACGAGAAAACGGCCAAAAAAACCGGATTAAACAGGTCACTTGTCTCCGTAACAAATTAAACTATACCTATTTCGTGATTTCTCGATTAAAGTTAAGAACAATTAAGAAATTATCAAATTAGGCCGAAAATAGGTACTTGTTTAAACCCTATTCAAGGGCAGGCTCTTAGGTACTTTACGAGATTACAAATATAAAATTCTAATCTCCGTTTATTTCGTTATCGTTTTGGCGTTGATGGATTTACAATAAAAATGGAGACTTTGATTCGGATTTCAAGAACAAATATTCTTTAAAAACTTACTAGTTTCTTATTATTACTTGGATAAGAAATAAGCTTAGGATTTGCAATAAAGGTTCTACGCTGCCTTTTACACTGCATTCAATGGGAGTAAAGCGCAATACACAGTGCCCAGAAACATGTCTACCCACTAACAACAGTAATGGAACGGTCTCACCCGGAAATTTGTGCAGTGCAATCCTTCGAGCTCGCAGATGTGTAGGTACTTCTCTCAATGCCACTGTCAGCGTTTGGATCACCTTTGTCTTCCTGTAGTTATTTCGGTGGCTATCAAAGCAGATTATATTCTTGAGTCTTGTCAAGTGTCGTCAGCGACGTGACGGGCTGCTCGCGTCGCTTCCAGCAGGTTATTACCTTAAGGCAAGTAATGCTGTAGCCACGACAGGTTTACCCGTACCTACTCGGAGCACTATTCTATTATCCATTTAACCACTTTCAACTCTCATTGGCTTGTTATTTTTGTCGTGGCTAAAACAATGAGCTGAAATAATTTCACGAACTGAAGTGTTGTGATCCCGAATTGTCACTCATAATCTAACAACATGAGTGTGAGATTGGAGGTTGCTCATATAGGTACATATGAGTAGCGTCTCTGACACTAAAAGCTTCCTGAGATCATTGCTGTTTTCTACGCAATCTTATCGTTCTGGGATTGTCATCGGTTCCATGATTGCATCGTTTTAGAGAGAAACTGCTTGAAATAAGGCATAACTGAGATCTGAATGTAACTGTCTTCAAGCACATTGTATTTCCGGTACATGTCCGGGGCAAGACTGAAGAACTGTGACTGAAGTACGGCCTTCCACGAATCTCATCAGCATAATCTTTAGGTTTGATTCTTTGTTAAGTATATGACCGCTCACGTATGGGACAATTCGTTTAAGTTTGAAGGCTCTGATGTAACCTGGTACAAACGATAGGTAGGAAAATAATATCGCACTGTTGCTAGACTTTTCTTAAGTCATATCTTCACAGACCACCGCGTCTTCAAGTAATAAGAAACCTATAAGCTGTTCTTCATGCGGCATACGAGACCCGATAAACCGATGACAAGTCGTCTGTCAAAAAAAACTGGGACCTTCCGCGTCTGCTTTGGCATAATCGGGGCTTAATCGGTTTTAAATTTTATCACCTTGTCAGCCATTCTGCTCTTTCGCTCGATATTCATTTCGTTCAATACATACATGAATTAAAATCCATGCAGCATTTATTTTGTGCTGTTAATATTTGTGTGTAATGTACAAAGTTAAATTATAAGATTCTTCATAAAAATACATTGTTGCGCGGACGACTAATATTTAATTTCCTTACCTACGTAGTTATAACATTATCTCTTTTACAAATACTCCTTACAAACATACGTGTTCATATTTTTTTCTAGCAAGTTAAATTCATAAACGTCATTTCTGTAAAAAAAACGCATGCGCGCGGGGTTAATTTTTTGCGGGATACATCTTAATACGCTCTCCTGACTATACTTAAAACATTTAATGAAAAAACATGTTGTTTTTAATTCATGCAAGGTGCCCTAGTTTTCTGTTTTATTTTCCCGGACTATGAACTTTATAGTCATAGGGAGGAGAGCAGGAACTCTGACTTCTTACATTATGTTAAGTACCTAGCATTCAACGACTTTCAAGGAAGTTCGCTTAACTGCTAAGGAAAATTTTCTTGGTCTTAAACTTAAAGCTTCTGACAATATGGTAAAAACTGTAAGTAGGTATGGAAAATTATAAGTACGAGATACTCTTACGTGAAAATCTAAGTGTCTAAAATCGTGATCATCAGGTCATCCTAGACACCGGGGAACAGCAAATCACGTCAAATAAAGACGTAGCATTGAAAGATTATTCTTTCACCATAACCATTCCATACACGAAATGTTTACAATGATCCGCGGTTAAACCTCGAATAGGTATATTAACTTTTCATCTCTCCTGTTCGGAAAGTTAAATTTGAATGGGTAGATAGCCGGGTGGAAAATTGCGTTTTCACCTCTAGAGTGGAAAGTAATTTTTGTTTAATAGTTACAATTGGCCACGGAGTCTAAGATAATTGAGCTACATCATATTATTAAGATAAAAGCATTTCATGCATCTAAACTTGGCTATACGTTAAAAGACGTATTTATACGTTCATATTAAAATCATTTTACGACTGGTAAATTTTTTACGATATTACAGAAAATCAACATTTAAAGTTATTCCTCTATTCTGCTGCCCGCTATAATGCTATGATAGCATAAAATGACACTTTTTCTTCACGTTTCGGCATGGCCATCTAGAAAATACATATAGGGTAAAGTAACCAGTGGTCAGCCAGAGACCTGTAGTCGGCCTCGGCCTATACTTTGTATGAGTGGGAAGAGTACGAAATATATATTTCCCACTCTTCGCACTCATATAAGGCCGACTACTGGTCTCTGGCCGACCACTGGTGACTTTACCCTACTGCCAACATAAGAAAAGTTTAACGAGTTGGTCACGACCAAGGAGCTTATATACAACACTGGAGGTTGAACGCTGAACATTCATTTGAAACAAGATATTTGTCCTTTATTACGTGTCCTAGATTATATTCCATCACTCTCTTTAGTTTACTTTCTTCACGATCGAAATGAAAAGTAGAGTGTGAAACTCGGGTGAAATGGGTCACTTTCAATCTACTATTGTGCCATTGTCGAACCTAACTGTAACATAAACTTCGAATTTAGCCAAGTAGATTCAGTTTCTATTGTCATGGTATTTAAATTGCTTCGTTTAAAAAACCGACGTTCAATGATATTTTCACTTAGCATTAATTTATATTTAACTGGCTAATTGCATTACAGAAGGGGTCTTTAAATATGCGGTTGGTGCAATAACAATATTGTATCGATAAGGTTCAAACTCGTAAATTTTTACTTATTCATTACCCTGCATTTTTAACTGTCAGCCTACCTACCTACCTACCTAGCCTGTTTACCTACTATATCGTAAGAATAAACGAAATAAGTTAGTTACTAGCCTAAAATGCACTTTAAATTATGTCAACAAAGTGTAAGCGTAAATAATAATTTCATTAAATAGAATATGGAAAAGAAATTAAGTGTGTTAGTTCGTCAGCAAAAACGTTTGCGTTTTTTTATCAACCGAAGATTGGCTGGCTGGCTGACTGGCGCTTGCCCGCAGGAGACTAATCGAATTTCGGTGCATGTACCGTAACTCGGTGCACCATTTCCTGAAGACAGCCGGTCTAGTATTAGTATACATAGAAGTCTTTGGTTATGTCATTAGGTACCTGCAAAAACATTATGCGTTTTATGTATCTCTTCTTCTTTCAACCTGGTTTACACAATGGCAATATTACTTCCTTTACAGACTAAAGAAGTACCTTCAGGACAAAATGTCTGACTTTGTCTACAACGGCTTTTGGTTTTCGCCTGAAGCGGCGTTTACATCGAAGTGTTTGAAAATGTCGCAACAATCTGTCACCGGGACCGTCACCGTTCAATTGCTCAAAGGAAATGGTAAAACAATAAATATTTTATCATGACATTCATGACACTAAAAACCTTTATGTAAGCGATCAAGTGTTTATTTTGCCACTGTCACCATCTCGAGATTATGCACACTTTCACTAACTAAGATCTTACCACCAACTATTTACCGAAATGGTTGATAGAGGCCCTACTGAATAGGGTTTTTAAATACGCAGTCAACGCCTCTTCCTCCTTCAAAACCCACTAGGGAATCAGTTCAGAATCAACTTTCAACTTTCGCTTTAATACTTAGTTGAAGAAATTCGCTTTTTTGGGTGTATTCATTTGAGAATCGTTTCTTAAACTGGTCCATCATGATTTCCAATTAAGAAAAACAACACGGTGACCTCGTATCCAAACCGTATCCGTTTTGACTATAGTACCCAAAAAAACCAATGTATTTTCTTAGAATAATAACACATAGAATGATAGTTTCCTACAGCCAACCCGTCAAAAGTGTCGCACAAAATGGATTCATGTGGGCGTAATCAACGCGTACTAACACACGACAACACGCACACAAGTAAACAAATAATGTTGCTAGCGGATTACATTTCCCCCTAAACTAGGGGACTTTTTCATATAATAATTTTTGTTAAATTCGATCATTTTTTGTAGTTACTTAGTAATAATACAAACGTTTATTAACACTTATGTAATAAGAAAATATTTTGTCTCTTTCTAATTCGCATAAAATATCATATTTTAAGTAGGTAGTTTTTAAATGTTCTAAGGTACTTTTTTGGCCGGTGGTTTTTTGGCGGACTAAAATTCAATTTATCCAGGGACACCCAGTATATACTCACAATCACCTTAGTAGGAACCACGTCTCGACGTAGTCTGCACAAGCCACCTTTAGTAAGATATTTGTCTGTGTCATTAAAATGTACAGAACATATTTTTGTCCTCCTAGACGGCTTCCACCAGCTTTCATTTCGATTAAGCCTAATTTTTTCAATCCAACGTGCGGCAATAATCGGATTAGAAGGAAATCTTGAACGAGAAAAACAAGTAATTCAATTCGTATCACAGAATATCACAAAATAGAACAAGTACTTACTATAACAATTTAGGGGGAAAATTTTCGTTATAATGGCAACATTTTCATGTAATGTCGTTAGAAAATAATTTAATATTTTAGTGAATGTTTTACGTAAAACATCAAGTCAAAACATATTACTTACACGTGGAATGTTATTTTATAGTGTTTATTTTCTTGGTCTGAAGTGTTGTGGCACCCATTAACAATACAAATCGTCATAATCAATAAAAATCCGGGAGCTGTTGACGCTGTGTGACGTGATTGCGACTGACAGGCGGCGATCGCCGAGTACACCAGAATGGTGTAGTTTAAGTCTGACGGTTTTGGTGCGCGGACTAGGTTTCTATGTGTTATTATTCTAAGTGTATTTTAATTTAAATAATGATTTTCTCGTACATAATAATTTATTTATAATAATATTTTCACTATAACTATGTAGCCAACTCTACCATTTAAAAGAGTGTGCAAACCATGCGCAAACGTATAGTTGCGTTACTACACGACATAAAAAGGTCAAATACGGCTTTTGTTGAAGCAAATATTTCCTTTGGCAGGATTGATCTTTGGCTACCTATAAAGTTTTTCCCCGGCGATGTCCGAGGTTAATAACTGTTTAAGTTTAGGTACTAAGATAAATTTGGTAACATTTTTAACTAACTCAAAGATGTACAATTAAATTCTGATATATAAAATTGCATAAATCTATAGTAAAAACACAAGAATTATTTAAAAAGAGTTATACCAGTGTAATTGACCCCGAGACCCTCAAGATGAGGCTGAATTGGATCCAGAGGCATTCGGCGAAGTAAATGAGGGAACACCTGGACCAAAGTTTTTTATGTAATAAATACCGTTGTAAACAAGTTATGGCGTAGTTAATTAATTTGATATTATAAAGTTAAATTCTCTTTGATATTCAAGCACGAATTGGCCTAAAACGGAATGACAAACTGTTACTTATGTTTTTTTAATCTTTATCACGTTTGCGAATCCATACCTATCATTCTAAGATCACAAAATAACATTTTAATTAGAAATGTTCCATTTAAATTTTTAGCACTGTCAACATTTATTTCGTACTAGGTAAGTACACCAATACGAATCTTTGTAATTTGACATTACATATTTTTTTAGTGAACGAATATAGGGCTCTCTAAAGCATCTCTTTATTTTTCAACATTCATAATTGTTTATAAGTTATGGAATTTTTCCTTGTTAAAGTTTTATTTTATTTTATATATTTTAACTTCGGAACGGTGTCAATATACCATAAACGAATTCGGCATCCCCAATTTATACGAAAAAGATACCAAACTTAGCCGATATGTAGATATAAAAATAAAGTTGGCACTCGTAGCCTACGACTCACTCGAAAATTTACATACAAAATGTTGGTGGCTCCACTTCTAAGTCCATCCTTGGGTCCTAAGGACCAATCCTGCCAAAGGAAATCTTTGGTTCACGAAACGCTGTATTTCATCTGCTACAACTGCCACTAGTAGGTTTATCACTTTGCTTTCCTAGAGATCTACAAAATTTATATTTTCGACAGGAGTCAATTAAGTTATCGTTTCTAATGGAAGATTAATATCTTATACGAAGTTACTCTTATTCAGTCAGGGATCTTAGGTACTATTTCCTTAATCTGTTACCAAATCATGTCAGGTATTGTTATGTTACCAACAATAGCCCCGTGTTCTTTTTAAGGCTTCCGTTCGACAGAAGAGTGGGTCGACCCCGTCTGACACATCCAATTTGCTCAAAATTTGCAAGACCGATTTGGTTAAATTTTGCTACAACAAACATTTATTTCACCCCGACACTGTGTAACGTAAAGGACCCCGGAACTTAAGTATGAAAAATGTGGTTTCAGTTATTTTTTCTGAGATAGATTTCAAAGTCCTGAACAAAAGTCTCTAGGGGTGCTAAGTACCACTGTTCCCGAGTCCCTTTCAGAGTTTCTACAGATTTTGTACTAGATAACAAAAACTATAAACAACGGATGAAATGAGAGAAAAATGGCGTTACAGGTTAAATCTTATCAATCTACATTTATATATTTATAGAATACACATGTACCGAATCACATATGTTACAAATGTAGGTACTACACTTTTAACGGTGTGCGTTTCTATTCGCATAGTCCAGTATGTAGTTTAATAATGCTGTAGTCGGGTATTTCACGTCTTGTTGATGTCGTGCATAACCAAGGTACCATACGACGCTGGTTACAACCTATAGTTGTGGCCCCAGATTTACACATACCTACACTAGATTGATTCCTTTTTCGGCACATTCCTTTTTGGCCATATTCCGTTTTCGGCATGTTCTTGTTTTGGCACATTCCGTTTTCGGCACAAATCATTATATACAACAAATGAAATCAATCCTAGGTTAGAATAAGTTCTTGTAGATAAAAAATAACGATAGGTACCTAGGATTGATTTCATTTGTTGTATATAATGATAGCTCTAGCTAATGGAACACTTGCATCTTCCATGTAGATATTGACATGATATCTGTTAATTATAGCACCAGCTATTTTAAGGAAATCATTAAGATGAATAATGTGTGCCATTGGAATCAAACTAATAAAAATCTTTAATGGCCATTTCGGGCTTCAACTATTCATCTTGATTTCGTAATTATTCGTGAATCATTGGCTGATGCTGTTGAAAGTTGTCGTTGCCCACGTTCAAGGACTGCGGGCATTTTACAGTGTATGCCCTTATTTTGGAGATATGGCACAGCATCTCGATATCCTCGATTTTAGAAATACATCGCCACCTTGAAACCATTGACTCATATGCCCACCCATATAGCCCACCTAATCAATACTAGCATCAGGACGGGTATGTTCCCCGACCAGCTCAAGGTGGGATTAGTGAGGCCAATACACAA
Source organism: Acleris sparsana (assembly GCA_923062465.1). Lineage (NCBI taxonomy): Eukaryota > Metazoa > Arthropoda > Insecta > Lepidoptera > Tortricidae > Acleris > Acleris sparsana. Next base: position 25,274,620 of record OV281285.1, on the reverse strand, counting down.
AGGTGGTGATCTTAGAAACAGCGCAAACTATAGGCCCATTACTATGCTCCCGACCATTGACAAAATAGTAGAGAAGTATGTTAGCAAACAAATATACAATTTTTATAACGAACACGACATTCTTTCTCACAACCAGTTTGGCTTTCAGCCTCAAAAAAGCACTTCGCTATTATTGTCCCGGTTTACAGATGACGTAAATAAGCACCTAAATGATAAAAAACACGTACTAATTATCTTCATAGATTTTAGTAAAGCCTTCGATACCTTACGGCACGATACGCTTATACAAAAACTAGAGGATACTGGGGTTCAAGGACCGATATTAAATTGGTGCAGATGTTACCTGACTAAAAGAGCTTACCACGTGAAGATAGAGGACAGCTGTAGTGATAAGATTATGGTGACAGAGGGGACGGCACAAGGATCGGTCCTGGGCCCACTGCACTACCTCGCGTACGTCAATGATATGAACAACTGCGTCAAAAACTGTAATGTCTATCAATTTGCGGATGACACTTGTCTTGTTGCTGCTGATAGAAGCATTGAGACTGCAGAAAGTAATCTGCAATATGATTTCGATCAGATTTGTAAGTGGTCTCACGACCAAGGGCTGGTATTAAATGCGTCGAAGACGAAGTTATTGCATGTGCACTCTTGTCACGCTAGGTCCGTAAGGTCTGTTAGGGTGACGGGACATAACCACCAGTGCTTTCATGTTCCGAGGGCTGGTAGCTGTAATTGTCCGTCGCTAGAGCAAGTTAACAAACATAAATACCTGGGAGTCATAATTGATAATAGCTTTAATTGGAGTGACCATATAGACCAGGTGTGTAACAAACTTCGTGCAGTAATGGCAAAGTTTTACATTCTCGGCAATAGAATCCCCTTTGGAGTTAAGCTACAGATGTACAACGCGTTAGCAGAAAGTATTGTGACATACGGTTTAAGCAGCTACGGTCGCACCTTTAAGTCATACCTTGATCGGATACATAAGTTGCAAGTAAGATTATTAAAAATGATTGTACCTTACAATCTCAAAAATAAATTTAAGTGTGATGCTAGCCTATTTCTCTATTGCAAAGTTCTACCAATTCATGCAAAAGTAAGTTACATTATGTTAAAAGAACAATACTTCAGAATGGAAATTCAAAAGCCCATATTGCATAGTAAAATTACTAGACAGGTAATAAATAAGGTACTAAGGAAGCCAAAGTTCAGGAATTATTACGGGAGGCGCACGTCTGAGTATATAATACCTGATCTGATAAACAAGCTCTCAAGAGATTTAAAAAATAAAATAACTACAAATAACCTTGATAGGGTACTGAAGTCAGAATTTTTTCGTCAGTTACACGATTCTGAATAAAAATATTGGTTTAAATTTATTAATTTAATTTGCATTATTGCGAAGCGTCCTGTACGTAGCAGGCGAGAACCGGTTTCGCTGCGCGCGCCCGGCCCGCCGCTCTCGGTGTAATGTTATCGCAATAAATGTAATGGATAGTAGTAAGTTAGATTAAGTTTATTATAAGTGATTTGTGGCGGAATTGCATCGCGTCAAACCATATTGTGGTTTAACGATGCGACAGTGGAATGTTTAATTGTACTTATTTGTAAATAAATAAAAAAAAAAAAAAAAAAATATCATCATTTGATTCAAACTCAGCTTCAAGTATGCTCGCATCATTATTTATGGAGTCAGAAAAGTAAGGGCCGTGTGTGTCTAAAATTTAACCATCAGGGGCTACTATTAGACATGGTTTTACTAAATCTCGTTTTTTATGTAAAGAAAAAGATTTTCTGAGAGATTTGAAGTTACAGATTTTCCCATATAAGTATAGGGTGCATCAATAACAACTATTGCTTGTCGGTTATCAGCAAGGGGCGGAATATTCATAGCTAAAATAAAACGTCAAGGGGGGTTGACCATTATGTTTTATTGACTATCCCAGTTATCGATTTTACTACATATGATTCCGGATTATGACAAAATTCGCGATTATGCCGATTTAATAGCAAAAAGTTAATATGTACCTACTACAAAAATGGCGTTATCGAGAACTACAAATATGCTCCCGTTACTTCAACTAAACTAGAACGCTCTTTCTCATCGTATAAATAGATCTAAAATTAAAACAGGACCAGTTTAAATGACAATGTAGAGAAAATAGTCACGATTCTTTATTACTAAAGACAAGATGAAACTATAATCAGTACAGATATAGACTTCGATTCTGTTATTTTGAATGAAGGTTAGTCTAATATCAGTTATACTGCAAAATAAAATAAAACTAGTTCCCGTTTTATTAATGTATAATTTTGTTAACCTTCATACACACTTTTTTTTTCGGCAGCTTATAGTGTCCCACCCCAGCCTCCCCCATTATAGGTCTAATTTCATTACCAGAAACGTGTAGCACGACATGTTTCTGCTAATGAAGAGACAATAAATCATCGATAGTCGATAAAACACATAAATTCCGCTCCTTGGTTATCATATCAGTATTAAGATTCATTTGCGAATGCTGTCACTTGGGTAGTAATGAAGTAATATCGAGTAATGGCATTAAAACCAATAGACTGGGGCACAAATCTAATCAATAATGATTGCCTGACTATTTTAATGTCACGACTCACATTGGTTCTACAATTGTATTTGAAAATAACTTTTAGGAAATCATCAGAGAGTCCTGGACGCATTTTGACCAAGAATATCTTGTTTTTTTTGAGACAGCGGTTCTGCCCGTCATCAACTGGGACACAACGCTGTAACAGGTCTTGAAATTCCTGTTTTGTTAAGGAAGATGTGATGCTGAAATCTTCTTCTGAAATGTTGTCTACGTCAAAATAATCACTTTTTTTGCTTACGTAACGTTTGTAGGAATGAACTTAATTCAGGACCTGGAAGTCGATAACGTCGTTAAACAAACAACAGCGTGAGCTTTTATTCTGACGACATCGATATGATGCGGGGACATAAATATTTAATTCGATGAAGAAGTTTGTTCTTGCATTGAGGTTCAATCGGGGATGGTTTTCTGGTGAGTTGCAAATCATGCAAGTATTACTCGACCTTTTCCTCAGAACGTTTAAGATAATACAATTAGATTCGCGACCCAACTCCTCCAACTCTGTATATCAATCGGTCAATCAATATTAGCAATCGGTCATAAACAATACATACACGGGAATCATTGGTAAACGCAGCCGGGATCTTGTTCATATTTTGTCTGTATGAAATCGCAGTCTGATTTTTTTCTTCGTTATCTTCCCGTATCCGCCGCAGTGCACGAGCAACATAGGTATTATTGCAGGCAAAGCAATGTCCTCTACCTAAGAGTAATGCCATTCTACTATACTCGTATTTGTAAATCTTACCTCTAAACCTTACATATTATTGAATATATATTCAGATTATTACCAATATGTTATTAATAATCTAGAAATGCACATGACGTACGTGTGAAGTTGGCAATGCAGTCATTTTATCTTACTATAAATGGCAAGCTTATCGCAATATAGGTTCAATCAAATGTCAATTGTTTAAATAAATAATTGAGAATTGAATCTTAGTAGTACTAATACTTTGTTATCTAGTACAAAATCAGTCGAAACTCTAAAAGGGACTCGGAAACAGTGGTAGCACCCCTAGAGACTTTTGTTCAGGACTTTGAAATCTGTAACATATCAAAATATCAGAAAAAATTACTGAAACCACATTTTTCATACTTTATTTAGGTCCGGGGTCCTTTATGAATTTTAAACATGGAGGTTTTTTGGGGGCAAATTACATATTAGATAAAAGAGTTTAACAAATTCTACCGTGTTACATATCAAATGAGACGGCTTATTGTGAGGATAGTGAATTTACATTTTCTTTGGTTGGTAAATAAAGTTATGTAAAAAATTATGAAAATTTACTTTTCCGTTCACTGTGTTTTAAGAGGGCCTATTTTGGGACACGAGTCTCTAATTCTGTGCAGAGTTTGTGAGAGTTTTTTTTTAAAGTTGACGGTTTTCCAGTTTCCGGTGGAAAGTAGAAATCAACGAATAATTCTTATAAGTGGCTTATTCAGATTTTAGTTGTGGATATGGATAGGGCTTTGTTCGATGCACTGATGTAATGTGCAAAACCACAACCTTCACCAAAAACCACAACTCGAGAGGGTCTTTAATGCTATGTCAGTTAAACAAACATTAACTCTAAGTTACTTGACCTATTTGCGACACAAAGTATGAAAATTAATTAGTATGAAAAAATGAAATAAAAGTACAACTTATGTTAACGAGACACACATTTTTTTCTAATTATATAAATTACATATTTATTTTCTGTGTGTGTAGGTTTTTATTTTGTAATTTTAGTTACAATTTTTTTTATTCAATATACTTCCATTGCAATTTAGTTCAAATTGAATATAAATAAAATAAAAATAAACTATTATTTTAATTTCATAATATTGGATACAACAAACTCAGCTATGATCATGATAAAGTTGACCACTCAGTGTGTCAGTCGGAGTGTGGAAAGGCGGCGCCATCGTGTGGTGACGAGGGGTGTAAAAGTGGCATAAAAGAAAAGTCGCGAGTGTTGCTGCGCTGCGGTACCTATTAGCAGGAGGTTGCACAGTTTAAAGATTATAGTTTGAATAAAACTGTCGAGTGACAAAAGAGAAAGTAATTTGAGATTTGACGTTGTTTCTAATAAGTAGCCTTGCTTTTTATTGTCTCGAAAAAGGTGGATAAAAGTAGAGTATTCTCCTTTGGTTTAAAGCTGTTTTCGTCTTGGGCGAGCTTGAATCCCTTGCTGCACCCAGGAATCCCTTTTAATTCCCTCCCTTCGCTCAGGAATTAACTCGTTACGACCTCGCTACCCTCTGGAGTTAAATCTGGAGTCCCTCGTTTGCGCAGAATTCAATATCGCGCCGGTGACATTAAACAGTGCTTTATCCCCTCGGTATATAATCTCCTATATTCACATTACATACTCGTATTTAGGCCTTAATACACTCGTGTTTTAAGATATTTCATTATGTATCAGATATACATAAACTATCGGCCGTTTTCTCGTGGTCCTACTATTTTTGTCCTACTGACTTTCGACGGAGCCCTGCCTTGCGGCAGGGCTCCTATTTCTGGGCGGTTTGCCCTTCGGGCGTTTAAAGATACCTAACGAACCTAACCTACCTACTTTTACAACCACAATTAGTATTTAGTGATCAAATCTAGGTTCACTTTTTGACTAGTAGGACAAATTAGTAGGACCACGAGAAAACGTGTAAACTATCTACTATTATGGACATTAGTGCTAAAATTGTATCTTATACTCCGGCAATGTACTTACTAGCTGTTACTTATTTAAAACCCACTTGGAATTATTTAGTTGCTCGTTATCATTACTTCTGGCTCGCCCTCGTATTGTATTTGACCTCATAGATTAACCATCAGGTTATTTTTAGTTTCCATACTGGCCAGGAAGAGTGCAACCAGCTTGTACAACAAGGAGCTGGTTTCAATGGACGTGGCTGGAGGATTCTCTCCCGAAGACAGCACTGGGTTCATCAACATCCACGCCCTGAGACTCAAGGAATATTCTCGGTTCACCAGACAAACTAAGTTGTAAAGCTAGTAACGAGCATCGTACATATTACCTTCCGTCTTTGCTTACATTGCATCGATAACGCGGTCATGTTATTGTTGTAAAGTGTGTAATAATTTCTAATTCGTTTTTAATATGAGTATATATTAACATGATATTAATATTAAAATTGTATTCAGAAATACTTCAGGACTTATTTCGAAAAATATTTTTCCTCTCATACGTTTTTAAAAGTACTTATCTATTTAATTAGAAAAGGCATCAAAAAGATGAGAAAGAAAAAGATGAGCTTTTTACATAAAATAAAGGTGTTAGAAGCGTTGTCACAAAGAAACAGGCGAGCAGAAGAGGCCATTTGATTAGCTATCCCTTTCGGTAACTTTAACCCTTAATTTGCCTGGCTATTTAATACAGATCTTTAAAAAAAAATACAATGCACTGAACTTCGATCTATACCTAAATCCCAAAAAAAGTAATTATATTTTGTTAGAATGTTAAATGTTGTGGTGTTCAAATAAAAGCCACAATTACTGGCGTATTGTTAACGATGCACCAATAATTCTGGATTTGTATTGTAAGTCAGCAATAATACAAAAATAGAGACATTCAACTAGGTATTAATGGATTATTATTACTCTGGTCGACCAAGTCTAACAAATTAGTAAAAACTATGATAGATTTCTGATAGGTAATAATGTAAATAATTTACATTATTAGTCAGAGATTAGCCAATCCCATAGATTCCCTAACCACTAGTTTGTCGGCATTGGCTGCCCTAGGTTAGTAACTTCCAACACGAGAGATAGTGATGAATAGGCCGCACGGACCTAAAAAAATACGGACATAACGTTACACTAAAGGTATGAAGTATAACCCACGTCTTATACATATTTAATAAAAATACTGCGATTGAACTTATTGCAATTCTCAGTCCAAAAAGTTCAACTACCTTTTAAAGTTGAAATAAATGGAAAAAAATCATCCAATATGTTCAACTGGTTGAACAGATAGTTGAACATACTGGAGTAAAGGAAAATGGACAAATTGACAGTTTATATGGCAACCCTCAAAGCACTTATACACGTAAATGGATGGCCATTTTGTAAACTTCAGTCATGATTAGACGAAGTTGCGTCCGTATTTTTATTAGGTCCGTGATAGGCCGGTACTGCCGTGAGTGTTACCGGATATATACCACTGGGGCCTCGTAGGCGATAAGCACCAATGTATAGTCCCGCGTTGAAGTTGGTTTAAGATTTGACGTTGTTTCTAATAAGTAGCCTTGCTTTTTATTGTCTCGCAAAAGGTGAGAAAAGTAGGGTTTTCTCCTTTGGGATAAAGCTGTGTTCTTCTTGGGCGAGCTTGAATCCAGTTGCACCCAGGACTCCGTTTTAATTTCCTCGCTTCGCTCAGGAATTAAGTTGTAACACCCTCGCTCCGCTCGGGAGTTAAATCTGCAGCCCCTCGTTTGCTCAGGGTTCAATATCGAGCGCAAAACTAAACAGCGAGTTGGGTACACTTAGCGTGACTTAGCTGAGAATGATAACAAATAATCTTTCGCGTCGTCCTGTCTAAGATGCTCGCCGGCAGTGCGTGAAGCGTGCGAGGAGACGCAGCATGGAGCACAAGCACACCGTTGCGTTACGAACTGATGTCGCGGGTGGAGGGGAGTTAAATCGTTAACCGTAGACACGAAGCTCAGCAACCGCCCGTAGCCGCACCACCAATACGCATCACAATAAAGAATGGTTCTACAATCAGGGGGGAAGCAGTAACAAAACAATATACTAAGGGACGAGGCAAATAAATAGGCGGTACGAGGGGGAAAAAAATAGCAAACGGGACGTATCGAACCAAGAAATCAAGCGTAAGTATAATAGTTAAGTCAAGTTAAGTTGGTTTAAAGCGACTGCTCATATATCCTTATGAGGGATCGAATTAGCCTTTGGCTAAATAATCTACTTGCAGCTTTTTGACCGGTGGGAGCATTAATTAGCACATATTGAGCGAGTTCTTCGAAACTTAAAAGTGAAGCTAATTTATGATCCGGCATTGCAGCCCAAATCGAAAAGCAAATCAGTGAGTTGTTTTAGGATTCGTCTCTAAAAATCGAATGTTCGAAAACACACCATTTTATTCTTCGCAGAACGAACGGTCACACAAAATTAAAATTCATGTCCAAATCACTATGCGAAATAAAATTACATTAATTGATTAGTACCCCAAAAATAACTTTGATCCTTTGCAAGACAGTAATAAATAAAAAACACAAAGACGTGATGAGTGGCTATTAATATTAATCTACTTAACTTTGCTCCATTAACATCCGCGGATTGCGAAAGGAAAGGAGCTTATCACCTCATAGGTTTATTTTAAAAGTGAAAAGGAACCACTACTAAACTAGACACGGAAAATTTATAAAAATTACTGTTTATTTGCTGTAATAAATCTACACAATAACAAATTCTGTATTACTTATTTATTACCGTCATGCAAAAAATCAAAATCATTTTAGGGCAAGTAACCAATTATTGTAATCTAATTGATTTACTTAAAATATTTGGAGTGATGGTCCACATTACTGCGAGTAATGACGCCCATTTGACCGATCTCTGCTATAATTAGGGTAGACCGAGGCGAATCGGATCACAGGGCGAATCGGATCAAATTAAGCATATTTGTCAAATTCAAAAGATCGCGGCTAGCCACGGGCACCCAATCAGCGTCCCGCGTTAGGTTTGACCCTGCCGCACGCCGCGGCAGCGGCGGCCATTAGCTCAAACGCAAGTATTAGTCTCAACGATGCTTCGCGTCCAGTCACTCGTTTCGGTGTGCTGTGATTTTACTGGCGATATAAAAAACGTGGTTACAATTTTTGTGATAAAATCAAGGTAAGTTGGCTGAAGTTTAATGTTTATGAATAAATATTGTTAGCAATGTGTTTTGTATTCGGTATTGATGTGATTGGAACTGTATTTTAAAGATTTCTTGCGTTAGGTAAAAATATTGTAAACATACGGTTTGAGGCTATTCGGATCACCTGTTTGGGGGCGAAATGGATCACTACTTTGGAACCGTTTTTTTCAAGTTTACAGTAATAATATTAATTATTTGCATGTTTCAGATGGTTCGTACGTACAAAAAAAGACACACCAAGGAGAATGGAGTGCAGAAAACATGTCAGAAGCAGCCAACAAGGTGTTAATTAAAGAAACGACATTACGTCAGGCGGCCGAATTATATAATGTGCCGTTCACATCTTTACAACGAAGAGTTACACTATCCCGTGGCGTAATAAAGCAACGAGGTGGCAAGACAGTATTTAGCGAAGAAGCAGAAAGACTATTTGCTCAGAGGTTGTTGCAGTTAGCAGCCCGTGGATTTTTATTTTGTGGATATTTCTATTGTTTATTGTTGTATTTATTAAAAAACAGGAATTTGAGTTTTTGTTTAGTTTTTATGTTTAAAATGTGATAATAAGGAGTTATTAACACCTATTACATTTATAGTCAATACCAAAGTTAATTTTGAATATTGAAATTTATGTTACATTTGTAACGAATGGTTATAATAGTTTCTATAGAAGGGAAGTCGGAATATCACAAAAATACCACTTTGATCATGCTAATAGCAGTTGATCTTATTAATATTACATTGATCGTTCCAAATTTTAAACATGCACGTGTTATTGAATGAAAACCAATATTTTATGAAAGAGTTATTTTTGATCCGTTTCGCCTCTAAAATTGGGGCGAATCGGATATTTTTAGGGTTTTTCTATTTTAATTGCCAAAATTTAAAAAAAATGCTGAATTTTAGTTTGACCTCTGGATTCTATAAATCGATAACCCTTTTGTCCAGAGTAATATTAATAAACAATGTATCACTTTAAAAAAAAAAATTATTTGACACTAACCCAAAATTGATCCGATTCGCCTCGGTCTACCCTATATTATAATAATAAACCGCTAAGCATTTGCTAAAAGACGTGCAGTCCGATATATACAAATTTAAAAACGCCTTTTGGGTTTATACTTCGTGTGGTGGCCGGCTTAGAATAGTGCCACTCCATGCGTTCCTGTGGAAGTCGTAAGAGGCAAAAGGCTTGTAGTATTGTTAGGCGATGGGCTTGCAACTGTCACTAATATACTCTGGTAAACGTCTTGGCCTGTTTGTGCAAAACATGGTTATAGAATTAACAAGTTGTTACAGTTGAAGGTAGTTTAAAAAATAAAGCTACGTTTGAAATTTAATTTTTAAAAAAGATAGTGGTAAAGCATCAAATTTTAATTTTATTATAATGTCTTATGTTGTATTGTAGGGCTCTACCAAAATCGGAATGACGTGCAAGTGATCCCCATTATTTTTTTATTGACCCTCAAAAGGTGTGAAAAGTGTAAAAATACAGTGGAAGGTCAAATTTGATTAACGATTTAAAAAAAATACAACAGTTAATATTCTTAAAAATATTTTAAAGTAATCTCTGGTGTATCCTCTTTCTAACCATGTGCAATAATGCCATAAAACATTCACTACCGCCGTTAATTTGGCATCTATGGCCTAATGCACCCCGCATTAGGCTTATAATAATCGCTATGCAGGATAAAGGTTTTATTTGTAAATAACACCGGGAAGCAGGTTTTCAAGTTTGAATTTGTTGGCTAAATATGCCAGCATTTAAAGTGTCAATTGACAAAAAAAACCGCGCATTAAATTTTTATGAAACTTTCTTATCAATGTCATAATTTTGAACAATCTATTATTTGTTCGTGGCCATTTGCAACGTCAAAAGATGGCGGATGTGTAATTTGTTTAAGTTTTTATTTTTGTGTATTTAGGTGTTCAAAGTTCTTTTTTGTTAGTGATTTGTACTTTTAATGCCTTTGTGTTGCACAGTGATAGAAGACTTGGACTTATTTCGTGTATCCTGGCATCTTATTTCTCGTTTCAAGTGGACTCGCAGTGGTACAGAGGTTAAAACTATCTTGGCCTCTGTCCTACGTATCACCGTACAACGTTGCCACCAATCTTCCTAGAGAAAATTGGATTGTGTTTTATTGCTATATTGATTTATAGTTGTATATACTTGACACTGGCGAAATCACTTCATTGTGGAAACGCCATATTCCCGGGGTAGTAGCTGTTCAAGTCGCCGCGGGGCAAAGAAAAAAAATTATATATATATTTGTTCGTGTTCGTGTTTTTGTTAACTGTTACTGCTATTGCCAAGTTTTTTTTGTGCCCCGCTACGACTTCAACAGCTACTACCGCAGGGATATGGCGTTTCCACAATGAAGTAATTTCGCCAGTGTCAAGTATATATAAGTATAAATCAATATAGCAATAAAATACAATCCAATCTTCTCTAGGAAGGTTGTGGGCAACGTTGTACCTACTGTGATATGTAGGACAGAGGTCAAGATAGTTTTAACCTCTGTACCACTGCGAGTCCACTTGAAACGACAAGTAGATACGAGTAAGATGCCAGATACACGAAATAAGTCCAAGTCTTCTATCACTGTGCGACACAAAGGCATAAAAAGGACAAATCAATAACAGAAGAGAACATAACCTAAATACACAAAACTAAAACAAATTACACATCCGCTTTTAACGCTGCAAATGGCCCCTATTGTCAAGTTAAGTTCACGCGATAATGGCTTTGATGTAACGTTTAAACCAATAAAAAGAAATAAACATAATTCATAGTAGGTTTTATTCACGATCAAAGTACACCTTCACTCGGACCTTATTAGTGGTTGTTGGCGTGGTGGGCACGACAGCACACGACTACTATAATAGGCTCTTGGCGTTCAAAGGGTTAAGACGGAAGATTTGTCAAGTGCTATTCCAGAATATCAATGTAAAGTTAAATACACCGCCTAAAATAAGAAGCGACAGATTCAAATTAACTCTGTCATTTTGATTGTGACAGCTGCTCATAGAATAGCAGTGTTTTAACGACACCTAAATAAAATTAGGAAGCTTAGAGGCACTGTAGATTCGGGTCCTATGTAGCAAATTTAGTTATCTTTATTAAAGTACAAGCAAAGATATTTGAAAAACGCTTCCTTAGGTTAGTTTTTTTGAAGAAACTGAAACAGGTGCCGAAGTTATGTAGTTTTTCGAGTACAGGGTAGCACAGGGTTTTCAGGATTGCAAACTTGGGTGTTAACTACTCTCAAGGGACCAAACAACATATAAAAAAAATGTTACATACGGGTTTGCGATGTTTGCCTTTTTTGTGTTTATATAGACTGCCCTATAAAACATTACGCTTCAAATAATTATGTTACGCTTAAGTGAGATTTCAATTTTTATATTTCTCTTCAGATCAAGGATAATTATATTATAGTAGTTTATGCAACAGTTGTATAAGAGAGGTCAAAAAAGACGAGTGGTGTGGTTACGATGTGAGCCGCAGGCGAACATCGTAAAGCAAGACGCCACGAGTATTTTTTGACTTAGTTATACACCGTTGCATACAATACTTTTTCTACGACTAGGTTTCAAATAAAATGCAAAATTAAATTAACAAAATTTTATTAATATACCTAGGTTAGAATACGAACGAACGAAGCACAGAACAACAAACGAGCGAGAAACATTCGAAAACAACAAAATGTGTCTATGGTTAAATTTGTTTTTAAATTGATGTGCACTTGCCAGGTTTCATATTTTTTTTAAAAGTTGCACAATCGATTTAACTTGTGAAATGGGGACTGAAAAACACCTAATGATTTGAGAAATGAATTCTTTTATCTGATTGGTCGATTTTAATATAGCTGCGTTCTGGTTGGTTGATACCAAATAAAATGTTTTTTTTAAAGAGTTAAATTAGTAAAAGAGTTTACATGCCCAAATGAACCTAACGTTCCGATTGACAGTCAATGTGTATTGTGATTGGTGGTTTAATTTGGTGAAGTATTTTGATTGGTCAAATTAACCTAGGTGTAAGCTTTGGCAGCTAGGCATATCGTTTTGGCTCAAAAAAGCACAAGTACTGTTGAGGGGAATAGACTAGATAGACTTTTCTACGGAATGTTCTGCGGACATATTATGTATATTCTTATATTAGTGTTCGTGACTTTATAAATGACAGATAAAAGTACAGGAGTAGGAAAAATAAAGAATATGTTCAATAATTCAACAATATTATATTTACATTTTTGAAATTGAACAACAAATTGCAATTTTATAAAGAGGTCATTCATCGTTTTATCCAACTGTCAAGTTCAAGTTGTCCGGTCTACGTGTCTTCAAAACGCTTGGAGCAGAGACAGTTACATCTTTTGAGTCATCAGATTTTCTCTGCCTACTCGTATTCGCCGAATACAGTCTTCGTAATTGGAGACGTTTTTTCATCATTTGGAAATTAGAAAATATCGATATATTTTCACATCACTGTCAAAACTTCGATTGCATAAGTATTTACAATCACTAAATTGTTACTATTAGGCCTAGATTTCGATATTAAATAAACTGGATGAATTGCTTGACAATATATTACCAATTTTACATAAAATCTTACCTATAGCAAATAGTAAGAAACTTAGTTATGAAAAGACAATCCTAAGGCCAAGTTTTCTTTTCGCCTAGAGTGTGATTTGCAGCCTTCCATCGATTGCTTGCAGGTTGCAAATATATAAGTCTCTATCTAGTTAGTATAATAAGTTAGAAACAGACTTTCGCTAGTAATTTGTAACTTGTATCTTCATCAAAGACCTTTATATAACTAACGTAATAGACGAACAGACTGCCTTTTTCCCGCGTTACCAAAACGGAAATGTCAACGTGTGCGTGATTTTACAAGTGTGTGAGTAATTTTAGTGATGTCCGTACGTTATATCGAAAAAATATCGATGAAAAAGACTCGCTTATATAAGACTTGTTTGTATCTTGCGTGGAACTTAAAACTAGCATTCTTCACTAATAAAACACAATATTCTTTCATTATCTATAATAATACTCTTTTCATGGTAATTACCACACACATATCATACAATCAATTTTTAATGTAAATAATTAATAAATTTCAGTCTTACACAAATTTTAGGCTTTTAATATACTAGGCAACAATAAAGTTACTTATATAGAGAAACTAGCGACCCGCCCTCGCTTCGCTTCGGTTAATATAAATAAAAAATAACCCAAGTTCATCTGGAATAATAAACTTTTCAAACGGTGGAAGTATTCACTTTATTTGGCCAAAACTTAGAAGTTCTTGTGGACTTACGTTCGGACCTACTTTCATGTTCAGTAGAAGATTATCTGGCTCTCTCAGATGTGTCTATTCCTGTCGCCTATAAGCCGAACGTCACGCTCAGTAGAGGATTCTTTGGCTTGCTGAGATCTGTGTATCCTTATCAACTTTAAGACGAACGTTACGTAAATGACAATTTTCATGTACATTCCCAAGCCCAAGGTAACTAACGTATAGGTAACTAACCGAATGTTATGCAGACATAATTTTCACCCCATCGAAATTTCTCAAACGCCTTGTAGGTACCGAATTTACTAACTTTCGGACCCCCCATATCTCGGTAATTATCAACCTGAGAGAAAAAGTTTAAATAAGAGAAGATGCTTATTTTAGCATTTTCTACACGATTTAATTAAAACATACAAAAAAAACATTTAAAAAAAAAAATTGAAGTCCTGTCGTAGGCTGGACCACTACATTTAATGATAAATAATAAACTGTGATCAATTTACCTAGCTGCGTTTTATAATCGCTCGGAATAATGTTTGAATAATTATGAGAAGAAATGAAGAAATATCGACATATTGATAACTTATCGATAGATGAGTGTGATTCAAACATTCAATCACTACCTAAAAAATGGAAATTTTCACGGACACAACATCTTTTCAATTTACATATAAAAATTAAAAATATGCATAAAACACAAAACTACATGATATATCGTATTTATTAGACCACTAACCGTATTCCTTGGACCTAGGAATCCTTGAAAATATGAGTTCAAAAATGACTATGCGTGGATCATAATTACCTGTGAAATGACTCATTGTTTGGATTATTCCTGATTGACTTCGCAATCAGGTACTGCACAGCCCACCATTGTTGTTTTTAACGGTTTTGACACCACGTTTATACAATTATCCTGAATATTTTAATAAAAACTAAAAGACGCTGTCGCCAGTGGGCTACCGTGGGCTACCATTAGCTTTCAAAATGGTTACAACGTCAACGAGTTTCGCTGTCACTGTAGCACTCGTATTCGTGCATAAAGAGGCTGCACTCTCGCTTCCACACACTGTTCGTCTATTATGAAGGTCTTTGATCTTCATCAAACCGCCCTCACAAACTCACACCAAACTCCCACATAATTTTAGGGGTTATTCCTCAGAATCTATTTATTTTTTAAGAACACAAATTCGCCACCATCTACACGACTAAATGAAGAAGCCCACCTGACAAAATGTACCTACTCTATTCGCAATTCAATCTTTTTGATTTTGTCATACTGGAAGTTAATTTGATAAGTTGGGGTGACATATCGAGGTACATTAAAATTTGGCGTCTTAAAACCTTATAACAATCCTTCCGGATTCTTGGCGTTTAGTGAACACTTGAGATCCTAACTTGTAAAATAAACAGTTGAAAATATTTTAATACCAATTGCAATTACTACGTACCTATATTAAGAACAAAATTAATGTTAAGACTAATTATATGTATAAAATTATTTTTTTATTAAATAACTACAAATAGATGGTTAATATCATCGTGCAACACGGCCTTCCTAGCGGAAGGGAGGGTTGCCTTATAGCTATGAATATTACAGCCAAATAGTTCTGTCATTTCTTGCGAGGGGAAATGCACACAAATGCAGCTCTGCACACCTACACACAAAACTGTAATGATGACAATAATAAATAAAACATGGAATAATACACCGACAAAACTTGCACACCTCGAGCAATTTTTGTGTACGAAAGAGTCACAATGTTAACAATGATTGACACGAGGTTTCATCTCTTGCACACATTGACATGATAGGGTTTCACCTCTTTCATCGGCGAGAAGTCAGATTTGTTGCTCAACAGATCTGATTTTGGTACGGGTGAGCGGACTCGATGTTGGTAGACAAATCCGACAGATAAGTGGTTTGATTTAATCATCTGGATTGATAATTATAATTACAAAACTAAAATTACATTATTAAATCTTATTATATTTTAAAATTAAAAAGCTATATCTAAAAAAGGGCCCTGCGCCATTTTCCCGAAGATGCTGTCAGCATTTCCTCGCTGGATAGATAATCTTATGCGTTGAGCGAGGAAACTGCCAGCTGTTAGGTCTCCCGTGACGTCAATTAGCCTCTTCGAAATTTCTTTGAAGAAGCTTTGAGCGCTCGGAGCCCACGGACCAAGGGTCTCGACGCCGAATGGAACAAACATATATTCTGGGTCGAGACCACTATATTTGCCTACCTTTATGCTTTCGGCTGCTTCAGCTGCGACACCAGCCCTATTAGATGTCCGGCGATGTGATGGGTCTAGCGTGTTTACGCAGGTTGCATCCCACACTAATACCCGTCCCATATTCCACTGGACCAAGGACATTCCGTCAGGTCTCTTGCCATCATTTCTACAAATGCCACGGCACGTTTATTGAGGCAAGAGACCGACGAATGATGTCATTTATAGTGCGGCGTGTCTGGAAAAGCGGCCAGCGCTTCTCTGACAAGACAGTCCGTGATGTCCTAGCCGATCGCTTCCGCAGGGGCACCTATGTGGAGCGCAGACCGGGAACCCCAAGGCGAAGGCAAACTGAAAAGTGTGTTATGGTCTAGGAAAGTACCAGTGCTTGGCGAGGGATGAGCTTGAAGCCAGTATCCAGCCTCTCTTCTACCGACTGCTAAAATTCTAGCACGATCCGCTGCGCAGCACTGGCTAAGAAGGGAATCAACAGTCAATTTACAAGCTATGTCATCCCAACACTTCAGCGATTTTGAGTTAACAGGAAAATTTTGACCGGGGCAAGCAGTTAACCACCCACTCTTTGCGTCCTCCAAGCCTGAAGTCTCATAGTTTAAAGGGAATTCCCTAAGGATTTTACCTATGAGACTAGAAGAGCTATGGATCGACCAAAGGAAAGCTGGTAAAGCAATACTAGAAATTTTGCGGATCCCTAAACCACCGTACCGAATTGGGAGGGATCCTTGGCTCCAGGACTGCTCGCTTAGCTGAATGTTATAAAATAGATTGCAAGTTACTTTTGATCAAAGTATCAATTTTTGACAGAAGGTCTTGAAGTTTCCAAAACGGACAGTAGCGAAGCACATAAGTAAATTGAGGGACAAAAAGACAGAATTTAATAACAAGAAATGCAAAATGTGGACTTATGTCAAGAAGCCGCTGAGAATGGTTTTTAAATTTAAAAATATAATTTTGGATATAATTTGAAAACTTTCTTCAAAAATAGGAGATCCCAGGCGGCAAAGTTTTCTTTTATCTACTAATTTTATATTTGGGTCAAGTTTTTTGATTTTTTGTATTATGTCATTGTCAGCGTTGGAAGGATTTCGGATGAAGAGTTCACACTTACTGAAATTTAGCTCTAAACCAATGGATTTAAAATAAAATAAAATAAAACTAAGCTACTCAAATATCAAAAATTAATTATTCGACTTCAACTCATTGCACTCCCACACCACTCGCCGAAAGATTGGGGCTGCTGAAACGTAATGTACCAATCATAAAAAGAATTCCCCGTGGAGCGCGAACCTCTGTGGCCAACTGCCTCTCCGAGTGCGTCGCCAAGGTTGTCACGGAAAATTACCTTCAAGCCTGGGAGCGTCTGCTAACGTTCCCCTATTCTATTCTTCATGCGGACAAAACTAAAAAAGACTCCCTCACAAATCAAATTAAAAACAACACTTTATCTTCCGACAGACCTTTTGATTCACAAACGCGTCCAAATTTTAAAATTAGTAATACTTATTCTCAATGTTCCAAAGTGAAACAAATTGAAAATAAACTTTCAGAAGGGAACGTTAGCAGTGCTGCCCGACTTCTGTTTTCAAATGACGACTTGGCCACGCACTCTGCTGAGACCTTTGCAGCTCTCAGAGAGAAACACCCAATTCCCCCCGCCTCCTCCCTGCTTCCTGACCCTCCCGAATCAGATGACACTGTTTTATCTGTAAATGTCGATGCCGTCCAGCAGGCTATCATGTCTTTCCTTAATGGTTCAGCCGGCGGCTTGGATGGTCTTTCACCACAACATCTCAAAGATTTGACCACCTCGTCTTTAGGGGATGCGGGAAAGGCTTTGCTACAGAACGTCACTGCTCTGATTAATCTTATGTTGTCAGGTCGCGTGAATGTCGAGATTGTCCCGCTCCTCTATGGCGCCAATCTTGTGGCTCTAGCCAAAAAAGATGGTGGTATCCGCCCGATTGCCGTCGGCTGCACCTTTAGGCGTTTGGCGTCGAAACTTTGCTGCCGAAAATATCGTAATAGACTGTCAGACATTTTCAAACCTCGGCAGCTGGGTTTCGGCGTCAAAGGAGGTTGTGAGGCAGCTGTCCACGCTGCGCGCTCTTTTCTAAGCCGTCCGGACTATGAAGTTTTTCTAAAAATTGACGTCAAAAATGCTTTTAATTCGGTAGATCGTGGTGCCCTTCTAGCTGCTGTCAAAAAAGAAGTTCCAGAATTATACGGCTATTTGTGGCAATGCTATGGGGCACCATCAAAATTACTATTCGGTGACAAAATCATATCTTCATGCATGGGTTGCCAACAGGGAGACCCATTCGGGCCTGTAATTTTTAGTTTAGTCATTCATCCAATTATTTCAGATCTAAATTCCAAATTCAATCTGTGGTACCTTGATGACGGTTCCCTTGGTGGGGACGCGTCAACTGTACTACAAGACCTGCATACGATCATCACTAAATTTTCTATTGTAGGCCTCTCATTAAACTTTACTAAGTGCGAAATGTATGTGCCAGATCACATTTCTTTAGAAAAAAAAATTGATATCGTCACTAATTTTAACGCAGCTTCACCCAACATTTCGGTCCATTCAAATTCATCTTTAACACTTTTAGGTTCACCGATTTTTGACGAAGCAATCAATCCCATTATAAATTGCAAATTAAATCTTTTTAAAAATACTTCTGACCTTTTGTACGAAATAAATCCCCACATGGCGCTTTTTATTATTCGTTTTTGTCTTTTCACTCCAAAGTTCATGTATTTATTACGGAGTTGTCCAATTTGAAAATTTCCAGACATCATGGCTTCTATAGATATTACCCTTCAATCAACTCTGTCTAAATTATTAAACATTCATTTTAATTTAAGGTCTTGGACTCAAGCGATTCTCCCAATTCGTTTCGGTGGACTTGGTATTCGATGCTCTTCTAGCGTGGCACTGCCGGCTTTCCTGTCCTCCGCTTATGGTTCGTTGTCTCTCGTCAGTATTATTTTAAATCTCCCACAGATACTTGACGTTGAGATGGCGAACCTGGTGGAGGCCAGGGATGCTTGGTGTAAGTCTTGTCCCGGAGTGGATATGCCAGTCAAGAGGCATATCCAAAGAGCATGGGATACACCTCGACTCGAATCAATTCATGCATCTCTTGTACAAAATAGTCCGGACGATTTAGATCGCGCCCGTCTCCTCGCTGTCTCAGCAGACGAATCAGGCCACTGGCTCCACGCTCTTCCTTCCCGTAATATAGGCACAGTCTTGGACCCAAGCTGCTTGCGAATTGCAATAAGCTTACGGCTTGGAGCCAGAATCTGTGAACCTCATACTTGTACGTGCGGAAAGGAAGTGAGTGAGCTGGGACGACATGGCGTTTCATGTTTTAGAAGTGCTGGCCGTTTGTACCGCCACGGCACAATTAATGATCTGATCCGTCGTTCGCTTGCCACTGTCTCTGTGCCTGCTGTCCTGGAACCAGCAGGTTTGCATAGAGACGATGGCAAGCGACCAGACGGAGCTACGTTGGTGCCGTGGAAACTAGGTAGGGCACTGGTGTGGGACGCGACGTGTGTTGATACATTCGCCCTTTCTCACGTCCAGACAACCCGTAATCGGGCCGGTGCAGCAGCTGAACAGGCCCAAACCAACAAGCGCCGCAAATATTCATCATTATTAAATAATTACGAATTTGTGGCGTTTGCGGTGGAAACAATGGGACCTTGGTCAGCTGACATGAAAAGTTTTATTAAGGCCCTGTCATCCCGGCTCATCGACACCTCCGGAGACCCTAGAGCTGGCGCTTACCTTTCCCAAAGGATTGGGCTAGCCATCCAGAGAGGTAATGCAGCCAGTGTCTTAGGGACCATGCCGCGAGCGGACCTGCTAGAGGGGGTGTTCTTTTTATAGTGGTGTTTATGTTTAATTTTTAATATTTGGGTAGCTTAGTTTTATTTTATTTTATTTTAAATAAGTTTAGTTTTAACTTTAACTTTTAAATTTTAATGTAAAGTCCGTATTTATAGTTGTATTATATTTGGTTAATAGATGGATTTAAACTTATGTTTTAAAGATGAAAGATCGGAAAGTACTGTATTTCCATCACCTCCTAGGGTCCCATCATCTAGATACTAAATATTAAATTTTGATGCTAACATTTTGAATTAAAGCATTAACAAGGACCTTTTACTAAAGCAGGACTGAGTACTGTTAACCAAAATTCGGTCCGAGTAGGATGTCAAGCACAGAGGCTGTTTATCTCTTTCTAATGTGGTGACCATGATATTGTAGTAACGTGGAACAAAAAACTATATTTATTTGTATGAAGCAATTTTCACACCATGTAATGAATGCTCGCTTATTTAGCTGTACTAGTAGGTTAATGAAATTGTTGAAAACAAAACAAGCCTTTGCCTGCGATTACGTTCGCGTAAATTCTACATAATTCTATAGTAATATTTGTTTTGAAAGGAGGAAATATTTGTTTTGTCTTGGATAACCTGTCAAACTACTAGTCTAATCATTTTAAAATTTGCTTTACCATTTTAAAGCTATATTTAAAGGGGTCTGTACCTACCTACATACTACACAGACGAAGCCGCCGGATATAGTTTGGGTTATGTCTTTGTAATCCGGTTCAAGCCGTTTTTATGGAATCGAATATAAATAATCCTAAAAATCTGAAATTTATACATTTTTAAAAACTTAGTCGTATTTTCCGTGGGAACAGGAAAAGGAAATTTATTTACCAACATAACCAAGAAAAAATATTACGTTATAAAAAAACAACATTTGACATGGATTGGTGATTTGGCGTGGTAATTGTCAAATTTACCGGTATAACAATATACTTAGGCCGGGATAGACAGACAGACTGACAGACAGAGTTACTTTCGCAATTATAATATTATTAGGGATTATAATAAAGTTTCAATAAAAGAAGATATGTAGCTTAGATACATTTATTGTTAAAAAATTAAACATGGCTAAATAAAATCGTTTTATGTAATTTCTGCCGCAGACCAATCTTACTGCCTAAATTTTTTAATGAGTTTGATTTTGTATGATGAAATATTCTTAAATTTAAATATGAATTGGCTAATGTCTTTATCAGCTGTAACTCATGTGGTTCTTCGTTACATTCATCTGGGTGAGGCGAGTCAAACAAATTATGAAGTTTTGTAAGAAATAATTGTTTTAAATACACCAAAACATTCAACCACATTTGATTAACTTTTTCATCCTTCGGAAAAACTGCCAATGAAATGAAATCACATCATTAATTTTTTTCTTGCTTATGACAATGTACCGATCAGAAACCCTACCCACAAGCAAGGTCACCCTACTTGTAAAAATCCAAAATCTCTTTTTATCGGCTTACCTGTGAAACGATATCCCACAGCCAACATAGGATTCACTTTTACAAAATTGTATGGAACATGTTTTCACCATTTTGTACTCTTTTAAAACTGAGATTCGTTAAATGAACTTTCAATATGAAAACCGAGCCGCCATGATATGATTGATCATGATTGATACACTCAATGGGTTGACAGCCTAATCAAAAGCAATACTTCCAAGTAGGTTTAAATCGTCACATTTTTAAGTTTATGGGCTAAAAAACCCATTACTATAAGAATTTAATTTATACAAATAACATAAGCTTTAAGTTACGATTCACATTTAATAAATTGTCTAAAACAGTAATTTTAATTTTCTACTAAATGCCGAAATTTTATCGCATGGCAAGTGTTAGAAAGGGACAAACTCCTCCGTTGTATCTATGCTGCTCGTACCGGTTTTTGCTTCTGTAAAGCTAGCAGCCCAAATTATGTCTTAAACTTATAATATAAGGTTTGTTTTAGCAAAACAATTTTTGGTTAGTCCTCAGTCCTGCTTTAGTAAAAGGTCCTTGAGCATTAATAGCCAAACTGCAAATTGCTGGCCCCTGTTGACAACCAACTTCGGATGACAACTCGTTTGATCGGTACATCAACTTTGTTGGATCTGAATAAGAGTGAAGAAGATAGTTGTAAATTTCAGTACTGTTGGATTTTATTTCAGACAGCAGGGTATCCCTGTTTACAGAATTAAAGGCGTTTATAACATCAATTTTGAGTAACACTTCGCATTGGTCGTTGCTAAGGTGGGTGCGAAGACCATGAACGGCAGCCTAGCAGCCTCCCTTAACGCCAAAGCCTAATTGAACGGGTTCAAAACAAGATTGTACTTTTGTTAAAATATTTCGAACTGCCCGAAGAATAGCTAAACTGAAGTGGCAGTGGGCGGGGCACATTGCTCGCAGGACTGATGGCCGATGGGGTCAGAAGGTTCTGGAGTGCCGTCCGCGGGCCGGAAGACGAGCTGTAGGTAGGCCTCCAACAAGATGTAGTGACGACCTCGTCAGGATCGCGGGACCGCGGTGGATGCGAAAAGCACAAGACCGGTCTGAGTGGAAAACCTTGGGGGAGGCCTATGTCCAGCAGTGGACGTCTTTTGGCTGACATGATGATGTCGAACTGCGATTTTAGAAGTAAGGCGGCGGTGTGTTGCTCCAACAGCAATAGGCTCACCCCACCATCTTTTTTAGTGAGGGCAATGAGGTTCGCACCATACAAAGTGGGTAAAATGTCCAGATGAATGTTGCCCGAGTACATTATGTTGTGATGCTGGTGAGCAACTTGTCAGTTGCATAAGGTTAGTTATGCAACTGACAAGTTGCTCACCTACACACCGAGATGTCAAATCTTTTAAATGTTGGGGTGAGAGTCCATCCAGGCCCGCAGCAGAACCGGGTTATAAGATAAAATTGCATTAGCGACGTCGTTCTTTGTAATTTGCAGGCATGCATGGTTTGCTGTTGGAGGGTCGAGAAAATAAGGCGTTGCAGGAGCTGGGGGGTGTTTCGTCTGTAGGGCCAGAAGTGTATCCGGATTATCTCGAGAAAGCACGTCACTAGAAATGAGAAGACGGGCCACACCTTTGAGATCTCCGTCGCTAATTGTATTTTCAATTGTTTCCAGCTGATTGTGGGAACTGTGGGTGGATTTATGCGAGGGTAAGGGAGTGGATCATGAGTTGTGCAGTTATTTTTATTTTTTTGGGTCTATGATAATTATGATAAATATGAATTGTCTACTGTAGCACGAAAGTGAAAAAAGGAAAAACGAGCAGATTGTGCCCGTCTTGAAGGGAATTACATTCTGTTCATTTAAATATGAGATGAGATAAATGAGATGCGACGGAGATTTTGATGCCGCGGGGGATTCGTTTGACTATATTTACATTGTTTTTGAGATGGCTGAGTCGAACATGGAATGGTGTTGAGTAAACGGATTAGATGAATCTAAGGGCCGTATTAATAAACTCGTCTCAATACGTGAACTGAGAGCTTCTCACATGACACCGTCTCGATACGTAATCCTGGAGCTAAGATCGTCGCTTATTAATAAACTCATCTTGAGAAGCTCTCGGATGATATGCACACAGATTAGATACCTATGTATGATCTAATATTGTCAAAGACCTTTCATACTACTAGACTGTGTACTACGGCGCAAAAACCGGTCCGAGCGAGAGGGCTTCCGTTGGTAGTGTGTCCCTTTCTAATGAGGTAACCATGACCAAACAGAACACGGGATAAATTGCTTGTAAAAACGATTGTGTAAGTATCCTGATATATTGATGCTAACTAACTACGCTATCTACCTTAACCTACCTAATTTATTGTAAATATATATAGTTGAAAGATAGATACAATCATTTAACATTTCTGACAAATAAAATAATATCAACTACGTTTAGTATCGCCTAATCCAGCTTATCCAGCTGCTGATTTTTGAATTGCCGCCCTTTTTTGTGGACAGCTTTCGTTTGCCAGACTCTACCTACCTAGTCGGTTACTAAGTTCTGTTACTGAGATTAATTACAATTAAAAAAAAAATTTAAAGCAGTTTTGCATAAACCTGTATATTAATCAAAACTTTGATTTATATAAAATAATAATAAAAATAATGTATACTGAACTATTGCAATTATTTGATGTACGAGCTTGAAGTATTCCCATTTCGGACGATAATATCATAGTTAAAATCACGCACGACGATGATACTGATAACGGCCCCAACTTTTGTAAGAGTTCCTGTAGAGAGTTCAAATTTGCGTGACATATTGAACAGACTTCTAGCTTTAAATTCTGATACGAATGTATTCAAAGCAACTAAAGATCCGCTTGGACACCGGTCAATCTTGATGACTCATTAAATCGACTTTAAGATTTCACATGATTTTGCAGAAATACGAAAACACACCAAATCTCTTGCTTCATAAGTTGGAATTAAGTCATGTTGAGAAATATAATTTTGGTCTCTAAACATATACAGAGATAGGATTTTTTATAATATTATACAAAAAAAGTTCTTTGGTAAACAAAGACTAACTTTTAAGCGATTTCAAAAAATGAAATTTACAGAAAAGTCATGCGTAATTTCATCGATGCCGGCTGTGAATGTTAAAAGATCGTATCGGGAATGGCGGAAAGTAAGAAAAATGATTAATTGTTTTTCAAAATGTATATTAATTAAGCTTTTAATTTTTATACATATTGAAATTAAAAAATAAACATAAGTTAGTTTTATTTGCATCAACCTTAGTAACAGAACTTAGTAACCAACTAGGTAGGTACTACAACGAGATTGTAAAAAAGCTTAGATCAACAAAATTCATGGTTATCCTAAAGAATACGATTGTTGTTTTTGTGTATTTTTTTACATTAAATGATTTGATTTACTTACCCGTGGAAAGAAAAGCGGCTAAACTGCCCGTCACGTAAAAAGAACGCTGATCTTGGATGCGTTCACGCAATTGTAGTCTCTATTCTAATCGGGTTACGAAACAACTACATCTAAGGTCAGCGCTCTTTTTACGAGACGGGACTTGTACCAGGATATGATTCATTGTTGCACCCATGTTGCACCCTGTCACACAACAAGAATTCACCATATTCTAGAACTTATCCACAAAACTCAACAAAACAAGTTCAAATAACTCAATGAGCAAACCGCCATCTTATATTTAGTATTACCAGGCCCAAACATTTGAGTACTACTCTTACTCAGTATTAATGAATTATTATTAAAATACAACGAATTGATTATTAATTATAGGAACTGTATAATATTTAAATACGTTTCAAAGTTTATGAATCATTCATTTTGGTAAATCATAAAAAAGAAAAATATAAAAATTTCTACCATTTCTATCAAACCCAATGATTAATCGAGCTAGCAAGACGTCAGACAAGGACACACTCCCAGCGGGAGCCCTCTCGCCAGGACCGGCTTTTGTCTAGCTACCACTTATAAGGAAATAGCTACCCTAAGTGTATGATGACAGATCTCATAATAGCTAAACATATTTTTTCGGTGCACGATCTAGTAGTATATGAAAGATCTTTGAATATTGTAAACACATCCCAATCTCAACAATGACAGTTTTGAACAAAACGGAGAAACGTTTAGACAATGCACAGTTTAAAAAAACGTGAATTTTCGTTTAGACGTGACACGTAAAATACGTAAACCATCATTATATATATTTTCAAATTAATGTGCAAAAGCAAGTCATTATTTAAAAAAAAAAAATTAAGCTAGTGATCCGCTCATATCATTCAAGGTGATCAGTTGCGTATAATGTTACGTTTTAAAATCTCTGTAATATTGAAAAAATGAAATGAAACGCACATACAGTAAAATGGGGTGAATAGAGATCAGTGTTGCCAGGTCTCCTGATTTATCAGGAGATCTACTGAATTTGGCATATGTCTACTGATCTACTGAATTTGCAAAAGAAATTTAGATAATCTACTGGATTTTGTATATATCTGACTTTACTTTAGGTTTTTTGTAGAAATTGATTTTTTAATATATTTTACTAAAATGTAATTTGCAAGCATTTTCCGTACAAAGAACGTATCTAGCACTCATTGGGAATCTACATTTATAGTGCGGATGCGTAAAATGGAATGCGTGCGAATCATAGGTACTCTAATCTATGGAAACAACTACGTGAACTTGAACTGCGAGTTTAAAGTTTTAATGTTGGTCGTTCTGTTTTGTTTGATTGATTTGATTCTGTTTGTTCTACTGATTGATCAGTTTGAGTTGGAAGCAAACAAAATAAAAGTCAAAACATGGTGTAATAACTCTTCAAAAGTTTTTAAGTTCTGTCTGTTCTGCTCTGTCTGTTCTACTTTAGCAGTTAGTTGTGTAGTGAAGTGCTGTTAGTGTTAAATATAATTAGGTAAGTCAATGAATTTATTATGTTTTACGTGGTTTCTATGTAAATGTTATCTTTCTATACCAAACTTTAATTGATCGATTTATTTATTTTACACGTTTTGTTTGCAGTGTGTGTTTGTTTTGGCGTACTTACATAAAACCTTTGCTTTTGTACGAAATGATTTAAGCCTAGTTGATTGAAAGGTAGGTTCTACAGATAAAAATTGTTCTGTTTTTTTATTGTTGGCACAATTTTATGTATACACTACTGAAACTTATATCTATTTTATTTACAGCCGAAATTACGGAAAATATATTATTAAAATCGATTTGATTAAGAAGATAATGCAAAACCTTTTGTAAAAGGTTATTCAGGTATTAAAATAAAATCTCCTGATTTTTTTATAAATCTCCTGATTTTTTGACCTTATATCTACTGAATGTTTCAGATTGGACCTGGCAACACTGATAGAGATTCGCAGGGTGAATAGAAATACAGCCTAAAATAAAGCATATTCTACTAATTAAAAGACTGAGATTTTAATGTATTTTTCTAATAGACTTGTCAATGTAATACTTGTTCTTATTAGTAACAAGTCATGACTTATTTTGTATTGTATTTCTATTCACCCCGCGAATCTCTATTCACCCCATTTTACGTAGCGCGAATTTCTTTGGTTCTTTCCTTCACATTTACAGTAGTTTACAGGTTACGACTTACGAGTTCTTCTTACCGAATTTGTTTTTAAAGTAAACTTCAGTGTCTTTAAGAATTAAATAAAGGTGAAGAAGTGCAGCTTCTCGAATCCAACTTGGCGCCAACCTGGCTGAGGATCTATTTTAAAAATAAACGTGTCCTACGAAGGCCGACCCCTACAGCAAGCATCGCGGGGACTGGAGCCCAGGCTCCAGTCCCCGCGATGCTTCCTTCGGTCGGTTCCTTCTGCATAAGATGAAAAATTAAAGGCAAATCAGGCGAAGCCAAAACTTACTTTGTACTACCGTTTCCAAAAGGTGTCTTATTTTACCTATGGGTCGTTTTCAAAAAAAATGTACATAGTTAAGGGCTTTAATTAAAACAAAACTTAATTGATTCCTTTGTGTGATGAAAGTTACCCATATAGTTTGTATGACTAACTTTCGTTACACAAAGGAAGCGATCGTGATTTTGTTTTCAATAAGCCTTTAATTATGTACAATTTTTTTGATAACGGCCCCTATAGGTCATAAATTATCCTTGAGTTATTAGATACCTTAGGATATCACTACCAACATAGGAATCTATTATAAATCAAAGTCCTCAGACTGCCTCAGTGTATCGGCATAAAGGTATTAGGTATGATCACCAAGATGTAATAGACAAATTCTTATTTGAATGTAGTTTAGTGGTAGTTTATAAATATGAAAGATAGTTTCGACATTGGCAGGCAATTTATAAGCAATATTATTACTGTAATTTATTGTCAAGCTTTTAGTTTTAAAGAACAAACTTTATGGAACTGTTAGTGTGTAAAACAGGTAGGGATAGGTAGGTTACATTATACTTTTTGTTTTTGTTATTTTCAGATGATTTTAACTATGAACTGCCAACCCCTGCCCCTGGAAAACTGGTGTTTAATTTGATTTTGATTCCTTTACTATTGTGGTTTAAAGTATGTAGGTACCAAATGGGTCTCATGGGATAGAATTCGGCATCGCGACAGACCAAGGCGACGTTCGCGAGATGAGCTTCATGCCTTCAATCAAGACTGGTGGGAGGCTGGCCAAGATAGGGCTAAATGGAAGGAAGAGAGGGAGGTCTTTGCCCAGCAGTGGGACATTATAGGCTGCTAAATAATTAATAATTCCTTTATTATTTTTTAATAAATGTTTAAAATTCTGATGCAATTTACCTTAATGTTTTATTTTTTCATGTTTTATAAGAGTGATTAGCACAAATTGTGTTTTCTCAGTTTTCACTCATTGCTTTGGTTTATTTATAGATTATAAGGGGTTACCAAGCTACAAACAAGACGCAGGCAACTTGTGCTAACTGTTCAGTAAATTAAGCTATATTTCTGTCATTGCACACATGGACGTGACATAAAACTTAACTAACACCCAATTGCACAAACATTTGTTAGCACCTGTCACAATAATTAAATTCAACTATGTTAGCACTGGAAGGAATCCTTCCAATATTTTTGTCTATACATACATACACTTTATCCTATTAGTACACTTGTCATTTTCCAATTACAAGCAACTTATGGTGACCTTTAATTTAATTAAAGAATGTGTGCCACTGGACTTCATCCTCTCTTCTTAAAAGTTAGTGGAAGTATTTACGTCTCAGTTGGGCCTATTCAGATCAGAGTTAGTTGATTTAAATATCTGTAAACCTAAATTTATTATGTCCAACTAGATCGCAATCTCGATCTAGTTGGACATAATATTTATATATAAATGTAAGTTAACAGATATTTTAGATCGGAATCAAGTTTGATTTTATTTTAAAGTACGTCTTCAGATATTAAAAATCAGAGAACACTGATCAAAGTTGGCTGCAGTATTCATTAAAAATATAAACTATCATAAATACAATATAAACACCAAAACACACCAACATCCAATCTTGGATTCAAATACTTTCATTTTCCTCATTTAAATAGTGTAGGAGTACCTACACATACAGGGTGTCCAGTAAATAATGGATAACCTTCTACCCATCCATGGGGCACCTCAGGCTGGTCCCTAAAAAGGACTTACAGGTTTGGTAAAAGTTGCATGGTTTTCGAGATAATCGAACTCTTCTATTTTCTTAATAATTAGCACCTTGCTTCACTGTAATGACTGCCAAGGTCACAAATAAAGAGATTTTGTCGTTCTGTTTGCTGTTAAATATTCTTTAATAGTGATGCTAACGGATGTGTCTTAGAGCATTATGGTAGCGACACTAATTTCTTGTTAAACATATCTTAATTTATAACTTCATATTTTGCTTTAAAGTTTGCAACAACTTTGACTGCTTGTAGTGAAAAAAAATTGTATGAAGACCAGAGTGGCCAATATGTTGAAAAATAGTGTATCTAATACTAATTCTAAACTGGTATAACACATGGTGTTTACGTCTTTACAGATAAAGTTATTGCTGTTAGTATTCACTAAGAGCGAATTTTACCAAAACACCAAGTTATCGATAAGTAACTCGTTACTTGATTGGGTTAGTCATATCATAAAAAACGCTTCTCTTATGAAAACCAACGTCTAATTACTGCAAAATAATGAATCACAGAATACTTGAAACCTACATCAACAATAATATTTGTAAATAAAAACCGAATTTAGATAACGTCGTCAATGTAATCGTAAAAACAGATTCGGTTTTTATTTACAAATATTATTGTTGATGTAGGTTTCAAGTATTCTGTGATTCATTATTTTGCAGTAATTAGACGTTGGTTTTCATAAGAGAAGCGTTTTTTATGATATGACTAACCCAATCAAGTAAAGAGTTACTTATCGATAACTTGGTTTTTTGGTAAAATTCGCTCTTAGTGAATACTAACAGCAATAACTTTATCTGTAAAGACGTAAACACCATGTGTTATACCAGTTTAGAATCAGTATTAGATACACTATTTTTCAACATATTGGCCACTCTGGTCTTCATACAATTTTTTTTCACCACAAGCAGTCAAAGTTGTTGCAAACTTTAAAGCAAAATGTGAAGTTATAAATTAAGATATGTTTAACAAGAAATTAGTGTCGCTACCATAATGCTCTAAGACACATCCGTTAGCATCACTATTAAAGAATATTTAACAGCAAACAGAACGACAAAATCTCTTTATTTGTGACCTTGGCAGTCATTACAGTGAAGCAAGGTGCTAATTATTAAGAAAATAGAAAAGTTCGATTATCTCGAAAACCATGCAACTTTTACCAAACCTGTAAGTCCTTTTTAGGGAACAGCCTGAGGTGCCCCATGGATGGGTAGAAGGTTATCCATTATTTACTGGACACCCTGTATATTTACGAATTAACTTTCAAGCATAAAGGGACCCTGCATGTCTTTTCACCAATAAATAAAACTACTATTAGCATGTAGCAAGTTTATTTTATTAAAAAGTCTCAGTAATACATATTAACAGGTTTCAAAATAAACTCGATACCTAATATTATTTGTAAATATCTGATTCACTATTAAACCATCCATATACTCTTTATTGAAAAAACTATTAACCATCTTGTTTCACTGCAAAAGATAATATATTTCTTTTGATTCATCCTTATAAAATGGTACTAAATGGAAAGAAAGTAGGTAGGGTAAACCATACGGTTATTGCCTGCGACCAGTGATTACCCTCACTACATTTTTTAAAGACTGCAATCACAAAAAAAAACTTCACATAAGTACGTGTAACTAGCAGTAACAAAGCTATGTTTCTACGTAAACAAATATTTTTTATCCGTGATTGCAGTCTCTAAAAAATGTAGTGGGTAATCACTGGTTGCGGGCAATAACAGTATGGTTTACCCTAGGTAATTTTACAATTAAAATATTGCACATAGCCCCTCATAGCACACACCTGACTCTGCTAACTTGTTACTCGATTGAAGCTATTTTATTACCTGCATAAGGCCCAAGTAATAAACTGTGTTTATCCTCTTTTACAATTATCATGTAGCGCTATTCTCCAACAAAAGTAGACCAAGATGTTTGTCCACTAGACATTATACAAAAAAAACAATGTTTAAATTAAATATTGAATTGCTGAATTACAAAACTTATTACACCAGGGCTTTTAGAAAACTAGGTAATAAAATTACATGTCTAATATTTTTCATATTAATGATTTGTATCATGGAAGTAATCAACACACTTAACTTTACTTATAGTAGGTACCTCTTTTATGTAGAACAAGATATGACATCCTGAACAATATCATCATAATGCAAATAACCTAACCCATCTATAGTAGGTTTGGGTACATAGTATGAATGCACAGTAGCATGAAAATAGCAATGAAACAACTGTTATCTTTACAATGAAGTACCTAGAACAAAACAAAATTGAGTAGGTATTCTTTTGCATGACTTATACCTTTCTGAAGTTACTTTATTCATTATTTTATAACAAAGGATAATTTCGAACAGGTAAAGTACATTAAAAACTAAATCTTTCGACTGATTAACATTGTGAACCATTTTATTATACCTGATGGACATATTGTTTGGCAATTGGCAAGCGAATTGAACTCGTCAACTGCGTAGGGCCGGCTGTTGAGATTCGTGAACACTAACTTCTCAAAATATCAATTTTTACCTTTTTTGGCGTCTTGATTATTTCCGGCCAACCTTGCAATGTTACCCAAGTTCCACATTAATGGACTGACGACAACCTACAAAACGACATAAAGTTATAAACACTATCTAATCACTTCAAAATGATTGAAACATTCTATGGATGGTTTGCGATTCGTTTTCACAATTAGGTACCTATACTTTTTGCACCACATTTATGTCAGGACCCGAAATTGTATAATTATATCTCACTGCTATTACTAGTTGATTGTGTGTAAAGTTTTTAAACAAATCACTCAGTTTTCATTTAAGTATCAAACAATAACAAAAATAAATGTCACAGATTATTAACGTATGTCTAAAGAGGCCTTGTCATGTCATGTCAATCAACAAAAACACTCCCCTCCTCTTACTTTGGCAACACGTTTCACGTAGTGTTTCGTTACATTAATTTCAATAATTAACAAAATAATTTAATAAGGTTTTATTGGTTTTCTAAACTGGAGTAAAGTAAAATATTAGGCACATTGTGTTTGGGATGCAAATCGGCTTTAAATTGTTAGATGGCTAGGTTAGGTTAGGGTACCTACTGATCAAAATAAGCAAGTTTTTACTTTTAATATCTTATACATATTATCAACTAGAAATGCATTGGCTTAATATTTGGCAGTTTTATGATCAGATGATTTTTATTTACACATTATGAACATAAAATAACTAGGTAATTAATGTCAATTGTCGGTATTTACTTAATTACCTATGAGAAATGAGTCCGTGTGGAGGTACCGTAAAATGGGGGTACTTTGATTTACGGGGTAACATTGGCCACCCCAAAAACTATCTTTAATATTTAATTATTCTATTAAATGTTTCATCAGGACTGAGCTACTCATACAGTTATATAATGACTTCAACAATTTAAGAAGATAACAACTAAAATAGTTATCGTTTTAAGGTCGGTCAATGTTACCCCGTAAATCAAAGTACCCCCAGTTAACCGGTAATTCTTTCGTGTCTCAGGGTTACCCTTATGTATTGTTAAACAAACATATCGGGCTATTATTTTGTTCTCTTTCGTAATCACTATACGTAATATTAATTATCTAGCACCCACAATAATTTCACATACCTAAACACAACACAAAGCACACAATTTTTGAAGGCAAAGGTTTCATTTTACCGCTAAATAGGTACATATTTAGCGGAAAAATGAAACCTTTCATTTAGGTATTACTATTATTGAAAACGTTTTAGGTATAAATATCTCTGCCTCTAGCTTCTGAGAATTTGAAAATAAAACTTTATTGTATTTAAACCAATTTATCTGATAAAAAGAACTCATATGTTCGACTATGTTGCACATATGTTTTATATGTTTTGTTATTGTCCGCCATTTTTTCATGTTTTGAGATGGTCTCAAGTCACCTATCGACCATAATCAGGATCAGGATTAGTTCCTTATACAAATGACCGCCTCATTTGATACGAGGATTACATTTCACGTGTCGAGATAAGTTTATTAATTAAAGCTCAGTCTTGTGACGCATCTTGTGACTGGTATCTGATCTGAGACGAGTTTATAAATACGGGCCTAATAAGCGACGATCTTAGCTCCAGGATTACGTATCGAGACGGTGTCATGTGAGAAGCTCTCAGTTCACGTATTGAGACGAGTTTATTAATACGGCCCTAAGGGTGGAATCAAATCTGGCGGTCGCAGTCGAGTTATTGATTTTACTAACGCAGATTCTGCTTTATGACTTCTTGGAGATTGCCCTGTTCAAAGGCAATCCTCAATTTACCTCCGTCATTCCAATGTTCAGTATTACTCGGGCCTCATTCGTGGTATTCCTGTCGACTGGACTCAATTTTTCAAGCATTTTTCTCAAATTCTTCACATGGCAACAATTTTACCTATGAATCAAGCTGTCACCAGCTAGTGATATTTTGAATTTGCCGCCTTTTATTTGTGTCTCCACTCGCTGGTCGGAGTATAGAGGTGCTGGTCAATTCTATTGATTGCTCCGCTAAAGTTATCAAGGCTCGTAGGCTTAACCGTAAATGTTCGCTGGATGGTAAAGTGTCCTGGGTTCTTACCCAGACTGTTTCGCTGACCTTCTTAGGACAATCTTTGCCCGAAAGAGTGTATTGCTTTTACACCTCTATTCCTGTGGATGTATATCAGCTTCCTTCCATTCAATGCAATAAATGCTGCCGGTTTGAACATATTAAAGCGAATTGTAGGTCTACACCCCGATGTTTCTAATGCGCTCAACCCCATGAAGGTGTGGATTGCGCCGTAAGTGCAGAAATGGCTTCTTGCCTATTTTATTCTGGCATGCATTTTGCTACAAATTCTTCCTGTCCTTAACACTCCAGGCAGAAAAGTATAAAGTTGGTGATGTCAGAGGAGAGTATTCCATACTTACTCTGATACTGCTCGTCGGTTTCGTCCTGTTCGGCGCTCGTTCGCTGATACTACTCGTTCTTTGATTTCTCCTTCCTTGTTTCCCCTGACTCAAGATTCCTTGGCTTCCTCATCTCCTCCTTCTCCTGTCTCTCCCACACATTCTATTCATCAGGTCTCTCACAAAAATAGTCTTTGTTCCTCGTCGCCCTGCTCCAGTGTTGGAGAAGGGCTATGACAAAGCTGCTCACAACGCGATCATTCATTCTCCAAAATCCACTGAAATTAATGGCTGTGCTCTCAATGACTCTGAAGCTGATTTTACTCCGAACGATAACCTTATTAAACTGCTTATCAGCACATTAGTTAATCTTCCTTCGGGGAGTAGATTTGGGGAGTAGATGGCGCTGTTGCCACATAAACATTGAGCTCGCGTATTAAAATTAATTAAAAATAGTTAAAGTGATCTGAAAAGTGTGAACTAGCTAAAACTAAGTTTATACCAGTCTAATACATCACAGGAAGTGTTATCATAGTAAAACAAGTGCATTTAACATCTTTATCATCAATACTTAATATCGGAGTGAAGAACCAGTTTTGATTCTTAGATCTGTTTTAAAATCACTATTTGTGATATTTAATTAAATAATTTGTGTATAAATAAAGTGATCATTGTACATAACTGGTGAAAAACTCGAAAAGAAAAAACAGTTAAGTAAGTCAGTTAAACATTCAAACCGGGCGAACGTAAACAAACGGTGCTAACCAATCAGAGCGCGTTGTGCAACGATTTCTCAACCGGCAAGGGACACCATTTTTATTTGAGATTAACGCCATCTCGGGGTTCGTCGCTGAACTTCTAAACTTCTTTACGTAAGTGTGCCGTCTCTCGTTACGATCGGTTTTGCATCGAAGCTTTTAACTGTTGCCACGAACTGTTAAGAGATGGCACCAACGAACATTTCATGTGCAGGTTGTTTACACAAAATCGAAACTCGTCAATTCTTGACATGTAATCAGTGCGCCAAGCACTACGACCTCTTGTGTGCTAATGTTGCAGAAAAGCGTTTCTATAACATAATGACAGCAGAGAGCAAGAAAAAATGGAAATGTCAGGAGTGTCGTAATAAAGCACCGAAATATGACAACACAAACACGCCTGTAAAGCGAGATGTGGTAGGGGACCTGAATACAGATGATTCAAATGTCACGATTCGGACTCGTGCTAATGCTGAGATTCAGTCCCCAAATTCCTCACATGTTTCAGCTGAGTCTAGTCCCCCTACTTGCTTTGCGGAGGTGGCGCCCTCTGAACTCGTAACAGAGTTTCGCTTACTTCGCGAAGAGATGAGAGCAATACGAACTGAAATGTTCGAGTTTAGGAGCGCCGTCACGAATATAACCACGGCCTTAAACATGTGCAATACACGTGTCGATGAACTTCATGCTCGAATGGATGCCGTGGAGCGCGCGCAGCAAGATGGAAATACTGACACCATCACCCAGTTGAAACAAAATATCGCCGATCTCAAACTAGACATGAATGACCGCGAACAGGAGAATTTGAGAACCGATTTAGAAGTGGCAGGTATTCCGGAGGAAAACAACGAGCGAGCTGTGCATATTGTACTTAATTTATCGGCTAAATTAGGCGTGTCTCTGGACGAACGGGATATTGTAAGCGCAGAGCGGGCGGGACCTGCGCGTCATGGCAACATGCAAGACGGCGTTGCATCGCGCCCCCGGCCACTCGTGGTGCGCCTGGCTCGACGCTCTCAGCGTGACCAACTGCTGGTGGCAGCGCGGGTGCGGCGTGGTGCTACGACGGCGGACATGGGGTTGGCTTCGGCTGCCAAGCTTTTTTACGTTAATGAAAGGCTAACGCGGCATAACCGTCAGCTCTTCTATAAAGCGCGTGCTGACGCGACCCGGGCCCAATGGAAATATATCTGGACGCGGGACGGACACGTCTACGCGCGCAAGGAGCACGGGGCGCCTCGGCACCGCTTGCGCACAGAAGCTGATGTTCAAAAACTTTTTGGTTATTGATAGTGTTAGCTCATATTTTATATGCTCTGTTATATAGGGTTAGGAAAATATTTTTTATCATGTGCAGTTGTGTGTTTTGTTTATGCCATAGGAATGTGTTATATTATGAGTTGCAAAGAATATTTCTACTTACGTGCAATTGTGTGTTTTGTTTGTGCCATAGGAATGTGTTATATTATGAGTTTCAAAGAATATTTCTACTTACGTGCAATTGTGTGTTTTGTTTGTGCCATAGGAATTTGTTTAGGTTTTGTTATGATGATATTTTCAAATATTTATGTGGATCTTTATTCATGCTTATACTTATACACGTTATGCTTTTGGTTTCGGTTCTGTATTTGCATATATATATAAAATCGACGCTGGTTTGGGTTCATAGTGCATATGACGATGTTTTGCATTGTATAAAATGTCTATTGGTCTCGAGATTCTGTAAAGTTTTGGTCATTTCTGCTACCGTCCTAGTTTTATATTCGTTATTGTATTTAAAACGCCGCTACAGTGTTGACTAGCAAATATCTTAAGGTTGGTTTATATAATCCAGGCTCACTCGGAAAGAATCATGATGAATTGATTGTGGCAATAATGCAACATTCTATTGACGTGTTAGCAGTAAATGAAACCTGGTTACGTCCAAACGAAGAAGAAAAAGCTCCGAGCATCCCGGGGTACACGCTGCGCAGCGCTCCGCGCCCCGCGTCCGTGCGCGGCGGCCGCGGCGGCGGAGTTGCATTTTACCTTAGAAAAGGAATTTATGCCCGTGCTTGTGACCATCCCATTTGTACGCAAGTGGAACAAATGTGGCTTAAACTTAACGTTAATGGTAATAAAACTATATTAGGGACAGCGTATCGTCCTCCGTGGCTTGATATTGATGTTTTTCTGAATGCGCTTGTGGACTCCATAAACGCTATGACTTATTATGATACTTTAATACTGCTTGGCGATTTTAATATTAATCTTCTAGATGTTTCATCAGCCAACTCGGTAAAATTATTGCATACCATTGGATTGTTTAATTTAAAGCAAATAGTTGATACACCCACCCACTTTACTGAACATAGTGAAACCCTGATTGACCTTATATTCACTGATGCCAAAGTTCGCAGTGTAGATACCGAAGTGATAGGAAGCAAACTAACAAATCACGCCCTCGTCACGTGTGAACTAAATTTTAGAAGGTTGAAATCTGCACCGAAGCGTGTGACCTATCGTCCATTAAAAGATATTAGTTTAGATAAGTTACACAATGACATTAGAGTTATCCCGTGGCATATTATTTTAAACTTAGAAAATGTTAATGAAATGACAACTTTGGTAACTGATTTTATTATACAACTTTTTGATGTACATTCTCCTGCCAAATCGATTTTGATTAAACATCACTCATATCCATGGATCACAGAAAATGTAAAGCTTATGATGAGATTAAGAAATGAAGCTCATACGAGATATCACAGAACGAAAAATGAGTCGCATAAGAAATATTACAAAGATTTTAAAACTTTAGTAAACACTTCCCTTCAACTTGAGAAAACGGCCTATTTCAGGCAACACATTAACAGTCATTTAAAGGACCCTTCAACATTGTGGAAAAATCTTAAACGTAATATACTTCCTCCTAAACCTGAGCCCGACCTTCCATCTTGTCTTTGCTCTGCCGATGATGTAAATAGGCATTTCCTCGACTTACCCGACCCCTATGATGATGTAGCAACGTTAACATATTTTAAGTCTCACAGAGCCGGAAGCTTTATCTTTACCCTGAAAACCGTTTCACCAGCGACTGTCTTGCATATTATAAATGGTCTTAAGTCTAATGCGCTGGGGATCGATATGATTTCCTTAGACATGGTACTGCTAACGCTACCATATACCCTAGATACTTTTACATCAATAGTCAATACCTCAATACTCACAGCAATCTTTCCTGATTCATGGAAAACAGCCATTGTACGACCTCTTCCTAAAAATCCAAATCCGCTTACTTTCAAGGACCTACGCCCTATTAGTATACTGCCCTGTATGTCTAAAGTCCTGGAGAGGGTCGTATG
The DNA here is from genome assembly GCA_923062465.1 of Acleris sparsana. Taxonomy (NCBI): domain Eukaryota; kingdom Metazoa; phylum Arthropoda; class Insecta; order Lepidoptera; family Tortricidae; genus Acleris; species Acleris sparsana. Next base: position 25,236,483 of record OV281285.1, on the reverse strand, counting down.
TCAGCAGCTCATAGATTTCTTGGAGTCGAATAGCATTCTTCCACAGGGTCAGTCAGGTTTTAGAAAGAAACACAGCACGTCGACGGCTTTGATTGATGTCACAAATAATATTTTACAAGCTCAAGATGACGGGATGGGTACTATACTTGTACTACTTGATTTTTCCCGTGCTTTCGATACCATAAACACCTCGGTCCTCTTAGCCAAATTGGCTTATTATGGTTTTGACGATCATGCAGTAAAATGGTTTGAAAGCTACTTGACTAATCGTTCTCAATTTGTGAGAATTACTAAGAGCGATGGTTCTGTCTCAACATCATCACTTGCCCAGGTTAGCTGTGGAGTTCCCCAGGGCTCTATTTTAGGGCCTTTTTTGTTCATATTGTACATTGTAGATATAATTAGCTGCATAAAGAACTGCAAATATCACCTGTACGCTGATGACCTACAATTGTATTTGTCATGTAAACCAAGTGATATTGATATGACACTAGAAAAGATTAATGAGGACTTGGAAAGGATTTGCCAGTGGTCAAACAATAACTCACTCAAACTAAATCCAAACAAATCCAAGTTTATTATACTAGGCTCAAGACAGCAAATCACAAAAATCGCTGCTAAAGACCCGCAAATAAGTATATCCGGTGAAAAAATTGATTGTGTTCATGAAGCGCGCAATTTAGGGCTCGTAATGGACTCAGAGTTACGTTTTGAATCCCATATAGCGGAAGTTGCTCGTAACTGTTTTTACCGCTTAAAAGTCTTATATAAAGTGCGTGACTATTTAAGTACGGATTTACGTTTGCAATTGGTTGAATCTCTAATTTTATCCAAATTTAATTATGCGGATACGGTGTATAGTCCTCGACTTCTAGGTAAAACTAAAGTTTTAATACAACGAGTTCAGAATGCTTGTTTAAGATTCTGCTATAAAATACCACCTAGAAGTCACGTGTCGCCATATTTAAATCGAGGGAAACTATTAAACATGTCTTCGCGCCGATATATACACTTTGCTACGCTTCTATTTGGTGTAGTAAAATATGAAAAACCGATATACCTATATAAAAACTTAGCATGGTCGTCACGAACTCGCCTTGGTAGGCTATTAGGCCAATCTCATAGAACAGCAGCATTTAAGGGGAGTTTTAAGTACGCCGCTGCAAAAATTTGGAATGACATACCACCTCCTATTCGTAACGCAACATCTATTTCTGGATTCCGTAAAAAAATAAAAGAGTTTACTTTAAAGCGACAAATGGATGGCGTTAGCTTCCGCTATTTTTGAAATGTTGTGCACGTAAATAAACTAAGTACTAGGGCAAAATTACAGATTATATGTATTTATTATTTTCATAAAATTAGGCTATGTATATAATTATCGGACGTTGTACATGATAACTTTAATGGCACACTGCATATGATGTTAAGACTGATGTTACTGTATTTTAACTTGAATTGTTTTATTTTAGTTCACTGTTTTCCTAAAGTCCTATTTAATACTTAATGAATATGACAGCCATCTACCTTTCATCTCAGGCTCCAGCTGAAAACCAGCGCTGAGGCTCTGCCCAGCAATAAGCTGAGCTGGTCAGCCTTTTCGGCTATAGTTGTTTTTTTTTTTTTTGTGTTTTTAGTTGTTTAGTCCATAGGTTCAGTTAATTTTAGAAGTTATTTGATTTTTTTATAATTGTATGTGTTTAGTTATAGCCGAATAAATGTTTCTTTCTTTCTTTCTTTCTTTCTTTCTTCGAAGTTCTCTGATGCTATACCAAACAATGTCTCAGAATTGCTGAATCAGTTGACGTCTGTCCTTATGACCAATAATGGCTTATTCAGCCATTCAATGGAATTGTAGAAGCATTCGACATAAAAAACATGTAATCATTCATCTCATTAATAAATTAAATCCCCCAATTCTTGCTATCTTGGAGACATGGTTAAAGCTTGGGTCCCTTTTTAGGGTTTCAGGTTTCTCATGTCTTCGGGATGACAGTGTTGATGGTTGGAACGGTTGTGCCGTTCTTATTAAACGTTCTCTTCCCTTTTCTTTAGTTCCTATCCCTTATCATTCGCCAGGTATAAATATTGTTGCTGTAAAACTTTTAAATTCTATTTTTATTTTCCTTTATATTCCACACCCAAATCTTACAATTATTGCTGAATTAGACTCAATCCTTTCCTCTCCGTCTGACCCTTTTGTTGTCATGGGGGATTTTAATTGTAATCACACTATGTGGGGTTCTCATTCCTGTGATTACAATTCTTCTCATTTTTTTCCGTGTCTTTGACAACATTAATTTGTGCCTGCTGAACGATGGCTCTCCTACTAGGAAATCATCCCCTTTATAAAACCCTAGCTCTGTTGATTTAACTCTAGCATCTCCTAACTTGGTTTCTGGGCTCTCCTGGAGGGTTCTCTCCCACTCTCATTGTAGCAATCATTTTCCTATTCTTATTTCCGTTTCCTCTGATGTGTCAGTTCCGATTTTATCTTCCCCTCCTCTTCTTAAGTATAGAACTGGAAAGGCCGATTGGCCTGAATATTCTTCTTTGGTCGCTAATGAAGTAGCTATCCTTCCTCCTCTCTCTTCTGATAATTTTCTGGAGTTGTATTTTAAGTTTGTCTCAATTTTAATACTATCAGCATAATATAATATTGGGTCCGTAGCATAATATCGAAAATCAAATTTCATAAGTACGAAATTCCTAAAAACAAATCTTTGAAATGTATGTACGAAATTCCTAAAGATGCATGTCCTATGTTTTATTAGCCTGATTTAAAATGTCTAAAGTACAATACCACTAGTGCATGAAAAACTAACGACATTTTTCATACGCCCAGTAGACCTAAGTTTGATATGTATAAAGTGCAAAATTTCGAACGACATTTGTTCTATGGTCAGCTGACCTTAGTTTAAAGGATATGAAACTGATTATTATATTTCAATCTAAATCTGGGATTTCCATTACAAGCTATATGTATGAAACAGATCTCTTTTAGGGATAAGTTTGCTGTTGTTGAATCATCAATTTGCGTTTTTTTAACCTGTTCTTATGTCCAGTACAGGAAGCCTGTACAAGTGGGTTTGCGTATTTATTTCTTCATATAAACTTCCTAGCACAATTCAGGAAAGTATACAAATGGCTACTTACTCCATTGATATTATTGGTAATCATCATTTCAGCCGAAAGACGTCCACTGCTGGACATAGGCCTCCCCCAAGGCTTTCCACTCAGACCGGTCTTGTGCTTTTTGCATCTTTTATTATTGGTAATGAATGATAAAGGCGGAAACATACTACCAAAACGTGACACGACGCCACGCCACCCGACGCATGTCAGTACTTATCAATTCCATATATTTAATATAGTCAGAAGCGCATAGGCAACACGCTATGTGACCACACGCCGCAACATCCAACCGATTTGGATCAGCGTGTTGCCGGGAGGGGGGGAGGACACGCCACCCGACGAATCAGCGGAGTGTGTTTCTAGTTGACACCCGACGCCACGCGTTATTTCGAGAACATTTTTATAGGTTATCATAAAAGAAAATATATTTTTTGTTAGTTTTTGTTTAAAAATTGGTTTAAAATGTCGGATGAAGAATTAATAGAATTAGTGAAACGGTATTCAGTGTTATATGATATGAGTTCAGTTCATTATCGTGATCATAGTATTCGAAATAATGCTTGGGAAGAAATTGCAGAACAATTGCATACTACAGGTAAGTTTTCAATAAAATGTAATTTGTACCATTTTTTATTACTATCTATCAGTACTACCTATCTATCGGTACCTATACAGTTTCTAATTATTTATCATAAAAATAGGTAGGTACCTACCTCATTAATTACATTTTATAGTAAGTACCTGCTTGTTTTTAGGGTTCCGTACCTCTAAAGGAAAACAGGAAACCTTATAAGATCACCTTGTTTGTCCGTTTGTCTGTCCGTCCGTCTGTCTTACAAATCCCTTTTTGTCAGCAATGCGTCGAGTTGAAATTATTACAAAGCTGCTATTCAATTCAATTTATTACAAAATACACTTTAACACATATTTACAAAGTATTTTGTCTTCCTCTCCTTACAATATCTACTTGCCACGGCACTGCACCTTCGTTGGAATTAAAATATTCCTTAAATTTATTTCGGACAGAAAAAGCATGTTGTGTAGAATTTCTGCGTAAGGTGTCCAAGTCCTCCAAAGCTGTAGGTCCCAATGGCGCATCTTGTGTTTGACAGTCAGATGGCAAAGTATCAATACATAAATAATTGTGTAAGCAACATGTTGCTAAAATAATTTTGTCCACCATATCAGGTTGTACTTCCATAGGTTTGGCGAAAACCCGCCATCTAGCTCTTAAAATAGCAAAAGAATTTTCAACGATACGTCTAGCACGGCTTAGCCGGTAGTTGTATATTTTATTGGGTTCATTATTGCGAACATCATTCTTACTATACGGCCGCATTAAATACGACTTCAAGGGAAAAGCTTCATCTGCCACTATTACGTGTGGTAATGGTTCCAAATCGGGAGATAAAGATTTATCAGCAGGCATTCTTAATTTGCCTTGTTCTAAAGACTCTCCAAGTGCAGATTTATTGAATATTCCACCGTCACTATTTTTTCCATATGAGCCTACATCTACAACCAAGAACTTGTAATTAGGATCTACTAATGCCAGGAGTACTATTGAATTTTCTCCTTTATAATTCCAATAATCCGAACCACCATTTATTGGACAAGTGATATTCACATGTTTGCCGTCCAATGCACCACAGCAATTAGGAAAATTCCAATAATTTCTGAACCCTTCTTCAGATTTTTCCCACATCGCGGTGGTGGGTTCTGGCATGTATATTGGGCCTAATTTGTTCCAAATTGCTTTGCAGACATCTTTTACAATTTCTCGCACGGTGCTGAATCCCATTCTATAATTGAATGCCAATGATCGAAATGAATTCCCTGTGGCTAAAAATCTGCAACAAAAGAAAAAATTACAATCATAAATTTATTAATGTGTTTTTTATTTTTTTCCAGTGGAGATTTGCAAAGATCGATGGGCAAAATTGAGAAATTGTTTTACCAATGCCCTTAAGAGACGCCGTAAAAAGAGTGGCCAAGCTTCAACTAAAATTGTACCATGGAAATACGAAGCACAGATGGAATTTTTAAGGTCTCATCTTGAGGGCAGACCAACGATCACAAACTTGTCTGATATAACTGACGATTCAACACAAGAGTTGCAATTCTCAGATGAAACCGAATCATCTCGTGCTAATGCAACTCCTGGTCCAAGCTCTTTTACTGTCAGGACACCAACACCAAGCCCTTCTTCTGTAAGGACACCGACACCAAGCTCTTCTTCTGTAAGGACACCGACTCCAACCTCTTCATCAAATCGAAATAAGAAAGGAAATGAAGACAATTTAGTGAAAGAGATAGTTAATGTTATTAAATCTTCTCAAGAAGCGCGACAAAAGAGAATGTCAGAGATGGATGAAACAGATTATTTCTTCCTGTCCATGAGTAAACAATTAAAAAAATTACCTGAGATAGACCAAGTTAATATTAAGTTTCAAATGCATAAACTCATGCATGATGCCGAAATTAATATGTTAAAAAAACGCGAACTATTGAGGACGCCGATACGTGTGAAACGCGAACAACTATTGAGGACGCCGATACGTGTGATTCGGAACCAAACAATAAAATATCCAAATACTTCGCATTATGAAACGAATAATCAAAATGTGAGTGACAATGTAGTACTTTCCGAAACAGCTCGAACACTGAATAATAATACCCATTTTTTTGTAACGAATCATCAAGATTTAAGTGACAATGTAGCACATTATGAAGAAGTTGAAAACGGAAGTAATGAAACAAGTCTGAGATAATGAATAGGCATAATTAATGTTAATGTTAATTATAATAAAGAAAATGTTTTGTACTTACCTGAGAGCCACTGCCAGTCTTTCTTTTGTGCTTATAGCTTCACGATAGCTTGTTCCTTTCTTGTAGATGTCATCTTTAATAAAGTCATGCAAAACTTCAAATTCAGTTTCATACATCCGAAAATATATATGATATCTCTCACTATCTATAACCATTTTTTTGTAAAGGGTGTGATATTCACCATACATAGCTCTGTCTTGATTTATTTCATGAACCCAGTATCGTCTGCGTCTAGTACGTCTTTTTTTTATTAACTGTTTCTGTACAAAATATATCCCCAAAATCTGCAATAAATCTTCTTCGAAATCTTCATCTAGCTCGTCTTCAAGCAGAATCGTATCCATGGCCACGTGACACGTCAATACACCACGAAGTGAGAGACTACACTACCTACACGATACGTGTTGTAGCATCGCGTGGCGTGTTGCCTATGTGCACGACGAGCGTCGGGTGTCGACACAACACATCGCGTTGCGTTTTGATAGTATGTTTCGACCTTAAGATAGTTTCCATAGCTAAATAATCAGTGTAAAGACTCCTTCAAGTACGTAGTTCGCATGCTTGAAGTAGTCTTTATACTGCACTAGCTTTTGCCCGCGACTTCGTCCGCGTGGCGTGTTATAAAAGAGAGATCTTTGTGTGTGTGGGAGAAAGGTTAAAAAATGCTTAATTTTATTATTTTTAAATGAGGTTATAGTATAAGTAGCTCAGTTGAATAATGAATTGTTATTAATTTTTAGATAATTAGTTATGATAATTTGGTTTGATATAAATTTAGGAAAATACGATCAGTGGAGGCTAACCCTAAAGTACCTATAGGCTTTCGTCTGGAATTCAGAGGTGAGAATGTGGCTGTCAGTCGGTATGAAAGTAAAAGTTTGACCACATGAAAACTAAGAACCGGCCAAGCGCGAGTCAGACTCGCGCGCGAAGAGTTCCGTACAAAATTAACAAAAAACTACCCTATTTTTTATTTAATTCTTATTTTCAGTATTGGTTGATATAGCGACAATAGATATACATATTCTGTGAAAATTTCAACTGACAGACAGACAACGAAGTCTCAGTAATAGGGTCCCGTTTTCACCCTTTGGATACGGAACCCTAAAAAGAGTAGCATGGAAGAGTGGTTCGGTTGGTGGGTGGCTGGTGCAACCGGGATATGGGAAATGTATTTAGGAAACATATTATTTATAAAATTTCCTTATAAACAACGTTTCTGGTCTTTCTGGAGGGTGGTGCGAGAATGACCAGACTGGATGGCGAACTTACGCGGGAGCACGCCACATATAACTGACCATGGGAGAAACAGGGCTGTCTTAAATTAACTCCTGCTAGCGCGAGTGTTTGACCCTGCGACTTATTAATAATCATGGCGAAGCATACCTTCAATGGAAATTGTAGTCTCCGAAATTCGAACATACAACATTATATTTACTAAGGTATGCATGCATGCTAGATTGAAAACATCTATCTTACGTGATTTAGATTTTTACATACAAAAGTTTTTTCCCAATAACTCCCGTTCCCGTGGTAATTTTGCAATATCGCGTTGCAAGTAAACTTTAGGTTCATTAGGGTACCTGCATGCCAAATTTCAATCATCTATCTTACGCGGTTTAGATTTTTACATACAAAAGTTTTTTCCCAATAACTCCCGTTCTCGTAGGAAATTTGCAATATCGCGTTGCAAGTAAGCTTTACGTTCATTAGGGTACCTGCATGCCAAATTTTAATCATCTATCTCCTGCGGTTTAGATTTTTACATACAAAAGTTTTTTCCCAATAACTCCCGTTTCCGTGGGTATTTTGCAATATCGCGTTGCAAGTAAGTTTTCCGTTCCTTAGGGTACCTGCATGCCAAATTTCAATTATCTATCTTACGCGGTTTAGATTTTTACATACAAAAGTTTTTTCCCAATAACTCCCGTTCCCGTGGGAATTTTGCAATATCGCGTTGCAAGTAAGCTTTACGATCATTAGGGTACTTGTATGCCAAATTTCAATTATCTATCTTACGCGGTTTAGATTTTTCATACAAAAGGATTTTCCCGCTAATTCCCGTTCCCGTGGGAATTTCGGGAATTCCTTTCTTAGTGCACCTCTACGGTATCTAAGCTACGTCCCTTCTAAATTTCAAGTGCCTACGTTTAGCCATTTAGGCTGTGCATTGATATGTCAGTCAGTCAGTTTCTCCTTTTATATATTTAGATTTCAATATGTGTCATCTACTGTCGAGAGTGACACATGTGCGACATAAAATTAATTAATTATTTAATTGGTTATTTTACTATTATTAAAAATGTCTCACATATTAAAACTAATTGATGGGCAGAAAGGATTTTTTATTATTATTTAATAATGGATTTACAAATTATAAAAATAGGGAATTTAATGAAAAAAAATATTGGGCCTGCGAATTTAAATCGAATGAATTATTCAAATGCAAATCACTTTTAATAACAAACAGTAATGAGAACAATTTAGAAGTGTTTAAATCTAGTGACCACAATCACGAAGGAAATGACGTGAGAGCTTCTATAGCAAATAACGTAAATGATTTGAAGAGAAAGACAGGGGAACAAACCTATGTTAGAACATGCACAATACTACAAAATCATCTGAACAGTACCGACGAACAGTTGGCGACAAGCCTTCCATCTAAGGAAGCGTTGCGGCAAGTGATCCATCGAACTAAAAAGAAAGTACTCAATTTTCCGAAAGAGCCGACATCGATTGATTTTTCTATAAATACTGAAAGGACAGTGTTTGAAAACGAAAATTTCGCTATAAAAGATTGCTTATTCGAAAATTATTCCCATAGAGTAATACTTTTTAGTATCAAGTATTTGATGATTTTACTGGGGCAAGCAATTTATTGGATTATGGATGGAACATTTTGGGTCGTGCCCAGTATTTTTCAACAGCTCTACACTTTCCACGGATCTTTTCAAAATACCTAAATTACGTACATTAGGAACTTTAATTTTCGAAGTTATGCTACGTTCATTAGGGGTGGAGTTTTTAGCATTAAATGTATTGATTTTCGAAGAATTGTCACTGAGCTTTTTGTACGTAGCGATTAATTGAGCACTAGAAATATTGAGCTTCAAGTATTGTCTTAAGGCATTTTCTACAAAGGAATATTGATTTTCGAAAATGAGATCATTCGATTAAAAGTGCATTAAGACATGCATCTTTAGGAATTACGTACATTAGACATTTTGATATTCGAACTTTTGTGTTAAGAATTTCGTACTTATGAAATTTTATTTTCGATATTATGGTACGGACCCATAATATTCCTATTAAAAGCTCTTAACTTGGCAGGGCTTACTCTCCCCCGTGGTAGGATGCTGATTGTACTTTAATTATAAAAAAAATAAATGAGGCTGAAGATGCTTTTGCTGGGGACTTGTCTAATCTGAAAAAATATTTGGAGTTCCAGGTTTCTAATGCTCGATGCAAACGTTTGTTATCTCATAAAAAAACATCTTGGTTGGACCCGTTTTTGTGAGAACTTGTACCCCCTGTTAGTATGGAAGAACACCAATTGATTTCGTGGATCCTTGTCTGACTCGAACCTTCTATCTAATGATCCGTCTAGTTGGTTGGAGGGATTTTTGGATAAATTAGCGCCTGCTTTTGTTCCGCCGGAAGATTGCTTCCCTCCATCTTTGCCTCCTTCTTCTTCTGACAGCTCCTTTTTCTTTTCGGAAAATTTCTTCTGTGTTGGATTATCTTCAAGATACTTCTCCGGAAATAGACGGAATTCCATATTCTTTCATTAGATGGTGCTCTGACTCTTCTAAAGTTCTTCCTTTCCCTGCTAAATCATATTTATAATTCCGTTTGCCTCCCTGATTCTTGGAAGAACCAAATAATTATTCCCATCGTAAAACCTGGTAAAGATCCCAGGGACCCCTCCAGTTATAGACCTATTGCTCTTTCATCTGTTCTCTCAAATCCCAATTTGGGATTCGTAGAGGCATGGGAACTATGGACAGTTTGGGTATTCTCACGTCCGGTATTCGATTGGCTTTCTCCAAAGGTTATTACCTTTTTATTACCTTTTTGGTTTTTTTTAAGATATAACTTCTGGCTATGCTACTTCCGCTTCTAAGGCAAAAAATGCTACAATTAAGTTTGCCGGTGAAGATGGTAAATGTCATTTGCAATCTTTTCATGGCTCGTTTAATCTCAGTTCGTTTTCTAGTTTCTTTGTTACCTCCGAGAACCATTTGGAAGGGTCTTCCTCAGGGATCTGTATTAAACTAAAGTTAACCTTAACCTTTCAACCCACTGTGCTGTTTGAAGAACGAGGGCAGTTCTACGATTACCTTTTGTTTGATATTAAATAAAGATCTTAGTGAAGATTACAAACGGCCAATTCATATCTCCTGAAATATACCGAAAGTGACAGGAACCGATCAAAGTCTGAGTGACGGACATCTACCGGGTCCTGCTGCGATGATAAATTTCTGGCGCAGCATCTGGTCGGGTGTGGTGCCGTATAGCTCGACCACAGAAGTTTTTTTTTTAAACTTACTTTTATGTACTTTTGGTTTCAAGAATTGTACTCTTATAGTTTCGACGTTCCGACTTATGCCCGGTTCCTATACTCGAGAAACGAATCGAAATTTGACACATTTTGTACGTAGCAAATGTCATAACGCTACGGCCCGTAAGGAAAACGATTCGTTTCTTGAATATAGGAACCGGGCATTAGTGACGTGGTCGTGCTAGGTAGATGCCTTTTGGCACGACCAAATTTAATATATTGAGATCGATTGTAATGGGTACAAAGATAGAAAATAAATGTACTCAAATCGTACCCTCGACAGAACATGGATTGTGACAGTTGCACTCAAAAAACCGCTAATATTAATAAGTAAGATTAGGTCGCGTTCAAAGTTGAATTGCGCTTGATATGAATAGTGATAGCAAAATTTTGGCTTGTATTTTAAATGTAATGTAATTTAATAGAGATTCAATGCCACCCCAAATCCAATGGTAGAAGTCCGGCAAACGAAAGCGTGACCTGGACTTTTTTCAAAGTTTTAATATGTCAACATTTATTAATTTGTCAAAGGCACGTCAAAGTCTTTGGTTAGAGGTGTCAGTATTTTGTGAACTCAATCACATACCTTAATAATCTGTGAACTCAATTATTATTCCGTAATATGGGTAAAACCATAAAAAGTAATGTGCGAAAGCTGCTACATACAATGATAAGTAAGTTTAAACAAAAACAAGAGGAGAAACAAGTTATTTTCCAAGAGAAACAACAATGTTTAGATGCGATGTCGGTTTTTTTAAGTTAGTATGACTTTGTATTCTTAATCCATATTGGCTGATTATTTGATATAATAATGATACCGTTTCTTACAGATAATCTTGAAGATATTCAAGGAGTCTGCGAAATGAAAAACATTGTTGAAAAGTTTAGGAATTTGGGAAAAGTCTTTAATTGAAACTCAGACTAAGTTCTTTGAAGAAATATCTTCACTTACTGGTATGTACCTGCATCAGTTTAGAATATGTTTATGTGTTTGTTCCATTTCACAAAGTTGTGTTAAAAATAACACAACTTTGTGTAAACCAACTTCAAAAAAAGGTGGTTCTCTGTTTGACCCGTAAAAATGAAAAATTAACCGACTTCAAAAACTCTTACCAAACTAAAAAGACTTGCTTTTTCCCATTTTTTATTCCGTTTTCCCTTTTTCCTTTTCTATGTCATCAAACTGTTTGGGTACTATATCATTAAACATGCATTTTATACTTTGTTTTGCAGAGGTTGGTGTCACAACACTAAAAAAAATTAAATAGGAAGGGTCTGTGAATGACGGGATGTGGATGGTTTAATACAAAAACAACACAGTAATTGAATAATGAATTTTATTAATATTTTTTTATAGTAGTGTTTTGACAAACTTACTGATTGTTCCCCTTGAATCATTTAACATACTTATGTTACACTATTATAAAGTTGTAAAATAGTATATCAGAAGATATTATGTTGTAAGAGTAGTCAGCGTCAAATAGTCTTTAGCATCTAAAGTGCCAAATATATTGTAACCTTTTTTTATTCTTATAGGCATAAAGATACGTGACAGTATAATACCTATATATAGTCGCTTTGGATGGGACAGCCTATTTGATGCTGCCGAAAAAACATGACAAAAATTAAACGAGTAGTAAGACGAAAACATCACAAATAATCCATTTGGCACTGTTTCTATTCTACAGTTAGAGATAGCTAAGAGCTAACTCTTAAGTTAGATCATATACAATAGAGTATAATTTATATTTACAATTTTAGCTTTACCAACTCCATTTTTGTACAAGTATCAATTAATTAAGCCTATTGCTTTTTAGGGTTCCGCACCTCGAAAGAAAAAGGGAGGAACCCTTATAGGATTACTTTGTTGTCCGTCCATCCGTCTGTCAAGACCCTTTTTCTCAGGGGCACGTGGAGGTATCAAGCTGAAATTTATATCAAATACTCAGGTCTACTGTCCCTTGGAGCTGTGAAAAAATCAAACTTTCAAGCCAACGCAATCAAAAGATACAGCCGTGTATGCCGCAAATTTTCGAAACTCGCAAGCGATCAAAATTTGGTACGAATCAACGTCTCATAGCACAAATAAAAGAAAAATTGCGAAAACCGTATATTTTCATATACATCATAATATAATAAATATTTTTAAAGTTACTACCCCTTTCCTCATGAACGAGTAGAGGTATTAAACTGAAATTCATATCAAGGTTTGTACGGAACCGTCGGTGCGCGAGTCCAACTCGCACTTGGCCGGTTTTTAATTAACTCTGCATGTTGAATTTTTTCCTTGAAAACTCACCATACCTTCAGCCTCTTTTTATGCCAATTCTCGTTTCGCAATTTGCGACGAACTGCATCCACCCAAGCCAGACGGCGTTCTTCATTTTTTGGAAAACTTAAAAAGATCATATAACGTTTTTTTTATTATGTACATAAACTAACGATAGTAAAGATGACATAAAATGTAATTTCCTATTCATTTGAAGTAGTTGCTTGTAATTCACATTTTTCAAAGATATATTGCATAACATCGGCCATGACATTTTGGTATGGTAATATTAAAAATTCAATAACTTACTAATGAAAATAAATATCGCTTTGTTTTGCATCTGTGTGGGTCCTGCATCAATTTACAATGCAACTTGGCATGGTTGCAGCATCATTTAAATTCGGTAATCTTTAATATCGTTTTTTTCTTTTGTGTTTGTAAACAACTGTTTGACACTACGTCAGAAAGTCCACTGATAGACAGTTCGGCACTCATTAATAGCTTCACCCCCGCCGGCACTAAGTCAGTGGGGCAGATTTTGAGCGTCGATTACTCTTCCATACTTATTATATTTCGATGGTGCTCGGTTGCCTTCTCTATGCCATAAAAAAAAAAAAAAACTTCGGAGGTAAATTTCTCCCAACAGGTTGAGTATGGGCCGCAAAAAAAAATACGTGTCTGTTATTTTAAACTACTCTCTAACATATATCAAAATCAACAAAATCGGAGCCGGACAGTTGGATACCTTTCCTTGTAAGTACCCAAACGAAGTTAACCACTTACCAGACAAATAGAGCGTTAAAAGTTTAACATCGTTTGGTGAAATTGGTACTGAGGTTTAAAATGATGTTCAATTAATCTCTGATAAAATTAAGCTTTCATGTGGTCATACAAAGTTATACAATTTTGTATGGACGCGTTAGGAATAATATAAGGTTCATTTATAACAAATATTAATAATGATCTAAAGTAAATTGTTATTGTTATTACCAATTAAATTGGTCAAGTGCTTTGAGCGGTGGTCTAGTTCCATAAGTGATATTTGTGGGCAATTGTATGGAATGGATCACAAGTTCTAATTATGTGGTTGTGATCACTTAAGTATATAATTAGATACTTTCACCGCATATACGACTGCCTTTAACTGGTTTTGCGAGCAATTCCATTTATTGATATATTCTGAGCCAGGCTTTTCTTCTTCTGATACGACACGAAATTAGCCTTCTGTTCTTAGTTATTTTCCTTTAACTTTTCCATGCAGAATGTTTTCCAGGTGTCCTATCAACTTCTTTTTGCCACTTTAAATTTATTGTATTATTTCAGATATTTATTAAATTTTCTATAAGTTAGGTTCTTTAAGTACAATAAATATTCAAATATAAAAGTAAAATAACAATACTAATACAAAAATATATTATGATTACCGGCCTTACGTTTGTCTGGAAATGTAAATTAAGAATTTTAAGTGAAACCTAAAGCCTGTGTTAACAATATAATGTTCATGCATAGAATGATAAAAATATAAGTGCGATGTAGTACGAATTAGTTCAGTAAAATAATACATTTTACTTTGCGAAAAGTCGGGGATCTGCAATTTTTAAATCTGTTTGTTTTGGGCATGGCCGTGATCCCTGTGGATCATGTACAAAAATGGCGGATACCCGACCTTTTGCTAGGTAGTTAGTTCATACTGATTTACTGTACGAGTTATGCTTTTCATGAAAGAAAGATTATATTTATGTAGCCCAAAAAATTACAAAGCGTCTTAAAAAACGAACTATTTCATTGTATAAATGAATATGAGGTCGTCTTATGATAATTTTATAAAAAGTGTATTAAAACATTAAACCATATTCCTAAAACCAGATAAAATGTAAACGGCACACCTAGTTTATTCTCGTCTCCATTAAGGATCGTTGATGCTCTTACATACAGGTTCCCAAATGTTAATTGTTGGTTTTTTGGTTGGCAGTTACTGGACAAGACATTAAATTAGTCACGGTTTAATTGTTATTAAACAGGGACTATTATTTACCATTATTATTGTTGTGACTACTAAAAGGGCTCTTCATTTAATGACCAGTTCTGTTTTTACATAAATAAAATAAATAGTTAAATTATTTATGTTCTTATCATGTCGACGATGTGTTAAATGTGAACTGACCGCGAACGGCATTGCCATTGGCGTTGTTTTGTAATTGTTTTTATTCTCGAGACATATATGCTTCTTTTAGTATAATTGTATATATAACATTGAAAACATTGCTATTCCTGTGCGTCCTGTTACTAAAATATAGATAGGTTAAATGTATATTTTCTTTAAAAACATATTGACTTGTGTTCACTTGGTTCTTTTGTTCTACTTCTAATTATTTTAATCAGTTTTATGTTACTCTGAGCTTAAGTTTCATCATATCATTGTGATACATAAGATTTTGTTTAAAAGGCTGTCAGTGGTCGCTAAATAAAGATTTTAAATTTCATAGTCTTATAATTTCTACTGTTTGTGCTTTGTTATTTTATAGAGTTTGTTTCACTGCAACAGTCGGGTTAAAATGCTTCACTTAAATGTATTATTATATTATTTATTGAAGATTGAAACAAGCTTTATTTTTAGCATATCGCTCGCACAAATGGAATCATTGATCGAAGTTAACTAATTAGTGCTGACCGATGTAATGTATTTTACAAAATTTACAAAATAATCGATGAGTGCGAAAAAGTTGACTTCGTTCAATTCGAAAATGAACTTGATTATGAGCATTTGCTGTCAACATATAAATTCCGCGCCATTCCGCCATTTTTATTTGAATTTTATTGCCCACTAGCGCTACCGGTTCCGTACTCGTATGCGTACCTGAACTACCACTAATTGTCTGTCAGTTCTATGGCTGATTCCTGTCTTTAGAAATACCTTGTAATTATAATCTGTGAACAAAGTTCTCTCTACTCAGGTATTCACTCACACTGCTGAAGTATTTTATAATTTAACAATAAATTGTTACTGGCGAAATACGAAAAGAGATCTCAATATAGAATATTAAATTGAATTAATTGTTACCGTCAGCGTTTAGGCTGAATATTTGTAAATAAGTGTAGATTTTTAAATTTTATCTGGAACCATTTTGCTAGTTACCAAAACACAGCCGGTGGCAAAATGCATCGAAACTTACCGCAGAACAAGGAAGCTTTATTAAAGTCGTACACAACTCGCCTCAAAGAAGATGTTAAGAGTATGCTGGAAAATTTTGAAGGTGCGATTATTGATTTACTTAGTCAGTATTTTGGTTTTATTTATATTTGTATGTGGAAGAAATGTAAGTGTTCGGGTGAATAGATATTTCGTAGAATATCGTATTATGATTTTTTTGCCATGGGGCAATTCCATGGCAGTTACCACTTTCTAGCCTTCTGCTTGTTTTTTAGTTATATTGCTAGATGGAAGAATTATTTTATTTCTATATACGTGTTTAAATTTATATCTAGAAAAATATAAGCATTAAAAGTTTAACAATACTTGCATTGAAATGTTAACTTACATTACATTATCGTCGAATTTCCCATTGAATATTGTGAATGAATGTTTTGTTATAAAATATCTTAGATGATGATATTCTAAATAAGTACTTTATCTTAGAAATCATCAAACTTGCCAAGGGTGAGAATGAGTCACAACTTAATAGGATGACTCAAATTGAACAGGATACTTTTGAAATGCAAGTCAGAGCTGCTAACATTGGTAAGTTCCCTATTGGAGAGAGATCATCTTTTTTTTTAAATGACCTTGGCCATTTTTCTTAGCGGTGTACAAAGCTCATATCTATTATATTTTTGCAGTACGAGCTGGGGAATCCTTAATGAAGCTGGTCTCAGATATCAAACAGTACCTGATACTGAATGACTTTCCCTCTGTGAATGAGGCGATTACGCAAAACTCTAAGCTGTTTAGGACAAAGCAGCAAGAATGTGACCAGAAACTGATGTCCCTTCGCGATGATATTGCTGCAGACCTCTATGATCTTGAGGATGAATACTTTACCAGTATATATAAGTAATTCTCTTAGAAAATAAAGTTTTGTAAGGTAAAATTATATGAGACTATCTATTATGCAAGTTGAAACATGCTTGGTGTTAAAAGTATTAAAGCGGAGATTCACTCAAAATGTGTATTCCTTTCTTAATTTACAAAAGTCTCTAAATAGGTAGTACTAAACCAACTCATTGTTCGCCTCTATCTCTTCTCTCTCTTCTCAGCATATACTCGTCCACTGCTGAACATATGCCTCTTCCATAGATTTCCATGAATCCTTGATGCGGCGATTCTGTTTCAGCCCTGCCGTCTTCTGGATATCGTCCGACCATCTGGCTGGTGGTCTTCCTCTGCTTCGACTTCCGGTTCGGGGTCTCCAGTACAGCGTTCTTTGGCTCCATCTGTCGTAATCTACGCGACAAACACGGCCGGCCCATTGCTATTTAAGTTGTGCAACACCTTTACCGATGAAGGTGACTTTAATGTGTTGGCGTATGACCTCATTCTCTATTTTGTCTCGCAGAGAAACTCCGAGTATTGTATGTTCCAACCCTCTTTGCGCTATCTTGAGGTGGTGCATCAACCTGGCCGTCAGCGTCCACGTCTCACATGCATAGGTCATTACCGGCAATACACATTAGATGAAGACCCTTCTTTTAGCATCTATGAGTCTGATCTAAAATATGCAACGGTAATATAACGGCAATATGTGGTCTACATCTGTGATTTTTGTTTTACTTTGTTAGGTTGTCATTAAACAGTCAGCAGTCAATAAAAAGATTGACTCCAATTCCTTTTTTCATGGCTGTTAAAAACTTGGGCATCACTATGCACCAGACACTGTGATGGTCAGCCCACATCAATGGTAATAGTTCAAACTCTGTGGTTCACTTCATTGTCTGAGGCGCCTGCAGAACATTAACCACTAGAATAACCTAGGCTCACTCTCTTACTTGCTATCCTTGACTAGTCTTTTTTATTCTTTTCTATTCTAGATCTTAGAGAGGGGCTGCTTAACAAGCTTGCAGAATGTCTGTAATCAGATATATTTATTTATATATATATGGATGCAAGTATGACCAAATGTCCCAGTTCCAAGTTGCTCAGGGATATGCATCCTGTCCCTTCTTTTTAACATTATATTCCTACCTTCCTAACAGCCCTATCTTTCTGAAATAATTAGTTATTTAGTACTATGTAGGGGGCACTACCTGTGGTTGAGCACTAACCTTTTCTCTTACTGGGCCTTCAAAATTAAACGCTTTTCTATGCTAAATCTTTTTCAATGCATTCTGAAAACTTGTGGAATGAGCTACCGTTGATTTAGAGACAGTCCCATTCTGTTGGTTCGCTTAAAGGGAATTTTAATGTTTTTATAGTACAATTAGAATAATAAACAACAGGGAACTGTATTAAAAGGTGCGTTACATACTTAGCACTATACCCTGTTCAAAATAACGAGCGGTCTCTCTTTTGCACTTTTGTATGCTAATTAAAAAGACAAAATTGGGCATGAACAATGGCACCACGGCTATTCCCAGTTGTTTGCACCCCAACTGGGTTTTATATTTCCCACCCTAGAGCCGATTTTTTTTCCCAGTTGTCCGCAGTGTGAACAAAGGGGTGTGGACAACTGGGAATAGCCCCCTGGCACCTCACTGTCAGGCTCGACTTCATGCCATTGCTCTGAATATTTATTTTTATATTCGTTATGATTTTTCTAGTTTAGTTAATTCATTTATTCAAACTTGGTGAAAGTCTGTTCCTATTCAGACTGCCAATGACATTTAGATAGAGGTTGAAATAGTGATGAAAGAAAGAAAGAAAGAAAATATGGTTTATTTGGCAGGTATTTTACATTGAAATAGTGATGAAAGAAAGAAAGAAAGAAAATATGTTTATTTGGCAGGTATTTTACACTAGTATACAGATACATAAGATTAGGGTAATAAAGGTAAATCTAAAACTAAAAACTAAGATTAAAAAAACCTACCAAAATGGTCTTCACTCAGCTAATGTGCTAAAACGTTGGGAAACGTTTCGTCACGCTGGTTTTCAGGGAAGCCAGAAACAATGTTATAAAACTAAGTAGGATGATGGCGCTAACTCCATGATGATGTTTTTTAAGTTTAAATTTGAACGAGCTTAGCGATATGCAGTTCCTAATGGGTGGTGGTATGTCGTTCCAGCATTTCGTGGCAGCAAAGCGGAAGCTGCCACGAAAGGCAGCCGTTCGGTGCATGGGGCATATAAGGCGGGTTGCAAATCGTACCTTGCGTTGTGAAACCTTGAGCTTTTCGAAAAGATACGAGGGCTCGGATCTTTTTATAATGCCGAAAAGCAACGTTGCGAGATGCTATTTACGCCGGGCAGCCATGTTCATAAGGTCATTTCTATTTAAAAATGGAGTGATGAGGGACCGTCGAGGGATAGAGAAGCAGAAGCGGGGCGCAAGCATTTTGAATACGTTGTATTACTTTCGTGGTTCGGGTCAGCAGGCATCCTCCTATCACTACGTCTGCGTAGTTAAGCTTGGATAGAATTAGCGAGTCGCATAACTTAATTCGCATATCCGTACTTAGATATTCACGGATCCGGTACAGAACTTTCAACCTGTAAAAGCAGTTACGTATCGTTTCAAGCACATACCCCTCAAAAATCAGCTGCCCATCCATAAGGAGACCCAGATTACGAGCCTCAGACACTCGCTCCAAAGGATTGCCGTGTATATGCACTTGTGGATTGTACGCAAAAATTTTGGTTATTAGGGTCTGTACCCCAAACCATGTATTTAGACTTATTAGGGTTTAAAATTAATTAATGCTCTTTACACCAAGAGGCTATTCGACACAAATCCGCATTTATTTCCTCCACCGCAATACTTGTCAGAGTGGGGTTGAACGATCTGTATAATTGAATGTCATCGGCGTACATGTGGTAGTTACAGTTCTCAAAGGCATTGATTATGTCTGCACTATATAATATAAAAAGAATTGGTCCAAGAATTGAGCCCTGAGGGACTCCTCTGTTTACAGGTAGCATAGAAGAGACCGATTCTGTACCATTTTCATTTGTAACTCTGACATATTGCTTGCGGTCAGAGAGATAGCTAGAAAACCACTTCAAAGTTGAACTATCAAAACCATAAAAAGCCAGTTTGGATAAAAGAAGTGTAGTATTTATAGTGTCGAAAGCTCGAGAAAAATCAAGCAAAGCCATCAGGGATCCCTCGCCCATATCTCGGGTAGCTAAGATATTGTCAACCACATCAAGGAGAGCCGTTGCCGTGCCCCGGAATTTCCTAAAGCCGGACTATTTTTTAGGTAGGATGTCATTAGCCTCGAGATATTCGGTCATTTGTAAACAAACCACTTGTTCTAAAATTTTAGATAAGAAGGCAAGTATGCTTATTGGTCTGAGATCCTTAAAGTTTGCAGGGTTCCTAAGTTTTGGGATTGGTTTCACAACGGCTATTTTCCATTGTTCAGGGAAAATACCAGATTGACCTATTTATAATTTTTGTGATTATTGATAGCGTACAAGGTAAAGTCAGCAAGATCATGTTCAGACTAATACCACAGCTAATACCATCGTTACCCCGAGCATTGGTAGTAATAGATTTTATAATGTTAAATATAATTGTATCCGAAACAGGCCCCAAACTGAAATTTCCCGAACCAAATCTATTGAATTCAAAATAAGTCAAGATAGACATGCTTACCTTGCCGTCGTCAGGGAGATCAAGAAAATGTGAGTTAATGCAATCGGGATTACTTAAGTGTGGGGGCAGTTCCGTATCTTTTTTCTTAAAGTCAGCTACGTTCGTTACGTTTGATATTTGTCCACAAAGTGCGGGGATTCCTAATAGAATTAATATAGCTATTAAAATATGCATATTTTTCGCTTTGAATTGCTAGTTTAACAGTACCTTTTAACTCTTTGTAGTATTTTATATGTGAATCTTGTTTTGCATCCTTACTCTTGGTGTGGGCCTCGTCTCGCAACCTCATCATTAGCTTCACAGTGGGAGTGATCCATGGGTGGGAGGTATCTTTTATTATCACCGTTTTTAAAGGAGCAATGAATTAAATAAGTCCAGTATCTTATTGTTAAAACCTTCCACCACAACACACACACCACACCACTGATTTCCGGTTCCTCCTAGAGAACAGAATCGACGGCCACATTGAAAGCTTCTAGGTTGATATCCTTTAAAGGTCTATATTGAATACGTTTTAGGGGGGGCTTTATTTTTTTTACTTTTACTTCACACGTTAAAAAAGCGTGATTACTAAGACCCGGAATGAAATTAACAGATACATTGCTGATAAATGCATCAGAACAAATTATAAGGATGAGAAGGATGTCGAGAGGAGGGTGAATGCGGGAAATCAAATTAATGGGGCCCTGAACTCCTTTGTGGGCAGAAGGGGCGTTTCACAAAAAGCGCGATTGGCTGTTCACAATGGAGTACTGGTCCCTACTCTGATGTATGGTAGTGAATGTTGGGTGTGGCAGGACAAGCATGAAAGTCGTATAAATGCAGTTGAAATGCGCTCTTTGCGTAGTATGTGTGGTGTGAAATTGATTGATAGAGTAAGGAATGAAAAGGTCAGAGAGAAATGTGGACTAAAAGAAGATGTAAGGACTAAGATTGAAAAGGGCGTGCTTCGATGGTTCGGTCATTTGGAAAGGATGGATGAAAGAAGATTGACGAAAGAGATATACAGAGCGAAAGTGAGTGGAAGGGTCGGAAGAGGCCGCCCTAGGCGTACTTTTTCGAATCAAATCGGAGAAATACTGGAAAAGGGCCGAATCTTAAGTACCTACCCGAAACCGACGTGCGTGCATGACTCGATGTATGAATGTGGAAGAAGCGAAAGACATTTGTCAGGATCGTAGCAGGTGGAAAGAAGTCGTCTCTGCCTACCCCTCTGGGAAACAGGCGTGATTTTATGTATTTATGTATGTAACAAATTATATCAATCAATGTTTCACTGTGATCAGTGAAGTGAGTAGGTTCCGTAACAAATTGAGTAAAGTTCATGCAAGTAAGAAAGTCGGACAGTTTTTTTGTGCTTGCTTCTAGGGGTTTTAATAGTTTTATGTTGAAGTCCCAAGAAGGATCACGTAATCGAATTTGCCAAGTGAGGATACGGATTCACTGAGGGCATCGAAGAAGATCTCCACGCTAAGCCATGGGGGGCGGTATGCCGTGCCGACTGCGATTTTTAAGCCATTCATATTTAGACTCAGCCACATTTGCTCAACTGATGGAGAGGGTGGGTGCTTGATGAGGCGGGCATTAATATCTTGCCTGAGATAAAAGCCGATTCCACCACCGCGAGAGCGAACACTAGCAGGGCGTGGGATATGGCGGAGACGATATCCAGGCGGATGAGGTGCACGGCAGTCCTGCCCCTCCGTCAACCAGGTTTCGTTAATAGCCATGATATCCACGTTAAAACGAGCCATAGCTACAATAAATTCATTATGTCGCGTACCTAGTGACCCTGGACTTAAAAGCCCTATAGTTAACCACTTGTTTTTGTTAAATTGAACTATAAAAGAAATTGAAATTTGGATAAGCTTGTTATGGGTTAAGAACCTGCAGAGCAGTGACACGTGACGCCAATCGAAGTTAAAAGCACTATTCGGTGAAACTCCATGTTCTTGCATGTAACAAATGTCAACGACACGACAAAGCCCTCTCCTGTATTGTGATAAATGAATATTTAAATAATTTGCTAATAGAGATCTGATGAACAATAATTTCATGTTACAACTATTAACAAAGAAATCAGCGATAGTAAGAGAAAACTGGCCAAAACCGCCGACAAAGTTTTCATACAATTTACACAATACATGACAATCACAAATATAAAACAAATTATTTGTCATAATATGAAAAAAACCTAAAGTTATTACTTTATCACAGCAAAGCCATAAAAAAATCGAGCAATAAATTAATATTTCTAACATGCAAAAACATACTATATTAAGAATATCATTGTGAGTAGCAAACAGTATCATTCCCCAAAAACTTTGACTAGATCTTTCTCCGACCGCAAGCGATACCGCGGCGAGCCGTGCTCCCTGCGCGCAAATATCTTCCCATCTCGCGTCCACACGTACTTCCAGTTAGCGCGCATAGATTCTCCGCGCGCTTTGTAGAATAGCTGCCGGTTCAGCCGGGTCAATCTTTCATTGACATGGAACACGTGCGCAGCGGAAACGAGTCCCATGCCTGCAGTAGTAGCTCCGCGCCGCACGCGCGCCGCAGCTAGCAGCTGGTCGCGGGACGCGTGGCGCGCGAGCCGCACCACAAGCAGGCGGCCCCGCTCGCTCCGCGCTTACGATGTCCCGTTCGTCTAAATTTAAGCCCAGCTTGCTCGCAACCGATATTGTGAGGTGAATGGATAACTCGTTGTTTTCTTCAGGTATCCCAGATATCTCAATGTCGTTTCTAAGGAGATCTTGATCACGCTCGTTCAATTCAAGCCCTAAGTTCCGATATCGTATCTTCCAGGTAGGGTACTGTTGACTGCGCACAGTCGATATGATTACGCTCGACCGCCTCCACTCGAGCTGCGAGTTCGTCTATGCGACGGTTACATGAATTTACAGCAGCTGTCAATTCCGACTAGTGATGTGCCGTTTCCGAGAATATTCTTCAAGTGAGAATATTCTCGGAAACGTACTCGGGAATATTCCCGCTTATGGGAAACAGGAGAATTTTGAATTTTTGTTTGTATACTTTGTTGTATTTTTGGGCATTACGTACAAAACGAAGTACACAGCCGATAGTTACATAGCATGTAGTATAAAGTCTCTCAACTTAAATTCTCAATATTCTCGAGAATATTCTCAATATTCTCGAAAATATTCTCAAAGATTCTAGAGAATTTTCTATTGTTCCCGTGAATGAAAGAAGGGGAATAGAGATAGCAGATCTGTTAACTTGTTACCTATATTTAAACTATATTTTATGTAATAGTGGTTTTTATGTACTACTAAAACATCAATCTGTTTAATTCAAATGAAAAACAAGATATCAACTTAAATTGTGTTAAAAAATACTTGCAATACGAGGGATGATCCAAAAGTAATGATAACTAAATACTTTTTGCATCGATATACAATAATGAAATATAGCGGTACTGGCAGTAGAGACTCCTCAGTAATATTAAGAAAAAAAAATGAAAGAATATGTATTTGTCATTGAGTTTCAATTGTTTTTTCACGAGCGGTCGGAACAATAACGCAAAAATGGAGAAAATTGAGTTGAGAGCGGATATTAAATACTTCTGTTTAAAAAAAATGAGTACTAAAGACATATATGCTGAATTAGTGGGGACACTAGGGAACTCTGCTCCGCCGTATTCCACAGTAGCATGCTGGTCGAAGGAGTTTAACTTAGGAAGAACATCCACTCAAGACGAACATCGCGAAGGCCGCCCTTCTACGGCCCTTACGGAAGATAATGTAAAAAATATCAATGAACTCGTGTTAACAGATAGAAGAATGACTACCAGACATCTAGTTGAGCTCACGGGGATTTCGTATGGCAGTGTTCAAAGAATATTAACTGATGAACTACACATGAAAAAAGTCTCCGCCCGTTGGGTACCTAGAATGTTAACGGCCGAACAAAAGGAAATACGACATAAGATTTCAAAGTGTAATCTTGAAAAATTTCGAGCTTATCCCGAAACTTTTTTGCGTCGATTTGTCACCTTGGATGAGTCTTGGATCCATCATTTTGATCCTGAGACAAAACAACAATCAATGACGTGGAAGCGACCCAGTTCCCCTACACCTAAGAAATTCAAGGTTGCAAGCTCAGTTGGGAAGATCATGGCTTCCGTGTTCTGGGATGCCGAAGGAATCATAATGATAGAATACCTCGAAAAAGGAACCACTATTACAGGCTCTTACTACGCTGCCGGATACGAAGATTGAGAGAAGCAATAAAGGAAAAGCGGCGGGGCAAACTTCGTGCTGGTGTCCTCTTTCACCAGGACAATGCACCCCCCCACAAGGCTGGTGTTGCGATGGCTGCTATTCGTGATGCAGGCTTCGAAGTGCTTGAACACCCCCCATATTCGCCAGATCTAGGCCCCAGCGACTTCTATCTCTTTCCACGCCTGAAGGAAGATCTTAGAGGTAACAATTTTTTGGATGACAGTAAAGTGATAGCCGCTGTGGAGGCATTTTTGACAAGTCAAGAGAAAAAATTTTTTTTAAAGGGAATTCAAGGTCTAGAGAAACGATGCTCTAAGTGTGTAGACTTGCAAGGAGACTATGTTGAAAAATAAATTAGGTTTTTTTACATTTTATGTGCCTTTCATTCTGATTATCATTACTTTTGGATCACCCCTCGTATTATGAAAAAGTTTTACACAGTAACACAATATTTCCACATCATTTTATGGCGATAAGCCATCCACTACAATAATTTTCTTTTAAGATTTAATATACTTCATTTACTATTTTCAACGTTCTCCGATTTGGGGAATATTCTCGGAAATATAGGAAATTTCGTTGAATATTCTCTACGGGAACATTCTCGGAAACGGGAATATTCCCGCGGCACATCACTAATTCCGACACGGCGCATCTAAATTCTTGCATCTCTGAAAGCACCGTTTTCATCTCTCTAAAAAATCTCAGCTCAGCAACTAACTCGGACTCGCCGATTATTTCAGGCAAAGAATGAGACAAAACGATAGGAGAGTGAATGGGAGTATTATTTTTCGTATTGGGGCGGTTACGCAAAGTGACATTTGCAGAGAAATCGTCATTACACTGCTGTGAATCACCCTTTACGGGAGTGTTTGTATTAATTACCCGTCTTTGGTTCCTCGCTCACACATTCCTGACATTTCCAACCATGTTTTTGCTCTGCCGTCATTATTTTGAATTGGCTTTCGCTAACATTTCCGCATAAAAGATCATAAGTCTTTGAGCAATAATAGCACGTTAGGAATAACCTACTAATAATTTCATGCGAGCATCCGCAGCAGTTCATATTTTTAGCAACTGATAGTGACATCTTTAGTTCTTACGTTAAAGCTTGCAAAATCAATCTATCAGCAGGGTTTTGCTCTTTGCACACAAAAGATGACGAGCTGCTATTGGCGTTGTTGTCTAGATGGCGCTGAACGATCAGGCACTTTTGACAAAGTATTAATAAGGTGTCAACCTTTAACTGTGCTCTGAGATAAAGTAGGTATTATTTTAAGTGATTAGAAGCACTTTGACCTGTTTTGATCTGTACCAACCGATGATAATAGTCACCAAGTCCAAAAACAGAGTTCCGGCACAGTTTCACTAGATGGCGTTGTGTACGAACAATTTATAATTGTATTAACTGAATATTACTGATACAAATTAACGTAATTTTAACACTAAACAACGACGAGGATTTCTTATGATTAATAGTTATGTCCAACGAATACCGACACTAATTGTTTGTTTTTCTCACTCACAGAAGTCTCAGAGACGGTTTAAGAGTCACAAAAAAAAAAAGTTAATACTGACGTTAAAAAAATAATAAAATTAATTTGTCCCTTCAAAGTCTAAATAGAGAACATTTTGCACAGCACAGTTGTAGATAATTACACCGAAATGACTTGCTTTTAAATCAAGATATGCTCAATGTATAATTTAAAACAATTAGAAACACGGAGACAGTGTCACTTGAATGGCAGCGCCACCTACCCTCCCTGATGAGGATAAAGTTAGCTCTAATAAGTTTACTAAAAAACCGCCTTCAAAAACGCAAGAAAAATATGTTTAAATAGCACTTGGTACCTATAGGCAAGGATCGTCTACCGGTAGGTATTGTTTTCATACAACAATACCGGTGTTCAATTTTGGTATTTTGCTTATTATGGAACATTTTTGAACTTCAGTGAATTTATACAATAGTATAGTGTTATTACCTAAATTCCAATCCAAAATATCAAGGAAATGTTGCAAAGTAAGGAAGACATTTCAATTTTATTTAATACCGGTATTGATCCCTGCAGAGCTACTGAAGTCGAATTTTGGTTAAAAATATTGTGAGTCGCCGACTTCAGTTTGACTGACATATAGGTCCTGTAAACAGCATAAATAAGTGATCATTTATGTACCTTGTCACTTTAACTTCATATTTGAAATGTCATACAAAATTGCGAAATGATTAAAAGCGACAAGGTACATAAATGATCACTTATTTATGACGTTGACTGTAGGTACCTAGTGCCATTTTAAAAGCAAATGCTGGAGTTGTCACTAAAAATACTAAAATGCATAGGTAACTAGTCGGTCCTTAAATTCTGTCACAAAGGTTTAGTCAAATAAAACTAACTTCTGTTTTATTTTTTTAAATTCAAAATAGTACCTATACACCGTGTTTTTTTTGATTTACGATAACTTCGGCATATTACTAGGTATATCTATAGAAACTAATTGGTAGATTATATTTTTAAATATTGCAAAAAAAAATTTTTTTTCAGTTTAGAACAAAATAATGAAATCTTTTATCTTTGGTCATTCTAAAGGGGCCTTTAGAGTTACCTAGCTAATAATCAGTGTCAAATACGTCTATGTTGGCGTGACATACACACACAAGTAAAGATAACACTTGACAGGTACAAGTCACTTTAGATTGACGCGTATACAAACCTAACAATTGGAAACTCTTTACTCATACGTATTAAAAGAAAATTGTTGTTATCAATTAAGAGCCTTTTACACTAGTTTGACGTGATTAACTGATTAAATTTAAAAATTAAATATCTTTAAAACCGTTAGACTTATCATTTGTCTGTCTTCGGGAAATTAACTTTGTTTGACCTAAAGAACGTTCCCTTAAAGTTATCGTAAATCAAAAAAAACACGGTGTATATACAGATTAAACACTTAATTAATGTACTATGTATTCCACATAGTTTCCGCAATTTCCGATACGATCTTCTAACATTCACGGCTAACACCGATTAAAATACGCACGAGTTTTCTGAAAATATCACTTTTTGAAAATGCTTTAAAGGTTAGTTTTTGTTTAACTAAGAAACTTTTTTGTTTAATATTGTGAATCTCTCACCGTATGTTTACCGATCGTTTTTTTTTACCAACATTTTTTTGCTGCAAATTGGGATTGTTCATTATTTTTGATGTGTGGTTTTTGTTAATTAACTTGAAAATACAATATATTTTAAGGTACTAATTTGAATATTTATGAATTTTGTGGCTTCGTTTAATTTAAATATTTTTTCAATTTTTTTTACATTAACGCATTCACTGCCACCCTCTTTTCCTTGCCATTCGCCAGGTGCCGCACTTTGCTGGGTGCCTCAATCGCATATGTGAGTTCAACGGATTATTACCCAGTGCCTCCGCCGCACATATGAGTTCATACTATTTTGACAGTGGTTTGTTCGCATTGGTACAAGATAATTATTTTAACTCTAGGAAACATTGTTTTGAACCAATTAATTGTAATTGTGCTTCATATATAACTAAAATTGAACTAAATCGAATACAACTGAATCGACTAACAGAACACTATAGAAATTGGCATACTGAGACCAAAAAAAACAATATTTTACTTACTTATATAGTTTCTACTACCATTTATAATGTATTATATAATTTATGTACATACAAAAATATCTTCTGATCCAACAAGCAACATTTTAGACGTAAGAGGAACATTTCAAAATTTACAACTCACATATGCGTCGGAGGCACTGGGTGAAAGTCACTTAATACTATGAAAGCGTCTGTGCGTCGAAGGCACTGCGTGAAAGTCACGGTGACGCATATATGCGGCGGTGGCAGTGAATGCGTTAATCGTTTTTAGGAATACATTCTTCGATCAACAATTTACAACAAGATTCAAGGTCCCATACAAAATCAAAGCGAAAAAGTGGCCGTGTTCCGTGAATCTTCTAAATTAACTTAAATTATACCTTAAGTCTAAGGAACAAAGATCCAAATAATAATAATTGTTTAAAATACTTACCACCTTTCGTCTCAAGAGCAAAAGCGTTCGATAAACAGAAGAACTTTCTTCGTTTCAAAAATATGTCATTCTATTTTAGGAACAGGGAAATAATGGAGTCGCAATTATATAAGACAGACATTTTTGTGAAAACAGGTCGACGCTAATATTTATGTATTTTAGCTAGGATTGATACTTATTTTATTGTTAATTGATTAAACCTTACTCATTCTAAAAGGGCATAACAAGCTATACGACACGACAAAAGCAAATTCTATAGGTTCTAAACAACTTACTTATAAACGTGGAATAAGCTTGGAATAGTTTATGCCACGCTTTGTCACTTTCTGTCAGATGCAAATGTAACACTTAAAGACGAGGACAAAGCATGGCATACTATTCCAAGCTTATTCCACGTTTATAAGTAAGGGAGTAATAATAAAAAAATGAAATCCTATAACAGATGTCAGGTCAGACTAACGCTGTCACTTATTGTCAACGTCAAAACGATGCTCTGACACCGGACTTAATCTTATTATAAGATACATACCTACACTAAAATTTGCTGTATTCTGCCGTACAGTGTGAGATTGGTACATTTTAATAAATTAATAATAATATGAGA
This sequence comes from Acleris sparsana, assembly GCA_923062465.1. Taxonomy (NCBI): domain Eukaryota; kingdom Metazoa; phylum Arthropoda; class Insecta; order Lepidoptera; family Tortricidae; genus Acleris; species Acleris sparsana. The sequence goes on along the minus strand of OV281285.1, from coordinate 25,207,039 downwards.
TCTTAGCTAATATACAAAGATATTTACGAATTACACTTTTTACGCAGAATACATTTTATTAATCAAATGATAGTGTTAGAAATTTAAGAAGTTGACAATTTAACTTAAATCTGGATTATCTGGCTATAAAATATATAATATTCATTAATCGTCAAGTGATATGTCAAAGTTGTTGTGTCAAAAAATCTACGCACACATGTTGTGCGTAGGACACCTGACGGGTTAATAATAATTCAGCCTATATACGTCCCTCTACTAGGCACAGACCTCCTACGACGAGAAGGATTGGGCTAAGTTCCCACGCAGGCCTAGCCAGGCAACAGCCATGGTAGCCTAGTTGTTCGACCTACCGTCTCTCAAACAGAAGGTCGTGGGTTCAAACCCGGGCTGGCACCTCTGAGTTTTTCGGAATTTATGTGCGAAATTTAATTTGAAATTTACCATAAACGGTGAAGGAAAACATCTTGAGGAATCCTGCACAGATAGGCGAAGAAATTTAATGATGGGTGTGAAGTTCCCAATCCGCATATTAATTACCCTTAAATAAATTTAGTTTGTTATATAGCTGTCTTTTAGAGCAGTTTTTTGCTTGAGAGGTTTCTTTTTTACAGATATAATGCAAACGTACATCACTATACTTTTCTATTATTAATTTAAGCAAATTTACTTAATGATTATGTTCGGGTTTTCCAACAAACAGAACTTTTTCGATTAATGATTTTTTCACACCACCTGCTCGACAATGCCAAATTACATATCCTGCAAACCTTACGCAAACCAAGTCATTAAAGCCCTTGGCTTTAGCCGGGGTGTAATGTTGTACTGAATCTCATTATAACCCGCTGGGTTGTAATATTTTCACTTTTCATAGTTCTTATTACAATGGCCTTAAAGTCTAATTTCGTAATAAAAGATCAACTCGAAGGCCGGGCGCGGTGCCGCCGCCACCGCCGCGTCGAACCTAATTTGAAAATCGAACATTTTCTAAAATCGAGCTGGCCACGGCAACCTGAATGGAACACATTTGAAATTAAACAAAAGCCGCGAGTATTGTAAGACGCTGCAATAAAATACATTGGTGATAACTGCAAAATTTTAAATAAATATATCGAAATTGAAGAAAACATCTGTTAAAATGTCGAGTGACGAAAGTGATTTAACTCCGGAGTCCATTAAATCAATTTTCACTTTTAATTTTAATTTACTATAATAAAACGCTGTTTTTAGTAGACTCGCTTTTTTATTGTCTCGCAAAAGGTGAGAAAAGTAGAGTACACTCCTCGGGGATAAAGCTGTTTTCGTCTTGGGCGCGCTTGAACCCCTCACTGCGCTCAGGACTCTTCTTAATTCTCCTCGCTGCGCTCGGGAGTTAAATCTGGAGTCCTTCGTTACGTTCAGGATTCAATATCGCGCCCGTGACATAAAACTGTGCTTTATCCCCTCGGTGTATAATCTACTATAAAACAACCATACGTATAAAGTTTTTATCATATTTTTTTTGTATGTCTTTACCGCCACTAATGCGAAGACAATTGCGTATAACACGTTCGGTCTTCATACATATGTCAAAGACATCGTTTGAGGCATAACACAATCCACCCATGTCTCGTATGTCTATTAACTTGTGGAACCATAGTTTTCTGTTGCTCACATGTCCTTTTTGCAATCGTCGCAATTAAGATTTTTTACTAGGCTACTCACCACGAAACCAGAAATATAACCTACTATTTGTGAAGAAACGTCCGAAATTGGGTTATGGTCTAATTTTTCACTGAGTTCATTGCAATTTGTCTGATATTTATCAAAGCTTTGCCGTATAGATTGACTTTTTTTAATTTCTGCAGTACTCAGGTTTTTCTCCTCGTTTGAATCAAAGCGATAGCCCGTTGAGGAACTGTTAATTTTCCTGAGGGGCGATAATCCTGATAATATCGGTATGTTCTCTATCGGTATACAATTCCCAGTAAATTTTGAGCTCAGTTCCAAATGAGAGAGCAGTTTTTTAAAACTGGCGTTAAATTGTCTCGTGTTGGGATTATTGTTATGTCCACCTTGACTCCGTATGCTACCGAAAAACAGCTCGACGTGGTCCTGGCTGAGTTTGTATGTCAATAAGAATTTAACCTTTTAAACGCCACGGTCGATTGCTATTTTACGTGCCCGTGACGCCACGGACGTCATATGCCGCAACAAAATATATGAAGGTTATAACAACTCGCTGACAGTCTGGCGTCCACGGCACAAAAATCTGCCGACGTGAATTGCCGTCTTTGGCGTTCAAAAGATTAAGGATATCATTTGCAATCAAATTTTCATATAAATATATCAAACTGTTAATGCATACCAATAATCCCAGCAGCCCAGTAGGTATTATTCTGAGTCCTAATCAATGGAATTTTTTGATTTGTAAACACAGATCTTTTTTCAGAGCCAACTTTAACAGTTTTCTTATATTTAACATTAATTGTTAATGACAGTCTGTTTTCGTCCGAAAAAAAAAACAGGCTATAATTTATTCTGACGAAAAAGGAATCTGACGAATGTGTACTAGACGGTAAATTCTCGTATAATGATTTAAACTCGACTTTGTGATACAAAAGAATACTTCATTGACGCAACTTTTAAAAGCTGTCCAAAACCATTTAGTCAGTTATTCACGATTCTCGGTGAATTTGGTAGTACGCAAGAGACGACCTACGTGAAACCCCTTATATTTGCTCTAATGGCTGATAAAAAGCAAGCTAGCTACGATAAGGTATTCAATCTTATACAGTCTCGAATTGGAAATATGTCTTGTGCCTCTCAATGGACCATTTCAAAAGTCCTCTGTGACTTTGAATAAATACAGTAGCTAAACATTTTCCCCAAGCCGCGATACGAGGATGCTATTACCATTGGAACAATAATATAATATATGGCGAAACGGCAAACGTTATGGTTACAAGTCAAAAGCTGAACGACGAATCCTTGGCTGTACCGCAGTTTTTCCCTTGTTGCCAAAAGAAAGAATTTTGGAAGGGTGGCAGTATATTAAGCAAGAGATTGAAGATCTTAACTTAGAAATGCCCAAATTCGTCAAGTATATTGAACGTCTCTTCAAACATCGCAAAGTTCTGTCCGTTCTAAGCGTATTTGGTGAACGTCACCGAACAAATAACTACTTAGAAGGCTGGCACAGCAAATTAAACGAAATGAGTTCTATTTAGTCACGTTAAATTTGTTAAGATAAAGAGTTCGTTTCGTCACAACCAGTAGGTACATTGTGTTAATTAGGGTCACCACTTTTCGCTACTGGACTCCTGGTATGCAGAGTTCCCCATGTAGCGTTATACAGCGTGTCTCTGAGCTTTAAATCGGGGGTTACATTCTACTCCGTAATCGGAACAGTATTTTGTTCTACAGCACTTAAAAATAACTTAGCCTTTGATAGTTGTTCAAGTTAGAAGTTTTTTAAACCACGCAATGTACCTACTGCAAACTTCATAATGTTAGTTAGTATTGTGACAAGCGATGTCAAATAAGCTGTTGGATGACATACATTGAAAACCCTATTTATTTTGTTAGAAAAAAGCTAATCACAATACTATTACACATTTTCTCCAAGCTGTATATCAAACATTGCTCCTTTTATTACGTAGATCTGATACTTGGATTTAAAGCCCCATGGTCGGAGACACCCTATACATATATAGGTAAATAATCTAAAATCACTACATAGTATAAAACAAAGTCGCTTCCCGCTGTCTGTCCCTATGAATGCATAGATCTTTAAAACTACCAAACAGATTTAGATGACATTGTATACGTGCAAAGCCGGGGCGGGTCGCTAGTTCACTAATAAAATATAAGTATGAATAGAGATAGACTTATATTTAGGATCACCTCTTTTCGCTATTGAACTCCTGGTACTTTATTTATCATTTAGGTACCCTGAAACAAACCTGCCTTTTGAAATGGGAATCGTTGTAACCTTTAGTCTGTAATCATTATATTGTAACTATTTTAATAAATAGTGTTATTTTGTATACCTTCGTGAAAAAAATAACGAACTTAGGTGTGCTATGGGGAATTTAAATTCCCGTTGGCTCAACCAGTTGAGCTGCGTAGTTGTGCTGTAGGTCAATAGAAATATTGCGTTGAGTCACTGGTAACTTAGGCGTGCTATGGGGAATTTAATTTCCCGACGGCTAAACCAGTTGAGCTGCGTAGTTGTGCTGTAGGTCAATAGAAATATTGCGTTGAGTCATTGGTAACTTAGGCGTGCTATGGGGAATTTAAATTCCCGACGGCTCAACCAGTTGAGCTGAGTAGTTGTGCTGTAGATCAATAGAAATATTGCGTTGTCATTGGTAACTTAGGCGTGCTATGGGAAATTTAAATTCCCGTTGGCTCAGCTAGTTGAGCTGCATAGTTGTGCTGTAGGTCAATAGAAATATTGCGTTGAGTACTTGAGTCACTGGTAACTTAGGCGTGCTATGGGGAATTTAAATTCCCGACGGCTCAACCAGTTGAGCTGCGTAGTTGTGCTGTAGATCAATAGAAATATTGCGTTGTCATTGGTAACTTAGGCGTGCTATGGGAAATTTAAATTCCCGTTGGCTCAGCTAGTTGAGCTGCATAGTTGTGCTGTAGGTCAATAGAAATATTGCGTTGAGTACCTACTTGAGTCACTGGTAACTTAGGCGTGCTATGGGGAATTTAAATTCCCGACGGCTCAACCAGTTGAGCTGCGTAGTTGTGCTGTAGATCAATAGAAATATTGCGTTGTCATTGGTAACTTAGGCGTGCTATGGGGAATTTAAATTCCCGACGGCTCAACCAGTTGAGCTGCGTAGTTGTGCTGTAGATCAATAGAAATATTGCGTTGTCATTGGTAACTTAGGCGTGCTATGGGAAATTTAAATTCCCGTTGGCTCAGCTAGTTGAGCTGCATAGTTGTGCTGTAGGTCAATAGAAATATTGCGTTGAGTACTTGAGTCACTGGTAACTTAGGCGTGCTATGGGGAATTTAAATTCCCGACGGCTCAACCAGTTGAGCTGAGTAGTTGTGCTGTAGGTCAATAGAAATATTGCGTTGAGTCATTGGTAACTTAGGCGTGCTATGGGGAATTTAAATTCCCGACGGCTCAACCAGTTGAGCTGAGTAGTTGTGCTGTAGGTCAATAGAAATTTTGCGTTGAGTCATTGGTAACTTAGGCGTGCTATGGGAAATTTAAATTCCCGTTGGCTCAGCTAGTTGAGCTGCATAGTTGTGCTGTAGGTCAATAGAAATATTGCGTTGAGTACTTGAGTCACTGGTAACTTAGGCGTGCTATGGGGAATTTAAATTCCCGACGGCTCAACCAGTTGAGCTGTAGGTCAATAGAAATATTGCGTTGAGTCATTGGTAACTTAGCACAGTGTGAAATCTGCCCTTAAAAACGGATATATATCATTTTGGAACTCAAACGATAGATTTCACCATTTCAAATGCGAGACGATCATACCGGAGTGCCAATTCTACTCAGAACACGAGATTTTTTTTATCTTATTTTTCTATGATACTCAAAATTTTCATAGAATTGCGTGTAACTGCAAAAGTATAGAATAATCACCGATTATCTGTTTAGATATCAATAGCATCTTGTTTCAGGTACGTAATAAAAAAAACTAGGCGTGTTTTTATGGAAGCAGTAGAAACTAATAGTTGATTTTTTCTTTTTTCTTTTTTATTTTATTTTTCCCTTACCCTAGCGTATTAGCATTTGATACTTACCTAAAATATTTGTTGAAACCATTACTATCCACCCCTAAAGTATCAAATCAAAATCTAGCAGGATCTTGGAAATATCCATATTTAAAAATGTTCGTTCAGGGTTGTCAAAAGCATGTTATTAAACGTCTTATTTAAATGTGGGTGTATTAATTAATTGTCCCGATAAATTGAAGTTCTTAAATGTGATTTCCATGTCTTATCTCCGTTCACTGATATTTTCTAAAAATAAAATTCTCTTATGAAAGTGTTTCGACCCAACTACACCATAACTAACTTTTCTTATTGGTGAAATGATATAACACGTTTGCAGAAATGGAGTTGAGTAGACTGAATTAACGTGCCATAGATTTTATCATTTATCATAGATATTTGAGAAAGCGATGTTTGACCTAAATCCTTAAAGCGACCGATCGCCATAAATTAAAATAATTGAATTGAATTGACTTTAGCTTTGGCATTGACAGTTAGCTATCAAAACAACTCGAAAATTGCATGATTGCTTTTAGTTATTATAAAAGTGTGCATTTATTATTAATTCGATGGCAGCAGCCGATACTCTCGAACCTTCAAGAGTATTCGCAAATTCCCAACAAGGTTCCAACAATATCTTTACCAGACTAGACGCTTATAAACATACGTCGGACTCCAGCGGGCATTTTCGTGGCATGTCAGAATGATAGGTAAGGTTCGCATATCAATCAATTCACTTTCGAGTATTTGTACTTAGTATTTGGTACCTAGTATTTATAATGTGAATTTCCAAATATCATAGCAACTAACTGCGTTATTTATAAACGTACTTGGACTACACATAAGTCAAAATGGCGAAAAAGTTCGTTTGGCTTTATCCGTCACTCAGACAACTGCAGCTGTGAGAAAGGAACAAAACACAAATGAGTTAACTGGGCATGTCAATTTCTATGAACACGGCTCTAAGGCTGTACGTTAGTTAAGTGTGTTTTTTTATATCCTTTAAATTTTAAATAAAAATAAGATTGAATAGTCCGTGTTATATTTGATTTAATTTACATTCATGGTATATTTGTAGGTATATTATGAGAATATATTATTAATATTTTTTCCAAATTCTTGGCAGTCAATGTTCTTCGTCGGCTTGTAAATATCCACTTTAAATGGGAGAACGATCTTTCAACATCGACTGAAGTCATTGGCAAGTATTTGCATTGCTCAAAATGCTGAAGAGTGTTTTTATTGACTTTATTTGTAGTCTCAACCTCTTCGTTTTGAATTAGTTTATTCATCATCCTTACTGTCTCATACCCAGGATTAGATTTTAAGACGCTTCGTAATTTAAGATATATTTGTTTTCCTTTAGGGTGCAGACGTACTTTTGACAATTTGTTCATCGTCTTATTTATTAAATTCAAAGAAGACTGCAGCGGCAAATTCGGATTTAGCAAGTGTTGTATGCTATTTGTTATCTCGGAAAAATGTGTATGAATAAACTTCACTTCTTCTTCTACGCTGGCTATAGCAAATATACGTTTTGCTTCTTTGATCGCAATGGCTTCACGACTATTTAGTGTATTCACAACAGATAAAAACCGAAAAAACCGAACTTTGTAACACGATTAATGCCCGGTTCCTATATTCAAGAAAGGAATCGTTCTCCTTACGCCTCGTTAAAATATGACACAATTTGTACGTAGCAAATGTCATAACGCACCGGGCCGTAAGGAAAACAGTTCGTTTCTTGAATATAGGAACCAGACATAAATCATGTGATTATTTCGATCGAGTGTTCAGCTTTTGGGTGGCGTTCATCTTTTGGTGCCCTACTCTATACCCTATCATTGGGGTGACTGCGTTCATGCTCTCATCGAGAAAAAGTCGAAAGGGAAGTTAATGTTTACTCCTGAGCATTGGTATGTGTTAGTATGATGGGCTTAAACTTCTGGAAAGCCATGCAGTGTAATTTAAGTAACTCATTAGGGATTGTACGATTACAAGCCTTTATAAAAAGAACTAAATTGGAAAAAGTACAAAATAACGGTGATCAATATAAATATCGTGGGACAAAATCAAAGAGATTAAGTGCATAAATATTTACTAAACTAGGTACCTTTTCTTTTAGTATCACCTCTCTTACCCACTGCGTGCTGTTACCCCGAATGACTAAGCATTTTAAACAATTAAATGTTCTTCGTTGTAGTCGCTTGCATCTTTCATCAGCTTCTACCCTTGCCACCCTTGAAATCGGTACCGTTGAGGAGTTCCGGTGGCCATCTGTGGTCGTCATCATCAGTTCCGCTTTAGCAACTGAATGCAAATGATGGGTTTGTACTTTGTCACTAAAAATACTAAAATCGCAATGTTTGCCTACAATATTTGAGGAGCTCCCTCAATTCCTCACTGATTCCCTCATCGGATCCTGGTTTTCTTATCATGGTACCACCCTTGAGATATCTCCTTTCTAACAAAAAAGATCACAAGAGCAAAGAAAGTCTGATTTCGTTAACTTTAAAAATATGTAACAGTTCTTTAAAATTACAATTATTTAGGATTTTCATAATGTTAGTTCAACTTTTGGGTCCAAACCGTTCAGAATTAGGGCACGCTGTTCTCTTTCTTCTTTTGGGCAAATCAGCACATTTTTGGTTTCAACGATTTTTAGAAAAATACTGTGTTATAATAACAGGCTTTAATCAACCAGCAGCAGCAGTCGGCAGTCATCTTCAATCTAGAGTTCTAGACTTATACCAAATAAAAAAATATAATGGGTGAAATTTGTTAATTTCACTGACAATGAGAATTAACTGTCTAAAGTTGGTTTAGTCGCTCAATCGTTCATCTTTTGGTGCCACTACCCCATATATCTCGCCAACATCTCACGATTTTACATAGAAAATTAAGTAAATACTACAAAAGATTTATCAATAATCAACATTATTATGTATAGGTACTCAACATAAAAATGTAAGAACCTCCATTTTCTTTGAAGTTGGTAAAAAATGCCGATATGAACGAACCTTAACCTCAAATTCTCTGTGTAACGTTACACAAAGTTACACAAAGGAACCAAAAATCGATGCCGCAGAATGTTATACCTCGTGTAGGAAAAAAAATAAAAGAGAATTTAGAATTCACAAATGTCCAACCAATAGCCAACTAAATTTACCATAAACTGTGTAAAAACAGTAGCAAAAAAAGATAAACTTACCTGTTTTAAGCACAAGCAAAAAGCTGAATAATTTTTTCCGAAAAACTGGGACACACTTTGTTCACTTCATTGCACGAAAACCAATTTGTTTATCGAGTGGTTAAGTGAGGACACATGCAATTTGTATGGGAGAATAAATACGATTTCTTCTTTAATGCGATTTTTTAAATACTTTTGTCAATGTTACATACTGTATCAATTGTATTAGAATATAAACGACGGTATAAGAAGAAATATCTAGAATACGTATAACTTCAATAATTTAATTTTTATCGATTTTTGAAGTTGAGTACGTTTTCATCTTTATGAAATGTACACTTTTTTTGCAATTCACCCATTACTCCCATCACTTTTTCAACCTCTATGTTAAGACAATTATAGTCAGGCATAGGTACTTGTTATACATCATAGGGAGTTCCATTAGGATCTTATTCTAGAACATTATGTCAACATAAAGTCTTGTAGTTGTTGGAGGACGACTGGTACGAAATATATTTTTCATATCACCTACTCGGAAAGGGGACTTTTCTTCCCTGCTAGGAGGGATCAAAGTGGCACTTTTCTGTTCAAGGACATTTTGTTGCCAAATTTGATAATTGTTGTTAAGTGCGATAATTTCCTGTTGTTAAATTTGATAATTTCAGCATTTCTAGAATGTGTAAATAATTAAATTTGTTTCATCACTAATATCTTTTATTTTCCTCATAGGTGATGTGAAAAGCAGTATGTGTCACCCGGTAGCAAAATTATTTCCACCTTGGGCGTTAACACTTGAATCCCTCACTACGCTCAGGATTCTATTTTAGAATCCCTCGCTACGCTCGGGATTCAATTGTAGAATCCTTCGCTTCGTTCAGGATTCAATGTACGCCCTCGCCTTAAATATGTCATTTTGCTCCCTTGTGACACAATCTACTATTTTATTAACATAGTATAAAACCCATTTTAAGTCTTTTAGGTTTTCATACCCAAAGGGTACGTTTCATACTAACGAACCGACTCTTCCTATTAAGCCTCCGCTGTCCACCAGTCATTGTATTTGTCTCATACTTCATACTTTAAATCGCAATGTATTAGAACAACATTATTAACTTGGCCATCAATAACTGGAGCATCACCGCGAATGGGACAAAACGACGACTTTAATGTTCATGGTGAAATTTTTCAAGATAAACCTATTAAGGTACTATATTTTTTACCTTTTTTTAGGGTTAATTAATGACATCCAGCATCCACAATGAGAAGATGGCCAGGCCCAGCAATGAATACCTTTTACCGACTTTAAATAACATTAATGGTATCATTGGTATCTATCTTTTATTTATACTTATATTTTAGTATGGATATATTTGTAAGAAAATGAGCTTCTCGGGTTAAACATAGAGTTTTAATTAACAAGGTAGGTACAAATGCCGCAATTTAGTTATTTTCTGTAAAACTATATTTTTAATTCGTCGATATAAGGTCTCACTCATTCGTTTCCCTGCTCAAATTGTCCCACTGAGTTTTTGTACTCGTATAGTTTAAAAAAAAAAGATGTATAAATTGTATAAACACAAATTTTCCCCTTTACGCAGATGGTAATAAAATATTTAAAATATAATTGTGACTTCTCTTGCGTTGCCTTTCAGTCTGATTTGGATAGACTTTGTAGGTATTGTTTCTCAAACGTTTTACAATTAAACATAGATAAATGTCAAGTCATATCACATGGTCAAATAAGCGTATAGAATGCTTGGTCTTGTACTGAGCATAATCAGGGTGTCCACATTCTGGAAAGTCAGGGAAGCTAAGGGTGGTCAGGGAAAGTCAGGGAAGCACTGGGGAGGTCGGGGAAAAATGTGCAAATGAAACCACCACAATCTAAACACAATTCACCATTCATTACGCAATAATAGCGAATTGAAAATCGAATTCGAATAAAAACCAAAAAGCAGGCGGCATATTTTTTAAATTTGGAATAATTGGCATTTAAATTAGTGGCCAGTAATGTTAATTTTGCAACAAAAAGTTTTGAACTCTACGCCCGGGATACAAAAGTAAATCGGGAAAAATGGGGGTGGGCGTGTATTTTATTTATTTATTTGGCTTTTAGATTTTAAATTCAAAAAGTAGTTATTATTTTGAATTTGGCAATAAATTGGCATGTTTTTAAGCTTATGGGCAACTAGACGGTAGTGTATTTTTTTTTCACCATGAGAGTTGAAGGTTCGATCAATGTACGATTGAAAATGCAAAATTCATGTTTGCGATATTTTTTTTAAATCTATTGATGTCTCACAAAAATGGTGATTCCTATCTGATAACACAAGTATTCAATAATATTGAGCAAAAATAAAAATAAAAAAAATTACCTTGTAATGGTGCTATAATCGAAACATTGAACAAGGGTGTTCATTTTCGAAAAAAACCTAAAAGTTCAAATATCTCGAAAACCGTGCGTCTTTTACTAGACCTATTTTAGCTTTTTCATAACGTCCTAAGTGCCCTCTATCCGTAGTTCAAGGATTATCCACTCATTACCTAACACCCTGTATATCTTGCATGTTTTATTCAAATAGGTACTAGGTTTTTCTATAATCTTCCCCCTTGATGTTTCTTGTTTCGAATATTTTTTTCGTTTTCAAGGAAATTAGTACCTTTATTGATTTTTCTTAATCATTAAATACTAATCATGTACATGTTTATAATACCTACTATTTTGAAAAAACTCAACAAATTTGAAACAATTGAGTTCGATTTTTATTTCAGCGTAATCCCTTAATAAGGATGTTACGTACACTAAGATCTTTGTTTACGTAAGTAAATAGTCTATCAGAGAAACAAAATAAAAATAACATGAACATTATTTACCTACAGATTTTTATATAGGTACCTACAGGGTGACGGTAACTCGAATTATTTCTTGAAAAGGGTTGTACTAGAGCTAATTTGCAATACTCTAGTCCCAGTTAACTGGGGGCCTAATGCCACTGGCTTTCTAATTATTAAAATTTTCATCTATTTAAAGAAAACGTTTTTTGATCTAAAACTGTCAATTGTGAAAAAAAAACTTGACCTTGCATACTTCACACCTTTTTAGTGTAACGTTACAGTAAGACCACAAATATTAGTTAGTTACGCCGGCAATCTTCGTCCATGCAGAAAGGTGCTCCCTAATGCCGAAGATAAACGAACGTAAAAATCAATTCAATACAAACCTTGTCATATTACGCGTAAGGTAGAATATGAAATGACAGTTGCGTGGTAATAAATAAAAAACCGGCCAAGTGCGAGTCGGACTCGCGCACGTAGGGTTCCGTACCACTATACATCTAAATAAATGTTTTTCTTTATTCTTTACTATATTGGGGTTGATTGAATGAAAGGTAAAATGCGGTTTACGATTTATAACGTCTTAAAAAAAAACAAATTATTAGATCTCGTTCAAATCAATTTTCGGTGGAAGTTTGCATGGTAATGTACATCATATATTATTTTTACATTTATCATTCCCTTATTTTAGAAGTTACGGGGGGGGGGGGACACACATTTTTCCACTTTGGAAGCGTCTCTCGCGCAAACTATTCAGTTTAGAAAAAATATATATTAGAAACCTCAATATCATTTTTGAAGACCTATCCATAGATACCCCACACGTATGGGTTTGATGAAAAAATAATAATTGAGCCCCAAAAATTTGTTTTTTTTCTATTTTTGTATGAAAATCTTAATGCGGTTCACCGAATACATCTACTTACAAAGTTTCCATACTATAGCTCTTATAGTTACGGAATAAAGTGGCTGTGACGTACGGACGGACGGACGGACGGACAGACATGACGAATCTATAAGGGTTCCGTTTTTTGCCATTTGGCTACGGAACCCTAAAAAGGTGCACCTACTTTTTATATTCTCTAATATTATTTTTTGTATTATAAACAATAATTTGTTTGAGCATAGATAAGTTTGTTTTTGGTTTTTCACATAAAAACAAATCAATTTTTAGAAAATGTGGTATTGAAATCTTCTTTAGCGAACAATTTATTTTTAGCACATTGGGCTTCATTTTGCGCTATTGATGCACATTATAAACTATTTCCCTAGCTTGACTTTTTAAAGGCCGCCCTCTTTCAAGGGAAGTCATTTTAATAAAAATAATATTTAGTAATGCCGCCACTAAAAGACAGCCGATTATAATACAGTATAAACTTTATTCAATTTTGTATTTGTGTATGACATTTCGTACTTAGGACTTCACCATATTCATTATTTGCTGAACAACATAATCAGAAACTTCTTTACTGGCTTATTGCCACTTGGTTTTGATTTTTTTTACGTTTTAACAAGATGTTCTCATTATATTAAGATTACTCTTTACTAAGGCCCAATATTTTTCAATGGGTCTCAACTTTGGGCAGTTAGGATTTACAGTTTTTGGAACTACAGTGACCCCATTATCTTGGTACCATTTCTGAACCGTGGCACTGTAGTGGCAGGTGGCCAAGTCAGGCCAAAATAGTACAGAACCCTTATGTTCTCGGATGAAAGGCAGCAATCGGGTTTGTAAACACTCCTTGTTATAAAAACTCCTCCGTTGTTTGTCCCTGATGCAATGAAAATATTGCTCTTCTTACCGCAGTAATAAATAGCTTGCCAAACCATGTGACGTTTGGGAATTTTGATAGTTTTTTTTTTATATTGATCCGGAACACTCCTTATTTTTTGCAACTTAATATTCTTCCCCAGGCAACTGGCTAAAATCAGCTTTGACGTATGTTTCGTCGTCCATAATCGTATTTTGTCAGGAACTGATCGTACAATTTTCGGCAACGTGATTTGACGAAACTTTGTGAGAACTAAATAACATTGTTTTATTACATATTCAGCACAGGCTTTCTGAATTACATAGCCACTAGGAGGTTGCTAGAAGAGTTACAGAGTTCAGCGAGCTTGTTGTTATATTATGTTATGCCTCTGAATCTTGGATCCAAATACTTTCATTTTGCTCATTTATTTAGTGTTGGAGAACCTACACATATTTATGTATTAGGGTAAGGCCGCCAAAATTGTTACTTTTTGTCCGAACCAAATTTTCCAGGTTGATTTCAACTAAACTATAAGCATTACAGCCCTTGTAGTTATTTGATTCTATAAAGCAACTATTGAGCTTGTTTGCCCATAACAAAAACGGAATAAAAGTGGTTTGTTTCTTTAAAATTTATGTAATTATGTTCACCAAACCCCCCTAATTTTGGTCAAAATTGCCGTGTCCTTTTTTTTTACCGCTACTTAAAAACTATGTACCTTTTAATTTTTTAAACATATACAAAAAAACATTAATACGTTTGAAAGACCAGATAATTACCCTCTGTTTGAAGTAATTACGGTGTTTAAATACTCTTAACTGAGTATTTTATTGATCTTTAGATTAGTTGATAGAAATTTCACTTTTGTGTAACTATTTTTTGTGTTACAAGTAATTTCCCCTAAACATTAATAAAAAAATAAGGAAAAAACGTATTTTGATACAGCAACACCGTAAGGTGTCAACGCAATTAAAAAAATAAAACTGACATTTGTAGTTTGTCTGTGAGTAACGTTGAAAGTGAGCGGGCCGTTTTCGTCATAAATTATCAAAAACTTGTGTTACGTGATTTCTCAAGTAAGTAATCGTTTTTAAAGTTCACTCCACTATAATTGTATGTGTTTACGTTGAAAGAGTAAAGTGTAATGTGAATTTGCGTCTAGTTTAGCTTATTTTCCGTTTTATAACCTAAAACTTTTGTAAAAACGTGGTTTTGTGTTACATATTTTGTGCTTTTGTGTCACTTTTGTGTTATCCATAACACAAATTTTGTGTTTCGTCACACAAAATAATTGTAAAGGTTCATGCAGATTGGGAATATTACCTATGATATTTGTTTTTTTTATATTGCGGTGAAATTTATTGAAATTTTGAACTGAATGGTTAAATGGTACATTATGTACAACCTTATAGCAATATACGGTCGCATTCGACCAAACCGAAATAAGGTCTTATGCCCGGTTCCAATATTCAAGAAACGAATCGTTTTCCTTACGTCTCGTTAAAATTTGACATTTGCTACGTACAAAATGTGTCAAATTTTTTGTTTAAAGATTTAAAAAGATTGAATGTTATAAAAATATTCCCCTCCTCAAATGTAAAATAAGCATTTGAGTATTCTTATAACATTCAATCTTTTTGAATCTTTTTTTTCTCTGCCTTTCTAATTTTGGTGCAATTTACCAACTTCAATTAACAACAAATAACAAATAACTTTGAATACAAAAATGACTTTTTATTTACCTGATCATTAATAAAATCTTGTGTCAAATGATGAGTGAGTATTTTTTTTATTTTTTTTTCTAACCCACTTTTTAACCCTAATATGAAAGGAGCTTTATAAAAAAAAGCGTTACTTTTGTGTTACATTTGCGTTACGGTGACACAAAAGTTTTTGTGTTACTTCTGTGTTATAAATGGCAATTTTGGCGGCCTTACCCATTAACTTTCAAGCATAAAAGGACCCTGCATGTCTTTTCACCAATAAATAAAACTACTATTAGCTTAGAATAATAACACATAGAATGATAGTTTCCTACAGCCAACCCGTCAAAAGTGTCGCACAAAATGGATTCATGTGGGCGTAATCAACGCGTACTAACACACGACAACACGCACACAAGTAAACAAATAATGTTGCTAGCGGATTACATTTCCCCCTAAACTAGGGGATTTTTTCATATAATCATGTTTGTTAAATTCGATCATTTTTTGTAGTTACTTAGTAATAATACAAACGTTTATTAACACTTATGTAATAGAAAATGTTTTGTCTCTTTCTAATTCGCATAAAATATCATTTTTAAGTAGGTAGTTTAAGGGTCAATCAACTTTTTCTTGTAGCTCGTTGCCATGGTGATGTCTCCTGGGTCACTCTTTAAAACTATGATTTCAAAAGATACAAGTCCACTAAAAATCAGTTTTATTGGCCATAACAAACCCATTCTTTTATGGGTTTTCTCCTGAGTGTGCTATTAGTATATATTATATTAGTTTTTATAAGAAACTTTATCACTGTTGTCTCCTGGCTTACTATAACAATCTAGGGGGGAAAATTTCGTTATAATGGCAACATTTTCATGTAATGTCGTTAGAAAATAATTTAATATTTTAGTGAATGTTTTACGTAAAACAACAAGTCAAAACATATTACTTACACGTGGAATGTTATTTTATAGTGTTTATTTTCTTGGTCTGAAGTGTTGTGGCACCCATTAACAATACAAATCGTCATAATCAATAAAAATCCGGGAGCTGTTGACGCTGTGTGACGTGATTGCGACTGACAGGCGGCGATCGCCGAGTACACCAGAATGGTGTAGTTTAAGTCTGACGGTTTTGGTGCGCGGACTAGGTTTCTATGTGTTATTATTCTAAGACTATTAGCATGTAACAAGGTTTTTTTTTTTTAAAGTCTCAGTTATACATAACAGGTTTCAAACTAAACTCAATACCTAATAGGTATTATTTGTAAATATCTGATTCACCCTTAAACCATCCATATACTCTTTATTGAAAAAACTATTAACCATCTTGTTTCATAGCTGCAAAAGATAACATATTTCTTTTAATTCATCCATATAATATGGAACTAAATGGAAAGAAAGTAGGTAGGTAAATTTACAATGAACATATTGCACATAGCCCCTTATAGCACACACCTGACTCTGCTAACTTGTTACTCGATTTAAGCTATTTTATTACCTACACAAGTCCCAAGCAATAAACTGTGTTAAGTTAGAGGGTATAGACACTTTTCAGTACTTTGGAGGTCAATTTCTCCCAACAGGTTGAGATTAGGCCGCTAAAAAAAATACGTGTCTGTTATTTTAAACTACTCTCTAACATATATCAACATAATCGGAGCCGGACAGTTTCCAGACCTTTCCTTGTTAGTATTGGCTGATAATTCAAAGGCCCTCAGCTTTGGTGTTTGCTTCTAGTTTTATCTAAAATCCAAACTGTGTACTGTAAGAACCACTGTGTCCTGGGGAGTGAACACAAAGCTTCGAGCCACTGTGTACTTGGGGGTACTAGTGACTGTGTAAAAGTCGTAGTACACTGTGGCAAGATTCCAATAAAAAAATAAAAAAAACTGGATATCTCTTTTTTGGTCAAAATAATAGCAAATCTATTTGCTACATATGAAACTTCAATATTGCACTGTGCTTTGTGCTTGCAATAACTACTTCAGGGATTTATATTCTTCATGCAACAGCCTGTTAAAAGAATCCTAGCCACTGTTCCCTCGTCGACCTTCATATAACGCGTGCTTTTATATAGGTACCTTACCTATGTTACTTAAGAGATTATTTTAAACAGTGTGGTTGCCAGGGTAGAATATTTCATGTCTTCCCGTAGAGGTCGTCGTAAGAGGCAACTAAGGAAGGGAATGAAGGCTTGTAGTACTGTTAGGCATTGGGCTTGCAAACTGTCACTAAAATTATAATAACAACTGGTAAATATCTTAGCCTAAATGTGCAAAATTTTATTTTTTCTCATTTAGGCCCGGCGCCCATTATCGGCATCGGCAAGGAAAAGGATTTTAGGTGGCAAATAGCAATATACTATAACATAATGGCAATAAAGTAGAAATTTCCGTGATATGTGGTCGTAATAACAAAAATACCGCTTCGGTATGCTTGAGGCTGCTGTATCGGCAGCCTTGAGAATGCTTCGGGATGCTTCGGCATCCTTCGGCATCCTTCGGCAACCTTCGGTACGCCGCCCTGCTACAGCTACAGGACGGTGCGGCATCCTTAAGGACGCCTCGTCATCCCTAAGAACGTTGCAGCATGCCAAAGCATAATTGCCGATAGTGTGCGCTTGCATGTAGAATGCCGAAGGATCCTTTTCCTTGCCGATGCCGATAATGGGCGCCGGCCCTTACACATCTGCCAAGTGCTGAGGCGAGGCACTACCACGCATATATTATAATGCAGGAACCACACCTGTTAAGGAGATTTGTGGAATGTTTTCACAATGTCATCTAGGGCATGCAGTACTAATCAATAATCATGCATGTTTTCTTCAACAAAAACGTATCTTATCTTTATCTCTATCTAAGTAAAATACTTACTAGAAAGTTATTTGTCCTTCCTTTGGTATTTTTTCAAATCTAGAGATCCATAAATGCAAATATGCCACAAAATATGATGCATGTTAACGCGATGTTGTGCCGTGCCGGTGTCATCACTGAGGTGTGCATTGTGATATTTGTGATACGGACCACAATTATTATTTTTCTTTTTGTTTATTTATTAACCAACTTAAATTAACAGATATGCCACACATATAAGTTACAGGTTACATACAATACCTACAGTATTTACAGGTTAAAATAACACAAATTAAAAGTAAATTTAAAAAGGAATTGTAGTTATTCATGGAAAGAACCGGTAGCACTGGGATGTAACCTTCAGTACCGGTTCTTTAGGCGCTATGAAATTCCCGTTATTTCCTGGGAATTACAGAACTGGATTTCCTGGGAATTACAGAACTGGATTTCCCGGGAGGATGCCCTAGTTGCATCACAATGTGCAGGTCCACAAGTGTGTCCATTGTTTTAAAAATTGAATATATTTATGAGGCACAAAACGGCCTAAAAGCAAAATGTCCTATTAGCATAATGACATGAAAGCAAATTGTCCCATTAGCACAATGACCTAAAAGCAAAACATCATCTTCTATAACTATGCCGTGCCTTCTTCCGGCACGTAATAATCGTTCTATTGATGTGTAAAACGGTTTTATTATCAGTTCGGTCTTTTAGCCACACGTCCCGAAAGCGAAACGCCATGAAATCAGAAAGACCTAAAAGCAAACCGTCCTATAAGCAGAACGCCCCATGGTGTATACAGCCAAGAAATTATTTAACATTAAACTATAATGAATATTTACATTTATATTAATTCTTCTATTAAATTTATTGTAAAGTAACACACACAACTAGCTTAATCGTTTACCTTTTTTTTTAATCTGCATATACGTGTACCTACCTGATAGCACGGAACACTAACAGCCCGAACGTCTCGATTCGTACTTGGCCGATTTTTTTCGTCTGTACACCATAGGACGTTCTGCTTATAGGGCAGTTTGTTTTTAGGTGTTTCCGACTTAATGGCGTTTCGCTTTCGGAACGTGTTGCTAAAAGGGCTTTTAGGTTATTTTGCTAATGGAACAATTTGCTTTCAGGTCATTATGCTGATCGGACAATATGCTTTTAGGCTATTTAAATACAGGGTCAGGACAGTAAGAAAAATAAGCCAAGTGTTTAACTACTTTAATCAAGCTAACACTCCATATACAATTGTGTTGATTATCATTTATTTGGATTTTAGGGAAAACCATAGTGCGGTCCATTGTGAGGGTATTGCTTAATAGTCACAGGCCTTCCCATTTTGAAGTCTTCTAGGTAGAGATACAGGACAAAAGAACCACCAATTACTCCAAAGAACCACAAAGCCTGGTACCACACAGGGAAGCGGGGCCTCATGCTTATGTCATAGCGGTCTTCACCAAATATTTCAGCTCTTGCATGGAGCTAAGCCAAAACAAAAATAACATTAATTACCAAACCACACTAGAGTATTTTCATACTTACTTATGTAGTATACAAATATCTAACCGAATGTTTCTATATCTTAAATCGAAGACCAAGAAATAAAAATCTTGTGACTGAATTAAAGATTTCGCGTATGGCGACGTCTATACACGTCCAGCAGTATCGCTAATTGATATTTAATCAAAAGTCAAGAGGGATTGATCATTATGTTTTATCTTCAATTCCATTTATCGATTTTACTCCATAAGATTCCGGCCTATGACCATTTTTGCGATTATGCGCACCAAAACGGGGATATCGAGTACTACAAATATTCTCCCGTTACTTCGACTAAGGTAGAACACTCTTTTACATCGTATAAATGGGCCAGTTTAAATGATGACAATGTAGAAAAAAACAGTGATGATTATTTATTACTACAGACAAGATAAAGAAAATATAATTAGTACAGATATAGACTTCGATTCTGTTATTTTGGATGAAGGTTAGTCTACTATAAGTTATACTGTTTAACATTTCCGTTTCGTTTTTATATTTAAACTAGACGTGCCCGTGATTTCACCCGCGTGAATCAATTATATGAATGGATTTGTCACAATTGGATTATGTTCATGAGCCCTGATTAGCAACGTAACGATATGGAAATTTTCATACACATTTATTAACATGACAACATGAAACTCAGTAATTAAAACCTCTTGTACTCTGCGGCCACCATTCCATAACTCGCCACCTTATACTAAAAATTAACTCTATTCACTTATAGTAGAATTATTTTTCAGTATAAAAGGTGTATTTTCATTTACATTTATTTAAAAAGCCACAGAGAAGAGACTCTGTTCGTTCCACAGAGAAAATAATAACTCTCGTCGGACTGCCGAAGCTATAAAACCTATCCCAGACGAACCAATTTATCCTGCATGCTGTCCTTCAATAGCAGATCAGAACTTGTAGCTCCGTATTGCACTTGTGCGAAAGGGACGAAGCACCCATTTAATCCATTTCTTTAATCACAAACCGTGTTTTTACAGTCCAAGCAGGGCTTAAGATATTATTAGAGATCAAATGCTATTATTAGAGACCAAATGCGTCTACTTAAACGAGACCCTATCTTAACACGTTGGCTGCCATGAGCATCACCGGTGGGATCACGTAATCTTCTCTGTGTGGCCATGAGCATCACCGGTGGGATCACAAGCTAATTTTTCAGGGTATTGTTTTGCGGATATTTTTCGGGGCTAAAGTCGAACTTTGAATGCTATTTTGTAGAGGATACTCTATATTTACTTACTATAGCTTGACTTTTTCGAATTTTTAATACCTAGCTTCTGAGGGGCTTCTAAAATTAGTAGACCATCATTACTTTATACCATCATGTAAGTGGGTCTGCCAAGTTTTTCGAGTCACATCCAAGGAGTTTGTTTTTGTCTAGTTGATATACAACCTCTGACATGTAATCTAATCATAAATCATAAAATAAATAATGACAATTCAAATACGTGACATATGTGCAATAATGTGTCGGTAATCTTTGCTGTCCATGATGGGGTAATAGTGTTGTAAGCATAAGGGTTACAAGAACTGCGTTATTTTTCATGATTTAGTAGAAAAAGTGCAGTGCAGTGAATCGTGAGTGTTAATTTTGACAAAATGGACCTCCAACCATCAACCAGTAGCAGGTCATTTGTAAAGAGAAAAAACCATCAAGTTGACGTCGAAAAAAATGCCCGTCCGAAAAGGCAAAGAAAAAATGTGAGTAAGGACACGTCTACTACAGATTTATTAAAAAAATTAGGAGATAATTCGGATGACGGTGATTTTTCGGCGGGATCTGCGGATGACTACTCTCCAAGCGAATGTTCAACCGATTCAACAAATTCGTCCGACAACGAAGACTTTATTACACAGGTACAAGAATATATAGAGCAATTGGACATACAAGAGGAAAATACAATTGAAAATAACACAGAGAGAAACGATGTAACTACCCATCAAACTGTAAATAGTGAGTCGAGGGTGTGGGTCGACGTTGATGGCAGTCATTTGAAAACCTCCATTACTTTTACTGGAATTGAAGCATATAACTATGATAGTAGTTATCCTGTAAACAAGGCAAATCTTAAACCTATTAATGTTTTCGAAAGTTTCTTGACACAGAATATGATGAAATATATATGTGAACAAACAAATTTGTATGCAAAACAGTACATAGAAAACCATAGATTGAGCAGACAATCTAGAATGAGCCGTTGGAAAGACACCACTGTGGAAGAAATAAGAACATTTTTTGGCATTATTCTTTATATGGGCTTGGTGAAATATCCTACACTGGAAGATTACTGGAGTAATGATATTTTGTATAATAATACAGTGGTGTCTAGAAATATGAGCAGAAATAGATTTCAACTATTATTAACATGTATTCACTTTGTAGACAATGCTACTGCTAATACCTCAGACAGGTTATACAAAATTAGAAATTTAATAAATATGATACAAGAAAGACTTGGGGAGCTTTACACGCCTGGAGAAATGGTGGCCGTAGACGAGTCCATGATACCTTTTAGGGGACGATTACTCTTCTTGCAATATACCGAGTAAAACACATAAATATGGGATCAAAATGTACAAAATATGTAATCCTCTTGGATACACCCTGCGGGTAAAGGTCTATTCTGGAAAGGAACCACGTCAAGAAAAAGGTGTAGCTGAGGATATTGTCATGGAACTATCTCAAAAGTATTTAGATGAAGGGCTGACTATCGTGACAGACAATTTTTATACATCACTTACTCTGGCTACTAAACTTTTGAATAGAAAAACTCATCTTTTAGGCACAATAAGAAAAAATAGGAAAGGGCTCCCAGAAAACATAACTCAGAAACAAATTGACAAAGGACAAGTTATTGGCAAGGAAAGTCTTGATGGAATCGTAGTAGGTAAATGGAAAGATAAGAGAGAAGTCTATTTTTTGTCAACTCGCGATAAAATAGACATGGAAACAACTGGAAAAAAAGATCGGAACCGCCAGCCAATAATGAAACCTTCTGCAATTATTAAATACAATAAGGCAAAGCAAGGAGTTGACATTTCGGACCAAATGGCAAGCTACTTTTCACCATTGAGAAAAACCATCCGTTGGTTTCATAAAGTGGCATTCGAACTATTGTTCAATACAGCAATTGTAAACTCATGTCTTATATTCAATCATTTTCAAATCGAAGTTGGACGAAAGCCCATGCAAATTACAACTTTTCGAGAAATAATAGTGCGGAGCTTTCTCAATTTGGATATAACTCCAAATCCTGTATTAAAACATCAATTGAAGCAAACTACAGAAAAGACAAACAAAAATCGTATGAAACGTAATAGATGCAGTAAATGTTATTCGCAGAAATTAAAGCAATTGGGCCGAGAACATGCTCAAAAGACGGTTAAAAAAGTCTCTACGATCTGCATTCAATGTGAAAAATATTACTGTTTGTCTTGTTTTGTTGAAACTCATTAGAATTCTTTACCATTATTATAACTACTATTCATTACTTTGACCTTTGTCAAGAAATCTTAGGTATTGGTAAAAGTACATCCTCTTTGGTGTAATGGAGGATATTTCTTTTTATTTGAACACAGATGTTTTTTGGTTTCTTGCTAAATATACGTCAAAAAACCAAACTGAATCCAGTAATTGGTATTTGTAAAAAAACTCATATTGAACGTGAAATATACAACTATAAAACTAAAATATGCCTTCTAAAGTGAAAAAACTATACGTTTTATCTCTGAATAAATTATTAACAATTGTAAAAGAAAATTTTGAAGAATATTTACCACCAGAAAATGAGATAGTTTCTCTTGACGAGGTATGTAATAATAATAGTTGTTATATTGTGTTCACATTATGATCTAATTTGTAATAATTAAAATGATACATACTTTTGTTTATAGACTGAAATTGTTAAAATGAAATTGAATTCACTACGACTAAAAATGCCTCTATCCATATTTTGCGATTTATTCTTCAAAATAATAGAGGACTACGAAGTTCAAATAGACGAAGAAGTTATTGTGACTGCAAAATGTGTAAATTGTTTTAAATCATGCAAATAGGAAAACTATGAAATACAACTAAAAGATTTATATTGTAAAAGCTGTACAGGGCCATGTTTTATAAAATGCGGTCATGCTTTAAATTACACCTGTATATACAGGTGCAATTTAAGGTAAGGGTTTAGAACAATAACCTACTTCATCAAATGTTTTTTCATCAAAAGTAATCCATATTTTTTTATTATTTTCTCAGGCAAAAAGGCCTTTTGATTTCAATTAAATCATTTAATATCTAAACTAGCACGTATTTTATTCAAGAATACTGTGTCAACTGAGGGTATCCTCTACAAAATAGCATTCAAAGTTTGACTCTGACCCCCAAAAATATCCGCAAAACAATACCCTAAAAAATGAACTTCTAATCCCCCCGGTGATGCTCATGGCCACACAGAGAAGATTACGTGATCCCACCGGTGATGCTCATGGCACCTCAGTAATAGAGCGATGCTTTGAGCATCACCGGTGGGATCAATAAATTTGTATGGGGCGTGGGAGCAATACTGTAGGTGTAATAGGGTGGGCAGCCAACGTGTTAAACTTAAGGTATTAAGTAAGACCGAGCCGAACGTTACCCAAAATATTTCCAAACAATGGCCGACAGTTCAAATTGTCAATGTTATCGAGATTTCATTACGTGATTGAAGAAAAAATAAGTAGCAAAACCGGTAAATTTTGTGCTCTTGTTCTATTCTGTCTACAGAATAGATATCAATAGTTTATTCTTAGGTTACGTGCGTTCTGGTTTTTCACTTTTAATATGAGTATTTTTTTATCAGTTCACAATTTTTAACATATGATTTAGTATCGTTAATAATATATTACGACAGTAAAAAGAGTTAACTTCATAGCCAAGCATACGTAAATCCACCAGTACCAAACATGCGAACAATTTTGGCCGCCAATAGCAGACTATTGGCATACGGCCAATTTACTACCCCCCGGCACGCTGATGGACGTGGTAGACCTCATTTGGTGTTAGAAGCTGAAGATCAAATCTTCGAATTTTTTGAACATGACCCGAGAGCTAGTACTTATGACACCGCACGTCGTTTCGGTGTCAGCCAGTACGCCGTGTGGAAGTTACCGCATTATGCCGGTCTCCACCCTTATCATTTTCAACCTGTACAACAACTTCATGAACAGGACCCAGCTGCTCGTCGAGGGTTTTGTGAGTGGCTTCTTAGTCATGCCGATGCCATCATTTTATGGACTGAAGAAGCACTGTTCACCTGTATTGGGATTTACAATGTACCCGATGTATGTATGTACGAACACTAGTGGTCATACAGTAATCCACATAAAGTTAAAGAAAATCACCAACATAACTTATGTACATATCGCCCACACTGTTAACTGACTACTAGTGAACCTTATTATCAGGAGATAAGGTTACAGAAAATCACCACCAAGTAAGGTTTAGTGCCAGGTAATGTGTGGTCGGGTATTATTGGGAATAAAATATTAGGACCCTATTTTATCGAAGGCCGTTTGACCGGGGGAACCTACCTGGATATGTTACAAGCAGTAGTGAGCGAGTTAATGGAAGATGTTCGATATCCTATCTACGAGATTTTTACTACCAGCATGATGATGCTCCACTCCACCCCACTACGCAACAACAGTGCGAATCTACCTAAATAACGAATACGGAGACAACTGGATAGGGCGTGGAGCACCTCAGGTGTCATGGCCAGCCAAAGGCGCGGACCTCACAATGTGTGACTTTCTTGTGGGGTGAAATCAAACGTTGCGTATACGTCGAAGAAGCCCAGAGTCTCGACGATCTTAAAACGAAAATAATATCAGCATTCGATATTATTAAAAACGAAATTCGTAGACGTAGACAGACTAAAGAGCAACTTGCTAAAATGTGCATGGCTTTGTGTAGAAAATAACAGAGGTCATTTTGAGAATTTGTTAGAGTACGTTTAGTTTTGTATTTGTATTTTTTAAATAACTTTGCTACTGAGTGCGGTTCATATTTTAAACAAATTATAAACACAACATAACTTATGTACATATCGCCCACACTGTTAACTGACAACTAGTGAACCTTATTATCAGTGTACAATTGGGTCCTTCCACGTAGTCAAACTATTTGTCCAACTGGTTTGACTACGAGGAATTATGCTTCCTCGTGGTGAAACTAATCGAATCAATCACCCTGTAATTAATGTTTCATTGAAAATGTGTATAGTCAACCTTAATTAAAATAAATAAAGATAAAATCCCTATCGCACTTTATTCAAAAAATAACCAACATCTATTTCATTATGTATCAACTCCATTTGACATTTTGTTATGAAATTGTTTTATTTAGTTGGGCATTCTCTCTACAACATTATTTGTGCGATGTCTTTGTCCGTATACACACCATTGCTTTATGAACAATTCATTTTTTAGCCACGGATTCTCTAAATATTTGAATTAATGTAACACGCTTCCACAATTCTGTCATCGGGAAGTAAAGCGAGTGCTGAACATAGTCCAACAGCTCTGTTTCCATCTTTCCTCATGATTTTAATTTTGCATGCTTCCATTGGGAATTAGTGAAATGGTAAAAACACTTTATGATTTGAATGTCGGGAAAAATGGTTGAAATGGCATTGCTCGCAGCAGTTTCAAAGTCAAGATGAATTTTTTTTGGAGACCCATTGGGTATCCTTGACTGTAACATAGAGAACAAGATGGTATACGATTCTTCGGTTTTATCCGTCATTAAATCGTAAACAACGAGCACGTGCGTTGTTGTTGTCGACGTAGATAGATCAGCATGAATCGTATATAATTGATGGAAAGGATTTTGGCTGCTGAAGAATGTGCCATCCTCAAAAAAACTCTTGCAACTGAACCATTCTTTCCCGATTAGTTTCAGAGCATAAAACCATAATCCGACGTGTTTCGTCAACATAATCCGCCAAGAAAAATGATTTCAATTTATCAGGAACTGTTACCTCTTTGAAGTGTCGGAAGCACGTCTTTTTTTTTCTGTTGTACAAATCTGACTTGAGGCTGTCGAAAGACGGCAACGTAACTCGATCTTCAACCGACTTCTTTTTTTCTTTGTATGCATCCGGAATAGGGACGTCACTGTTATTAACTACCTCATGTCTTAGTTCATCAATGACTATTGTTTTTTTTTTTGAAATCAGCATTACATGTATGGCTATTGCGTTTAACTACGATTTCATTCTAAGTGAAAAAGAAAATATATTACGAATTAATAAAACGGAATATAGTAGAATTATCGGCGATGAGGAGAGATAAGAAATATATGATCGATAAAAAAAAAACCCACCTTTTTTCTCAGATTTCAATTTTTTGGTTTTTCGTACTTTTTACCCTACCAATCCTCATATAAGAAAAAAATAAAAGTATTTTTTTAAACGCTCATGTATATAGGTATGATGATATCCTCAATATTTAATGACTGGAGGTAATAATTTAGTATGGTTCCTTCAGAGTAATAGACCCACGACACTTTTCCTTTCTTCGCTGGCTGCAAGCCCAGAAAACATACTCATTTTTATATGTACACCATTTATAGTACTCCAGTAGAAGAACTGTTCCACCTTTACGTTTCACATATTTTAAATCCATTTTAATTACTAATATAAGAGCCCAACTGACAAGGCTGAGTTAGATTTTAAATAGATCTTAATATAACAAGCAAAACAATTTCACGAATGTCGCGTCGCTGAACCTGACATTTGACATTAACTTATTACTTATATTATTATCATCTATGACTGTACATACACAAACTGCATGCATACAGCGTGCTGAAAAGGTGCAATGTCAATGAAGTTTGACCACGAGGGTTGAGGAAGCATAACTCTTCGCAGTCAAACCAGTTGGACAAAATAGTTTGACTACGTGGAAGGACCCGTACAATTAACTGTGTTTGCATTTGCTTGTAGTGAACACCTGAATACTCTGAATACTCAATTGAACATGTGTGTACGAAGTCTTCTAAAGTGAAAGTTCACTTAATGATGACATGGGTTGTCAAGCTGTAGGTATACGATACACTGTATTCCAATTCAAAATTTGAAATTTCATGTACAGATTGTTAGACTACAAACCCCTCTCCTCGCACCCCTGCATAAGAGGGTCCATGAATATTGTTAAGTTAGTGGAATCATTGAATCGGCAATATCTCTAATATTTTTTAAGAGTAAAAATAACAACATGTTTTATTGATTAACAATAGTGAAGCAAATATTAAAATTTGTGCACCTATTAAAAAATTACCCTGTGTAATAAATACATTGTAACAAAATAAAACAAGTTACCATATTATTAATGCATAATTTTGTCAGCCTTCACACACATTTTTTTTTGCAGGCCAAAAAAGGGCAGGCCAGGGCAAAAGCTTCTCCCATTATAGGTCTAATTTCATTACCTAAAACCTGCCTAAGTGACAATTAATCGATAAAACACATTGGTCAATCCCTCTTGACGTAGGATTTTTGCTATGAAAATTCCACCTCTTGCTAATCACAGTACCATACTCAAAAGGGTTAAAACAAGAGTTCAATTTCAAGAGAAAAACAAGGACTATTTGTTTTAGTTTATCTTGTCTACCAATTAATCATCACATAAAATAAAGAGGGAGAACAAGTCGTAGCATCAAGTTTATAAAGCTATAAAATTTAAAATGTACCACAACCTTTTTTTTTAATTCCATAGAATTCAGACATTTCTTGGTCTTGATTAATTGATTGATGATTCTGATCATTGTTATTACAAATCTTTTGAAACTGATTTAACCTTAATTTTACTCTGTTACTAATCCATATTATGTATTTCATGTACTTTTTTCTTTGCCCTGCGGCGACTTGTACAGCTACTACCGCGGGAATATGGAGTTTCCACAATGAAGTGATTTCGCCAGTGTCAAGTATATATATGGGTGATTCCACGGGCGTTTTAACCGCCGTCAGTCTGCTGCCTAAGTATTTAAGAAATAGGCGATAATATACTTCAAATTCGATCAATAGTGGCAAGAATTACGATAACAGTATAGCTCTGTGTGAATGTAAGCTGCTTGGTGTAGCTTATTCTTTCAATATTTATGACAGGGCACTGATGGCGGTTAATACGCCCGTGGAATCACCCATATATAAGTAAATCACCCATATATAATAAATCAATATAGCAGTAAAACACAATCCAATCTTCTCTAGGAAGATTGGGAGCAGTGTTGTACAGTGATATGTAGGACAGAGGCCAAGATAGTTTTAACCTCTTTACCACTGCGAGTCCACTTGAAACGAGAAGTAAGATGCCAGGATACACGAAATAAGTCCAAGTCTTCTATCACAGTGCAACACAAAGGCATTAAAAGTACAAATCACTAACAGAAAAAAACTTTATACACCTAAATACACAAAAATAAAAACTTAAACAGATTACACATTCACCATCTTTTGACATAGCAAATGGCCTCTTCATGTACTTCAATCATGTTAAATACTATTTAAAATCCTAAAAAGTCAGAATGTGACAGTGAATGTGAGTTGTATGGAATTAAAAATCAAGGTTTAGTGTGCATAACTATGCCTCACTGTTTAAAATATACAATAGTAAAACAAAATACATACAGGCTCATTGAAATTCCTCTTCAACTCAGGCATGTCGTAAGGGTAATGAGGATCTTTGGAATCTGCACCAATATCAGGCATTTTCGGATAGTCACCGTAACCCATTTCCTCGGGGTAAGGTTGGTACTCCTCGAGGCTTAGCCCATACTTTTTAGCCGCTGCAAGACGCTGCTCTAAAGTTGCTGGGTATGGACCCGGTTTGTATTGATAATTCCAATCTACAAAAAAGAAGTGACGTAACAATCACAAGAAGTAGGCATGATTATAATTAATTCGAAAGAAAATGCCTTACGGTTTCGAGCAGCATAGCAAAATATTGGAGCCACCTTACGAAGTGCATTGGGATAAGCAAGGATAGTTTTTTTCAGTAAAGCTGATGCCATCTCTAACGGCACGGTCCCCAAGACTGATTTGATATAACCCAATTCAATTCCCCCCTTTCGTTTTCGTCTTGTCGTCTTGACACACAATGAATTGACAATTGGCAACAGTGTGGCCATCTCATAAATAGCGAAATCTGCCACAAACTGGGCAAAAAAACTGCCAAAATCTGCCTAACTTGGCGCCAAAAATGCCAAAACTATGCCTTCATGAAAACGGAAAAAAATACATACAATTCAATGAAATTTTATTAATCAAATATAATATTTATCAATTTTCTTATGCAGTATTATTATACATGTACTACTTACTCTACGTCTCACCATTTGCCTCCAAATTTTCATCTTCACTTTCCGTGTACCTACAAATACTAGGACCGCTGGTAATGAAAACTATTTAAAATTATTCGTTATCTTTTAGATAAATGTACGAAAAAAAACATTTTAAAGCAAAAGAGCAGCAAGATAATTAAAAAAGCGAATAGCGTCGATTAGCTAACAATACCGCACAAGTCATAATTTGACAATGTGACGTTTTATACACCATTCGCTAGATTATTTTTCGACGCATCGAATCAGCTCTCGCAGGAAGTGATTTTGACCAATTAGAGCGCATTATCCAAATAGAAGTAACACATCGCAACTCATTGGTTGCGCCAAAACCGCGCAAGTCATCAGTCGGCCATAGTGTTTGGCTTGATCAACGTCGCGGGTCGATAAGTTTAATATAATTGTTAAAATTACTGAAGTTTTCTTGAATAAGTGGCTCTGCTGATGCAGTTAAAAGGTAAGTGAACTTATAAAATATAAAATCAAACATGTGTAGTATATTCATTGAAATACTTAATATAATCGTTATTAAAAACAAGAGTATTTGAGCGGTGTTGTAACGAAAAGTTTGGTCGACTTAGGCGGTATTTTTATTAAGTGTTTGTGATTGAATCGATGACTTACGCTGTATTTCTGTAAAGAATTTCTGACTTCTGCGGTTTTAGGCGTGACAATTATGAATAAATAAGTAGTGAATTTATCACTGTAATGTTGACATAGTTATACTAACTATACATATTATTACATTTATTTAATTTATTTAATTTACTTCAGGACACGAAAATGGACGAGGTTGTCAACACAACTTTACGTGATTTGCAAAGAAGACGTAATAATAATAATAATAATAACCAGTTCATTCATAGAACCTATTATTAGTATTCCCATCCTTCTTAAATAGTCTTTACACTGACCGGTTGTTGTCCGTGGGAGCATACTTCTTTAGTTTGAACTCAGGGACAATCGCCGGTTGGTGTCCCATAACTTTACTAAATTAAACTTGTCTAAAGGGCCTCTGCGTGTTGGCTTCGGCTCCATGTACGCCTTCCAAAGGTCCGGGACTCCCATAGTCCCGTGATTGGTAAAGACATACAAATAATAATAATATAATAAATCGTTTATTTACAGGCAAGAGACCCAGATTGTACATGTATACAAAAAATTACAGTGTAAAAAATAAAATAAAATAAAATACAATAAAATTGGACACACACGATGTACAATAAATAAATATGGAACAAATACCAGTACCTACAAAAATAGTAGTAGGTACTTGGTCCTTAAAACTATTTCCAGTTCTTGTCCCGATGCACAGATAGCCAATAGCGGAAGATTGGGCTATCTAGGTCACTAGAGATCGCTCTGAGTATGCGGTTATCAGAACGCCACAGCCTCTCCCAGAAGGACGCTATACGCTCCCTCATAACTGCAAAGAAATCTGGCACCCGGGCCTCGGCAAACATGCTTGACGCACTACAACATCGTGACAGTCGCATGAGAGCACGCAACGAGTCATTGTATTGTACTCTCATAGTGCTGTACGATTTGCGTCGAAAGTTTGCCCAGAGTTGGCAAGTGTAGAAACACTGACAGTAAGCATTAAACAATGTTAATTTGACATCGTTGCTACACTTGCCAAATCTTCTCGCAAGCATGTTGCTGCGTATGCATAGAGCCCTTCTCTCCCGCTCCATGTCCCTGTCGTCTTTCAGGTCATCGGTCAAGATATGACCTAGGTATCTGAATTGCTTTACAATCCGAACCGCAGAACCATTTAGCCTAACTTCTTGCACATGCTCCGGGCCTCTTCCCGCCCTGAAAACAACCATTTCTGTTTTGCCCACGTTGTACTTCAATCCGTGTGAACTTGCATATTCCTCACAAATTGAGAGCAATTTCTTGAGGCCTTTCACCGAGGGGCTGAGGAGCACCATGTCATCCGCGTAGCTTATACTGTTGATGCAGTCTCCGCTAACATGGCATCCTACACGTGTACTCCTCAGCTGAAGAATGAGGTCGTTTACATAGACGTTGAAGAGGTCCGGAGACGTAAGCCCACCCTGGCGAACACCGCATTCTAACCTGTACGTGTTAGATGTCGCTTCACCCCATTTCACACAGTTAGTTTGACCGCCATACCAGTACCTCAACAGATCTACCACCTCTTCTGCTACCCCTGAGCCGTACAGTTTGTTCCAGAGAATGTCATAATTAACAAGATCAAACGCACGGCTCAGATCGAGGAAACACGCGTACACAGACGTATTACGGCTTGTGTAGTAATTTACGGTGTGTTTCAAACTTAGTATAGCCGAGTCCGTTGAGAGACCGGGACGGAAGCCAAACTGCGCATCATCAATATTTAAATGGTTCATCAGCTCGGGCTGCAATAACCGTTCAAAGACCTTACCTATCACCGTACCCAGAGAAATAGGGCGGTAGTTATTCGCGCAACTGATGCATTGCTTGCACAGAAAATGCTCATCTTAATTAAAAATAATTAAAATTTGCAAGAGATGGAATTTGAAAACCCTAAAATTACAGCTGCCGGTACTAGTCCAACTAATAAACTAATACTCCAAGGTTTGCCTCTTGCTTGTACAGCTCTCGAACCTACTAGTTCTGATGAGGATATAGCTCAGTGTGATACTTTCGCTATCAGTAATTCCCAGACAAGAATATTAGACTTAGATTTGACAAACTTGAAAGTGGTTGAAAGTATTGAAAACATTAAAAACCAAGACCTCGATAATTTACCGTACATAGATATGATGGATAACCAATCAATTTTGAATAATGACGATTGTGATTTGATGAATATTTCTACTAATGAGCTATTAGACACTTCCTCAACTGATCTCATATTGCCAGAAAATTCAAGAGCTTCTCCATTAATTTTATCAGTCGAGCCTGAAACTCGTATGGACAACGCGCTCACCGAAATAAATAACGAAATTAACACTCATATTACTAAGACCCCATCACCAGACGCTGATCCCATACATGATTTCAATTTAGTAGAAAAGCCAGATTTTCAATCCGATCAAATCAACTCTCCAACGTTCAATGTGACATGTAACGAGAATTTAATTTTAACAAGTCAAAACAGTAGTATAATACCTGTAAACGAGCCTTCCACGTCAACCGTAATCATTTTAGAAAATAATACAGGGAATAAGGAGGGTGACAATGAATCTACATATCATGGAGATCTAACAACAAATAGAAAAAGGAAGAGCAAAGTTAATAAAGACACAAGTACATGGAAAAGAATCTCTAATCGAGATTTGAGAATGAAAGGGGAGGAATACTTAGGATATAGACGAGATAAAAAAGTAAACAATAAAAAAAGTTAAATACATCATGATGTCTTTAAACCAGCTAGATCCATGAAACGGGCATGTGATTCAATTCAATGTGATAATGTATTGTTTAAACTAAATATCAGCCTGTTTCATCCCAAAAAAGATCAGTGTGATGTGTGCGTTGGTTACACAATTAGGAATATTACTGATACTGAAATGACGAGACACCGCAATAGAAAAGACACAGCTAGAAAAGAAAAAGATACAGACAGAAATTTGGCAATAGAAGGAAAATGTCATGTATTTACGCAAGACGTCCAATCTGTTAAATTAGCTCCCTACCTTCAGGCTAGTGCTATCTACTACAAGACAAAATTATGTATTCACAACTTCACAATGTATAATTTGTCAACACATGAAGCTTGCTGCTACTGGTTCGATGAAACAAATGGTTCCCTTGAAGCTTCCGTTTTCGCATCGTGCATTGTGGATCAGCCGCAAAGTATTTTAAATAAAAAAATGCTACCGGTAATACTGTTTTCTGATGGCTGCTGTGCACAAAATTGGAATTCCATCTTAAGCAATGCTCTTTTGCGTTTATCTATCGATAAAAATGTTATAATAACACAAAAATACTTGGAAAAGGGTCACACGCAGATGGAATGCGACTCTGTGCACAGCGCCATCGAATGTAGATTAAAAGGAAGAGAAATTTACCTTCCTTCTAAGTATGTAGACATAACAAAGATAGCTAGAGGTAATCCAATGCCATATGAGTCTCGATCCTTAGAATTCTCCTTTTTTACCAATTTCAGTAAAGATTTAATTTACAAAACCATACGCCCGGATCGAAAAGCCGGAGATTCCACTGTAACAGATTTAAGGGTCTTGAGTTATAGACCAGATGGCACGATTTGGTATAGCTTAAACTTTGATGAACCTTTGCATCCGCTGCCGCAACGTTCAATGAAAATCTCCAATATCAGACCATTTGAAAATCTTCCCAAATTATTTTCTGAGAGGTTACCGATTTCCCAAAGAAAGTACAAGGACCTTCAAGATTTAAAGGCTGTCATACCTGAGCAGTGTCACTCATTTTACGATGAGTTACCGTACAAAAATTAAAGTAATTAGTTTTATTGTCAGTCTACTCGTTTCCCATCGAGAATTTTATTAAGACTGAGTGGAGAGTTTTTATTATTTATATAAGTTTATAAAGTTTTAGAAGCATGTTTGAGATAAAAAGCTATCGTTTTATTTTGTTTTGATTTTTGAGTTAATTTACTAACAATGGTTGTGTTAAGTGAA
The DNA here is from genome assembly GCA_923062465.1 of Acleris sparsana. Classification (NCBI taxonomy): domain Eukaryota; kingdom Metazoa; phylum Arthropoda; class Insecta; order Lepidoptera; family Tortricidae; genus Acleris; species Acleris sparsana. The sequence continues at coordinate 25,172,436 of OV281285.1, read as the reverse complement.
AATTTTATGACACTTTTTGAGAGCTAAGAATGATTAGATGTAAGTAATTAAAAAATAATTGGTTAGATGGTATAACTTTGTTTAAACTTATAAGGGAATTAGATAAGTAATTGATCTCAGTACATACCTGATCTCACAAAATACTATGACCTCAATTGTTAGTTCCTATTACATAATAATTATTGTTTTGATTTGTTGCTATTTGATTTTTTCAGTTTTTCTTGAACTTTTTTTTTTTTTTATTGAATTTTGTCAAGATTTTGTTTTTATTGATCTCAATAAATAGTTTGATTACATTGCATTTGCAAAATGTTTTTCTTGTGACATTTGTATGCATTTTTTTCGTTAAGAACTTAATATTAATTAAAATAAAGAATTATAAACACCGCGTAAGTCTTTATTTTGTTAGTATAAAACCGCGTAAGTCTTGAAAATTACCCAAAAGGACAATATTTATTATTTTAGTATAGTAGTTATCATAATTTAAGTTAATATTTACGTTATTGTATATTTTATCATACGTGTTTTGTATAAAATGTTGATGTACCACAGTTTTATGTCTCCCCTGAAAAGTAAGCGAATCTGACTTGTGCGGTATTGTTAGCTAAGCGACGATATGCAAAATTGCCTGTAAAATTATTATTTTTTTGTGCTAGGAATAACATATTTTTCATGAGCAGTTTTAGTATGACCAAACATTCCCATTAGTTCCATTTTGTTAAGGCTTTTTAATAATAGAACTACTGGGAATAAAATTTCCCATTCGTTTTATAAATGGAGCTATCAATAGAACTAGTGCGAACAGACCGGATTGTCTTAGAATCTTTAAATCTGCCAAAATCTGCCACTGTTGTAAATCGTCTGCATGATCTGCCACAGACAAAATTGCAGAAATCTGCCACAAATGGTCACACTGATTGGCAACGCTGGATTTTTTTTCATAAAGAAGGAAAAACGAAGGCAACTACACCCGTGCAGCCAAGCGACCATAACATAGGTATACAGGGTTATTGGTAAGTCGACCCATTCCCGTTAGGAGGTGATAGGAGTGACTATTTGCGATAATTTTGACCCCCATATGCATTATGCAAAAGTGAACCATTTTTGAGTTATCGCGTTTATTAGTTTTTTTTAAAATTAGTCGGAAATTAAACTTGAACAATTTAAATAAAAAAAGTGATATGAAAACTAACTGTTATACTCGTAAACACAAATAACAACATTAACTTATGTGAGAATAAGAAATGGAGGTAGCCATTTTGAAAATGAACTATAAAAATCCTGATTATTTCAATTTTAGTTGTTTATTAGTTTTAATTTTGTAACTTTTTACATAAGTTAATGTTGTTATTTGTGTTTACGAGTATAACAGTTAGTTTTGATAGATTTAGTTAGTTAATTTAAGTTATGTTCGGACGTGACTTCCTTGTTGCTTCCTTTGTGATCAATTTTTTCCAGCAATCCTTAACAAAACTTATTTTAGTTTTAATAGCTCGTTAGAAAGCTGGAAAAACGTCAATGTTTTATGTGTAATCTGCACGCCAAATGTATTGGTAATTTTTTCTGTTTTCGTGTAATTTATGTTGGAGTTTGATAAAAAAACATGTATTTTTAGTTTTCGGCCTCGCATTCTCAAACGTGTGCAGATAATATTTTTTTTTAATTTTGCATAGGAACAACAAATTCATCTTGTACAAAAGCAAATAAAAAATGTATTATTTAAATTTGGTATGTTTTTTAATTTTAATTTTTGAAGTTGCTTTTGTGACTTTTGTTTCCGCCCGCTTCCTTTGTGATGATTATTTTTTCAGATTTTTTTAAAATAATTTTCTACTTGTTATGCGTTTTTGGAGAGCTAAGAAAACAGTTAAGTTTTTAAAATAATCTGCAAGCCAAGTTTCATAACGTTTTTTTTTGTTTTTAAGGCATTTTAGTGGAAAGCGATCGCAAAAAATATTGAAAAAAATTCGTTTTCCGTCTCGCTTTTTTAAATTTGGACCGATAATTATTGTTTTAATATTGAGAAATAACCAGTGTTTAATCGGTTTTGTAAATCAGAAGAAAAAAAAGATTTAAATTGATACTTTTTTTGTAATAAATTTTTCAAGTTGAATTTCCGACTAATTTAAAAAAAACTAATAAACGCGATAACTCATAAATGGTTCACTTTTGCATAATGCATATGGGGATCAAATTATCGCAAATAGTCACCCCTATCACCTCCTAACGGGAATAGGTCGACTTACCAATAACCCTGTATGATAATTAATAAACGTAGATATCGCCTTACTAAGGCCAACGTTCTTTCTAATTTAGTAAGTTTAGAATAATTTTCGAAAGTTATTATTTTTTGTTTTATTAATGTAGTATAAGTTTTTATTGTTTCAGGTAACTCATCGCAAGCGGAGGACTTCAACGACGGCCAGCAAGATTCGTCTTCAGACAAGAAAGGAGGACCCGTCCACCACAGCTCCAGGGACCGCAAGCGACTGGCGTCGACACCTCGAGAAATTAAATCTGCAGGGTTCGCGCCAGTCGGTAGGTATCTCCAATCTGTCGACTTTGTTGTTTCTAGTATCTCACTTATGCGATTTGCTTCAAACGTTTTTAATTTTTTCTCATTATTTATCCAGGCCAATACCACACTCGAGTCGCACCAGCGTACTATACGATCCGGCCTAAGTCTAAGGGATTCTACGACTGCCTTGCATAGTCTGGCGGACATCAGCGCGGCGCAGAGCTCAAGTCGCGGTATCGTTGTAGGTTTGAGCGACGCGACCTTGGACTTAGCGCATAACAATTTTAATGTGATTTCATTATTGCTGTTAACAGATTTGAAATAAACACAAGTTCCAAGTGCACTCTGGGAAGCATCGCTGAAAGTATGCAATTCGACATACTTAGGCGAGTCACAGAGCACTCGCCTATTAATTTTAAGATCTTGAATAAAAGCTAAGTTTTCAGCAAACTTAATCCATTCTTGTTTAATTTCTTGTGGAACCGGTTGGTCCCAGTCAATTTTCTGCTGCCACAGTTTTTGTAACAACATTTTAGGTTGTATTGTACACGGACTCAGAAGTCCTAAGGGGTCGTAGATTTTAAACGCATTAGACATAATAAATCTTTTAGTTATATTGTCATTATCATTTGCTTGGTATTTTATAGGAACGGTTAACATATCGTTAGATGGACTCCACCCCAGTCCGAGCGTGCTCGACGATTCACTTAGAGTTAAGTTTAACTCTATCTTCGAACAAAGTGGGTAAATTACTTTTGTATTTTACGCAGATTAAAACAGCGTAACCTCAGTTCATAAGCCACAGTTTTTTGGATATAGCGTAACTCGTGCTCATCGTCTGACCCCGTGATAAGGTCATCTATGTAAAAATCCTTTTTTATGATGTTTTTTATAAGCTCGTCGTCCTGCTCCTCCCCTACTTGAGACAGGCAGCGCGTGCTGAGGTAGCTCGCGCTGGCTGTCCCGTACGTTAAAGTGTTTAATTGATACGTCCGTGTGGGTCGAGACTCGTCCTCCCTCCAGAGTATTAGCTGTAAGTTTCTATCTTCCTCGTTAACCAGAACTTGGCGATACATTTTTTCAATATCGCCAGCTAAAAGATATTTGTATTGCCGAGCCCTGATTAAAATGGAGAAGAGTGAGTCTTGGACGTTCGGTCCCACCATGAGTATATCATTCAATGAGAGGCCGGAGGAGGAGGGCGCCGAGCCGTCAAACACAGTTCGAAGTGAAGTGGACTCGCTGTTTTCTTTAAACACTGCGTGGTGGCACAAAAAGTAACCGGGGTAGGGTTTACTAACGGTAGATTCTGACATACGCCCTAGGCTGGCATATTCAGTCATAAATTTTACGTACTCAATTTTAAGAGCCGGGTTACGTTTAAATTTTTTCTCTAAATTTAGTAGCCGTTTTTTTGCAAGATTAAAGGAATCACCGAGTTTTTCCGGTGAGTTTGTAATTGGAAGTTTCACACAATACCGACCTGATTCAAGTTGAAATGTGTGAGTTGAGAAATGCTTCTCACAAGCTTTCTCCCGTTCGGTCAAAAAAATGTTTTTATTAATAGTAGGGATATCTTCTAGGTCCCAGAATTTAGGTAATAGCTTATGCACGTCATTTTCGGATGAATCAATAATAGTCCAGTGATTGCAGTTTATTAATCTACTCGAGTTGATTTTGTTAATGGGACCCGATATTAACCAACCAAGAACTGAACTTCGCAACTTCGGGTTGTTGGGTCTAAGAGACTGTTGTTCATTGCCGATGATATCCCAGAATAAGTCCGCCCCGATCAGCATGTCAACGGGAGCCGATTCATTAAAATGCGGATCTGCAAGATTAATATTGATAGGCAGCTTTAGGCCTTCTATATTTATGGTAGTTCTAGGTATATCGCTTGTTAACTCTTCTAGAATGAAGCAGGATAATGCAACCTTAAATGAACTAGTCAATGAGTTTATTTGTACTTTACAGCTTTCTATAATTTTTTTTGTACAGCTGTTGCCAATACCAATGACCTTTAGACAGTCGATTGGTGTTGCTTGAAGAGACAATTTTTCCTGCAATGCCTTTGTGATGAACGAGTTCTCGCTGCCACTATCTAAGAGGGCACGGACCGCGTGACTTTCTTTAGTCACCGGGTAAGCCACTTCTACGAACGCCGTTGATAGAAGCACTGACCCTCCAGAGTTATTCAAATTGACCACTACCGACTGGCTGAGCACTGCCGCGTTGTTTACATCGCATGGCACAGGCTCGTGGAGCAGGCTATTATGCCTTTTATTACACTCGCGACAAGGACCACCGCGACAATCGTTAGTGCGATGACCTTGCCTTAAACAATTAGCGCATAATTTGTACAACGCTAGGTCGGCTAATCTGTCTTTAATTGATTTGGATATGAACTTTGGACACTCATGAACCTTATGATTTTCATTACAAATTATACAAACGTAAACCAACGGTTTATTTTGTGTTTTAAAACCAACCGGTTTCGTTTGTTGAGTTGTGCTAGGAAATGATTTAATGAAGAGTGGGCGTTCTTGTCTGTTAAAATGTTGGGGAGTGGTTCGCGGCGCCGGAGGAGCCGGCCGAGGAGGCGGAGGTACGTATTTAGACGGAGTGCTATCAAATTTATTCCGATTTAAAGCCTCGAGTACATCCGCGCGATCAATAAGAAATCTTTTAAACTGCTCGAAAGTCGGAATGTCATCTAGAGTGTTACGATACTCCTCCCATTTCGTAAGTGTGCGGGTATTCAGTTTAGGGCACAACATAAATATCAGCAGCAGGTCCCATTGATTCACAGGCCAAGGCCCGCAGATTTTTTGTTACATGGTCAACTAAAAACCGTAAAGACCTTTCTGACTCACGGGACTCCACATTAATATTAAACAAGGAACTCAGGTGATGATTGAGGAGTATTCGCTTATTATTGTAACGCTCTCCGATCATCCGCCAAGCCGAAGCCTAATTAGCCGAAGACACCTCCAAGTTCGAAATAATTCGTGCCGCGTCACCCTCCAAATAGGAGATGAGATATTGGAACTTGTGAACCGGTTTGATACGATTATTATTATGAATTAAGCTCTCGAATGTATCCCGAAACTCAAGCCAGCGAAAGTAAGCTCCATCAAATTTCTCAATTTCTATTAATGGTAATTTAAAACCTTGCTCATGATAATCGTGACAGCATGGCGCATCTCCCGCGACCGAAGGACGTCTATGCTCCGATTCGAATTTACTGTCCTTTTCTATCAGACTTCTAGCCATTGCAATACTCATAATAATCCGGTTTTCCATACTTTCACGTTCATCAATTTCACTTGGCAAATTACTAGGACACATCACCTCAATCTGACTCTGCAAATCGTCGAATTTTACCGATAAACCTTCAAATCTGCTAAGCTTAAGCTTAAACTCCGCTTGTTGAACATGCGCGAGTTGCTCGTAATTATCTATACTATTTAAATAGTTATTAAACTTAGTAATTTGCCCCTTAATTGAGCTTCGCCTCGTAAGCAAATCGTCTAGCGCCTTTGTAGAGGTGGAAGCACCCGGTTTATCAGTATCATTCGGCATATTGATAGCAGGTAACAAACGGTTATAAAGATAAAATAAAATACTCTCACGAATGCTCCTCACAACGATAAGCCGCAGACCGGGCACAGAAGCGGCTGCGCGCGCTCAGCTGATCGTACCGACAGCCCGTGACGCAACGCGCCGCGCGGCACGGTCCTGGAATTAGTCCGCAAGTATGTGGGAGTAACCGATGTATAAAGCAAAACGTTATAAAGTAACTACTAACCTTATCAGTCGGACTGGTACTTAGTAAATGTATGTACCTAATTGAAAGTTAAAGTTTAAACTAGGAATAAAATTTAGAACTATTTTATTTAAGTAAAAAATAATGAAAATTGAAATGAAATTAAACATGGGCCACCATTAAATGCTAATATTGTGAAGTTAAGCGATTTCTGTTATTTTAACTAAAGAAGGTAGATGTTAACTAGTTAACGCTAACCTTACGCTAACGAACAAAGGAATGTTCTAGTGAAGTTAAATTAGATGAGACTATTTCGTTACTACGCAATTTATCTAGAAATTTACACAAGTGTTGACGACAATCGTCCACATAAATAGAAAATAGTTTGCTTCCTAGTAATTTAAGAAATGATATTGTAGAACCATTGTACAATCATGAGAGCTATCCTAAAGAATTGAAATATAGACTTCAGTTGGCTCAAAGGGAAGCAAGAAACACCTTAATAAATTCAAAAATGAAAAGGAAAGAAAATTATGATAGGACGAAAAATCCAATTACATACAAATGTAATGATTTAGTTTTAGTTAAAAATGAAGTAGGTAATAAGTTAGATAGTATATACTTGGGCCCATATAGAGTATTGAAAGATCTTTCACCTAACGTAGAAATAGAATGTAATGGAAAATCAATGATAGTTCATAAAAATAAAACTAAGTTTTATTATGTACCAATATAAACAAAAATACAGTTAAGGATGTATTTTTCTTTTCTCGCTCCGTGGGAGATGTAAGGAGTTAATCATAAGTGCGCATCATGCATATTTTTCTAATATTATATTGTGTGATTACATTGAATATATTTGAATATTGGACCCGGGTATGTCCTTAAACTACGCCCAGAACCACAGCAGCGTCCTCTCAGAACACGGTGAAATACTGCGATCGCCAACCCGCCTGCCAAGCGTGGCGATTATGGTAATTTTCTCCCCAAGAGAAAAAACAAAAAACAACCATGGATATTGCACAACCAATAAATCGGCCCCCAGTCCCCGGCGGCCCCGCTATTCCTGGCTACGGTAGCGGTCGCGGTAACGGCGGGGCGGGGGGTGCTAAGAATCTCCGGCAGAGATATGGCTACCACCACCGACGACCCCTGGCCCTGGCAACTTATAACACACGCACGTTGAGGGCTGACGAGAAGATCTTGGAACTTGAGGAAGAATTGAGCAGGTTACGCTGGGACATAGTGGGTTTATCAGAAGTCCGAAGACAGGGGGAGGACACGATAACTCTTAAGTCGGGTAACCTGTTTTTTTTCCGGGAAGGCGACAAACTGTCCCAGGGAGGTGTCGGGTTTATCGTCCACAGGTCTCTTGTGAACAACGTTGTCAAGAGTAGCTTACCTTATACTCAGAATCACCAAACGGTATTCGCTGAAGGTCATACAGGTATACGCTCCAACTTCGACGCACTCCGATGATGAGGTGGAGGTAATGTATGAGGATATTTCCAGAGCCATACATTCCACCAAAACTCACTACAACGTTGTCATGGGAGACTTTAACGCAAAGCTGGGTAAACGAAGCGGAAATGAGCTGAGAGTGGGGCAATTTGGAATTGGAAGTCGGAATTCCCGTGGCCAGCTGCTGGCGGGCTTCATGGAGAAAGAGGGACTCTTTATGATGAACTCTTTCTTCAAGAAGAGTGAATGCCGCAAATGGACATGGGTGAGTCCCGACGGTGCGACCAGAAATGAGATAGATTTCATCATGTCGACCAGAAGGCAAATATTCAATGATGTCTCCGTGATCAATGCGGTCAAAACCGGGAGCGATCATCGAATGGTCAGAGGCACATTGAATATCGACGTACGCTTGGAAAGGTCACGCCTGATGAAATCAACGCTCCGTCCAGCACCGATTCATATCCAAAACCCCGAGAACTTTCAGCTCGAACTCAAAAACCGCTTCGAAAGCCTAGGTGAATGCGTAGACGTGGATGATTACTGCAACAGGTTTGTGGAAACTGTCCAAACGGTCGGGTCTAAGTTTTTCAAGACTCGCCGTTCAAAAGGAACCAAGAAAATCTCTGATTCTACCCAAAAGTTAATGGAGAACAGACGTGCTATGGTTCTGCAGTCATCACAAGATGCTTCTCAGTATAGGCAGCTCAATAGACAGATCTCTAAGTCTTTGACCCGCGACATACGCCAATTTAATACTAATAGTATTGAAGAGGCTATTGAGCGAAACAAAGGCTCTAAAGTGTTTAAAAAAGATTTGTCTATTGGGCAGAGCCAGCTGATGAGGCTGAAGACCGATGACGGCAGGATCATATCGTCTAAACCTGAGCTTTTGGGAGAGATAGAGAAGTTCTACGGACAGCTGTACACGACAACACGCCCACCTGTCAGCAACCTAGCAGAAGACCCAAGAGCTAGGTTGTCCCGACACTACACCGAAGATATCCCGGACGTTAGCCTGTACGAGATTAGAGTGGCTCTAAAACAGCTTAAGAACAGCAAGGCACCGGGTGATGACGGAATTACGGCTGAGCTTCTGAAAGCAGGTGGATCACCGGTTTTAAAAGCTCTTCAGAAGCTATTTGATTCCGTCATAGCCCAGGGTAAAACGCCGCAAGCATGGCACGCGGGCGTGGTGGTTCTTTTCTTCAAAAAGGGTGATAATACCCAGCTGAAGAATTATAGACCCATCACGCTCCTGAGTCATGTTTATAAGCTGTTCTCTAGAGTCATTACGAATCGTCTCGCTCGCAGGTTTGACGACTTTCAGCCTACCGAACAAGCCGGTTTCCGAAAAGGCTTTAGCACCATAGACCACATCCACACGCTGCGGCAGGTTATACAGAAGACCGAGGAGTATAATCAGCCACTATGCTTAGCGTTTGTGGACTATGAGAAGGCCTTCGATTCGATCGAAACATGGGCTGTGCTGCAGTCTCTTCAGCGGTGCCAAATCGACTATCGGTACATCGAGGTGTTAAAGTGTTTGTATAGAAACGCCACTATGTCAGTTCGCCTTCAGGACCGGAACTCGAAGCCTATCCAATTGCAGCGAGGAGTAAGACAGGGAGATGTAATATCTCCGAAACTGTTTACTGCTGCATTGGAAGACGCTTTCAAGCTTCTGGACTGGGGTGGTTTTGGCATCAGCATAAATGGCTGAGACCCTGGAGGACCTTGGTATAATGCTCGATGGCCTCAGTAGAGTCTCTCAACAAGTGGGTCTTAAAATGAACATGGACAAGACGAAAATCATGTCAAATGTTCATGTCGTACCCACTCCTGTCAAAGTTGGTGACTCTACTCTCGAAGTTGTTGACGACTATGTATACCTAGGACAAAAAATCCAGTTAGGTAAGTCCAACTTCGAAAAAGAGGTCCATCGTCGAATCCAACTCGGATGGGCAGCGTTCGGTAAGCTACGCACTATCTTCTCGTCCCAAATACCACAGTGCCTCAAGACAAAAGTCTTTGATCAGTGTGTGTTGCCAGTGATGTCGTATGGATCCGAGACATGGTCGCTTACAATGGGCCTCATAAGAAGGCTCAAGGTCACTCAAAGGGCGATGGAAAGAGCTATGCTGGGTGTCTCCTTGCGAGATCGAATCAGTAATGAGGAGATTCGCAGGAGAACTAAAGTAACCGATATAGCTCACCGGATTGCAAACCTTAAGTGGCAGTGGGCGGGGCACATTGCTCGTAGAACTGATTGCCGTTGGAGCGGAAAGGTTCTAGAGTGGCGACCGCGAACCGGGAGACGAAGTGTTGGCAGACCTTCCACAAGGTGGACTGACGATCTGATAAAGGTCGCGGGAAACCGCTGGATGACAGCAGCAGAGGACCGATCGTTGTGGAAAACCTTGGGGAAGGCCTTTGTCCAGCAGTGGACGTCTTGCGGCTGATAATGATGATGATGACATTGAATAAAGTTAGTCTTTTGTCAGCATTCGTGTTTATTACTCGTCCCCTCAAGTCCCGCTCCACAATACGAAGCTGGGACCGACGTCCGCAGGTTCCAAAACTCCCATTTGTAGCATATTCCTTATTATCCGGTCCATTTTGCAACTTTTTGGGGTCTTTAACGAATGACTGTTTAAATTTGGAAGCCGCAGGTGGCTTTAAATAAAACGGGATACGAAAATTGTGAATAATCTGCATTAGGACCTCGGGAGCCCGAAGCTCTTGCCAGCGTTCCACATAATTCACCAGTCGGCCCGCCCGAAACTCGCTCGAGTCAGAACTTGCGCTTTGAATGTCCACGCGAAGTGGATGGACCCGAGAATCTACCCCCTCTGTTGTTAATGGGACGAGATTCCTGGTTTTGAAAACTACGACCTGGCCTCTGGCGCTGTTGTTTTGTTTGTGGAAAGTGTTGTCTTTGCGGGTAGCGGTAGTCGCGCCCTTGTGGTTGAAAATTCATAACCGGATGGGAACGAGCCATAGGGTCCGAATACTGGTAATTAGCATTACAAACCCCGACAGTTTTATTGGTCTGGATGTTATTAGCATAACTAGGCAAGGCCTGAGTCTGCATTTGAGGCTGAGCCTGGGCAGCAGCTTTACTATGCGGCGCACGGGGCGGCCAAAATGCTTTAGAAGTATCCCTAGATTTTTCGAGTGCATTAGCAAAAGAATATTTTTACTGATACCCTATAAATTGTGTATTCATTTGTACAACAAAAATACATCCGTCGATTTCAAGACGAGTTTACTTTAGTTTATTAGTAAACACAATAATGGTGATGAGGGCGCCACTGGACGCTCGGCGTAGTCTTAAGCTAGCCCTCAAATAACTATCCTTCACTGACCGTAATAAATTATCACGTCTCTGCTGTATTAGCTCGGCTCTGTGACCACATGACATTTGTAATAAATCACTACTTATTTTTTGAAAGCTACCTTTTACAAAAACTTCGTTTAATTTCTCGTCTAACAATTTCGGTGTCACTTGCTCAACAGTTTCTACCCACTCGAATAAAGATTTAAAACCAATTTGAGCGGCCTCATTCTGCTTCATGAGGGCTTGAGTTATGCAAGCAAAACCACGTTCAATAAACCAGAGCGACCTAAACTTGTCAAATGGCTTGATCTCATCATTGGCTTCTAAATATGTAAAGCCTGGTGATGAACAGTACTGCTTTTGCACGTCTACATAGCGAACACTATCCCAGTCATCAGGGTTAAAACGTTGTACCTCATTTATTAACTGAACATAAGTTGGCAAGGACTTGGGAACAGTCGGTTCCTTTAATACCGTAGTTAAGGGTAGTGAAAATGAGCATGACGGGGCGGATACTTCGGCAGAAGGAACCGCGAATCCAGTTTCGTCCTCGTTATCACTAAAAAGATCCCCACTCACGTCCCCACTGACATAAGAGTTGTTACACTGATTATTTACACCAGAGTCCGAGTAAGATGTAGATGGGAACGCAACATTACTTGCGAGCAACCCACTTACTTGTTCACTTAAATACTTAAGAGCATCCTCGGTATTATTTTGCGAACGGCGGCGCCGCCGTTTTTGTTTGCGTCCTTTTAATTGCCTGGCCTTCTTCTTTCCACCACTTGCAGGCTGCTCCGCAGGCTGTGGTGGCAGCGTCGGCGCCGGCTTGTTCACGGGAGTATCCGAAGAGGAACAATCAGTAGAGGAATCAGAGGATTCCCTCATCTTCTGCTTCGGACACGCTCCCCAAGGAATCTTCCGAAATACTCCCTGTCTTTTCTGTCCCCCCCCCAGTTCACCACGCTTATTCCGCTTCTTTGCCTTTCCCATTTCGCAAAAACAAACTACTCTGTAACAATTAATTTAAATTAGAGCAGCAAAATGTTCGTCCTATCAGCTCAAACTTTTCCGCGCTTCTTCCAAAGCTATGCTGCTTGGCTATTGGCAATTTTTTAAATCCATACACAACACAAGCCTACAGCATAGCCAAGTGCCTCTCTGCACATTGGCCCAATACCGTGGCCCAACGTGTAGGACTACTTGGCTGCACTCTTGGCTTCCTCGAAGTTGGCGACCAACGCAAAACCAACACCAGCCTGTTAGCTGGCCTTCGTTGTTCGCCAAGTACATACAAGCCAATAGTGCAGCCAACTAGTCATCTTCACGTTGGCCCAATGCCGTGGCTCAACGCATTGGCCCGATGTGTACAAGGGCCATTATAGCTCGGTTTCTATGCTAATAGTACTTATTACTCTGAAAATCAGCGCCGCAGTTTAACTGCGGCACAATGCTGAGAGGGATCCTATTCAACATAATTATTATTGTCCTTTAATTTTTTCCATTGTTTTCTTTTGTGTGTTGAATAAATATTTTCTATTCTATTCTATTCTATTATTATATGGCACAGGATCTATATAACTTAAAAAATCCCAAAAATAAAATTGAAGGTGTACTTACTTGCGACGAACTGGCTGAGTCATTTAATACGCTTTGTTTACTCGCTCAACGAGAGTCATTCCCCGAGGAATACGACATATTAACGAAAGGCAAATCTTTAAGTCCAAAGTGTAGATTGTTATCGCTCTTACCTTTTATAGATGACCACGACTTAATTAGAGTCGGAGGCCGTATCGCGGCTTCTAATTATGCGTTTGAGAAAAAACATCCCATTTTGTTGCACGGTAAACACCATTTAACAAAACAAATTTTTGAAAGGGAACACGAGAGAAAAATGCATGCTGGGCCGCAATTATTGTTGGCCTCAGTTAGAGAAATCGCATGGCCCATTAATGGCAGACTGGTGGCGAGGCGCACCGTGAACCGGTGTGTGTGTTGTAGGCGCCATCGTGGTAAAACATTGTGTCCAAAAATGGGTAATTTACCTACTCAAAGGATAGTACCGGATTTCCCACTTATATTTTATATTTTAAACAGGAAAGGTCGAGGTGGTGTATTGATCAAATGCTATATGTGCTTATTTGTATGTTTAAGGTATAAATGCGTGCACATAGAATGCGTTAGTGATTTAAGCAAAAACGCGTTTATTATGACGTTACGACGTTTTGTTTCCCGCAGAGGCAAGCCGGTGGAGGTATTCTGTGACAATGGTCGCAATTTTGTATCTGCGGCTAAGGAGTTAGGAGATTTTTTAAACCAAAACATCGACCCTATATCTGACTTTGCTAATCAAGAAGGTATTCGGTTTTTTTTATAGTCCTACCTATGCTCCTCACTTCGGTGGAATTTTTGAGGCCGGTATAAAATCCGCGAAACATCACTTGAGGCGCGTTATCGGAAAGAGTAATTTAACGTTCGAGGAATTATCGACGTTATTTACACAAGTTGAGGCTATTCTTAACAGTCGTCCCTTATATCCACTGTCATCATCCGCTGACGATTTCCTCTCCCTCTCCCCAGGGCACTTCCTTATTGGACGAGCATTGACGTCACTGCCAACCCCTACTTTGGAGAATCGCAATGAAAACTCATTACAAAGATATTATGCCCGAGTTGAGAAAATTCGCCAACACTTCTGGCGGAGATGGCAGAAAGAATACATATCTGAACTGCAACAACGATCCAAGTGGAGAAGTAGCAGCGCGCAACTTAAAGTCGGCGACTTGGTCCTGCTACAAGAAGACCCATGTTCCCCCGCTGTGCTGGCGCCTTGGTCGAGTTGCTAAGCTATTCCCCGGAAACGACGGTATCGCTCGAGTGGCGGACATAAACACCAGCAGAGGATGTGTGCGGCGACCCTTTGTTCGCCTGTGCCCCCTACCTATGGCTGAAGAGTTCCAGAGTTGAAAGATGGTTCTTTCAACGAGGCGGAAGATGTTAAGGCCCTACAAGAGGACCTGTTATATTTTAGTAGTTACGCACTAATTGCTGTTACATTTGTTTAGGCGTTTGTTAATATTCAGCGCCGCCATATTTATTTTATTCATTCCTTCTCTTGCTTTGAACTGATATGTACGTTCGCAAACAGTAAATTATTTATACAATTTTGGGTTTTATTTAGTGTTCCCGAAGACTATAGGCTTTTAGCCTTTTTTTGGAGCCTAGACTCTTAATTAAGGGGCTTGAAAGGCTAAAAGCCTATAAAGACTTTTAGTCCTTTAGGCTAGGCCTATTTAAGACTACCGGTTGGAGGTCGAAAAGGTCTTGCTAAGGCCTAAGCTATTTTAAGGCTAGTCTGACAACAGTAACGCTTAACCCTCTGAAATGGCTATGAAGACTATGAATCTCTTAGTCCTCAAGGCTAAGCTTCTTTTCGAGATTATCAAGTTAACTCTAGTAATTAAACTTTTTAATTACCTTAAATTGTAACGTTTTTATTAATTACGGAACTATTAAGATATACAAAAAAAATACGAATTACGGAATAATATTTTTTTTGTAATTTCCATTAATGCTCTATAAAGGGACATGGTGGATTGCACCTGTACCCACAGCCTTTCTGTGTATTCATCGTCCAATTCTGTCAACATTTTCATGAATTCTTCATGTAGTAAAAGACGGGATTACTTTCCAAATTTAATAGTTCTAGGTCAACGGGACATACCCTCATTTTGATTCCCTCGAGAGTGTCGAAATACACGTTTTTTGCTGCATAAACAGCCGTATCTTTTTTTTACGTTGATGTAGTAGTTTGATTTTTTTTACAGCTTCAAGGGGCTGTAAACCGGAGTATATGGTTTTAATTTCAACTCGATACCCCCACGCGTTCCCGAGATAAAGGGTCTTGACAGACTGACAGACAAACAGACAGACAGACGGACAACAAAGTGATCTTATAAGGGTTCCGTTTTTTCCTTTTGAGGTACGGAACCCTAAAAATATGATTGTTTTTAGGGGGAATGGTATAAACATTATTTTATTATTTAAATAAATGCAATGTAAAATACATGTTTGATGTTGTTTATTTTTTAATTATTTGATGGATGATGGCAATAATGACTTTCTTAGGCTAAGTCTCCAAAAAAGCTTTAGCCTTTACATAAGCCTATTACTTGGAAAAAAAGACTCCATCACAAAAAAGGCCTAAAGGCTTTTATAAGCCCATAGGCTTTTTAAAATGACAAGTCTTTTAAAGCCCTGCTTTATTAGGTTAGCCCTAAAAGAGAACCAATAGGCTTAAATTTAGGGCTAAAAGCCTATAGTCCTCGGGAACACTAGTTTTATTTCACAACTAAACCACGTTATGTCCGCTAAGACATCTACTAAATCACATTAGTAATTTCACCGAAATTTTTGAAATACAAAATAAACATACACTTAATACTATTATTCCAGTTTTAGACAGACTAATATAAAAATCCAGTCTACCAAATAAGCGTTGTACCATCAGTTAATACAACACTTTCCAAGAGGGTAAGCTTTACTATCAAAAACATCTTAATTTTATTAAGGAATCCAGACTACGGTACCCTAAAATTGATATTTCATTTACTTTCACACGGTAATAGGAGATAGTATGGGATCCTAACTCCGACCAATAAAAAATCTAAATACCTCGGAACTAGGTTCCCATACATCCTATTACCGAGGGTTATCTTTTCTTACCCTCGGTAATAGGATAAATTCACGGTACTATAAAACCTCATTCCGACCCATAAAAAAATTAAGCCATCGTGACGTTTATTAAACAAATACAAACTTAACATTTTAACCATCTAATAAAAAAAACTCATAAAACTAAAAGAATATCTTTAAATTATATCTTTATATATAAACGACTCAAACATTTAAGGGTTTCTATGAAAACGAGTAATATAGTGCACAAGTTTATAGTAAAAAATAAGGCCTTTATTAGCATTTTTCATACCACGGAAATTGCTCTTTGACTGCTTAGATATATAAAGTTTTTTATAGCACTAAAAAAATAAATAACCAACAGCAGATATAAGTAATAAAGGCCATTGAAACTAAAGTACCATTTTTGCTATTACCGTGATATACCTCGGATTAAGGAGCCATAGCAAAAAACGAAACCGATTACCGCGGTATTTAATATTCTAATTTTAACGTATTTCCAGACAAAACAATAAACAATAATTTAAAAATCTTAGCATTAGGATAGTCATTACAACTATTACGCAAATCACTAAATAAAAAGTGGGTTTAGGTACTTACGTGTGGCGTCTCGCGTTTGTATGGCATAACCTGCTCCTGCGCCGGCGTCGCGGATACTGGCGGTTTACAAGTTGTTTATTTGATGCATAAACACTAGCGCTAAAAAAACCGGTAGTCTACAAACTACGCTTTGCTCGTGTAAAATAAGTTTCTTAGTGAGAAAATCGACTTGTTCATAAAACGCATTTTTAAAAATACCGCGTTAATTGGTGTCGATTTTGGGGGGAGCGGTAATAGGTGCCCTTACCTTAAATTCTTGTTGTGGTCTTGGAGGTTCTTTCCAAAAACTATTAAATCGTCTAAATAAATTAAACATTTTTCATATGTTGGCCCGGACATGGCTAAGTTCATCATCCTGGAAAACGAGTTGGGGCTTGTTTTTAGACCAATGGGTCTAAAAACAATGCCAATGGGCATGCGAGTCATTTGGTATTGACCGCAAGAAAAGCAGTGTACTTCCTGCTATCTATGTCTAGGTTGTAACGAGGTGTATCTACCTTTTCTTTTATATTTCACCTCGTTCAGTTAAAATGATTCTGGCATTCACCTATATGGCTATTTTTTAATCAAAATTCTAAATTTGAGTTCATTCAAAATCTATGTTCGCCTGGACACAACGACTGATCAGTGGCTCACGAGTTTCCAAGCTATGAACAAGTTCCAATCATAATTAAAATGTTATAAATCAAGTCAATTACATAAATATTTAAAAAGTGAAGTAAATTATATAAAGTTCCTTCATCTGAATAACCCTGTTAACCCTGTTTATGGCACTTATTGTGCCTTATTTTTTATTATAATTACTAGAGGCCTTTTTAATAAATAACCCTGCCCTGGACTCCTGGTGTTCCTTATTACCATCCCCGTTCCTGTACCTGATCCAGGATCCCGCGTCATTACCTGATCCGGCATCCTGTGACATTGGCGCCCAACGTGGTCATAAACATTTAAAAAAACGAGTAAAGGAGAAAAATAACATTAATAAAACTAATACTACAGAATGGAATCAATGGTTAGACACAATTAAAATATTTTTCACATCTTATAAATCGACATCAATACTCTTTACCAAAACTCCTAATGACGAACGTCCCTATGTTAACATACAGTCCAAAAACTTAATTCTATGTGGCCTGCTAGATAGTGGTAGCGCTATAACTATTCTAGGCAACAATTGCCATAAAGAATTAATACCCCACGGTTTCAGTCTCAACACAAAATATACAATTACAGGATCGGTAGCAAATGGACAACCAATACGCTCCATTGGTACCATTGAAATACCAATACTCTTCAAAGAAAAGGTAGCTATTATTACCGCTCATGTTATACCCTCTATTAATCAACCCTTGATTTTAGGAATCGACTTTTGGAAAATGTTCAATCTAGCCCCAGATATTCTTCAGACGTTAACGTCTTTTTCAAATAAACATATCAATACTTTAGTCATAGATACCCCCTCTAAGCAAGTCACACATTATAACACACTTACAGACACTCAACGTCTAATTTCGGATACTATTATCCAACAATTTAAAAATATTTCAACGGAATCCCAACCATTAGGAAAAACACATTTAATAGAACACCATATCGATACTGGCGAACACCAGCCGATCAGACAACGCTGCTACCGTCTTTCACCAGAAAAACAAAAAGCTTTATGCAACGAAGTTGATGTTATGCTAAAGCTTAATGTAATTCAACCCTGTGAAAGCCCATGGCTAAACCCCGTATTAATAACTCCTAAAAAAGATGGCACATGGCGCTTTTGCATAGATAGTCGCAAATTAAATTCAATAACGTGTAAAGATGCCTACAAGCTTCCTTTCATTTCAGATATTATTGACAAACTCAAAAATGCCAAATTCCTATCATCAATTGATATAGCAAAGGCTTTTTGGGAAATATCTTTACGTCCATCAGATAGACCTAAGACTGCCTTCTATGTACCCGGTCGTGGTATGTTCATGTTTCGTGTAATGCCTTTCGGCCTCACAAACGCCCCCGCAACCCAACAACGCTTCATGGACACTCTTTTTCCTTCTGAAAACCTAGATAACTCCGTATTTACTTACCTCGATGATATAATTATCATTAGTAACACTTTCGATGAACACATTGCATTATTAAACAAGGTTCAACAAAAGCTCGCTCAAGCAAATATTACAATTAACTTCCCCAAATGTTCATTCTTTAAGAAAGAGTTAAAATACTTAGGCTATATAGTTAATGAATTTGGCTTACAAACTGACCCTGATAAGGTTAAAGCCATCCTCGATATTCCCATTCCCACTAATCCCCGAGAAGTAAAAAAATTTTTAGGAACAGCAAGCTGGTACAGACGATTTATCCCTGAATTTAGTACAAAAGTCGCACCCCTCACTAAACTCACATCCACTTCTAAGAAAGCTCCCCCATTCAAATGGACTACAGAATCTGATAAAGCTTTCAAAACCATTAAAGAGGCTCTTGTGACCACTCCCATACTTACATGCCCAGACTTCACCAAGCCTTTCGCAGTCCATTGTGACGCTTCCAGTTACGGAATCGGTGCTATGTTGACCCAGGAAATTAATGGCGTTGAAAAACCCATAGCTTACATGAGCAAATCCCTAACTGGTCCACAAAAAAATTATTCAATCACCGAAAGAGAACTATTAAGCGTAATATTATCCCTAGAGCATTGGCGCTGTTACCTAGATAACGGCCAAAAATTCACCATTTATACAGACCATTCAGCATTACAATGGTTCCTCCATCTCGACAATCCTAGTGGACGTCTAGCTCGTTGGAGCATCCGTCTCTCAGCATTCAACTTTGAAATTAAACATAAACGCGGCAAAGATCATTTAATCCCAGACGCTTTGTCACGTTCTCTACCTATTAGTATTATTAATTACAACAGTTCCCATACAAGTGATGACTGGTATAATTATGGTATAATAATTTTTACTCCAAGTGTAGCACTAACCCGAATACTACTCCAGATTACATTATAAATAATAATAAACTTTATAGATATTCACGAGCAACTTCATTACTCCACTCCGATTATAATTGGAAAGAAGTAATACCGCAGGAATATAGAATCCCTCTCATCATAGAAAACCATTCTATCCCTACTTGCGCACATTTTGGAATTTTTAAAACATACCAAAGACTAAAATTAAAATATTATTGGCCTGGTATGTACAAAGATGTTTCTAATTTTGTTGCAAAATGCGAAACTTGTTTAGCATACAAACACCAAAATCAACTCAAGATTGGTCTCATGGGGAAACCAAAACAATGTGTCCGTCCATTTCAATGCATATCGATAGATTTAATTGGTCCCTTACCCACAACCCTAAAACATAACAAATATATTTTTGTAGTTACATGTTGTTTTACAAAGTACTGCCTTCTTTTTGCAATCAAACGTGCAACCTCCTCCGTTATAGTACATATTTTAGAAAACTTAGTTTTTCTCGTCTACGGTATACCACAAACTGTCATTCTTGATAATGGTCCACAGTTCACAAGTCAAGAAACGACTGACTTATTACGTTATTATCAAATACCCAAAGTTCAGTATATTCCATTATATTGCCCTCAAGTTAATCCCGTAGAAAGATATAACAAAGTTATAATCACAGCTGTGTCTTCTTTCATAGAAGATGACCACAGGACATGGGATATTAATTTACACAAAATACAGTTCGCAATGAATACAGCAGTAAATGAAACCACCAAATATACTCCAGCATTCCTTGTATTCGGCCGCGAATTAGTCACATGTGGATCGGTGTACAACACTACTGACCTCACAGATGACATTATCTTCGCACCAAGAGACGAATACGCAGAAAATTTAGGACTTCTTCACCCAATTTTCTCCGAAGTGCAAACTCGTCTTTGGAAAGCACACCAAATTAACACATCTTCTTACAATAAACATCACCAATATTACGAATTTAAAGAAGGAGATATCGTCTGGAAACACAATTATTCACTAAGCAATGCAAATAAATATTATTCCGCAAAACTTGCCCCAAAGTTTATAAAATGTAAAATAACTAAACAAATAACACCACTTATATATGACTTATCAGATATGTCCAACAAACCTTTAGGACGTTGGCATATTAGGGATCTAAAACCATTTCCTAAAAAACATAACTAACATTATCTTTTTACCCAACACACGGACATAACTCGTTATTTTTCTCCTATATCTTATCTCGTTTCTTAATTAATTTTGTACATATATATAAATACTTAATAATAATATCGTAAATTTAATTTAAAAATATTAAGATCATAACTCGCCTCATTAGTACTTTTTGCATAATAATCACATTAAATTACAAATTCTTCAACTTATAACATTATATTATATATAACATAATACCATAATATGTTATAATATAATTAAACATTATTTTCATAGTTCTCTAACTATACAACGTTCTATTTCTCAATTGTGTTATGTAGTAATTCTACAACACGTCTTATCAAATATACTTCGATTATAATATACATGAAGTATGTATTAACATACCACATCATTTAATATGTAGTACTCCTACATATTAATCTGTATATATGTTTTAGGTTAAGCATTCATCATTTAATTAATATACCAGCGGGTGGTTACTGTAACAAGCCTTAATACCAACTGGGAACGACTTTACGAGTATCTTCTTTATAACCAAAGTCAATACTCTAATGAAAGATATTTTGGTTATACTTACGTATTATGGTTAACCAAAATAATGAAAGATTGATGTATAAATGATAGATGTATGTGTGAACTAGTTTCGTTTCCCGTGTAAATACTCATCCCATTTCAAAATGATCATTCCTCATCTTACATTAATATTTAGGAAAAATCCATCAAGACTAATAATAGTCCCTCAGGATTTTCCCTTCCAGGGCAGCCCCGGTATTGTAACGAGGTGTATCTACCTTTTCTTTTATATTTCACCTCGTTCAGTTAAAATGATTCTGGCATTCACCTATATGGCTATTTTTTAATCAAAATTCTAAATTTGAGTTCAATCAAAATCTACGTTCGCCTGGACACAACGACTGATCAGTTGCTCACGAGTTTCCAAGCTATGAACAAGTTCCAATCATAATTAAAATGTTATAAATCAAGTCAATTACATAAATATTTAAAAAGTGAAGTAAATTATATAAAGTTCCTTCATCTGAATAACCCTGTTAACCCTGTTTATGGCACTTATTGTGCCTTATTTTTTATTATAATTACTAGAGGCCTTTTTAATAAATAACCCTGCCCTGGACTCCTGGTGTTCCTTATTACCATCCCCGTTCCTGTACCTGATCCAGGATCCCGCGTCATTACCTGATCCGGCATCCTGTGACAAGGTCACATTTGCCAAATCTAAATGTGTGAAATATATACACCCTGACAAAGAATCAATGATTTCCGTAATATTTGGGAGTGGGAATTTATCGTCTTGTATACAATTATTTAGTTTTCTGTAATCTATAACAACGCGCCATTTTTTGTCATTTGTTTATCTGATTTTTTAGGGACTATCAATAGTGGAGTTGACCACTCACTTGAACACTTTTCTATTATACCTTGTTTTAACATATTATCTAATTGGGTTTTTACTATATCGGACTGAGCATGTGGTAATCTATATGGTTTTGTGTAGATGGGATCGGTGTTATCTTTCAATGTTATTTTGTGTTTGTATATGCTTGTTGTCGTTAATTTATCTCCTGGCAAATAGAAAACATGTGAAAATTTTGCACATAAGTTTTCTATGGATATTTGTTCTTCTTTGTTAAGTTTTCCTAATTGTAAATGTGATAATAAGGTTTTTACACGTTCCACGTTTAGTGAATTGTTCTGTTCGACGGAACAAATGTTATAATCGCTTGCTTTATGTATGACTAGCTTGAAGTCATCTAACCTTATTTCTTTCTCCGTCGCATTTAATATTCTAATCGGCAATTGACCATTAATGGGACTAACAAGTGAACTAGCTAGAAAGATACCCTCTTGTAACTCAGACGAACATATTATGCAATCTTCTTGTATATTCGTGTTAACGAAATGTACTGATTCTGTCCTAGGGGGTAGAACAAAATTTATTTTTCCACCCTGTAGTTGTAAGGTTATTAACTCATTCCTATTAGAGGTTAGCATTAAAGTTTTACTTTTTAAATTAATTAATGCTTGATATTTTAAAAGAAAATCTTGGCCTATGATGCCATCACATTGACATGGTCAGGGGTCGTACTTTTCATGCCGATGACGTCAAAATGACGAAATTTTACACACAGGGTGCTTTGCTTTCATTTGGCAGGTGTTTAGGTACATATTAACTGGCAGTAATAAAGAATGAAAAATAAGAAGCGGTAAAATGTTTATAGATAAATACAGTTTAATCGCAATCAAAATACGGATCACGGCAGCATTATACATATTTTTCACCACAAAAAATGTCAAATTAAGACCACTTTCTTTTATGAATGTCAATGCCATAATTGTATTTATGACTATTTAATTATATTAATATTCATTACAACGTAAAAACATTTTTTTTAATTATTATTATTTTCGCCACTGTCCCTCTAATTTTTTTTTTTTTTTATGACATAGAGAAGGCAAACGAGCACACAGGCCACCTGATGGTAAGCGGAAACTGTGACCCATAGACATTCGCATTCACAAGACTACTAGACTTAGACTGCAAATGCGTTGCCAACCCTGAGGACTAAGATGGAATGCCTCTATGCTAGTCATTACACCGGCTGTCTTATCCCCAAACCGGAACACAACAGTGCGAACACTGCTGTTTGGCGGTAGGTTAATGGATAAGATGGTGGTAGCGATCCGGACGGACTCTGCACAGAGTCCTACCACCCGCAAAATCAAATAGTTTAATTTATGTTTTAAGTATGAAGTAGGTATTTATTTTTCTACGCGTCAATAGATTAGGTAGTTTACGCATTTGAACATGATTGACGACTAATGGTTAATAATAGCGATGCATCCGATACCGATATATCGGCGATACTTCGGGTTAGCCGATATATCGGTATCGACGATATTTTTATGACCGATTCAACGATACTTTTTAATTTAAAAATGTATTGTCAACGAGCGATTACTTTGTTTTTTAAACAAAAATCTTATCAATGTTAATTTTAATTACTAAAAATTTTAATTATCTAATATTAACCTATGTATCTACTTCTTATATTATATGTAATAAAAAGAAATCTGTCTTGTGATTTATTTATTATACCTTCATTTTTGAATTCACGAAAAGCGTATCGGTATCGGTATCGGTAACGCCGATATTTTTATAAGAGTATCGGTATCGGTATCGGTATCGTATCGGCGAAAAGGCGTATCGATGCATCCCTAGTTAATAATTTTAATAAAATCATTTGGAATCATGCCTTAGGTATGTAGCGTGACGTAATGTTTGCGTCAACGGCATGAAAAGTACGGGCCCTGGACATGGTAATTCATTAAAAATGTAAAACTTATGTCGAAACATGTGGTCACGTTCCGCTAATTCTAAGTAAGCATATCCGATAGCTCGAGTACTTCCACCTATTCCGTTTATAATTAATTGTTGTTTATAAATTGGAATAGCTAGCTTCAAAGCGCATATGAATGCTCCGGTGTCAACTAACCATAAACGTGCCTGGTTATTGATGTTAAAATAAACGGTACATGTATTACTACTAGCAAATATGAATTCGTTATTCACGAAAAAACTGATTTGGGGTTTCCTTTTCATCTGTTTCAGTGACGTAAATTTGCCTTTTAGCATATCCATTGTTTTTATGAAAAGTATTGAACTTACCTCGATTGCCTTGGCCTCTTCGGTAATTAGGGGCTTGGTACCGTCCGCGAGCGAATCCCCTGCTAACATTGTTATTATAGCGACGATTAAAAGAAAATACCTCACTAGATGTGCTTGCTAGTGCCGTCTCCTCGTCCTTTGCTCCTTGTATCGCATCTTTTTTAAAATGTTAAATGCGTTAGAATCGCCGTCTGACTGCGCGATCGTTAAGTCAACGAACATGCTAGATAATTGTTGTCCAAAATTGTCCAACGAAGAATCACCTTGTTTGAGTGTTTGCATTTTATTTTGAATAGCTGCGGCTGATTTTTTAGGCAACAACGGTTTTTGCATATCCGTTATTAATTCTTGTACAGTTTTGTACGACGAGCATAATTTAAGCTTCGCTATTTGAGTAAGTCTATTTTTTAAAACAAAGTTGATGAGGCTTTGTTTCGCGTCTGTTTTTAAGGTAGATTCATAGTATTCTATGATAAGTTGTTTTATCACAACTTCGTCGTCTGTCATAGACGGTATTAATAAAGAAAGTGCGATTTTCAAATTGAATTCTGCCATTGTGGACTTACGATCCACTTCAATACTTCCACCGCTATTTGAACTTGTATAGGTTTACTACAAAACTCCTCTATTTGCTTATAAAGACCGTTAATATGATCACAATAATGTTTAACAGCTAACAAACCTTCACCTCTTAATACCTTACTATCTACTTCATTCTTAATAACTATGCTAATTTGAAGATAATCAGCATATACTAAAGAAGCTTCTTCTAATTTTGTTTTAAGTAACTCGGCTGTTCGCCTTTCGTAATTCAGTTTTACTAAATATTCCTTAATAGTTTTAAGCTTTTGGAAAATTTCTTGAACTCTACTAGACATATCATATCAAACGTAGGTATATTAATCTGTCAATAAATCAGCTGTCCTGATATTCCTAGTCTTAATAATACATAGTATCATTATTGCCCTTCTTAATATTTAAGAAACAACGCAAATTAACAAGAATATTAACTAACTTACACATATATGCACTTATACCTGTACTGGAAAAAAAACTCAATATTATTTTTCACTCACGACACAATATTTAACTTTTTACACTTGTATCATCATGTTAGAACGACGCACCATTGACATAGCGTTCAGCAGCACACCTTTGACCTCTGGTTTACTGGTCCATGGAGTCTCCAACGTGGTAGGATCCAGCCTGCTTGGGAGCGTCACAATTGCGGCAGTGGCTGCTTGGAATGCGTTGATGAATGGAACGACGAATATTGTACCGAACAATCATATCTGATGACCATTTATCGTGACATTTTTTGTAAAGCTTGTAGCAGCCATACAATATTCCAAGTGCCAAAAATGCACAAATTATCATCACAATACTTATCGAAGACAAGTGATACTTCATTTCGTGATAATCAGCATCGTTGCTTGATTTTCCAGCGGCGTTTTGGTTGATGAATACATTTTCCTTGTCTACTTTAGAGTTGCACATGGTTGATCACGGTAATGTCTGAATCGGTGATCGGATATCTTTAAAGTAAAGCCGACAACACGTACGCGGCAGCGGCAGCGGTGCCCGAACCCGACACCTCACGTGGCAAGGTCGCCATGTGGAGTGGGACTTGAGGGGACGAGTAATAAACACGAATGCTGACAAAAGACTAACTTTATTCAATGTAATCACACAATATAATATTAGAAAAATATGCATGATGCGCACTTATGATTAACTCCTTACAGTATCCCCTCTGTTTATAATACCGAAAAGCGACGGGTCGGCCCGCCCGATATTCAACTTAAAGAGACTAAACAAATACGTTTTAGTGAGACCGTTCCGTCTTGTAAAAATGCACAAAATAACCACATTTCTGCAACCCCAAGATTGGCTAGTCAATATCGACTTCGACTTATCCAATGCGTATTTCCACCTGGCTGTAGCCAAATCGCACAGATGCTTCCTTCGTTTGATTTACAATCACAGGCTTTACGAAATGACCTGCCTGCCATTTGGCCTTGCATGTGCACCAAAGGTATTCGCATCCCTAACGAATTGGGTAGCTCAGATCCTCAGAGAGAGAGGTATTCGAGTATTAGTTTATTTACACGATTTTTCGCTAGCCAATCAGGATGCTCGAATCCTGTCCAGTCAAGCTATCGAAACAACGAGATTATTAGATTATCTAGGTTGGCAGATAAATTATGCAAAGTCCATTTTATCCCCGCAAATGAGTCTCGAATATTTAGGCATAGGCTGGAATCCTCACTTAAACAGGAAATTCTTACCTCCACAAAAAGTACAGAGCATTCAAAAAGAGGCGAAAAAATTGTTAAAAAGAAAAAAGGCCAATCTAAACTTAATTCAACGTGTCGTAGGGATGGTCAATTTTGCCAGCTTTGTCGTTCCCAGGGGTCGCCTAAATCACAGAGCGCTGATTTACTGTCAGAATATGTTTCTAACGAGCCCCCACAACCTTTGTCCGATCCCACCCCTAGCCTTGAAGGAATTAACTTGGTGGTGCTCCAATCTAGAAAAAAGCGCACCTATTCATTGCCCTCCTGTAACAAACTACTTGGTGACAGACGCCTCAGGGGTAGCTTGGGGCGCCCAGCTGGACAGGCTGTCGGGTTGTTGGTCTGCGGAGGAGGCGAGGCTTCATTGCAACCATCGCTGCTGGCGATTTTATACGTTTTAAAAGATCACGCTCATCGCCTGGCCGGCTCCTCTCTCATGATACAGTCCGACAACAGGACTGTAGTAGCCTATATGAGGAAAGAAGGGGGCACCAAGTCGCTGGCACTAATGGAGTTGACTTACCAAATCTAAAGGATTTTAGATCGATACCAAATACATGTTGTAACACATTACCTGCCAGGGCGTTACAATGGCGAAGCCGATCGCTTGTCAAGGCTTATCAAATCCCCGGAGTGTCACCTCCTGCCTCCAATAATCAATCTGTTTTTCGACAAATTCGGCCTTCCGGAGATGGATCTGTTTGCTTCGGCGGCAGCCCATGTTCTACCCATTTACTGCACACTACAGCACACAGACAGACAAGCTTACCTGTACGACGCATTCAGCCACGTGTGGAACTATTCCCTGGCTTGCGTGTTTCCACCCCCCTTCCTGATACCTCGCGTGTTACAACATCTCAACATGGCAAGGGGGAAGTATCTTATTGTAGCCCCGCGTTGGAAGAAAGTTTTTTGGCGTCCAGACCTCAAAAACAGAGCCCTGAGTGCCCCGTTTACCATCTACAATCTAGCCCAAGTACTAGTAGATGTGACGACGGGCCACCCGCCTCCGATGGCGCAGGATCTAGTGTTGGAGGTTTGGATGTGTGGGGGTGGACGGATAGACTAAAAGATTGGTCTCAGGATCAAATGGAGTTTTTGCAGAAGGGATGGAGAGCGTCCTCAATGAAAACCTATAATGCTGCATGGCAAAAGTGGCATGTTTGGACCAGTGAGAACTCTGTAGATAAGTGTAATCCGCAGGGGGGCAGATCTCGCAAAAAATTTAATCGACCTTCACCTCAAACAAGGGTTGGCATATAGTACAATTTTGGTCTATAAATCTGCGATTTCCACTCTTTGCGACCCCAACTTAAATAATCGTCTCAGTTCGCATTTATTGGTACGGCAAGCATTAAAATCTATTGGTTTAGCAAGTATGAAATCGAATAAGGCTCCAATATGGGACACTGATATTCTTGTACATTGGTTAAAAAATAACACCTGTAATGTGGATAATTTATTCGAATGTTCCGCTCACGCAGCAATTTTGTTGTTGTTGTGCTCTGGTCGGCGGGTTCATGACCTAACGTTACTGATGATTGATGACGATAGTTGTTCATTTTCTGAAGACTCTTTAGTGTTCTGGCCGAAGCATGGCTCTAAGACTAATACTGTGATCAATCGCCAATCTGGATGGCGCATTTTCAAAAATAAAGAGAGTCAGGCCTTGGACCCACTTTTTTGGATCAAAAGGGTAATTGCACTTTCTGAGGGTAGACGCGCGCCTGACATTAATAATTTGTTTATAACTACATGTAAAAACCTTAAAGCAGCGTCTCGTACAAATATTGCTGGATCAAAAAGATATTACTTCGAGCCGGCATCCAGTCTAGCGCAGCATCCGACCTGCAGTAGCATCAAAGAATTGGGTCGAGAATTGCCAGTTAGATGATATTTTGGCTCGAGGGAACTGGCGTTCAGAAAACACTTTTTTGAAGTATTACTGTCGCGAAATCCGTCCCTCTATAACATCACATTCCATTTCAAATTTATTTACGCCCGTAGACGAGTAAACTGTAAGTCTACCTAATGTATTGTTTACGAGTATGTTGCCTTGTTTACGTGGTACACAGTTCATGTGGTCAGCGTTATCTTTAATTTCTAAATCCGTCATGATATGGAATTTAATTATTGGGTATGATACCTAAACGATTTTTGTATTTTTATACTATTGTTACGGCTTAGCTATACTGATGTATCTGATTATGTCTAATACGAAGGATGATTATCTAGACATGTTTTTACAAGAACGTACATTGTAGCGTACTTATACATGCTAAAGGTAAACAAAGGTTGATTTCATATTAATACCTACTTCGATATTGTAGAATTGCCCGTACTTATTATGAGAGTGAAGGTGAGGTTTTTGATTACTTAATTGTATTTTATGTTAATGTTTCAAAGGCAACTTATAAACAAGTTATGTTACAGTTGATTTCAAAGATTGAAATACTGCTTTACTTATTTTATTTTATTCAAATTGTTTTATTGAGTAAATTAATAGGATTATATTAATTCTGTTCAGTGAAGTAGGGCCATAATTGAGCTAAGTACTTAATGTGTACATAATGTGAGACATTCCCACCTTGTTTAATGTTGCGATTATAATATGACTGTAACTAGCCGGAGAGATTTTCTCCTACAAAATTTATCGTTAGTGCCTCTTTTTGACAATTTAGTCGGTAATTGTATTTTGTTATATTATGGCATAAACATTAAGTGATTATTGATTAAATTTATGTGTAAAACAGGTACAAAACTGTTTTAAGATAGATCACTGATTTTCTACAAATTACAATAAACAATTAAGTGTTTAAGTTGTTATCATTACTAACTCTTCCTTGATTTATCACATTGGCGTCGTCCTGTCCACCAGGAGATAACAAACAGGTCTCAATTTTTAGTTTAATTAGGCTTCAAATAACGGTTCAAAGCTTAATATCAGCGTTTTACCTACCATTAAAACGCTTATTAAGCGATAACCTTATTTGAAGCCTAATATTTCATGCCTGCCTGGTGGAATAATACAGACACCTGAGACCCAATGAAGTAAGGCTGGAGAGCTCCAGGGCTTCCCGCCTCACCTGGTGCACAGGACGTGACGTCATCGTGGGAGTAATCCAATTATTACCGATTCGTTACCGGAAATCAAGCTAGCTTCTCTCAATTTTTAGTTTAATTAGGCTTCAAATAAGGTTATCGCTTAATAGGCGTTTTAATGGTAGGTAAAACGCTGATAATAAACTTATGACCAACTTTTTACAAAACCGTCGTGGTGTGGTGGTTACCGGTCCTACAGCCAATAGTGGACTCACTGTTTCGGTTCTTAACATTGCTTTGGGTAGACACGGGAAACGTTTTGGTATGGAGTGATTTCACTCTTCATGACTTGACTGTGAGCTCAGACGACATTACTTATGGTTAAAAGTAAGTGAATTCGACATATCAATGCTTAAGCGATAAATCCAGTGAGGCTAAGTTATGTTGACTGGAAACATGTACAATTTTGCTACTACAGACGGTGAATAAGAAGACGGTCAGCTGCCGTACTCCCTGAACGAGTACCTTCCAACCGTACGCAGCTTAGAGGCACCGTTTCCACAGAGGTTCACAACGGTGAGTCCTTCATCTACGTTCAGATTGCCATTGATGGTTTTTGATGTTCATAGTACAACCAGTAAAACTATAGTCAATCTAGGCATAATCTAACTAATTAAGCAGATGCATATAAATATAGAATACCTGACAGCGTCTTTGTGGCCACCTTCAGCCAGTGGAGTTTAATGTGCCTGAAAACTGCATGTTTGCAAGGCTAACAAATTTAATTGCCTTTCTTGCTTGCTTTAATCCCGTTTATAACCTACTTGTAAACTTTTGTCAGCCTTATGTAATACTTATGGTGCCATTATCCACATAATAGCCAGTGCAGTTTTAAATTTAAATTAATTTTAAACGAAATTTCTAGCGGCGTAGCAGAATTAGATACAGGTGAATCAAATTATTCAAGTTTTTACAAGCTTTTATTAACCGACTTCCAAAAAGGAGGAGGTTCTATGTTCAGCTGTATTTTTAGGGTTAGAGGAAAAATTAAAAAAAACCGGCCAAGTGCGAGTCGGACTCGCGCACGTAGGGTTCCGTACCACTATACATCTAAATAAATGTTTTTCTTTATTCTTTAATTGGAGTTGATTGAATGAAAGGTGGAAGAATGAAATTTTCGGTGGAAGTTTGCATGGTAATGTACATCATATATTATTTTTACATTTATCATTCCCTTATTTTAGAAGTTACGGGGGGGTTACACACATTTTTCCACATTGGAAGCGTCTCTCGCGCAAACTATTCAGTTTAGAAAAAAAATATATTAGAAACCTCAATATCATTTTTGAAGACCTATCCATAGATACCCCACACGTATGGGTTTGATGAAAAAAATATTGAGTTTCAGTTCTAAGTATGGGGAACCCCAAAAATTTATTGTTTTTTTTTTTCTATTTTTGTATGAAAATCTTAATGCGGTTCACCAAATACATCTACTTACAAAGTTTCCATAGTATAGCTCTTATAGTTACGGAATAAAGTGGCTGTGACATACGGACGAACAGACGGACGGACAGACATGACGAATCTATAAGGGTTCCGTTTTTTGCCATTTGGCTACGGAACCCTAAAAAAGGAGCCCATACAGGATCACTGGTGCGTCTGTCTGTCTGTCCGTCTGTCTCAGCCAATTTACTCCGAAACTACTTGACCGATTGAGTTGATATTTGAGCGACTAAAACGAAGAACATTTAATTGTTTAAATATGACTGACATTCCTGCGGCGTTGCTTGCGGCGAGCCTGAAATGTCTTATTTTCATATCAACTAAGAAATGGGATTAAATAACAGCTAATTATCATCACTAAAAAGTATGAAATTAAGTAGATCCTTTAAAAAACATAAACATCGCATTCAGAAACGAAAAATTAACTTCTTTTAATATGGTAGTTCATAAGTCAGCCCAACTGTAGTCGGCTTTCGGTTAAAAATATTGTGAAGCCGACTTCAGTTGGGGTTTTTAGGGTTCCGTCCGTCTGTCTGTCTGTCCGTCTGTCCATCTGTCTGTTTGTCCGTCTGTCCGTCTGTCTGTCACCAGGCTGTAGTTGAAAGTTACAATAAACGTGATTTTTTGCCGTGATTTGCTCGAAATTAATAACGGAAACAGGTAGACACTTGAAGTATTCTCACAAAATTTAGTTGTAATTTCACTTTAACAATAAATACTTAAATTAAAATAAAATAAATATTTAACGGGAGCTGCCATACAACAATCGTGATTTTTTTCGTATTTGTTGGTATTGATTGGTTCCGTAGTCAAACTAAGAACCCTTATATTTTTGCCTTGTCCATCCGTCCGTCCGTCCGTCTGCAGCTGTACTTAGACAAATCTTAGTTCTAGAAAGTTATTTGGCATGAATATACAATTATACATACTTATTAGTCACGCCGAAAAATGGGTAATATAGAATTTAACGGATTCTGAAATATTACCAGTGTTAGACACTTGACTCTTAATTCGAAGATCATATGGTTAAAAATTTAGTGTTACAAAACAAATGAATAACCTTTATCTTCTGTGAAGTAAGGGTCAATATCGATCATTGGTCCTTGTCGATTACTGGTTCCATTACGTTACAATGTAAATTTATTGATGGGATTGCAGATGGCTTTATCCGATTAGCTGACATCTTGTCATTAGAATCAAAATGATCACAAACCCTTTTAGACTTATATAAAAGATAAAAGATGTTTATTCAGTAAGTAGGCCGCACGGGCACTTTTACACGTCAAAATCTACCAGCGCTTCGCAAGAGACCACTGCTGAGAAGAAACGCCGCAAGAAACTCAACAGTCAGTCGTTTTTTTAAATACTTCTTATGATATTATACAATTATAAAGCTTAACCTAGCATGATATAAAACAATTAATTTAACATAAAATAAAAATAAAAATAAAAAACATTCAAGCGTAGCTTGAGCAGGAAAATGTGTCGAAACTAAGAATTTTCATAGGGTAGTAATAAGTAGTAGTAATAAAAAAAATATATATATACACCGTGGGCCCGAATAACCCGACCAATTTTAACAATCGATACTTGAGCCTATTTGTAGAATATAATGGGTATAATATGTAGTCCAATAACGCATAATTTCCGAGATTTTTATTATTTAAAAATCAATTCCATAGTTAATTAAATTTGAACTCTGTCACCTTAACCTAAAGCATTATTTACTAAGAAAGATTCATGTTGTAAGTAGCAATATCATCCACATACAACATAAATTAATTAATCAATTTCTTATTAAATAATGCTTTAGGTTAAGGTGACAGAGTTCAAATTAAATTAACTATGGAATTGTTTTTTAAATAATGAAAATCTCGGAAATTATGCGTTATTGGACTACATATTATACCCATTATATTCTACAAATAGGCTCTAGTATCGATTGTTAAAATTGGTCGGGTTATTCGGGCCCACGGTGTATATATATTTAAAAAAAAAATTATATTATATTATATTATATTATATTTTCCCATGGTCAGTCTCCAACCACTGAGATCCAAGCATTAAAAACAGCATGCTTTTTTCCGGGTTACGAAATCAATGCGCTGGTACACATAATGTGACTGAAACATTATGAAATACATGTTAATTTTATCGATTGTACATACATAATGGAATACAATAGAGTATAAATATAACTCACCAAAATATTCAAGGGTTTTCCAGCAAAGATTTAGAATTAGGATTATTATTAGATTCTGAAAATGTACAAATAATGTGTGTTACTTAACATTGGCTTAGACCAGATCAATTAAATTTTGATTTTATATATTTTGAATTGGTAAGTTTTTTGCCAGAAGATCCACAATTCATGGTAGTTCTTTAATAATAGTTAGCATAAAATCCAAAGAAAGGAAAGATATTGTTAGTCTATCCATAGAGATGCTTCTAGAAATCTCTTGCATAGAACTATAAAATTACATTATTATGTGCGTTTACAGACCACCATCGGCTGATTTCAGCACTTTTGAATCTACTGCTACATAACTAGCAATCGTTTGGAATTATTAAAAAATGAAGTTCAGAGTAATCTTTGTGGGTTAACCTTTTCACATAATGATTCTACTAGTATTTACAAAGATTTTTTTGGTGTAATTCTTCATCAATTTAACAATAGTTTTAAGATGAAAACTATTTCTGGGTCAAAAACTAAGATTAGTGAATGGACTACTGTAGGCATTCATAGAAGTAGAAATAGGCTTTATGAACTATATAAAGAGAGGGAGGAGAACAAGAACGCTGACTTCTTAGTTTACGTTAAGAATTATTCGAGGACCTTCAAGCAAGTTTGCTTGTAAGTCAAACTTTTTAGGTCTTAAGCTCAAAGCTTCTGACAATAAGGTAAAAACTATGTGGAAAATAAAAAATAAAGAAACGGGTAAATCTAAAACTCGTGATAAGCAAATCACCATAAACAAGGGTGACGAACAAAACACATCAAACAAAGATCTGGACTTAGCGTTCGAAGATTATTTCTCCACCATAGCCATTAATACCACGAAATATCTTCAATCATCTGCGATAGGAGCTCAAAAAATACTTTGTGCTTATGTTACTAAATGTAATTTAAGCTTTGATTTTAGCCACGTAGATTCAGTTTCTGTTGTAAAGGTATTAAATCGCTAAGTTTAAAAATAACGGACGATTTATGGGGAACGTCAGTTATAGTCATCCATCATAGAAATAATTGCACCTCATTTAGCTTTTATCTACAATAATTGCATTTCAGAGGGGGTCTTTCCAAATCTTATGAAATATAGTAAAGTCATACCACTTTTTAAATCGGACGAGATGAGTGATTTAACGAATTTCCGTCCCATTTCTATTCTACCTGTTTTAAGTAAAGTTTTTTAAGAAGTTAACGTTAAAAGATATGTTAGGTCACTTCAATAGAAATAAACTGCTTAACAGTAATCAGTTCGGCTTCACAAGAGGACGATCCACAACTGACGCGGCATCTGTACATGATCTGTACTCAATAAATATATATACAATATTTGGGAGAAATCTTGTGATGCAATAGGATTTTTTGTGACCTTTCCAAAGCTTTCGATTGCGTAGATCGTGCGACTCTTATATTAAAATTAGATCATTATGGTCTGTCAAATAATTCTCTAAATCTTATGTCTTATGTCTTAGTGATAGAACACAAACGATTGTGGTAAATAAAACACAGTCCATGGGAAGCTGTTAAAATAGGTGTGCCTCAAGGCTCTATAATAGGTCCTTTCTTATTTTTGGTCTATATTAATGATACCACCCGCGGTAGGATAACCTTTGTGATATTGTGGTATTTGCTGATGATACATCATTAATTTTCAAGGTAGACCGAAAATCCGTCATTTCAGTAGGATAAATGCCACGCTAGATAAAGTACTTAATTGGTTTATTAGTAACAATTTGCTACTCAAAGCTAAAAAAACAAAATGTGTTAGGTTCGCTTTGCCTAATGTTAGACCACTAGAATCTTATATATTTCTAAATGATGATGGTTTGGAAACGGTAGATAAGGCGCTTTTCTTACCTAAATAGATAACTATAGATAAAAACTTGCAATGGAGTACAGATAAGATTACTAGCAG
Organism: Acleris sparsana; assembly: GCA_923062465.1. NCBI lineage: Eukaryota > Metazoa > Arthropoda > Insecta > Lepidoptera > Tortricidae > Acleris > Acleris sparsana. The sequence continues at coordinate 25,137,225 of OV281285.1, read as the reverse complement.
GTAAATTAAGTTCTGCAGCTTATGCTATTAGGAAAATCAGGCAACTTACCGATGTTGAGACAGCTCGCTTATTTTATTAGTTGTTTTCATAGTGTTATGTCTTAGGGTATTCTGGTTTGGGGAAAATCTGCTGACATACAGACTATATTCGTGTTACAAAAAAGAGCCATTCGTTCTATATACAGGGTGTTACAAAAATACCCGTAAAGCCGAAAGGGGGTTAAATGGTGCCTTATAACAAGTCCATTTACAATATTTGAGAGTCGTACTATCACTGTATGACTTACCGCCAAAAAAAACATTATTGTTTTCATTAATGTGCTAACCCTATTTCACTAAAATTAAAGAGTAAACTACGCAGAATGTTAAGTACAATTCGCGAAACAGTAAAGAGAAACAAAATGAACAGAATTCGATTAGATACATATTATAAGTCGAGTTTTGGAAGATTTTAAACGAAGAAACCTAAACTAACACTTTTTCTTAATGAACGTCAAATTTACAGGAACGGCTCAAAGTGAGCTCCGCCTTGCTCAATGCACAACCTCGCTCGTCGGGATATGGCTTGTGTGGCATTTCGCACCATCGTTGGTGTTATTGACGCGAACACCGATCTTACACGCTGCTCCATCTCGAAAACTGTTGGGCAATCGGAGAAATAGACTCTGTCCTTCACATAACCCCATAAGAAGAAGTCCAAGGGTGTGATGTCCGGAGTACGAGCGGGCCATAGCACCGGTCCTCCACGTCCGATCCATCTTCGTGGAAAGCGAACGTTGAGATACTCTCGCACGTCGCGAGTAAAATGAGCCGGAGGCGGAGCTCCATCGTGTTGAAACACCATGTTCCTTTGGTTGTCAAAGTTATCCCTGTCGGCCACAGGAAAGTCGTCAATCGCCTCTTCGAATTCCGTTTGTAAAAACGTTAGGTAGTTGCCCCCGTTCAGACGTGATGGCAAAATGACGGGACCAACGACATGCCCGTCACAAATGCCAGCCCACACATTCAGCCGCCACTGATGTTGGAATCTGCCCTGCCGTGAAGCGTGTGGATTCTCGCGAGCCCAAACGTGATCGTTATGCACATTTGAAAATCCTGACCCCGTGAAAGTTGCCTAATCCGTCCACATAACATAGTTTACGAAATTAGGGTTCTCCTCTAACTGCCTCAGATACCACTCGCAGAAGTTCCTCCTGGGAGCAAGATCAGAGGGTATCAGCTCCTGTGTACGGCGATAATGATAAGGGTGACGGTTGTCGTCACGAAGAATTCACCAAACTGCAACATGGTTCATACCGAATCTTGCTCCGGCTCGTCTCGTACTCGTGGTTGGCTCTTCTTCAAAATGCTCTAACACTAACTCAGCCTGCCTGGCATCGACTATTCGACTGTGCTTGGACGTCCACTTCCAGAAGGCCGATGAAAGGAGCCCATTGAATGTAGGCGTCTTGGGTCTATTCCCACTAGTTCCATTGACAGATCCATTGATGGAACTAGTGGGATTTTTTGTTCCCACTAGTTCCATTATTTAAAGGACTTCAGATAATGGAACTAGTGGGTTTTTTTTTTCCAGTAGTTCCATTTTATTAAAAAAAAAATATTCTCACTAAAACTGTTAATGAAAAAATTGCATTGAATAATATAATTATTTATAAAATATTCGTATTAATAAAAGAACATATTCGTCATTTATTTTACTTTTTTCTTAAAATTAAGCCTTACGTATCAATTAAGTAAGTATAATTATAATTATAATTTATAGTAGTGAGTTTTTTTTTTTTAACCTTTTGATTCCGTACGTCAAATACAAAATGCGTCACTCACACGCCAAACATGTTTGCTATGCTAAGCAAATTACAACTTAATCCATACGAAACAAAGTCTCTTTTAATCTCTAATTTGTGTCGGCTGTGGCCGTCGGTGGCGTCAGTGGGCACGACTTTCAGTTGTCGGCCAGAGCCGACTGTGGCGTTCAAAAGGTTAATAAGTAACCAAACAAATGTAATTTTTTAAGTTTATAGATGTCCAAATTTTCGACACTTAATGTGATCGTGAGATTTTGTCTAAAAAATGACTAACAGTTAGGTCTCCACATAAAAGCTGCATCTGTATGTTTATAATAAAACTATCCTTTTCCCTCATCTAAATATAATAAGTATTAGTACTAGAAGAGAAAAAAGCAAACAAACAAACTGTAGTTTGCCAAAGGTTATAAATGTAACCACAATTATACATGTGTTACAATGTATGGAGATAATCCACCCTTTTATTGTTAGTTTGGTAAAAACTTCTCAAAATCCCTCGTCAAATTGACAACAGATATGCTAGATTACCCCGCAGTAGCCAGGTAGACTAATATAAATAATCGCACCAGCTAGGTAAGATCTGGCAATCGACGATAAATTTGATGATAGTTAACTTTTCAAAATATATTGAAGTAAAATAGAAGTTCAGAGAAAGTTTTCGTCATCTTTGTGTTCAGTAGTAGTAGGTACTTACATTAAAAAAGAAAGAAATATAGTTTACTTGACATATATTTGGACACATTACTTCAACATCAACATTACTTGTTAACTACTTAAATGTGAGTTAAGCTGTTAGTTGTACAGTGCATCTTAACACTTAAAACTTATTGAAAAAATAATCTTTTTTTTTTATAATTTTGGAATGCCATTTCGGCTTATCCATTCCTGTATATTTTGTGGCCCTCATATTAAATAAATAGTAATTATGAACCTGACAATTGCAACGGGTCACCTGCCCCATCCAGTTCGTGTGTAGTGGTGGTCTACCCTCGCGTTCGCATATTGGGTTACCAGGGCCCAATGTTGCCGGGGAGAGCTTGCTGGGCGGGGCGTATGGACTTTACTACAATTATTGATCTTCCCCCGTTTGATTGATAGTTTCATTAACTTTTTTGGAAATTCCCTCTTTTTATCAAACCGTCAACAGCTGCTGGAATTATGACTATAACTTAAGGCTAAAGTTTTTTTAACACAAATTCTCTATCAGTTTATATTGCAATGTTATGCCGCTGCTGTACTTATTATATTTCGATGTTTTCCCTATCTATTCTTCTCCGTTTTGGCTGAGAACTAGCACCGAAATTGTTCAATTGATTTCTTCGAAAACATGCAATTCGAGCATCATCGTTTAAAAACAAACAGAGGAGGCATACATATGCAAGCGTACTCAGATGACGGGGTACTACTAGTAAGGGGTAAAACCCTCAGCGTATTGAGAGAAGTCATGATTAGAGGGATAAAGCAGGTACTAGACTGGTGTCAGAGCAGAGGACTAGACCTGAACCCGACCAAGACGAAAATAGTACTCTTCACCAACAAAAGGAAGTTGCCGACTCTGACACCCATCAAAATCAAAGGTGAGGAGATAGAAACACTCAAGGAAATAAAATACCTGGGTGTAGTACTAGATAGCAAACTGCTATACAAGACACATGTAAAAGAGCAATGCAGAAAGGCAATAACAGCCCTATGGCAATGCAGAAAAGCCATAGGAAGAAGATGGGGACTAAGACCACTGATAACACAATGGATCTACAAAGCAGTGGTCCTACCCAGACTGCTGTATGGAGCCATAGTGTGGTGGCATAGAGCGAAAATAAAGGAAACAGACAAGGAGCTGACGAAGGTTCAAAGACTAGCATGTCTAATGACAACTGGGGCAATGAGGACAGCACCTACACAAGCCCTGGAGATAATGTTAGGACTGAACCCTGTACACCTTGAAGTGGAAAAGAGAGCCACAGAACAGTGGTATAGGATAAAAATGAGCAGAGAGTGGATCGGGTCCGAGATGGACAAGAGACACGCAAGCATACAAAGGGAGTCAATGGTGAGCATGGACATGCTCATGATTAACAACGACCTTATAAAGAAAAGGAAGATCTTCGACAAGAAATACAGAATCCATAACCTAACCTAATTTCCTTGAAATAAGTTTAATTTATTATATAATTGTCTTTTAGACCTACATTTAGTTAAGATACTTTCTTTTTTTGCAATGTAATGTAAATCAAGCTTTAATAGTCGTTTATATTTTTTGAGATTAATATGATAACTATTGTGTAACATTTAAGTAGGTACTTACATTCAAGACAGGTATTGCAGATTTAGTCAGTCTAGTCTTGCCTTTATTTGTGGTATATACGTCTGTGGTACGAAAATGGGTCAAGCACACAACAGACGACTTATTTGCCTTGAATAGTTGATCACCCCTATCTCGTGCTAAAATTGCGACCCATTTTGCACGTCGTAGAGGATTTCGTGGAAAGCTTTAATTTAAAAATAAAAAATATCAAAATTTAAAAAAGTAATAGCTACTCCATAATATTTTTGTTCCTTGGTAAGTCATGATTTGTGTGCACAAAATGAATTCCTAAAAATCATGAAAACATTATAATTTTAGCTAGAAACTGTTTACAAATAAATAGACCTTACGTAAAATAAGACATTCCATCCTTTTTATTTGTTTTTTGCTATTATTTTTGCAGTTTTTTGCTATTATTTTTGCAGTTTTTCACCACACATTTTGTCATGATTGACAACTGTCACTGTCTGTGGTCGGAACAAGACTAATAGCAAAACTACGGCCCAAGTCGATTCAGCATTAGTTTTGACTTGCCATTTTTTCGTGCTGATTGTGTATCTAGTATATACTAAATCAATGGCTACCAAACATAGAAATAATTTGCTGAGCAAACCTTTTCAATTCGATAAAATTGGATGACAAACTGCCATAAAATTTAGTTAAGTCATTCATTTCGCGAAAAGAGGTTTTTAATGAGTCATCAGACTGAAGGTCAATCACATTCATTTGTAAATTACTTGGTACGTCATCCAGATCACACGAAAAGGGATTTGCAAATATTTTCAATTTGCTGAAAACTTTCTCGAAGTCAGCAAATCTGTCGTTGAATTGACTTTGTAAATCCCTCAAAATGCTTTTCATTTTATCATTTTTCCAATGAAAATCACTTCCAACTTCTTCAACAGCTATTCTGCAGTTCGGGAAATGGTCCAAATTTTTCTCATCAATATGTTTTATAAACAGCTTGTTTTTCATTTGGTAAGCTTTAACATCTGTGTGCATATCAGATATAAGTTTGTTTTTGCCCTGAAGTCTCACATTCAATAAATTTAACTCATGAGTTAAATCGGTCAAAAACCCAAGATCTATCAGCCATTGAGGATCCGTAAGTTCTGGAACTGTTTTCCCTTTGTAAATCATAAATTGGTTGATTTCTTTTCTGAGGTCGAAAAATCTTTTCAGAACCGAACGGCACCTCTGCTTAACCATCTCACTTCAGAATAATACAGGACATCTTGGTGATCCGCTTCTATGTCTGATAGAAACTGTTGGAATTGACGATGTGTCAACCCATTTTTTCTGATGAAGTTTGCAGTAGAAACTACGACGTCCATCACTTCTTTCCACGAAAGAACTTTACAGCAAAGCGCTTCTTTGTGGACAATACAGTGGAAAAATAACGGAATTTCGCAACCAATCTCTGCTAATTTTATTTTGATTCGACCCACGAGGCCCTTGTTTTGCCCACTCATGTTTTTGCCACCGTCAGTAGTAACACTCACCAATTTTTGCCATGGTAATTCATAAGATTCCAACGCTTTCTCGAGTTTGCGAAATAAGTCTTCCCCTGTGGTCGTTCCTTTCACGCTTGCTAGCTGTAAAAGCTCTTCAAAGACATTAAAATGCTCATCAATTCCACGAACTATTATGAGCAGCTGCGCAGTATCTGAAACATCATCAGTTTCATCGGTAGCTAAAGAAAACCATTCAAAGGACCGAACCTTTTCCTGAAGTTGCTCGCTCAAATTTTTAGCCAAATCTTCAGTACGCCGAGTGCACGTTCTGGCAGATAAACTAATATCTTCAATTTTTTTTTGTTCTGTACATACCTCTTCCACCATAGCCAAAACGCATTCCTTGACTAGTTCGCTATCAGTAAACGGTCTTCCAGCCTTTGCTAGTTTTTCTGCCACCCTTAAACTCGCTCGTACACCAGACGAGTTTGTGTCGATTTGACGCTTAAAAATATTTTGCTGGTTTTTTAGCGAAGATTTGAGTGAATTTATTTTGTGTGTTTTTATATCACCCTCAAGACATGGAAATTTATCTTTATGCTCGCTATCATAGTGACGTTTGAGATTGTATTCTTTTTGAACAGCAATGCTTTTTTGGCATATTAAGCATACCGATTACCCTTAAACTCGATAAAATAAGTACAAATCAGTCAATGCATCATTAAAAGCTTTGTTTTCCTCCACCACTTTTCTCTTTCTTGAGGCCATTAGTGAAAGTTATGCTCACCCAATATTTAGTAGGTAAATGCTACAACAAAAGAATGGAATAGGCATTAATGCCCGGTTCCTATATTCAAGAAACGAATCGTTTTTTTGGCATTTGCTACGTATAAAATGTGTCAAATTTTAACGAGGCGTAAGCAAAACGATTCGTTTCTTGAATATAGGAACCGGGCATAAGTCGTGACAAAAATAAAACGTTAGCAGCACACAAAAACAGTAAAAGGTAGTTGGTATTATTATTATCGATAGAACGAATAAATCAATAGAAAAGTCAGCATTTTTATTCCATTGAAAACACGCATTTTAGCCATAAAAAATCAAGAGTTGCAAGTAAATAAAAAAGGTTTATACCTACCGAGATTTAAAAGTCGTAAATAGAACTGTAGTTGTTTACTTTCGTAAAAGTATGACGTATTTCGATCAATCGATACGTAGGCAACAAGAGACGCGTGACGCGCGGGCGACGGCTGTCACTTCACTGCGGTCGCCGCGGTGGTTTGTTAAATCATTCTCCCGAACTCATTATTTCTTTGTATTAAATTTTCCGTTCGCATTTTTCCCCGAACGCGATATTACCTAATTTTATTTTTCACCATTCGATTTTATTACAGTCGCTTTTTTTGTTGTTCGACTTTTTTCCCAGTCGGTTTTTTTTCCCGTTCGATTTCTATCTCAGTCGCACTTTTCCCAAAAGTATTTACATCGTAATTCGTAGGTAGGTTTAGGTTATGTTAGTTTTGCATCAGGCCCGGAGGGCCAAACCACCCAGAAATAGGAGCTCCGCGGTAGCGCAGCTCCGTCGACTCTGTATCTTCGACAAATTGGAACGGGAAAAACACGACCGTGAAAATATGGTGGTAGGAAAAGAAGCGACTGGATAAAACTCGCAAGCGGAAAAACACCACTGTGAATAAACTGCCGCAGGAAAAAAGGCGACTGGTAATATCGCGTTCGGGGAAAAATGCGAATGGAAAAATTACTACGAAGAAATAATGAGTTCGGGAGAATGATCTAACAAATCAGACGAAGTCGTGCTCACAGAACTATATCGAGATAGAAGGAGAGAGTTCGTCGATTTATATGAGAACCGAGCGTGTGACATTTTGCGTAGGTACTTTGAAGTCACGCGAGTCTTTTAGTGATGTGTACAACTAAAACAGAATCGTTACGAATCGTGTCATCGATCGCAACGGAAGAGCGTCAGTGAGCCAACAGACTTCGACGGGAGAGGACGCGCGCGCTGGTCTTGCGACGCGCAATCTATAGTCAGATGAGCTGTAAAGGTATCCTTGTGAAAATGTATGGAACAAATTCGGTTGTTTTTTGTAGTAAACCAGTTTTTGCGACCCGTTGCTTCTATCCATCTATTTTTTATAAGAAGATCTTTAGGAAAACTGGAACAAAATTGCAATATAGTAACTATATTTTTAAATTATCGATATAACTATAAATATTATTTATTTCTTTTTGACTACCTACTACTTCATCAGTCATCACACGGCTACATAATAGTAGGTCTAAATAAGCTTTTGTTACCGACTGTACTTTTTTTTGGAAAATCTTTACCGGCTTAACAATAACAAACTATTGAGTCCTAACACGGCGGGTCAACGTTAAGAATGGCGGAGATCCTGTCGTCACCTTCCGACTCCATCATCAGATCACCGCAAAGATACTATAATATTGCTTTGTCATCGAGTTTACATATGTGGTCCAAATTTCAGCCCATTCGGTTAACAGGAAGTGGATTAAATTTAATTTGTAAGGTTTGACCCGTACATACATACAAACTTACATAAATACAGATCTACATATTCACTTGCAATGTATGTATACAATGCAAGTTAAATAAAAGCTTGTAAAAATAATTATCGTCTTTTCTGTTTTCAAAATCGATTTTAATCGATTAAGAAATCGGCATTGAAAATCGCAGGGTACAACACTACATCTTACTTTTGACAGAAAAATGAGAATTCAATTCAACCTTGAACGCGTCTCGACAAGTGCTCGACAGTTTGGTTTGTATTAATTTTCGTTGCTGATTTTCAATGCATGCCAAGATTGCCAAGTCTGGCGCGTCAAATTAAAGCAGCAATGGAAAAGTAGCATTAGACACAGAGTCGCCCGCTACTGTTTATATGAAATTAATATCGAGCAACAAAATAAATTGTTTTATAAATAATAACAGATATTTAAGGGCAAAGAGTACTTACCGATGAAAGGAAATATCCTGATTTACAGCTCCTACTTTTTTGGTGGTGTTTGTACAGTTAATTACCGTGCAAGAGGGCATTTTGTACAGGGTGTCCGGTAAATAGTGAACTTCCTTACAGGGCTGGATAGCTCAGCTCAGGACTGGCCAAAATATGATAAATCATGTTTAGTAAAAGTCGCACCAAAAACGAGATATCTCAACTTTTCAAAATTTTGGAAATGCGGTACCCTGGTTCACCATTTTCGATGCCGTGGCCACATTTATTAGTATTTTTCAGTTTCGTTTACTGTGAGAGATTGCTGATTAAATTTGCTATAAGACCTTATTAACGGAATTAATAAAAGCTTAGCAGTTTTTTTAATTTTTCAAATCAAATTTAAAGTTTAGGAATCTGAGTTTAACTTGCGGCAAGTTTAACATCGCACGGTGTAAAAAAAAAGTACCAAGACTTGTAGTGCTGCTGATAAGGTCTTATTGCAAATTTAATCAGCAATCTTTCACAGCAAACGAAACTGAAAAATACTAATAAATGTGGCCACGGCATCGAAAATGGTGGACCAGGGTACCGCATTTCCAAAATTTTGAAATGTTGAGATATGTCGTTTTTGGTGCGACTTTTACTAAACATGATTTATCATATTTTGGCCACTCCTGAGCTAAGCTATCCAGCCCTGTAAGGAAGTCCACTATTTACCGGACATCCTGTATAATGATCTACACAGTTGGCTACACATCTTTAGAAAACTGAAGGTGTGTCAGTAGCCCGCTGTGTAGATCATTATAATAAATAATTATAATAATAAATATCAGGGGACATCGTCACACCAATTGACCTAGTCCCAAACTAAGCTCTAGGCTTGTGCTATGGGTACTAGACAACGATATAAATACCTATACCTATAGAGAAATAAAACATCCAAGACTCAGAAACAAATAGGGTAAGAGCACCAAAAGATGAACGATTAAGCGACTACACCAACTTTAGACAGTTTATATTCAGTGAAAGTAACAATTTTCACCCTATTTAATTTTTTTATATGTTACAGTATATGGTCTAGATTGAAAATGACTATTATAAAGCCTGTTATTATATCTCCGTATTTTTCTAAAAATCATTGAAACCAAAAATGTACCGATTTGCCCAAAAGATGAACAGCGTGCCCTAATTCTGAACAGTTTGGGCCCAAAAGTTGAACTAACATAATAAAATACCTATATCATTTTAATTCTATTCATTTTTAGCAATAAAATGCGAGTTAAAGAAATATTCTTTATTTTTTAATTGTTTACATTTATTTAATATTACATTACATTTATTTAATAAGGTTCCTATTTTTTATAGTTATTTGTGTCATAAAAACAACGAATTAGTATTTTTTATCAATAATCATTAGCAAAACTACTTAGTTTAACCTAACCGACAAAAAGTGTTACTTTAACATTTATAATATTAGTAAACATTTTCATAAATACTACTAGTATACTACTACTAGTGTTCATATTATAAAACTATGCCTAAAAGTTGAACGACTGAATTTACTTAGTTCAATTTTAGGACACAGAATTTATGAAATGAACAAACAAAATCAATTACGTGTTCACATATTGGAATAGAATCCAAAACATGAACTAGTAAATTTAATTCGTTCAAGTATTAGGCACACATTTTTTATTGAACAGTGATAGTTTTCATAGTATTTAAAACTCCAAAATCATTGGATTAGACATCAAAAACTATGTTCATCTTTTGGTTTAAAGATACAAGAGCATTTAACGATCATTTTAAGTTCTCAATTTTCCATCTGTCATTTCAGTACGATTTATTAAGAAGCTTTAAAAAAAGTACGCCTTGCCTAGTAGCTGAACACCGTTCAAGTATTGGCTTAGGTATACATTTTTGAAACCATTACTTGAACGGCATATTATGATCACTAAAAAGTATAAAATAAAATAACTGTTTTAAAAAACAAAAAAACGCCTTCAAAAAACAAAAAAATAACTTCTTTTAAAATGGTAGGTACTATCAGCCCATCGGAACCTTGACCCACCATAGAACGTTGTCACAGTGACGTTATGATTCAAGTCATAAGAAGTGCCAAAAAAAATGTTTTAAAATGTCACTGTGACAATGTTCTATGGTGGGTCAGGGTTCCGAGGGGCTGATAGTACCTACTATCAGCCCAAAGGAACCCTGACCCACAATAGAACTGTGTCACCGTGACGTTATGATTCAAGTTGTAAGAAGTGCCAAGCAAATGTTTCACAATGTCACTGTGACACTTTTCTATGATGGGTCAGGGGTCCAATGGGCGGATTGATAGTACCTATAGGTCAGTCAAGCTGAAGTCGGCGACTGACAATATTTTCAACCAAAAGCCGACTTCAGTTTGACTGACCTATAGGTACTATCAATCCGCCCATTGGACCCCTGACCCATCATAGAAAAGTGTCACAGTGACATTGTGAAACATTTGCTTGGCACTTCTTACAACTTGAATCATAACGTCACTGTGACACAGTTCTATTGTGGGTCAGGGTTCCTTTGGGCTGATAGTAGGTACTATCAGCCCCTCGGAACCCTGACCCACCATAGAACATTGTCAAGCAAATAGATGGATAACAGAAAGATCAGGGGGTGGTCTTATGGACCCAAATGAAAGAGTGGGAAATAAAACTGTACATCAATTATTCAAAGAAAAACACCCCAACCAAGCAACACCCCAATTAACTGATTTCTTGGATTACCCTGAACTCCCTATAATTGTAAATGTTGATATTACTTCAAATCATATAGAAAAAGTTGCCAGGAAATTGTCTGGTGGAGCGGGATTGAGCGGTACAGATTCAGAGCAATGGAAGTCACTTCTCCTTCGTTTCGGAAACCACAGTTCTGACTTAAGAGAATCAATTGCATCACTAACCAGAAAACTTAGCAGTGAAATCGTCGAGTGGGATTGCATTAGAGCTCTACTAGCAAGACGAGGCATAGCTCTGAACAAATGCCCAGGCGTACGCCCGATTGGTATTGGCGAAATACTACAACGCATCATTGCAAAAGCCATGGCCACCCAGGGACCGGACCCGCTTACCCTAACCCGGGGTTTATAAAGGGTTTTTATAGCGCTGATTTTTATAAACCCAAACATTTCGGTAAGCGCTTAATCGGTTCACACATTAAACGGATAATCCATTCGATCGAGTTAATTTGGCTTACCGCTTACCAGTATCAAAACCTCCGAATGTGTTACCGCTTAAAATACCTTCAAGCAAATTTAGTTCTTTGACAAACTACGTACGACATATTATTGGACCGTTTAAAAAACCTAAACTCGGGCGGCGCGCGCGCTTCAAAGGTGTGTAACAAGGTTGTAACAACCTTGTTACAGGTGAGTACCTATAGTGGCACGTGGCACGCTGTAGGAGTAGATAACAGACAAACATATTAAACTAACACTCGCACAAACTTTCGCATAAGTATTATAGTTTTATAGTAGACCGAGCGAGAAAAATAAGTAACATTAAATTATTCATAACAATTACTTACCATTATTATCAATTTTAATATCAATTAATAGACTAAGATCACAACGAAACGACCTGTCTGGTATCCTTTCCCAGTTTTACTGTTCATCTGTAGCCAATAGTGCCAATACCAATACACGTAAAAATAGCGGCGCGCGGGAAGGGAGCGAAAGGGTTACCCTAACCCGAACGGTAAGCGCTTATTCAAATAAATATCAAACCCAACGACATTCGGTAAGCGGTTATAAAAGGGTTACGGTTAGGGTATCCCGGCTTAATAGGGCTATCTAATCGTTGGGTAAGCCGGTGAAGAGGTTACCGAAACGATTGGCTTACCGTATGAACGGGTAAGCCGTTCGAACGGCTTAAGCAAAGGAACGGGTTTTCCGGTCCCTGTGGCCACCGCAACAGGACTAGACGTTCAACAAGCCTGCGGTTCTGACCAGTTATGTGCCGGAATAAAATCTGGCATTGAAGGTAGAGTTCATGCCATGACCAAATGTTTCAATGAAGGCGAAGATGATGAAGGCCTTCTCTTAATAGACGCAGCAAATGCATTCAATGCTCTGAGTCCTCCAATCGCTCTCTGGAACGCAAGAATCTACTGGCCCCGTTGTGCAATATTTCTCTTCAACACCTATAGGGGATATGCAATAATTTGTCTATCAGGCTCAATTGATTTCATTTTAAGCGAGGAAGGAACAACACAAGGTGATCCGTTGGCAATGTTAATGTATGCAGTTGGGATTCTTCCACTAATTCAAAGCTGCAAAGACCCCGGAAAATATGTACAAAATTGGTATGCGGATGATTCCGCTTGCTTTGGTAAACTACAAAACATAAAAGACTGGCTTGAAAAACTGATGAAGGAAGGCCCAAAATATGGCTACTTCCCAGAACCATCAAAAAGTTATATTATAGTTAAAAATAAATCAATTCAAGAGGCTACAAGATTATTTGGGAATCTAGGAGTGAAGACAGTACTTTCTCACCGATTTTTGGCAGGAGTCATTGGAGATGAGGGAAGACAAAAAGAATACATTAAAAAAAAGTATCAAGAATGGACTAATTGTATAAATCTATTATCGAAAGCTAGCAAAAAGCACCCACAACTCGTACATACAGCGTTTACAAAATCACTCCAATGTGAATGGAGATACTTGCAAACAGTCCTGGACAAAACTGATGAAGAATTCCATACCTTAAAACAAATCATTTTGGAAACGTTAACACCATCTATTGTGGATAGAGAAATAAGTTCACTAGAACATGAGCTATTCTTTTTACCAGTGAAACTAGGTGGACTCGGCATTAACGACCCAACTAAGAACTTAGAATGTTACAAGACATCAGTAGAATCCAACAGGATACTAATACATGCAATAAAAAATGGTGACAATTTGGATCTTTTAGCCCATCAAACTCACGCTGCAGATACTTTAAAAAAAGAAAAACTAGAGAGGCAAATAAAATACATTAAAACAAGCAAAGAAATAATATCTTAACTTCCAAGTAATATGAAAAGATGTGTTCAAAGAGTCGTCGAAACGAAATCATCACAATGGCTAACAATCATCCCTACCACTGCCAACAATACCGACCTCACAGCCTCTCAGTTCAAAGATGCCATAGCCATACGGTATGCTCATGAACCTGCAAACCTCCCTCAGACCTGTGATGGATGCGGCGAATGTAATTTTGACCTGAACCATGCATTAAACTGCAAAAAAGGTGGTCTTATCAAACAAGGTCACGATCAACACAGAGATGACTGTAATAACTGGGCCGAATTAGCCTGGGGACCTGGCACAAAAGAACCCATAATGCGTAACGCAAACACAAACCAACCAGCTCTTATAGGTGACTTGTTACTGAACAGCGTGTGGGAACCCGCGAGGAAAGCGTTCTTTGATGTTCGCATAGTAAATGCTGACGCTTCCTCATACAACAACCTCACTTGGGAAAAAACAGCTCAGAAACATAGCCGAGAGAAACATTTGAAATATGATCGAGCTGCTGAGGACCTAAGAGCTTCCTTTACTCCTCTGGTCATCTCTTGTGATGGAGCACTTGGGATTGAATACCAGTATTTTTAAAAAAACAGCCTCGAAATTAAATGAAAAATGGCAAAAACCATATTCACAATTTTTTTTAAAGGTACACTTACAGCAAGTACAGAAAGCATTCACATCATAGTAACAGGTTAAGGTATTATGTCTAGTGTACAAGCCAATTACAAGTATACACAGCATTTCCAGATAACTTAGCGGACTAAATAAAAACAACAGATTACACTAAACATCAGTTGGCTTAAAGTAAAGGTACAAATTTCAGTCATAAGAGCTGTTTCCATGAGAATAAGGGGCACAAGAAGAAAGATCAGAGGTTTCGAGTGCGATGATGGAGCCGGAATTCACTAATTAGTCTCAAAATTAATTTCGTTTATAATATATGTAAATTATTTTTTTTTACCTTAGATAGGGTAAACCATACTGTTATTGCCCACGACCAGTGATTACCCACTACATTTTTTAGAGACTGCAACCCCGAAAAAAAAAATTGTTTACGTACAAAACATAGCTTTGTTAATGTAGTGAGGGTAATCACTGGTCGCGGGCAATAACCGTATGGGGTTTACCCTACATGTTCTGTATTTTTTAACCGACTTCTTGTTCTTTGCAGTTAATAAATTTTTGTGTCTCTTTTTATATAAGTCGATAATCATGGTACGAAACTTTTTCCCATAATTAATGTGTAATTAATGTTGTATTGCGGTATGTTGATTTTTTATGAAACTTTAATTTTTAAATAAAGCGTCTCAACGCTTGCTATCCAGTACGCGTTATGTCCAATATGCGTATTGTCAAATTTGGTTACGCATTTTGTCCAATAGGTACTCAATTTCTACAATACGCTTTTATGTCCAATTCGCTTTTGGCCAAATACGCATTATGTCCAATAAGTGATATGTCTAACACGCATCATGAGCAATACGCGTATTGTCAAATTTGATTACGCATATTGTCCAGTACTCCATTTGCCGAACACCATTTTAATTTGTTACGGCAACTGGTTGCGTTACAAAAATTAAAATATTCTTCATCACAACTAGTTGCCATGAAAGACCAAAAAATCATCGTAGACAACTGGTTGTGAAACGTGATGGTACTGAATTTCGTAGTGGACATTTTGCGTGTTGGTCGTTTAGCGTAGAGGACGTTCTGCGTGTTGGACGTTTAGCGTAGACGACATTCTGCGTTTGTATTGGACATCCTGCGTGTTAGATTTTCTACGTATTGGATATCCTGCATGCAGGACTATCTGCATATTGGACATTCTGAGTATTGGATGATCTGCGATTTGGATATACTGCGTATTGGATTCAAGTACCAAGTTTGGACAATACGCATATTGGACATGACGCGTATTGGATAGTATGCGTCGAGACGAAATAAAGAAGACGATTAATGCTTAAAACTTGTATTATTTCATTGAAAAATCCCTTCAGATTAATTTATTTACTTAGTTAAAACCATACTACTTTTAAAAAATCTACTGAATTTAAATTAACCCCCATACATAATCATTTCCATCCAGCCCTATTTCATTAATATTGTGACAAATTTAATTACCTTCCAGATGCCCTAATTACCATCCATTCATACTTCATTAGTTTCATTACTATCCCAGCCTTCAATAAAATTTAATTCAATTATTATTCTAATCTAAGTATAAGCTGTACACGAGTATGAAAACCATGTTTAAGCATTAGATGCTACAAAATCGACCATATTTGAAATAAATCCCAAATTTCAAAATTTAAAGTTTCTGTTTTAGCCCGATTGTGGCGCCACCTAACCTCCACTTTCGCGGTATAGGAAGTGAAAGTTGATACTTTAAAAGTAACTTCTGCTTTTTACAAAACACAAAATCAATACAAAGCTTAAATCTCGTTGCTACAATTGTAATAAATATGGACATTTAAAGACACAGTGTACAGCAAAGAAGACTAATCACAACACTTTTGCAGCAGTTTTTAAACGACTTCAAAAAAAAAGGAGGAGTTTCTCAATTCGACCGTATATATATTTTTTTTTTTATGTGTGTTCGCGGATAACTTCGTCGTTTATGAACAGATTTTGATGATTCTTTTTTTGTTGGAAAGGAGATATTCCAAGGGTGGTACCATAATAAGAAAACCGGGATCTGATGAGGGAATCAGTGAGGAGTTGAGGGAACTCCTCAAATATTGTAGCCAAACATATAGCGATTTTAGTATTTGAAGTGACTTCTCCAGCATTTGCATTCAGAAAGTATCATTTGCTGAAGCGGAACTGATGATGAAGACCACAGATGGCCACCGGAACTCCTTAACGGTTACGATTTCAAGGGTGGCGATAAGATAACTCCATTAAGATAGTTGAGCGACTACAAACTGCTTTTCATTATAAAACACTACTATTTAATGAAGGTCTGGAGTGGATCTGATGATAGAGCCGAAAGACAGCCAAGGGAACTCCTTAACGCTTTACAGCAATTACCTGGTGTTTGGTCTTGATTAATTTGTATTGATGAGAACTTTACACCTAGATGGGTTGTGACTGTAATTAGGTGTCTGATGATGAAGACGAAGAACAGTCAAGGGAACTCCTTAACGCTTTACAGCAAGTACCTGGTGTTTGGTCTTGATTAATTTGTATTGATGAGAACTTTACACCTAGATGGGTTGTGACTGTAATTAGGGGTCTGATGTTGAAGACGAAGAACAGTCAAGGGAACTCCTCAACGTTTTACAGTAGCAACCTTGTGTTTGGACTTAATTCATTTCTATTGATGAGAACAATTGCATCCATATGGGTTATAAGTGCCATTACAGGTCTGATGATAGAGACTATAGATAGCAGTTACCTTTTGTTGGGCTTATTATTTCATACAGTTCAATATGCCATCATGTTCAGTTTGTATAAAAATAATACCTAACTAATACCTAATAATTAAGATTGAAGTTTTACTTAGCAATATCACTATCTATTAGGCACGCTGATCCGTCAATTTGACACTGAATTAAGGTTACGTAATCGCGTCATCTCTAGCAATGCTCTTTCGTCGTGTGGCCTACTCAATAATTTGTTTGAATCTAAGTCGGACAGCGCTATTCCTTCCAAGGTTTTAACACGACTCAGAGCAACATACACCTGTCCTTTAGCGAAATTTTTAATTTTTCAATAAATATGACTGACTTTCCCGCGGAGGCGTTACAAACTTGCGGTGAATTTGAAATGTCTTAAAATTTCATATCAACTAGGAAGTGAAACTACTTAATAACAGCATATTATGATCACTAAAAAGTATAAAATAAAATAACTGTTTTAAAAAACAAAAAAACGCCTTCAAAAAACAAAAAAATAACTTCTTTTAAAATGGTAGGTACTATCAGCCCATCGGAACCTTGACCCACCATAGAACGTTGTCACAGTGACGTTATGATTCAAGTCATAAGAAGTGCCAAAAAAAATGTTTTAAAATGTCACTGTGACAATGTTCTATGGTGGGTCAGGGTTCCGAGGGGCTGATAGTACCTACTATCAGCCCAAAGGAACCCTGACCCACAATAGAACTGTGTCACCGTGACGTTATGATTCAAGTTGTAAGAAGTGCCAAGCAAATGTTTCACAATGTCACTGTGACACTTTTCTATGATGGGTCAGGGGTCCAATGGGCGGATTGATAGTACCTATAGGTCAGTCAAGCTGAAGTCGGCGACTGACAATATTTTCAACCAAAAGCCGACTTCAGTTTGACTGACCTATAGGTACTATCAATCCGCCCATTGGACCCCTGACCCATCATAGAAAAGTGTCACAGTGACATTGTGAAACATTTGCTTGGCACTTCTTACAACTTGAATCATAACGTCACTGTGACACAGTTCTATTGTGGGTCAGGGTTCCTTTGGGCTGATAGTAGGTACTATCAGCCCCTCGGAACCCTGACCCACCATAGAACATTGTCACAGTGACATTTTAAAACATTTTTTTTGGCACTTCTTATGACTTGAATCATAACGTCACTGTGACAACGTTCTATGGTGGGTCAAGGTTCCGATGGGCTGATAGTACCTACCATTTTAAAAGAAGTTATTTTTTTGTTTTTTGAAGGCGTTTTTTTGTTTTTTAAAACAGTTATTTTTTTCAGCTTACATTTCACTGAGTCAGGATGACTGGTATATTGACTCCGGAGAAACAATGCATATGACAAGACGCTCTAAGATTGGATGCATGATGAACAACCACCTCCGATTCACAGAATAACGGTGGCGAACAGTAAAGGGGTATCTGTGCAAAGTATGGGTAAAGTAAAAATATTCAGACCAAAGTGAGCTAAGATGACCATCGAATACAGGTGAGAAATGTTCTGTTTATTCCTGAACTAGCTTCTGCCCGCGACTTCATCCGCTTATATCCTTTGGGAACTGATAAATTTTCCGGAATTAAATGTAGCCTATGTACATTTAATTACCCTGGGCATAAGTTAACTCCATTACGAATTTCATCCAAATCCGTCCAGCTGTTGCAGCGTGAAAGAGTAACAACAAACATCCATCCATACATAAGTGCATACCTGTTATCGGTTAGTCAATTAACAAAGAGCGGCTGTAAATTTTGATTCACTAACTCCGGTTGTAACATTATTTACAATGTCAACAAGATTTTAGTAGCAACAGCAAGACTAACCAACAGCATGTACAAACTCAACGCTGTTATTAGAAATGTATATACTGTGACAAATTTAACTACTTGCCGTTACTTGAATGTCATTCAAGATTATAGACTGAACTATAAGCAAAATACCTAGCGTATCGTAGAGTTTCAACCTATCCCTACCGTTCTACTGTCGAATGGGCTTTAAAACAATCAAGGAAGCCTGAACTACTTTGTATAATAAGGTGGAGCGAGAAGGGTTCATAAAAGCTCAAAATTGTGTCGCAAAAAGGTATGCTTAAATTTGATACTAAGAAGGATTTTGCTGCCATTTAAGCCAAATTGGGATTTAAAATTTGACTTTGGCGAAATCATATTCTTGTTTAATTATCAATAAGTAACACTACAATGTATTTTTTATTTTGAAAACCTCAAACTAAGTGTTTTTGTTAGCTAATGTATGAAAGGCTAAAAAGTAAATTTTTGATAATTTCGATAAGGATCCGGAAGCAGAAAATGAATACAGATTATAAAAAGAATTTCAATACTATTTAACTTCAGAATTTGGCAGTTTTATACTTGTGCCCGTAAAAAAAAACATTTTTTCTCCGTACACGAGTGGACCCACCCTAATGTGTATTCTATAAATACAATGTAAATATAGATTGATAAGTATTAAGCATTTTTCTTTCATTTTATCCGTTGTTTATAGTTGTTGTTACCTGGTACAAAATCAGTCGAAACTCTGAGAGGAACTTGGAAACAGTGGTAGCACCCGTAGACTTTTGTTCAGGACTTTGACAGGATATTTGACTGAAACCACATTTTACATACTTTAGGTCCGGGGTCCTTTTTTGATCTACAATACTGTTGAACTACAGTTTGCGCTAAAATGCACCAAATCGTAAATATGGAAGGAAAACAAGAAAAAGGAGCAATTTTTAACGCAAACTCCCCATAGGCGATTTCATATTTTCGTCCTTATGGGTCTTGGAAAAATCTATGAACCCAAGTCTTGGTAAATTTTGTACTGTACAATATTGCCGAACCGTGATCAGCACTAGAATGAGCTTCAACGACAGTATAGGCAAAAAACAAAGTGACAGTTCTGGAAAGATGGCGGACAACATAGAGCTGGAGGGACCATAAATTTGGGTTACCATGACTATATTGTGCTTTACAACATATTAAAAAACCATAAAAATCGGACCTTTTTTAGGGTATCAGAACGACAATTTAAAAATGGTCGACGAATTTTTTTGTATGGTCTGCACTCCTTCCGGTATAGCACATGGGCGTATTCAGAAAAAGTTGTTGGTGACGTAAGAAGAATTCCACTTGAAAAAATATTTTAGTTTACTTTAAAATGTAGTTACATTGATAATATATTAAATGAGCAGCATGAAAATACTAAATTTATAACAAAATAATTACTATTTCAGTAAAAAATCCCAATTTGATTTCGTTTCTGCTCGTAAGAAGTTCCATTACGCCACTTATTTTAGAACGGGTTTAAAAGAAAACTAGAAAGATTCAAGATGTTTTGAAGTTTTATTGATAAACCTTAAACAAGTGAGCAAAAAAATTGTTTTTTAATCATTATTTCAATTCAATTAAGTTTTATGACAAAAACTTTCCTTAACGCTACCTTTCAGTACTTTGTACTATATATTATTGTCTTTGGAGCGACGAATGCGTAGTATTTTTTTATTTTTTATTGGTTAGCTATTAGTTAAATATAATGTGTTTAACAATGATAACTTCTAAACATCTTTGATAGATCAATTAATTAGGAATTAATCGTAACATAAGATTTATTAAGTTTAATAATAACACATTTTCAAAGACAAAACAAAAGAGCCCATACTCGATGGGGTTGCAATTCCAGAGTTCCCGAGGGCACCTTCCGGTTTTATCATCAGACCCTGGATTCCATCTCTGATCAAAGTGCTTGTCAAGACAAAACAAACGAGCCCAAACTCGATGGGGTTGCATTGTTTAATTCCAGAGTTCCCGTGGGCACCTTCCGGTTTTATCATCAGACCCTGGATTCAATCTCTGATCAAAGTGCTTGTCAAGACAAAACAAACGAGTCGAAACTCGATGGGGTTGCATTGTGTAATTACAGTTTCCGTGGTCACTGGCTTCATTTTTATACCAGCTCAATTCAATTCCAAATTTCAGACCATTCCATTAGTAGCGGAAAAGACTGCTTCAAAACTGAATTGCAAGAATTGACCTAAACAAGCCCACAGACAGACGGACATACAAACAGGTAGGTACATTGTAAAAATTCGTTTATGTAGGTAAAATAAAATGAAAAATTGGCATTTTATTAAAATAATCTTTTAATCTCTTTATGAAACGAGCTTTAGAATCCATCTATTACGTCACTTTTTAGTTCTTTTAACGCGACCGTGGCGGTATGGAGGTGACGTATCCATGCCAATCAAACATTTAGATAAAATTACAAATGAACTATTGAACTTTATTTAAATATTACCTTTGATTCCGAATCAGCATTAATTAATATACAGGGTGTTTGGTGCATCGTTTGCCAAATTAAAATGGCGGATTGGTGGGGTCATTTGCTATCTCTTTCGGCCCCTAAAACATATTTTCTCTCAACGGATTTTTTTTAGCATTTTTTTTAGAAAAAAATGATAATTCATGGACCTGCCACTTTTAAAATTTAATAAAAAAAAAAACAGGGGTTAAGCGTCCAATTTTTATTTTATTGTAATGGGTGATGTTGTAGGGCTCTACCAAAATTGAAATGACGTGCAAGTGATACCTAGTTTTTTTTTTATTGACCCTCAAAAGATGTAACATGTGTAAAAATTCAGAAGAAGGTCAACTTTGATTTACGTTTAAAAAAAAACTACAAAAGACAATGTTCTTAAAATTGTTTTAAAAACATCTCTGGTTTATCCTCTTTCTAACCATGTGCAATAAAGACATAAAACATTCACTATCGCCGTTAATTTGCCAACTTTATCCGATAGGGGCACATTAGGCTAATAATAAGCGCTATTCCTCGCGAAGCAGGGTTTCAAATTTTAACCTGTTGGCTAAATATGCAAGCATTTAAAGCGGCACTTTACATAAAAAAGAAGAAAAAACCGCGAATCAAATTTGTAAGAAACTTTCTTATCGTTATTTCTGTTAATTTTGTACTACCTAAGTAATTGTTCGTGTTTGTATTAATGTTAAGTTTAGTTTAGTTTAGTTAAGTTTAGTTAAGTTTAGTTCTGTAGTATTTTATTGTTAAGTTTATTCACGTGATAATGGCTTTATTCTCTATTGAAGAATACACCGATATTTTAATGGTATACGGAAGTGCTAATGGTGTTGCACGAGAAGCGCAAAGAATCTACGAGGAACGATTTCCCAATAGACGATTGCCATCCCGACACACCTTCCAAAATACTTACCGACGTTTACGGGAAACTGGTAATTTGAATGCTACAGAACCAAGAGGGGTTGTGGTGCGACACAATGTTCAAATTGATGAGCGAATTTTGACATTGTTTGAGGAAGACCCAACCAGAAGCATTAGAGATGTAGCTTCATTACTCGAAATTTCTACCTGGAAAGTGTGGAAGGTTCTTCGGCAAAATAACAAACATGCTTTCCATTTCACTCCAGTACAAGGTATTTTAATTCTTGAACTTAATATGATTGATGCATAGCATACGGGTGCTTAAATAATGACTGGAATTACGAATTGTCATTATTTAGACTGCGGATATTGAAAGGTAATTATTTATAACTTCGATTTATGTAGGTACTCGTAGTTACGAGTATCTGTACTTGATTACTCACACAATCATTACAGTTTTTAACCCTCGACGCAACAAAAATCAATTACCTACTAACCTTCAAAGAAAGTTCAATTTAAGTAGATCTCCCAGTACTAGTGACTGCCTACTAAAGCAAGGTCATCATCTACTGGTTCTTAGGTAAATACTTAATTATGACTTGGTCAAACTTGGTGAATCGTTAACGCGTTCTGAGAAGGTTTATTTTCGCATGTTTGCTGTCACAGGGAGTCGCTTCTTCTTGAGGTTTTACCAAGCATCTCACCTTGTTGCTTTTGTTTTGCGTGTACTTACGGTCAATAAATCATTCTTGTGCATATTTAATACTTATGTATGT
Source organism: Acleris sparsana (assembly GCA_923062465.1). Lineage (NCBI taxonomy): Eukaryota > Metazoa > Arthropoda > Insecta > Lepidoptera > Tortricidae > Acleris > Acleris sparsana. The sequence continues at coordinate 25,114,282 of OV281285.1, read as the reverse complement.
TACAGGTCTAGAAGATAACGACTTTGCAAATCGTGTCCGGTTTTGTCGTTTTTTGCTACACACGGATCTAGACGATAGTGACTTTTTAAAAAGTATTCTATGGACAGGTGAGTCTAAGTTTACAAAAGAGGGAATTCTTAACCTGCATAACCTGCACTACTGGGCGCCGAAACAAGAGAACCCACGAAAAAAAAGACAGAGGTGTTTTCAGAGAAGATTCAGCATCAATGTTTGGGCAGGAGTCATTGGTGATAAAGTAATCGGCCCACATTACCTGCCTGATAACCTAAACGGGGACAACTACCTACATTTCTTACAAAATGACTTGCCTGAACTCCTAACTGATGTGCCACATTACAACGAGGATAGACGTATCATCTTTCAACAGGACGGCTGTCCTGCACACTGGCGCTTAACAGTCAGGGAGCATTTGGATAATGTTTTCCCCAATTCGTGGATTGGGAGAAACGGCCCCATTCCATGGCCTCCACGTTCTCCAGACCTAACTCCCTTAGACTTTTACATCTGGGGACGGGCAAAAGAACTCGTGTACGTAACAGAAGTTCAATCAAGAGACGATTTATGTCAACGAATCCAGGCAGCATTCGTAATTATCAAAGACGAAATCAGATTACAGACCACTACAGTGGAAATAAGAAACAGGTGCTACGCGTGCATTCGCAACAACGGCCGCCAATTCGAGCAAAACTTGTAAAAATTAAATTTTAATTATTACTACTTAGCGTATGTTATTTACAAAAAACCTTTATCCTGCATAGCGCTTAATATTAGCCTAATGTGCCCCTATTGGATAAAGTTGGCAAATTAACGGTGATAGTGAATGTTTTATGTCTTTATTGCACATGGTTAGAAAGAGGATAAACCAGAGATGTTTTTAAAACAATTTTAAGAACATTGTCTTTTGTAGTTTTTTTTTAAACGTAAATCAAAGTTGACCTTCTTCTGAATTTTTACACATGTTACATCTTTTGAGGGTCAATAAAAAAAAAACTAGGTATCACTTGCACGTCATTTAAATTTTGGTAGAGCCCTACAACATCACCCATTACAATAAAATAAAAATTGGACGCTTAACCCCTGTTTTTTTTTTTTATTAAATTTTAAAAGTGGCAGTTCCATGAATTATCATTTTTTTCTAAAAAAAAATGCTAAAAAAAATCCGTTGAGAGAAAATGTGTTTTAGGGGCCGAAAGAGATAGCAAATGACCCCACCAATCCGCCATTTTAATTTGGCAAACGATGCACCAAACACCCTGTATATAACATTGTAAAACAACAAATACACAGGATTCTCTTACCTTGATAAAATTGGAGTCGTATGAAGAAACCTATTTTTGGTGCAAACGCCACGCCACCACTCTAAACACATTTTCACGGACAACTGCTGTCATTTGAAACCAAATGGCGACTACCATAGACTAAAAATGCTGCCATAATTCAAAATTTTCATGTATTGTGGCGTTTTATTGACAGGAACATATTAAAAATGCGGTCGCGAATGCCGGAAATTCCGCATGCGCTATTTCGCGGGACAGATGAAAATCTGTATTTTTCAAAGAAATTTCTATGTAAACGCACTTGTTTCACATTTTAAAATTAAAGATCGGTGCATAACTGACCGGGACACAACCGTTGACTTCGTCTAATTTAGTATTTTTTATCTAACTTCAAATTTATCGTGGAGGGTGTGGCACACGTCAAAATAGCACCTCCTTGTTTCTTATTTTGGCTATATTTTAGATTGATTCCTTTTTCGGCATATTCCTTTTTGGCCATATTCCGTTTTCGGCATATTCTTGTTTTGGCACATTCCGTTTTCGGCATAAATCATTATATACAACAAATGAATTCAATTCTAGGTATCGTTGTTTTTTATCTACAAGAATTTATTTTTACCTAGGATTGTTTTAATTTGTTGTACATAATCATTTCTGCCAAAGACGGAATGTGCTGAAACAAGAATATGCCGAAAACGGATTACGTCCAAACAGGAAGGTGCCGAAAATGGAATCAATTGTCAGTGGATACTGATGGTAGGTACTGTTTAATTTTTGTCTTTTATTTTAATTGATTAAAATATAATATTTTACTAGTAAATGTTTACTTATTTTATTATGCAAGTAAAGTCACAAGTATTTCATAGTATAATTTATTTACTTAAATGTGCCGAAACAAGAATATGCCGAAAACGGAATATGTCCAAAAAGGAATGTGCCGAAAAAGGAATCAATCATATTTTAAATGTAACATGCTTGTTTTGCATAATTCTAGAGTGTTTCCTAAGTTAATAAGTTATTTAATGTAAAAAAAATATCATTTGATATGCCTTCTTTAAATTCGAATAATCAGCCATGAAAGTCATGGGACACGACTTTTTTCAACCAACTTTTTCTGAAAACGCCCACATACTTCCGGTTCAAATTTCGGAATGGCGACAGGCAGGTCCGTATTCAACAGGACCAAAACCCTCGGATAACGTTGTCACCCCAACTGTTACATGATTTGCCGCTTGCTATCGCTTAGACGCATTTTCCAGTTTTGGGCCTAGTCTATTTCTGATAATAATTTATTTATATTAATATTTTCACGGTTGACAACCCTACCGTTCGTACCGTATTCTAAATTCTAATAAAAGGCATGTTTTCGTCCAATGGCATTTATTGTAATTTCACATGCCACTACTATGCGTCTGGTTGGGTTTGCAGCCTCTTGATGTATGAAGCCTTTTTCTGCTTGATTCTGTTCTTCCTCTCGGCAACAGTCAGCTTCCGCTTGTTCCAGCGTTTCTGTTTGGCCGGGTCCTTCTTTTCTTCCTTCTTCTTGTGAGTTGGGTCGGCGCGAATGGCCTCATGTGCTTTCTTGTAGATTGTTTCAATCTAAACAAGAACCAAGAATTACTATTTGGTTTTTAAATATTTAGTTACTGATATATAGCAGACGTATAACTGTAGCAATATTTAGAGGTTTTTTCTCTTTGAATATAATAATCAAAAAGTTATCATTATTGCTGCTAGTTTGGTCTAACATCGACACAGTTCTCAATTAGATTGTAGAACAGTAATTTGGTTAGACGTATATGTAATAAAAAAGGCTGGTAAAATAAATGCAGAGGTCTTCGTAGTATAAAAAAAAGAACTTACAGAGTCAGCTAGGACCCCACATTTGATGTATTTTCCAAACTGTCTCTTAAAGGCATCATCGTCTTCCTGTTCTAGATTGCGCATGTAGTCTGCAACATGTTGACCGAAGATGTGTGCTCTAAACAAAAAAATAATATAATTAAATTTTACATTTTATTAAACGTTTTGTTATTAAGGATAAGGTTTTCAAGTGAATGGTGCAGGACGGCAACTTCCAATAAACGAATAAATGCCTGATCGGAATAAATCCTATGCATGATATCAAACTACCTAGTCGGTTGATAAGTTCTGTCACTGAGATTTAATACAATTTAAAAAATAAATAAAAGAGTTTCATACACCTGGTACATCAATAAAAACCAGAAACGTTATTTGTATTCTTTACCATTGCAATCATTTGATGAACGAGCTTTAATCATTACATTCGGGGCAGGAAATCATGGGTCAAAACACGCACGACCACTGTACTGATAATGGCTACAACTTTTGTAAGAGTTTGAGTCGAAATTTGCGTGACGTATTATCAGACTTTCATCTTTAAATTCTGATACAAATGTATTTCCAAGCAACTAAAGATCCGCTTAAACACCGTTCCATCTTCATAACTCTTTAAATCGACCCTACGATTTCACATCAATTTGCAGAAATACGAAAACAAACCAAAGTTCGAATTTCATAAGCCGGTTTTTGAGTGTCGTTAATAATGCTGATCTCTAAACATACCCACAGATGAGGCTTCACAATATTTATTGTCAGAAAACTCGTGATTTTAATCGGTCCTGGCTGTGAATGTTAGAAAAAATCGTATCGGAAATGGCGGAAACTATGTGGAATGATTGGTTCACTAATGTTTGACCAAATCATCATTTGACAAACGTATTAAAACTTTCATTTCACAACGAGATACTTCCCGCCGTATTATTTCAAGTTTTTGTGGTCAATATTGTAACCTAACCTAACTTATTTAATAAGCTGATTTAACCTATGCAATACGTAATGCTTTAAGCTCAAACACGTTTTTGCGAAATTCAAGTTTATAAAATGAAAATTCTTAAAAATGTACATAAATTATACAAACATCTTACAGGTTTTTTAAATAAATAAATTGACATGATATGACCAGGAAAAATGTCACTTATCAGAAGTCGACCGGTACACATCTCCGCATATTATCCCATCGAGAAGACCTGGAAAAATGGACACCCCAGCTGTTCAAGTCGCCGTCATCATTCGCCTACTGCGAGAGGGTCGCAGTCAGCGTTCAGTAGCTGAAGTGCTGAATTTGGTACAGTCTACAGTTTGTAGAGTCTACCGAAGATTCAGACAGACTGGGGCCTTTACTTCAAGGCCAAGAACCGGCCGGAAAAGTTGCACTTCGGAGAGGGACGATCGGTTCATCGTGACAACCACTCTACGAGATCGTCACCAGACAGCTGTTGCTGTCCAACAGCAGCTCGAAGAAGTAAGAGGAGTTGCAGTCAGCGAGTGGACAGTAAGGAGAAGACTGAAGACAGCCAACTTGACCCCAAAAAGGGCTGCGACGGGGCCCAAATTGCTGCCTCGGCACCGTGAAGCACGACGTCAGTTTGCTCAAAATCATCAAAACTGGACAATTGAGCAGTGGACCCCAGTCCTCTTCTCAGACGAGTGCAGGATGTGCCTGAACGGCTGCGATAGAAGAGGACGAGTATACAAAAGAGCGGGAGAGCGATTTGCACAATGTTGCATCTCCGAAAGAGTCGCCTATGGAGGGGGTTCCGTCATGTTCTGGGGCGGCATTTCCTACGATGGGCGAACGGAGCTGGTTTTCGTGCCTGGTGGTGGCCGTGGCGGTGGTTTGAACGCTGCCAGGTACATCACCGAAATCCTGGAGGAGCATGTCGTCCCTTACGCGGGTATGTTTGATGAGGGGTTTATCCTGATGCAGGATAATGCCCCTTGTCATACCGCAAGGGCCACCACAGCCTACCTTCGCGAGGTGGGCATCAACACCATGGACTGGCCAGCGATGAGCCCAGACCTAAACCCCATCGAGCACATGTGGGACTTCCTGAAAAGGAGGGTTCGGCAGCGGAATCCTGCCCCGTCTCATGTGGAGGAGCTGAAGCAAGTTTTGTTGGAGGAGTGGGAAGCCATCCGCAAGATTACGTGAAAACCTTGATAAAATCAATGAAAAATCGATTAGATTGTGTGAGGAGGGCTAGGGGAGGGAATACCAAATACTGATGTATAATTTTTTTTTTGTAATAAATACCTTTATTAAATAAAATGCCTATCATTCTTAGATTTCCTATTCCTTTTTAGAAGCGTTTTTCACCATTTTCTGGATGTAGAGCATATTTCAGACTTAGGACTTGATATTACATTGAAATAACGCATTTTCTATTGCGTTACATTATCAGCTTTCTAGGGCTTGCAATTCGAATATTCGAATATTCGGTTCATTCTGATATTCGAATAATGCGGTGCATAATATTCGAATAATGCGGTGCATAGTATTCGAATAATTCGAATATTTATGGTTATTTGGAAAGACGGATGTAATATCGCATCGGTACTAATCGGAAATTATCGGGAATGGTCGGCTATCTCTGTCTCACTCCCCCATCCCATTCACCCATCTCCCACCCACTCTGACCGCGTCGTGCGAATAGTCAGTTGGACTCACGTTCACGTCGGGTCGCGTCGCGTGTAATGTGATTTGATTTATGATCTCATGATTATTTTTGTTATTTTAATAACTTGGTTGATTATTTTTGTTTATTTGATTAGATTACCATTTTAATTACTTAATTTTAATTTGTTGTTGATCAGTCTTTTTTATTTAATTGTTCTTATCGTTGCTATTTTTATCTTTAGTATTTTTAAGATAATTATTTAAATTCAAGTTATTTTGTTTTGATGATTTATGATTTGACGTTTTTTTTACTTATTTTAATCACTCCTTTGATTACTTTTGTTACTTTGTAAAATTTTGCAGTTTAGTTTAAATGTAAGGTAGCAGAGAGAATTTTCAATCAGTAAACTTACGTGTTGATTACATTAATATTTTAACACATACATATATTTTATTATTTTATTTTCATATTGTTGTTGATTGTCTTTTTTTAATTGAAGTACAATTGAAGTAAAATCTTTGTGCGATTGATACTAAATCGTTGTTGTTCGTATCTTCAGTTGTTTTTAACACAATAATATTTCAATTTAAGTTATTTTTTTTATTCATTTTATAAAGCCAAGGACGTATTATTATTTTAAAATGTTTATGTTGATTTTTTGAGCTTTCAGACTGATAATAAATGAAAATGAGCATCCAAGCCTGTTTTTTCTTTATTTTTTTGGATTATTCGAATAGTATTCGAATAATTCGAATATGTTCAAATTAAAAGTCGAATATTCGAATATCTGAATCTATCGAATACTTGCAAGCCCTACAGCTTTCATTTGGTATTACAATTTTTTACAAAGATATTGAGTGTACATGGAAAAATGCAAAGTGATGCAATTATTTTGCTCGCGAGTGTATTGTATAAGGTATTGGTCGCTGATGTCTAATTCTCCGAATGTCTAGTTGCCATACATGCATTCCCTGAATGTCTAGCCGCCATACGTCCAAAGTGACCACAGAACTATATCGAGATAGAAGGAAAGAGTGTATGTACCTCGCGTGCTAAAAAGAGGTGCTGAGCGCCCAATTGCTCGCCGCGATGCTCAGTCCGCTCTCGACCGGTGTCCGCGTGTGACGTTTGAATATAACAAGAAAATGCCCTCTTTCTCGATAATTAACTGTACAAACACCACCAAAAAAGTAGGAGCTGTAAATCAGGATATTTCCTTTCATCGGTAAGTACTCTTTATTTTGTTGCTCGATATTAATTTCATATAAACAGTAGCGGGCGACTCTGTGTCTAATGCTACTTTTCCATTGCTGCTTTAATTTGACGCGCCAGACTTGGCATGCATTGAAAATCAGCAACGAAAATTAATACAAACCAAACTGTCGAGCACTTGATAATTTAAAAATATAGTTCGTCGAAGTCTGTTGGCTCACTGACGCCCTTCCGTTGCGATCGATGACACGATTCGTAACGATTTTGTTTTAGTTGTGCACATCACTAAAAGACTCGCGTGACCCCAAAGTACCTACGCAAAATGTTACAAGCTCGGTTCTCATATAAATCGACGAACTCTCTCCTTCTATCTCGATATAGTTCTGTGAGGATGACGAGCCTATACGAACTCTCTCCTTCTATCTCGATATAGTTCTGTGAGGATGACGAGCCTATATAAGCCCGTGCCTGCCTCATTGTGGACTGGTTTTGGTTGGAGACAACACAACTAATTGTTATGCTGCCCAAATATAGATCAAAACTGATTTTCACATTCCGGAGTGTTATTTTGAGCTACCTACCTTTTAATAGTAGGTTAGGTTCGTCAGGTATCTTTGGATGCCCGAAGGGCAAAACCGCCCGGAAATAGGAGCCCTGCCACAGACTGGGCTCCGTCGAGAAGCAGTGGTGTGACAACCTGGGGTCACCACGAATTTGAACCCCATCGATTTAGCCGCCGCTGAGAGCTGTCCGCGTCATCCCATACAAGTCTGTCATCCTTTACTTCTACTCTCCATACCACTTAATATACAGTTGTGTGCAAAATAATAGCAGTGTAGGTATTTGAGTATATATTTTCTAAAATAAGCAGAGCTCTCAAAAGAGGGCCTCACATTAAAAAACTATTCACCCAGGGGTTGTTAGCACTGGCTAGCAATACAATTTTTTTTTAATTCTTACTTTAATTTCCGACTTTCGAAAATATATATTCCATATAAATAGCAGTGTCACGAAAATGTCCTCATTACATAGTTTTTTCCAACTCGGATGATACAATTATTATCTATTCATAGTATAATAGACAATTGGTCGCTGTGTAAAAGTAATTAAAGCTAGAAAAAAATTACGACTATGGGAAGAGGAAGGCATTGTTCCAGAGAAATGAGAATATTGATTAAAAGGTTGATTCAAGAAAGAAAAACAAAGATATTCAAGAAATTTTAAAATGTTCTGCCAAGATGATCAGTAATGCTCTGAAGTGGGAAGAAAAACCCGAAACGAGGTAAAAAAACAATGGTTTAGAGTCAACAAAGTAAATGTTTTACCTTGGGCGGCTCAGTCGCCGGACCTAAATCTAATTGAGAACTTGTGGACAGACATTAAGAATGCTGTAAGTGATCAAAAACTTACCACGAAGTCCCAATTATGGAATGTACAGGGTTGGGCAGATTAAGTGTGTAAGATTAAGTTGTGTATGGCTTTTTTACTTAAATATAACTAAACTTCATATTTCACTTCGGTTTTTTTTTGTTGACAATTTTACCTTATTTATGATTTCTACACGTTAGCTTGATATATTTTGGTTTTATATTGTTTTCAACAATGGACGCGAAACGCCAGCTCGTGTGCGATTTGTACCAGAAAAAATACCGACCGTGTGAGATATTGAAGACGCTGAAACATTTAAATATCAATATAAGGTTTATATCAGATTCAAAGAAACCTGATCTTCACAAATCAGGCCCAAACCTGGGAGAAAGCCATCTGTTCGCACCAAAAACATCATTAAAAATATTCGTTAGACGAAATCCAGCTCGAAGTGCAAGCAAACTTGCTAAAGATATGAAAATATCCCGTCGAACTAGGAGTCGTATTTTAAAATATGATTTTGGACTAAAGGCCTACAATAAACCAAAAATTCATGGCTTAACAGATGCCCAGAAAAAAGCTAGAGTGAAATAATGTAGGGAATTGGTAGCTTGGCACGACGGCGATGATATTATTTTTTCCGATGAAAAGATGTTCCAGTTACTAAACAGTCACAACCAACAAAACGATCGTGTCTATGGTGCTTCATTGAAGGATATTCCTGTGGACAAATTAGCCGTACAACGGTTCCAGAGTGCATCAGCTGTCATGGTATGGGGTGCAATATCGCCTAGAGGCAAGTTACCGCTGCTGTTTATTGATTCGAGGTGTCAAAATTAACCAAGACATCCAGAACGTGTTACAGGGTCATTTGCTAGAAAATGCTCAAAAATTATATGGAAACGACTATTGCTGCTTCCAACAAGATAGTGCCCCATCTCACAAAGCTAAACGCACTCAAGACTGGTGTAGAACAAATTTGACAGATTTTATACCTTGGCAAGAATGGCCTGCATCATTGCCGGATTTGAAAGCTTTGGGCTTTTCGATATGGGGTTACATGCTGAGCAAGATTGGGAGCACACAGGAAATGAATCTAAACTCATTCAAGCATCGATTAGTCAAGATATGGGATGAAATACCAGACGAGGTATTGCGTGCCGCGTGCAATTCTATGGAAGAATGCGTCAAGTTATTAAAGCTGATGGCGAGCTATTTGAACTTATGAATTAGTTTTTTTAAGTAAAGAGTACGCTAAAAATACAAACGTGATAAATTTTAAAATTTTCGGTTTGTTTTTATTTTATGGCTCTTTTTAACTAGGGACACTTAATCTGCCCAACCCTGTAGTACGTATGTATGACTATACAGTCAGCATGGAACAATATCCCTATAGAGAGATGTCAAGCTTTAGTCGACTCAATGCCGAGAAGATGTGAAGCTGTTATTAGAAATAAAGGTCAAGCCACTAAATACTAACAAGGACTTATATCTTTTTTGGTTGAGTGTTTGATTACAAATTATTATTTGCCTTTTAATGAATAAACTGCTATTATTTTGAAAACGGTACTCTTGATTTTTTTAGGTTTACCTCAAAAATACTTGAGATTATTTTATGGTTCATTTAGATTTAGTACTATTAGACATAGAATTGTAAATGTAGGTAAGATATATAATCTTAAGTTAACTTAATAAATTTTAATCTTTAGTTTGCCTTTACTGCTATTATTTTGCACACAACTATATATAGTCATTAGATTTACACATTCAAGGAATTAGACGTCGGCGACCAAACCATTGTATAAAAATACGATAATTATTAATTAATTAATTAGGTTAGACTGTTTAGCAAAATGAAAATATGGCGGCCCTAACCCAATCTCGATTGGTGAATACAATTGATACTGAAATTATAAGTGTGCGTGTGGATTGAGTAGCACCCTTCCGAAAAATAAAAAATAAAAAAAACCTTTAACATGTGCTCACTCAGTTCTCACAATCTACCAACGAAGTCAGTGAATGTATTCATTTAACATATAATATTTATATAAGTACTAGTATTTAGTAAAACCTATGCTAAATTACCTTTATAATTTGTAGATCACCTAGGACTGTTCAATTTAGTAAGCGGACATCAAAAATAGGTTCATTTTCGGATTTCTTATAACAAATATATATTTATTACGTTGAATATTTATTTACAATATTAAAATAAGGTAATATAATATGTAACACAAGAAAAAAAGAATTAATTACAACGGTAAAAATTTCGGACTTTAGCCCGGATTCTTCGCATAAGTGTTTGCATATCGCTTTTTGATACTTATCTACAAGCAGCAAACCATATGCGTTTAAATTCTGCCAATGTACTAGCTTCTAGGCCATCCTACCTCAAGTATCTTTTTACAGTGGCCCAGTTCGCTCGATGGGGCGGAGCTCCGGGCGGTTTGGTGGGTTGTCTTCTTTCTTAACAAAATCGATGTTTTTTGAATTTAATAGCACCGCAGTCTCACCGGCATAGTGAGCACTCGCTAGATCAGACCAAAACAAAGGGGGAATACTGTGCTTTCTATATATAGGAAGTTACCGTTTTGAGATGCATTCCTTTCTATAAATTTCCCCACCAATAGTTCCGGTTGCAAAATAAGTCGTACTTTTGAGGCCACAAGAACAAATTGCCTGCCATACTAGGACTTTCTTCCCGAATTTGTCAATTTTTATGTTTTTTTCTGAATCGGGTACTTTTTCTCCTACAGCCGCATTGTAATACTGGGGCCTCGGTAACGCACTGGTGTCAAATTTCACGCACGTTTCGTCGTCCATGAGAATGCATCGAGATTTATTTTGCAAAAAAGTATCATATAAATTTCACAAACGGACATGTACTTTTTTGATTTTAACAGCCGCACGACTTTTTCTTCGACATTTGGTTTTGCCGGGCCACTTCTCCGCCGCGATTTTGGTAAATCGTCGAGCGTATGATGCTCTCCAATAGTAGTTTACGTGACGGTTGCGTAATGCCAATTACGCAGAGTCGCGTACAATACTTTATCTACACACATATTATAAGTACTCTAAGATGGGTTCAGAAGCCGAAAGGCAAATGACCTGCATTGCTACCAGCGCTACCTGTAACATATCTAAGTACCTACCAATTTCACCAAACGATGTTAAATTTAATCAATGTTAATCAATTGTTGTCTACTTGGATAAGCAGAATTTTCATAAGTGGCACAATAAACTCAACAAAGAAATGAACTAAATGAAATCAAATTACGACTTACGATACGACGAATTGACAACAAAAATGGCGGCAAAAAAAAACCTGTCATGTGTCACGAATATGAATGGTTTTTTTTTAAATCATATGACAGACATACCTACTAATAAAGTCCCTATTCTCATGTCGTTCGAAATTCAAATATCCTACGATATTGTACTAAAAAATATAACGAGTTGACGTTCCAATTGATCCTAGAATTGGACCTATTTAAATTGTGTTAATTTTGGAACATGTTCCAAATTTGAAACTCATAACCTTACCAAAATCTATACTGTTATAATCATTACAGTACAAATTTTACCTACTACCACAGACAAGAAACTTTTCATAGTAAAATTTGTTGCAATAATGCTGGTCATTTCCTACGGGTTTTGAACGCATAAAAGAGGACTTACGATATGTCCGTAGATAATTTTTTTTATAATTTGAAACACGGCTGACTTGGAACATTTAAACTCATTCGCAATTTTCCGCAGTTATAATTGGCCTGTGGGTGATTATTCGGCGTTTTAACCGCCGTCATTATTGTCTTCGCATATTATTCAAGATAACCTTTTTAATTGACTTATGATTTTAAATTGAATTAATACTACCCCCGGGTCCGTTGACTTTGACATCAAAAGTTGCTGGTAATTATCATTGTTTTCGTCAATATATTGAAGACAACAATGACGGCGTTTGAAACGCCCAAATATTCACCCCTGTACACCATTTTTGCAAGATTAATTTGCGATCTTTAATATTAATTCGCTCCATCGTGAAAAATAATTAGAAAAATAAAAAATAAAAAACTACACTTGATAGACTTGGTCTATGTTTATTTTAAAACCAGCCACTGCCTATCAATATTTTAGTTGAAGGATTAATATTGAATTAAGTATGTCCGCTTAGTAAAAACATAGCCAAAACACGGACAACTAAATTTTTAGGTCTACATATAGATAATATTAATAACATGTCGTGGGAGTCGCACACTATGGAAGTATGAAAAAAATATAGAAATTCTCGTTTGCGCTCCATAAGTTGGCGAAAATCACTGACCGTGCTACAGTTCTAACAGCTTATCACGGCTTTGTCTCCTCAAACCTTAGATACGGCATTGTTTTGGGGAAACTCATCTCGGGTCATGGTCTTCAGGGCACAAAAACGGTGTGTTAGAGCGATTGCGGGCTTGAGCCCTCTACAGAGCTGTCAACCTTTTTTTAAATCGCTAAACCTACTGACTTTCCCTTCCCTGTATATATTTGAATGCTGTGTATTTGTGACAGGGAATCCTAATTTATTTCAAATGAAAAAGCCACCCAAAAGATTAAACTTTCGACAAAGGAAACCAGAAGTGGAAGTAGGTAGGTGCAAGACCACCTTGATGCAAAAAAACATTCTTACTATGGCACCAAAAATGTATAACAAACTACCTGAATCATGGCAAAAGCTAACTGTAACTAGATTTAAACGCATGTTATATAGTTTTCTATCCGAGAAATGTTACCATCATGTAATGTAATTTCTAATACAGTTGCTCAAAAAGTGATACTTTTCGTAGCTGTATATCGTGCGGAAAGTTGGGTTTTTTCGAACTAGTGCTTTTTACTTTTCCTACTAAATAAACAAGGCCACTACTAGGCTCTATACTAAATAAACTAGGCCGTGCATCCAACCAAGGGTTTGCATGTTTAAATAAAGTACCAGGAGCGCAGAGGTAACTAGGAGGGGGTAGCGCGGTGCGGCGCAGCGGCGGGCGGCCCGGGCTGTCGCGCCCGACACAACGCGGATTGTAAGTAAGGTAGGTACTTCTAATGTTTATGCTTTCCTAGTATTTGATTTTTGTGTGTGCACACGTTAAGCTCACTTCAAAGGTCCGGGGGGAAGAGCAGAGATACACAGATACACATTTTTCGCAACTGTATTAAAAAACGTCGTTCGATTCACGTGCGGTATGTCATTACTTCACTCGTAAAGTACTATTTTAAATGACGATAGCCTACCCTTGTAAATAATAATCAATAATTTCGCATTTTATTATAACTACCTATATTAATAAAGAATACAAATGACTTCATATTTAACTATTTGAACTCTAATTACCTATAAACTACTGGAATGCTTAATTGGATGTAATATTTAATTGAAGTTTGGACATTCACGAATACTATTTCATTATTTAACTTTAAACAAGAATTCGTACGCCTAAACGGCTCAGCATGGTTGTACAACATATAAACCTTTGTCACCTACCTGTTACCTATGTTGACGACATAAATGAAATTTGAATTTGAATTTGAATTAACGTATTTAACCTTTTCAACGCCATTGACGGATATATCCCCACCAACGGTTCGACGCCATCGACGTAGGTATATATCCGTCATATAGGTCGAGTGAGAAAAATAACGAATTTTGGATAATTCAAAGAGTGTTTAAAGGTATTTCTTTTCTTAAACTATAGGTACTCAGAGAAATAAACTTCCTGCTAATAATAAATAATTATTATTTCAATGCATTTTTATTAAAAAATATATGTATTACAAAGAAACATTAATTCAGTATAATTCAGGTCGATTTCCTACGCCATTGACGCTTTATTCCGTCGATAGTGAGGTGGTGAATCGAATTCGTCAATTATTCTAGCTATGATATATCATATAACATTTATATTTATATTAAAAACTAAGATAATACACGTCATTTTACAGAATTTGTAATAATTAATTTTAATAATTAATACTCAAATGCATTCAAACTACACAAGACATTCATTTAAAAACAATTTGAAAATGGAACTCTCGAAATATAAAATATTGATTTTAGTAACAAGACGCGTCCCTATCTTCTGACTTTAAATAAGGAAAACGCAAGATTCCTACGCCATTGACTGTTAAATACGTCCGCTTATGACGTAATAGCAATGTTTAGTGTTTAACGTAGATACAACATGAATTGTGAAGAGTTAATACGAATTTCAGTCCTGTTCCTGATGATTTTGAACTCGAAGAAGATCCTGACATAAACATAGAAAATGTAAGTGTTACTTCCATTCTGTTTATATTAAAGCAAGCGATATTGTTACAATAATTATAAGTTGCGTGTTTATAATTATCTATTTAGAGTTTTAATACTTTCTTTATTTAGTTGTATTAATTAATGTATATGTGAATACATTTGACGACGCCTTTAGCCTAGTTGGTATTGAAGTAATCCTGCCTACGACCTAAGTATATTATTATACGTACTTAACTACATAGGTAGGTTACTGCTTTAACGATAGGTAAGGTACTTATAAACGAACATGTCATAAATTCATAATTTTCATGGTAAGTAAGTTGGTTTCTAATTCTCTATGTTGACTTTAGGGTTCGGACGTAAGTCAATTTATAGAAAACTGTCATTTAGACATGTCTAAGGCGTGTCTAAGAATTGTTTAAGTTTTTTGTGGTAAGACCGTAAATTGATACTTTTGTTGCAATATTTTACAATTTTCTAAACTAAAGACAAATCATTTCACAATGACCAATAAAAAGTTATTTGACATAGAAAGAAAATCTTGGAGACTTCTTAAATGAACAGTAAGGAACGTGTGACGTCATAAGTAGGTTAATTATATCATACAACTCCATATATATATAAGGCTATCTTGTTGACACTTCTTGACATTTTAGCTTGGTAAAATGCTAGACGTCTGACAGCTGTCTGTCATCTAGCCCATTTCTCGAAAAATCTTTAATTCCTCTGTGCCCAATTGCAAAACACGAAGCAGGTCAATTTAAAAGAAAATAGGTTCCGTTTCTTTTAAAGTCATTAAATCGGTACGACCAACATTGTTTATTGTATTTTATTCAAATCATCAGGAAACGAAACAGATTGCAACTTGTCCTGCTTCTAAATAATAAAAATATCGATAAATACGATCCCATCGCCAGCCTGTTATTTGTTTTATTGCTACTACCGGGCTCGGCGTGTGAGTGACGACTTTTGTATTTGACATGGCGTTGAAAAGGTTAAGGTTTTACAAATAATTTACTATGCTCACTCAATCCACACGTTTTCGAAAACCCGATTTCTGATAAAAAAAACTGAAAAAACATCAAAAAAATCGGTAGTACCTCATAATAGGCGTTTGGAGCGGCAATGACCTCTTCGTTCGACGCCTTTTTTTTCTTCAGCAAGTGTTTTTTTTATTTATGTCAATATAGCTGCAGCGACTCCCATAGAACTAACTAGAGTAATCATGGTGCAACACATTTTTTTTTCTTTGGAAATGGGCTCTATTTTCATTTAAGAGAATCAAATTAATTCAATACATTTACATAATATTGTATCGTTATCGTTTTACCATTTTCTAATGAATAATCATAATTCTTTCCCGTGAATCTCAGAAAACTGCCGCAAAGGTTTGGTGCCGGTTCACCGGGCATGGTCCAGATTTGGTTTAAAGAATAGTGGCAAATTCATATTTAGTTGACAGTAACGAAACACCGCAGCTCTTTGTGATCACGGTTAAATTCGCCCAAACAAATCTCTGAAATGATCACACGCTTCTCCTTTTGTTCCTCCGTGAGTAATGTGACAGCTACCTTACCGATAGTTTTTTCATGCCCAATTAAGGTTCAAGAATATAGTTTACATGCTCAGTTGACTTGTTTGTGATGGCAGTTATCTCTCTAATCTTGAATCGCGGGTTCCTTGGCCAATATTTCCTTGACCATGTCTTCAGTAGTCGCTTCTACAGGAAGTCCTGGAAGTTCCTCGTAGCAACCGAAGTTTTTGTTCCACTGTGTTTTTCTCAAACAAGTTTTGTTATCAAAGTCGGTTTGAAGGTTAAAATACTTAACCTTACAACAACCAAAAACCTTATTAGTTAATATTGCTCCAATAGGGCTGTCCAAATAATTAAAATTTGTATTATTTGGTGGATGACTGGAGCACGGGTAGGCACTGGCACGAAAGTAAACACTACAAAAAAAAAAGATATCACGCAAATGCGTTACGTCTCGTCTCCTGTCGTCAACGCACGTTCCATCGTTCATTGTCGACGAAAAGAGAAACGAAATTAATTCTAGCACGTTAGATTATAGAACAACTACTACCTATAATGCCACAAAGTAAAACATTAAAATGAAATGATGTATTCAGTATATTGGCCACATCTCAGGAACGTCATCCGGCGAGTGTGATGGTATGGTGTGGGGTTTCGTAAGAAGGTATCACATATATCAATTTTGCCAACAAGGTGTCAAGGTTAAAGCAAAAAATTATCCAAGTAACATTTTAGGTTCTGAAGTGAAATCCCAATCTATTACTTTATTTCACAACAAAAAATGGATTTTCCAGCAAGACTCAGCACCCGCCCCATAAGGCTAAAACGACTGGAGCTTTGTTAAGGAAAAATTTGTCGGGATACATCGCGGTGGAAGAATGGCCTCCCCCAGCCCCTGGACTATCCTTTGTGGACTGAAATGGAACTCAGTGCCTGCCAAAGGTCCCACCCAAACTTAGATTATTTAAAGCGAGCTCTCATCAAAGCAGCGAAGGATATCACACTGGAGAAGATTCGTGCCGCGATCGACAACTGGCCGGAACGTCTAAAAGCTTGTATTAAAAATAAGGGTGGGCATTTTGAACAGTAATTGCTTGTGGTTGTTGGTTAATGTCTTATTATCAGTATCTGTAATTTTTATAAATATAGCTTTATTCTTTAAATTTTTATATAACACCTATTTCGTCTCAAAACTTATGAACAAACGAGGTAAAACATATTGCTGCTTAAATACAAAAGCGCCACAAATCAAAAACAAATATAGTTTGATTTAAAACTGAAAGTATATAGCATTCCGATTTCAAATGCAACACAGACACATTTTGTTTTGCGTCGCTTTTGTATTAAAGCAACAATATATTCAAAAATAAAATTTGCCTATTTCCTGTGTAAATAGATATTGTGAATTTTAGGATTTCTTTAATTAACTACCTCAAACCAGCACATTAGAATCTAATTTTAACACACAATTATAGACTGTTATAAATTCTATCAATTGTTAAATAACTAGCATCTAATTGCACGGTACTCAAAAATTACAGGCAATTGAAATTTTCCGGTATTTTTTACACCTCACATATTATGGAATAAATAAATTATACCGGTTTTTGTTCTAGCTTATTGACTTTGAACTTAGTCCGCCCATTGATATTGATACATATTTGAATATCAAAAGTTAAAAATTAAATATCGAAGTCCGAAACATCGAAAGATGAAATATCGAACGGTTGTTATGCCGATATTTTAAATATCGAACGTACTTATTGGGTATGTATTCAAATATCGAATATTTAATAAATCTAAATCTAAAGTTAAAATTCCGAAGTCCAAAATATCCAGAGTTGAAATATTGAACGGTTATTGTAGTTGAATTTTAAAAGATAGGTACGACGACGAGCGTAGCGTAGAGGAGTGGATACATCTAAATCTAAAGTTGAAATAAGTCCAAAATATCTTTAGTTGAAATATCGAACCGTTATTGTAGTTTAAGATAGGTACCTCCCGCGTTAGCCTTCTGAACCTAACCTAACAGGGACTGTTTCGCATTAAACAGACCGATTTGCTTGCTACGCTAACGTAAGTGACGCTAAGTAAAGTGACAAGGTACTAAAGTGTATACATGTTTATGTACTTGAATGTACAATTTAATCTCTCTTGAAAACGAATCATTTTAAACAGATTTGAAAAAATGTTTGGTATTAATACAAGGTTGTAAAACCTTTTATGGACACCAAACATATCAGCTGTTAGTTTTTAAAGCCCTACAAAATAAAAGGCCTATGATATTGTTAAAGATTAGTTCACTATAAATCAGTTTAAATTTTAGTTAATGTTCTAAAGTAAATAGTAACTTTTTAATTTGTGGACGAAATTGAAAAATCATATTTATAGACAATCATATTTGAAAAACTCAAGCGTCCCTAATTATTTATATTTTACCCTAACTTCTTGCCCTTTCATGCCTGGGACTAAGTATTATGTCTAGAATTACCTATGAATGTCAGCATTGAATTTCTTTGATTCTGCCTCATATCCAGGGAATCTTTTGATTGAGTGTGGAACATTGAGGCCTCCATCCACTGCACCCTTCATTGCCCCAAACACACGCGCGCCAGTGGTTGTACGTGCAAGACCAACATCCAGGTAACATCTAGGATAAAATAAAAGGTTAAACACAAACAAAATTCCCATAAATATTGCAATTTTTTCCCCACTGTCAGATATTACATTCAACAGAGTTATTAGCATTTGTACATTGCTTTCTGTCCGCCCGTAATAATGTCATCATTCATTAAAATCATAATTTTCACATGAAGTAAAGATATATCCATACCTGAATGCACCTGGGCCATTGTCTACAGGTTCTACATTAAATTCGTCACCAGTGACTTCTGTGGCACCAATGTAAAGGGAGTCTAATCCTAGCCTCTGCAGCAGCCGCCGAGCCAGCAACAAGCCAGTGCAGTAAGCAGCGGCATAATTTGTAAGACCCACCTGTTAAAAAATTACACTACTTCTTCAATACAACACAATCTCCATTACTAGTAAATAAATATAAAACAAAAAATCAGTATTGAACTCTTCAGACCGCCCCTTCAATATCATCATTACTAGTCAGATCAAAACTACTAGCCATGCGGAAAACGCACCTTGATACCGTAACGTGGTAGTTCGTGTGAGTACGCAGCGCACACTATGTGGTCTCCTTCAATGCGGGAATATGCGACCTGACAGGTGACATCCTTGTTAGAGAGACGGACAATCAGGCGATACTTGGGTGTATTGTACTTATTCTTGTCCTGAAATACCGCGTAGTTATTAAAAATATATAAATATAAGAACATAAGAACCAAACTTAATTCATGAAATACTACCTGTACAATGAGACGTTTACGAGCATAGTAGTCAGTTTTACCCTCACGACGCCTCTTGAATTTAACTTGGAATCTCTTGAAGTATTGTTTGTTCTTCACGACTTTTACGAAACCCTAGAAACAAACTCGAGGTTAGGTTCTTATTGCGACATAACCTCAACACAGTTCAAATGTTAAATACATCAGAGACGCTTTAAAATCACTTTGAGCAACGATCAAGAACAAAACCTAACTGCAACACAATAGAACATCGCGTTACAGGTCGATTCAGCCTCTCACATAACCTCATCTGACGCGCATGTGTCCGTGTTTCATCACTTAGGTAGAATTATAATTTACCCCAAAAATAGCACAACATGTAAGATACTTGCATAAATAAACTAATAGGCCAGGCAAAATGCAAAAGCGTGATAGATTGTGAGGTTGCACCAATATCGTGTAATGTGAATCGCGTTACATTTCAATAATCGTTAAACAGTTTCATTAGAAAACACACAAATACAGTACATAATAACGGGCAATTCGCACTTAGATCATTATTTCCTATTAAACTACCACTCACCATTTTAAAACAACTTAAATGTCCGGGACTGGGGTATTCACTTGAAGAACACCACCGGAAAGAAAGCTTCTCTTGAAGTCTTGACACGCCTTCCACTTTTGACAAACCTAACCTTGTAAAAGTTGCCAACAATTATTATAAATAATGTTGCCAGCATTCGCTTCGTTATTTGATATTCATCAAGACGCCCATTCACGATCCAGCACTGTAGACCAACTAGTTGTCGTCTTGTAGCCTGTATGACGTTCTGCAACACAGAACCCCTTTTTTGAAAATCAGAACTCGCAACGAAACCCAAAACGAAAATCAAAAGTAGCCTTCCAGCTGCTTTTTATTTTCGTTATCTAGCATGTTTTTCGAACAAAAAAGGGGCGTGGCCAATATGTTTTTTGGTTAAAGACACAGAAACATGTACGCGAACGCGGCAATGTTTTCCATCCGTGAAGGAAAACATTCCCGAGTTCGTCTGCGGGGGACGGGGGTCATGTTTTGACTTTTGAAAGTTTTGAGTTTGAGTGAAGAACCTAACAAACACGGAATCTTTTATAGGCAATTATTTGATTAATAATTATTTGCCAGCGAGTGGAATTAAAAAAAGACGATGTACTTTATTCAATTGTAAAGGACCTGCCCATAATTTGACAAATTGTAGCTGTCAAAAGAAAAGTAAAATGTTAAAGCGTACGCACAAAGCGTGGGTGCGGGTCGGGCGCCGAGCGGGGCAGAAGTGCAGCGGGTGCTTTAGCCACGGAGTTATAAGTTTATTAAATAGCTCATGCAATTTATGATGGCGAGTGGCCTTTACTTGTGGTAAACACATATCTGTATACGCGTCAAAGTGTGCGTGACAGCGAGAGCGGGTATGGTAAGCATAAAAAATAAAGAGAAGTATTGGAAACATTATACTTATTATACTGTCGAAAACCCTCTAGCAAATAATGATAAGAAATAATGCAATTAAGTATTGTAAACCGTCTTCAAAAAAGGAGGTCCTCAGTTTGACCGATTTGATTTCTCCATCAATTATGGTCCGATTTCATAAATTCTTTTTTTGTTTTGTTTGACTGAGTTTACTTCCGAGGTGATGATCCATGATGAGCGGATCCATGAGGAATTGAGGAACAAACTACTAAAAAGTAGGGTAGGTTTATCGATTGAACGAAACTTACTTGACATACTTGCTGCTACCAGAAAAGTAGGTTAGGTTAGGTTAGGTTATCTTATTAAAAACTATGCCACAACAGGATGAACCACTTAATCTTCTTCGTATAAACTGTCACTATTACTGTCACTGCCCCTTTCAAACTCTTCGGTATCGCTGTCACTTGATTCGCCTACATTAATCACAAACTCGAAGTCGTAATGAAAATACTTCATGTATTCCTTTTCATTTTTTGCAAACCAGGTGTTATGCTGTTCAAGCCCTAAAATATTAAATTTTGTACTTCAGATGCGTTTTGACCAATGTTTTTTGATGCAATTTGGTTTTTAAAATGCCCCAAATGTTTTCGATCGCGTTCAGCTCCGGGTGATAAGGTGGCAGTCGCAATATTTCGAAACCCTTGCTTCTTATTAATTCGTCTATTTTAAATGTTACGAAACACTCTTTATTCTTTTTTATTAAGTCATACAGTTCTATATTCCGCGCCCGTTCATCGAATGGAATACCGTTTTCTGTCAGCCACTTTTGCATGTCAGCTTTGTGAGAATTTGACGTAGGTATCTTACTGCTTCGAGTGTTGTGGTAAGATGCGTTACCCATCACAATAACTGACTTCTTTGGCAAATTGGGCAAGAGCTTCTCATTCAGCCACTTGCCATAATTGTTGAAATTCATATTGGAGTGATAATCTCCATTTGAGAATGCTGCTTTATATACTAATGAGGCACCTTTAACAAAACCACTACTGGTACCCGCATGGACTATAATGAAACGGTTGCCCGTACTCAATTTCTTTGAAAACGACGTGTCTTTTTTTCTTGTGTCCTTTTTATTCAAAGACTTTGGCGACCATTGCTCGTCCCTACAAACAATTATAAGATCAAGCACACAGACAGAGGGGTAAATACGTCACCTAATTTTCTTTCATTCATTACATGTTTTTTAATGGAATTCAACGTTTTAAAACTATTTTTCCGTCCTATTATAGTAGTTTAAGTACATTCATTTCTATAAAAGGAGGCATAAATAGTTTTATAACGTTGAATTGAATTCCCTTAACAAAATTAAGAGACGGGTCTACCCCTTTGTCGGAATAGCCCCTCTTGACCTTAAATATTATAAAACAACAAACTACTTATTTATGTTCTTGTTGTGATATGCGAACTACTTAGTCATACTACATGTAGTAGCGACACTAGCGACCTTCTTGGTTGCATCTTCTACGAAATTGATGTAACTCTATCTTGTCGCGAAGATGACATTTCAAATAAATGTCTCCGTATTTTCTGTCTTAAAATTACGTACAATTTTATGTTATTTAAAATTAAAACCTATCTGTAGGTTTGTCTTTATTTTAGAGGGCTTATTATTGCCGTGTTTCTTGGGTGACTAAACGTGGATCAAACATCCATCACTCTCACACTTATAATGTATGTATGTAAAAATAAAATAAAATAAAAAAGCTTTATTTTCCCTTACAACTTACAAAAAAAGTGCGTAATATTGTTAGTTTTCTTATTTATGTACTATGTTAGTGTTTATTTCTTTTATTTATACTATATTTATTTACTTTTTATGAATTTGTGTATCTAATATTTATCTATTCTTAGATGTAATGAGGCCGCCTTTTGCGGTGAAAGCCTCCTCCAGGTTATGCCATCTTTCTCTGTCTTGTGCCGTCCTGCGCCAGAAAGCTCCGGCTACTTCGGCTATGTCATCACTCCATCTTTTTTGTGGTCTGCCTCGTCTTCTCTTTTTGTATATTGGACTCCAGTTTGTAACAGTTTGCGACCATCTTCTATCTCTTACTCTTAGAATGTGTCCTGCCCATGTGTCCAACCATACTGTATGTATGTACTTGTCAGAAAGTGTCGAATGTTTTATTACCGTTTTGTCAAGCGATAAACACGGATAGGTCCACAGTTCTAAATAAATTTACTATTTTTATTTTAGGATACTTCAAAATAAAAAGACGTTATACCTCGCTATGAATAACTTTTAGCGTTTTTTCCGGATATTGGACATGCTGACGGTAGTTCGTGGCAGTGAACGTCGTGGAAACAATATGCACAAGTAACTCGAGCGACGGCGCGCTCGCGACTGATCGCTCCGTCAGACACGCACACTACCGCAATGTGCATGTACACGTTCAACCACTAATAAATGTTAATGAAGGCATAGCAGAGGGGGCAGTAACACGAATTAACACAACGGATAAACATATAAATATCTTTATAATTATAATAAATATATTATAACCATATTACAACATAATAAGAATAACAACAGACTGATCTGAAGTGATCCTTCGTGACCCCTCGGAAAGCGGGGAGGAGTGCGCACAGGGGATAGGCAAGCTGGCCATCGGTGAGGGTGACGGCGGGGAGGGGTCATCGGGGATTCGCACCAATGACGGAACCCCCTTCTCCCGGCTGTAACATCCTCCAGGCAAACCTCCACCACAGCGAAACCGCGACGGCTCTGGTCCGGAAGTGGCTGGAGGCCAACAACACCGCCGTGGTCCTGATTCAGGAGCCATGGATCAGGAAGGGGGCCATATGCGGGCTCCGGAACATCGGAGGTAAGCTCACAGTACACACGGGACCGGAGAACCCCCGGACCTGCATTTACACCACCAAAAATATACATGCCGAACCCTTAACCAGTTTCTCCTCTAGAGACCTGTGTGCTATCAAGGTGCGAGGGGCGCAAGATTCCAGCCTGCCGGAGGTGGTTCTGGCTTCCATCTACATGCCAGAGGCGGAAGATCCACCGCCACATGAAATGTCAAGGCTGGTGACCCACTGCGAGGAGAACAAGCTGCAACTGATTGTGGCCACGGACTCCAATGCACACCACCCCCTCTGGGTCATGAAAACTGCTAACAACAGAGGTAAGCTACTTGTAGAATACCTAATGTCAACCAACCTTAACATCCTTAATACAGGCTCTGAACCCACATTCGTAAACAAACGAAGCAGCACAATCATTGACTTGACCCTAGCAACTGAAGAAACTTCGCAGTACATCATGAACTGACATGTCTCAAAGGAACTATCGTGCTCAGATCATAGATGGATACGCTTCGTTATTCGGGTAAACACAGTCGCAGAAACTCCAAGGCAGAACCCACGTAAAACCAACCGCTTGCAATACGCCGAGCGGCTGGTACGTACGCTGCCGTCGGTGACCCCACACCAAATCGAGGGCCATGAAGCGATAGAGAACCAGGTAACTCTCCTAACGGACGCCATTATAGCAAGTTACCACCATGCCAGTCCTCTCTCCAACCCACCGGCTAACCGCAACAGCGAAGGAAAATGGTGGGGCCCTGAGCTGGAGAGGCTCAGGAAGAAGATGAGGCGACAATTGAACAGAGCAATGAACACTGGCGCAGACCAAGACTGGGAGAGCTACAAAACGACCAAGTCTAGGTATAAGAAACGCCTTAGGTACAGGAGTGCGAGCTCATAGCGTAACTTCTGCAACAGCATAGAAACATGTTCACAGGCAAACAGGGTAAGGAAGGTTCTCTCCAATCAGACCACGCTCACCATGGGCTCCTTACGCAAGCCAGACAACACACTCACTAGCTCGTCAGAAGAGGCAGAGCGGTTCCTCATAGAAACGCACTTCCCTGACTGCGTGATATCACAGTCGACCAGCTGGGCGAGCGTAGAGGCCCCCCCTACCACTGTAGATTGGGAACAGGCCCTCAAGGTAATCAACCCCATAAAGTTAAATGGGCAATCAACAACTTTGACTCCTTTAAATCACCGGGACTGGACGAGATCTTCCCAGCCCTTCTGAAGTGGGGGGGCGAGCGATTGGTTCAGACCCTCACCGGGATCCTGACCGCCAGTCTGGCACACAAGTACGTGCCCAGACGGTGGAGGGAGGTCAAAGTAATATTCATACCAAAACCAGGTAGGAGTGACTACTCAGACCCCAGATCCTACAGACCCATCAGCCTAACCTCGTTTCTACTAAAGACCTTCGAAAGGCTGTGCGACAGGGATCTACGGGAGAGCAGCCTGGCGAACATACCAATGCACCCAAACCAACATGCCTACAGCCAAGGTAAGTCCACAGACTCAGCCCTACATGCTGTAGCAACTGTAGCAAGCAAGGCAGAGGAAGCCATCAAGAAGAGAACAATGTGCCTGGGCGTCTTCATAGACATTGAGGGGGCCTTCGACAAGACCAATTTCAACAGCATAACAACCGCACTAGCCAGACACGGGGCAAACCCGACCATGGTCAAGTGGATAGGTAATATGCTCAGCAAAAGGGTCATCAGACTCAATGCAAACAATAACCGACTAGCACTGGTGGCAAAGGGCTGTCCTCAGGGCGGCGTTCTCTCCCCGTTACTATGGAACATAGTTGAAAACGAGCTGATCGCCGAACTGAACGATAGTCACTACTACGCGGTAGGCTACGCGGACGACATAGCGATACTTACAAGTGGCAGTGTCACCAGCACGGTATGTGACGTCACCCAGTCAGCCCTAGGTATCGTGGAACGCTGGTGCACAAGCAACGAACTATCTGTCAACCCGAAGAAAACGGAGATGGTACTGTTCACAAACAAACGCAACCTGGGCAACTATAAACTCCCCAAGTTGTTTGGAACAGAACTCCAGCTGTCAAATGAGGTAAAGTATCTAGGAGTCATACTTGATAGCAAATTGAACTGGAGCAATCACCTAAACAGCAAGATGGACAAAGCAACAATCGCTTTCTGGCAGTGTCGAAGGATGAGTAAGACCTGGGGACTGCACCCCAAGATCATCCTATGGCTCTACACGTCAGTGATACGACCAATCATAGCCTATGGTGCGGCAGTCTGGTGGCCACGCACTAGACGGTCCTCTGTGGAAGCAAAACTACAACGACTCCAGAGACTAGCCGGTATGGCAGCCACCGGATGCATGCGAACTACACCCACAGCATCCCTGGAAGCCCTACTCGACCTCCCGCCACTGCATCTTTTCATCCAGCAGGAGGCGGCGGCGACAGCGGTACGTCTTATCTTATCTTATCTTATCTTATGGTGGGGTCCTTACGGATACACTTCGACCCTGTGGGATCTTTTGTGTAATTACCCCTCTTTTAGCACTTAGTCCAATGCAGCCTCCACCCCTTCCAAAAAGCGGATAGTGGAGTGCAATGGCAGTGCCTTGAAATCGTTCGGTTCTGGGTATCTACAACCGAGGATTTTCATTCTTACTCCGGCGAGGGCATCACATTCACACAATAGGTGTTTCATTGTCTCAGCCTCTTCGCCGCACATTCTACAATCTGTGTTGTCATAAAGGCCCATCTTTGCTAGGAGATATTTAACCCCGAAGTGCCCGGTAAACACTCCGATAATGTATCGAAGTTGTCTTCTGCTGAGTTTCCAAAGTTTCTTGGTCCAGCTCTGGTCAACTCTTCCTATGAAGAGCTTTGCATGCCCTAAGCCTACCGTAGTTTTCCACTCTTTTTGGTGGTTTTCTAGGGCGTTGTTGTTTAGGGCTGCTTTTATAGTGCCCGGTGAGGGTGCCACAAATGGTTCAGGTCCGACGTATGCGCCCTTGGACCCTTCCCTTGCCAGCTCGTCCGCGGCTTCATTTCCGGGATAGCCTTCGTGTCCTGGGATCCACATCAGTTTCACTTTGTTGTGTCTACCAAGTCGGTTTAAGGCTTGGATTCCATTGTAGACTAGCTTCGAGTCTACTTTAGGCGCCGTCAGCGCCTTGAGTGCCGCTTGGCTGTCGCTTAGGATAAGATAGATAGTTCTCTCCTGTAGAGTCCTATCAATATTCTCCTGCGCGCAGGCAATTATCGCATACAACTCCGCCTGGAAGACCGTTGCGTAGTTGCCCATACTTATGCTACTGTTGTAGTCTTTGGCATGAGTACCAGCCCCCGTACCGGAGCTCATCTTTGAACCATCCGTGTACCATATCGCGTTGTCTTCCTCCGATAGGTGCAACCCATCCTTCCATTCATCCCTTGTCGGAATGTGGACATTGAAGTTCCTCCGGAATACATACTTGGGCTGCATTTTATCGCAGCCCATCGTCAGTATTCTGTCTGGAGCAACATTGTCTGCCATTTTAGTGTGTCTGGTTCTAGGCGCTGTGTCGTTCCACAGGCTAGCCTCTTTCAGCCTTCGCAGTGACTTGCACGGCACGTCTTAGAAATTTGCACCTGTGGAAACCTGCCCGGGTACCGCACACCGAAATACTCTACGAAGCGGTTAACGAGGAGCCGCTCATGGAGGCAGCTACCGACAGTATAACAAAACAGTTTATCTTCGACAAAAGGTACAAAATACAACTGCACGAGGATCCGTGGGAAGGTCTCAATCCCAGGGAAGTAAGGATCTTCACAGACGGATCCAAGACTAAGTCGGGATCCGGAGCAGGTGCCTTTTCGGAAGATCTAAACATACACATCTCAACGCCACTAGGAGCCCATAGCACAGTCTTCCAGACGGAATGCGTGGGCATCATTATGGCTACAGAAGCGATCGAGCAAAGGAAAGTAAAAGATCTCCCCATCCGGATACTCTCCGACAGCCGATCAGTTCTCCAAGCCCTACAGAGCTATACAACAACGTCAGGGCTAATATACGAATGTCACAACGCCCTTTCCAAGGTATGTAACATTAACCCCATCACCCTACAGTGGATCAAAAGTCAAAGTTCTTTATTCTTCAATTTAGGCATAATATAATGCACCTATGAATGTCAAAAAGCATTACCACCGGTTCGAAAAATAAAACCTTTGCCCCGAGAAGAACCGGCGTAAGAAACTCGGCAAGGTATATTTTTTTCAAGAAAAAAGTTTACATCATTACATTATAATTATAAATAGTTTACAATATCACGGTATTTTTGTACAGTAGGTGCACCTTTTTTTAGCGTAGATTACTCATGCAGGACGGACGACTCACCGCCAAACATCCCTATCCATGATATAATCGTTTACTTTATAATATGCTCGGGAAATTAGTTTTTGTTTTACGACAGATTTAAATTTAGAGTCAGTAAGTTCAGTAATACTTTTTGGAATTTTATTGTAGAATTTTACACAATTTCCCAAGAATGATTTTGAAGTTTTGGCCAGTCTATAAAAAGTGGTTTTGAGCTTTCCTGTGCTCCTGGCTGCTTTTGGCTTATCAATGTTCGTTGGGAAATTATGTAGATTCTTCCTAACAAAGATGATTATTTCAAATACATATAGCGACGGCAGTGTTAGAATATCTATTTCCTGGAAGAATTCCCTCAATGACACACGCGACCCCAAGTTATAAATAGCTCTAATAGCCCTTTTTTGCAAAATAAACACTGTACCGATATCCGCAGCCGATCCCCACAAAATAAGACCGTACGTAATTATACTGTTAAAGTAAGCGAAGTAGACCAACCGTGCCGTCGCTACATTGGTAAGCTGCCTTATTCTCCTGACTGCAAAAGCAGCGGAGCTCAACCTACTTGCTAACGCAGTTATGTGGGAACCCCACTGCAATTTAGAGTCTAATGTAATACCTAGAAAAACAGTTGTTTTTACAAAGTCTATGGTTTCACCATTAAGTTTAATATTTGAGGCTAAGTTTATATTTGATAAATTTGCTGATGAGAATTTTATACATTTAGTTTTATTTGGATTTAACATTAAGTTATTGGCAGCAAACCAGTCAGATATCATGGAGAGGGTATTGTTTGGTTCAATGAGTTCAGTATCTTTCCTATTTACCTTGAATAGTAGAGAAGTGTCATCAGCGAACATTACAATGCCTGACCTTCTGCTTACCATATACGGCAGATCATTTACATAAACAAGGAACAGGAATGGGCCCAAAATAGAACCTTGAGGTACGCCCATATCTATCTCTATCTCTGACGAAACGGCTCCATTTATCGCTACCTTTTGATTTCTCTGTGTTAAATATGACTTAATGAGATCTAATGCATTTCCTCTAATGCCATAAAAACCAAGTTTACAAATTAAAGTGCCATGATCTACACAATCAAAAGCTTTAGAAAGGTCGCAGAAGACTCCAATGGCGTCCTGCGACTCTTCCCAAGCCTGTAAAATAAATTTGATCAAACTTGCGCCCGCGTCAGTTGTAGACCTACTTTTCATAAAGCCGAATTGTTGATCGTGTAAAATTTTATTAGTATTAAAGTGAGAAGTCAATTGTGTTAGCATTATTTTTTCAAATATTTTGCTGAACGCAGGAAGGATAGATACTGGACGATAATCAGAAGGATTATTTCTATGACCTGATTTAAAAATAGGAACCACCTTACTAAATTTCATTAAAACTGGGAAAATGCCACTGTCGATACAACTATTGAAGGATAAAGGGACATAGCAACTCACGCGGTAATGACGCAGCCGACATACTCGCGAGAAGGGGCTCAGAAATGGAAATGATAGGTCCTGAACCATTTTTGCCCCTTCCGACCAGCTGGCTGCGAAATAAACTGCGCCGAATCACCAAGGTAAAGCACCAGCACTATTGGAGCACCCTAAACACCTGCAGGCAAAGCAAGGAAGCTCTTCCGACAATCAATCCCGGATTGTCGGGTAAGTTATGACTGCTCAAAAGGGCCCAACTCCGACTGCTAACTGGAGCCATAACCGGCCATGCCTTATTTAACAAACACTTGTTCAACTTAGGTGTTACAGACAGCCCCCTGTGCAGAGCATGCATGGCGGCGGAGGAAACCGCAGCCCACGTCATCATGGAATGCCCGGGGGTGGCAACATACCGGGCCCGTCATCTCGGAACACCGAGATCGCTACCAGACGCCGTCGGCAACGTCAAGGGTCTGCTAGGCTTCCTGGTAGAACTGGGTTGGCAGGAGTAATACCACCAACCCCTCACGCAAACTAGGCGCAGTTTTTAAGTCGTCGAGTTGCGGAAAAGAGCCCGCCATAACCTATAACCTATAACCTATATAACAACAGACTGATTCAATTTTCTCCAATACGCTCTTGATAGTAACAAAGAACTAAATTCAAAGTTAGAAATACATTGTCAATGAGTCCATAGACAAAAATGGTCAGCGGCCCACAACCTCATTTCAAACACTCCTCCTTAACTTTAAATACGCGAGCATTAATAAAATTCAGTCATCTTACATGCCCATCAACCTACTTGTACCCCATACAAACTTTCCTTTTGGCAAAGGTTTTGTTAATACATCAGCTATCATACGATCAGTCTCAACATACGAAACAGCTATCTGTCCATTCGTAATTGCTTCTCGCACAAAATGATAGCGTACATCGATATGCTTCGTTCTCTGATGATGTACTGGATTTTCTGCAATTGCTATTGCAGATTGGCTATCACTAAGAATGAGGATCAGTTCCTCTTTCTTCCCAGTAATCTCTGCAATTAATCTCTTGAGGAATATTGCCTCTCTTGCAGCTTTTGACATAGCTACGTATTCTGCTTCAGCGGTAGATAGTGCTATTGTCCTCTGCTTAATACTTTGCCAGCAGACAGCTGCTCCTTGAGCTGTAAATGCATAGCCAGTCCAGGATTTTCTGTCTTCATCACCTCCGTGACTTGCATCTGAATATCCTTGAAAAAAATTGTCAGAACTGCATCCTTTAGAATACACCATTCCACGAGATTTGGTTCCTTTGAGATAGCGGAGCACACGCTTGGCTGCTACCCAGTGTTCTTCTGCATAGCAGGTGTTAAATTGACTTAGAGTACTGACTGCATGAGTTATGTCTGGCCTCGTACACACTGATAAATACATTAGAGATCCAATAAGACTCTGATACGGGATCCTATCATCAGGCTTGTGCTCTGACTTCTTTAAGTGACAGCCAGCAGCAGCCGGAGTAGCTGCTGTCTTGCAGTCCTCCATTCCAAAGGTCTTGAGGAGTTTCTCGATATATCTCTCCTGCGGGGTGATCACCTTTGATCACATCCTTTGTCTGAGTTATTTGCAACCCTAAAATAAGTTCAGCTTTCCCAAGATCCTTCATTTCAAATTTGGACATTAAATCACTCTTGACCTTCCGAAGCTCAGCTTCATCATTCCAAAAAATCAATTAATCATTGACATAGACTGCTATTATGATGATCTTGTTTCCTTTTGATCTTGCATAAATGCATGGTTCATTTTTGGATTGTAGAAATTGAAGTTTCTTCAGTTCCCCGTCAAGCTTGTTGTTCCACTCTCGAGGTGCTTGCTTTAGCCAATAAAGCGAACGATTGAGCTGACATACATAATCCCTCTTCTCTTTGATCTCATAACCTTCAGGTTGCTTCATGTAAACAGTTTCATTTAGGTTCCCGTTTAAGAAGGCAGTCTTAACATCCATCTGGTCTATGTTCAGTCCAATTTTGCTTGCTAAAGCCATTAGCATTCCCAGTGAACTATGACGTACAACAGGTGAGAATGTCTCATTATAATCAATGCCCCATCTTTGACTGAAGCCTCTTGCCACCAGTCGACCCTTGAATCTACACCTTTTTCCCGCCCTGTTAATGAAGGCATAGCAGAGAGGGCAGTGACACGAATTAACACAACGGATAAACAGAAAAATCTTTATAATTATAATAAATATATTATAACCATATTACAACATAATAGGAATTACAACAGACTGATTCAATTTTCTCCAATACGCTCTTGACAGTAACAAAGAACTAAATTCAAAGTTAGAAATACATTGTCAATGAGTCCATAGACAAAATGGTCAGCGGCCCACAACCTCATTTCAAACACTCCTCCTTAACTTTGAATACGCGAGCATTAATAAAATTCAGTCATCTTACATGCCCATCAACCTACTTGTACACCATACAAACTTTCCTTTGGCAAAGGTTTTGTTAATACATCAGCTATCATACAATCAGTCTCAACATACGAAACAGCTATCTGTCCATTCGTAATTGCTTCTCGCACAAAATGATAGCGTACATCGATATGCTTCGTTCTCTGATGATGTACTGGATTTTCTGCGATTGCTATTGCAGATTGGCTATCACTAAGAATGAGGATCAGTTCCTCTTTCTTCCCAGTAATCTCTGCAATTAATCTCTTGAGGAATATTGCCTCTCTTGCAGCTTCTGACATAGCTACGTATTCTGCTTCAGCGGTAGATAGTGCTATTGTCCTCTGCTTAATACTTTGCCAGCAGACAGCTGCTCCTTGAGCTGTAAATGCATAGCCAGTCCAGGATTTTCTGTCTTCATCACCTCCATGACTTGCATCTGAATATCCTTGAAAAAATTTGTCAGAACTGCATCCTTTTGAATACACCATTCCATCAGATTTGGTTCATTTGAGATAGCGGAGCACACGCTTGGCTGCTACCCAGTGTTCTTCTGCATAACAGGTGTTAAATTGACTTAGAGTACTGACTGCATGAGTTATGTCTGGCCTCGTACACACAGATAAATACATTAGAGATCCAATAAGACTCTGATACGGGATCCTATCATCAGGCTTATGCTCTGACTTCTTTAAGTGACAGCCAGCAGCAGCCGGAGTAGCTGCTGTCTTGCAGTCCTCCATTCCAAAGGTCTTGAGGAGTTTCTCGATATATCTCTCCTGCGGGGTGATCACCTTTGATCACATCCTTTGTCTGAGTTATTTGCAACCCTAAAATAAGTTCAGCTTTCCCAAGATCCTTCATTTCAAATTTGGACATTAAATCACTCTTGACCTTCCGAAGCTCAGCTTCATCATTCCAAAAAATCAATTAATCATCGACATAGACTGCTATTATGATGATCTTGTTTCCTTTTGATCTTGCATAAATGCATGGTTCATTTTTGGATTGTAGAAATTGAAGTTTCTTCAGTTCCCCGTCAAGCTTGTTGTTCCACTCTCGAGGTGCTTGCTTTAGCTTATAAAGCGAACGATTGAGCTGACATACATAATCCCTCTTCTCTTTGATCTCATAACCTTCAGGTTGCTTCATGTAAACAGTTTCATTTAGGTTCCCGTTTAAGAAGGCAGTCTTAACATCCATCTGGTCTATGTTCAGTCCAATCTTGCTTGCTAAAGCCATTAGCATTCTCAGTGAACTATGACGCACAACAGGTGAGAATGTCTCATTATAATCAATGCCCCATCTTTGACTGAAGCCTCTTGCCACCAGTCGAGCCTTGAATCTACACCTTTTTCCCGCCTGTTCTTTGATTTTAAATATCCATTTTGAATCAACGACGTTACATTTTTTGGGAGGCTTCACAAGAGTCCATGTGTTGTTTTTCTTGAGAGCGTCTAACTCCTCCTGAATCGCAGCTCTCCATTCGTCAGCATTTTTACCTGACAGAGCTTCTTGAACGGTCGTTGGATCCTTGTCATGCTCAGTTGTCTGATATCGTATATAGTCCGGAAACTGCTTGGGTTTTCTGATTCTTAGGGGATACCTTCTCGCTTGTTCAGACCCTAGCTATAGTAGAAGTATGATAAATAACAAAATTGCTTAGATTACTTATTGATATTGGGTCGACACATCGTTAGCGTGTTCTAATTACCTTTTTTGCGACATCTGTCAACGACTAGCTGTAAACTTTCTGTGGGAATATGTGGGTTAGACTGAGTCATCTAGCGGTGAGTGACGGTACCATGTTGGTTTGGTACGTGTTGTTATGTCCCTCTGTCTCTTCAGGCGACCCGACGAAGAAGACAGCGATTTAGGTAGATTGTGGGTCCTCTTTTTCGAATGGGTTGCATATGCACAGGTGGGGATGTGGATTCTGATCCCTGGTACAAACGCAAAGCGGAGGCATGGTATATGCCTGCAGTTTTGTTAGGAGTTCCGGTATGTGCAATTTCGAATGAGCTCGGTCCATGCCTTTGTTTAATAACGTAATCACGACGTGGTCCCAACTTAGCACTAAAGTTTTGACTAGATTTACTTAAGGTAAACGCAGCTATCAACGACCCATCGAAAATCTGCAGGTATTACCGACCCATAAGTGTAATTCGAATTTTTAACGTTTCTGCGACTGTTTGAGCCACAGGTAATAGAAAAAATACACGGGTTTGTTCGTTGAGCATCGGATACTCTGAAGTTAGTGTGCGTGGCAGTGCGAAAATGAGATAAAATACATCAGTTTCTGTGCGGCCGGCGTGGACGCAGGTCTTGTCGTACTGGCCCTTGTTCCTGCAGGTAAGCACCCAATTTTTCTGCTTAAGACATTTAATGCATATTATTGATACCTACAAGTATCGTGTAGTACTTTATGTATACATTTACTTATAAATTCTTGAATTTGTTATGCATTTAATTGAAAAAACGTCACTTTATATCATAAAACTTTAATTAAAAATAGGGCGGTGATTGCTTCTTCCATTTTACTAGTTGCAGCCATTACCGACCCATGAGTCGGTAATGGCCGTCACGTAGACTTACGTTTTAATATCTTTTCTGTTGAAATTTGACAATTATCCAAGCATTTGTATAAACCATTTTAATAACAAACAATCAGCCTTTGTATAAATATATTAGCGTTATACAATAATTTGTGTAGTTTTCTTGTTTTTGCGTTGTCATTTTTTTGAAAATGACTACATTTTTCATAACTCGATATACTTTAGAGACAATAATTAATTAGCCATAATTTAATAAACTTGGTTTTTGTAGTTGAATGTTGTATTACTTTAATCAATCACGGTCTCTTTTACAGTCAGGAAACCACCGATCATAAATATTATGTACTTTTCTTAAGTCGGTAATACATTTTACTATTATACCCTACATATTCTATTACCGACCCATGTGGGTCGGTAATAGAGTCTGTCTAATGAAAGCTGAACCTGGGAAAAAGCGGCAAATTCAAAAAATCTTGATATGGTATTACCGATCAATGAAGGAATAAACGATATTGATACTTTTATTATTTTATTTATTTTGGTGGGCACAAAGGAAGAGGAAACGCGTACTATATTTTCATATATATTATTACGAGCGCTATATTTTGATGAAAAGCACTTTAGGTAAAATACGATGACAGTGACTGGAGCACATTTGGTTTTTCGAAATATATTTGACATGAAAATATAGTGATCTGCACGTGTAGCACAAGTTGTATTTTCTCGCTTGTCGCTCTGTGCGTCTCTATCGTAACAGACTAGATAGTAAGGGAGATCCGAGCGACAAACAAGTCACGAGCAACTTGTGCTAGTCGTGCTGTTGATAGATTTCATTGATACGAGAGGTTTTCGTCTGTGTCGCACACAGCATAATAAAACAATGATGATGAGGAATATTATATTCAACCTTTTTAATAAAGTAATTAGAGGTAACATTATTCTCATCACCCTTACACCTCTATCTAACGACAATTATATCTTGGAGAAGAAGCGCCGCAAGAAACTCCAGCAGATCATTTTTTCCAATCATAAAATACAATTATTCTTAAAAGTAACATTACAAGGTAGTAAAGTAATTAATAATTATTTCTAACAACACAAACTTAGTCGTTACAAATGTACGCTCAATAACATTGAGTAAATTAAAAATAGTGACTAGGAGAACAACATGACGAGGTCTCTACGTCAGGAACGATAACTAAAATAACTAACTGGAAAACAGGTTCTTGCAAGCGTGAACAGACAGGACCCCACTGACAACACCCGTTCACGAGTAGGTATTTATGAGGCAGATAAAATTCCTAAAGCTAGTGGTCATGACATGAAGTGCTCACACTCTCACCTATATAAAATATATAGTATAAAATTCATTTATTTTATTTCGGATAGCTTGGATGTCAAAGCTATCCAAATTAGACACCGTGGCCTTGTGAGGTCGCTTTTTTCCGGGAGTACTAAAGACACCGTTGTTTAATTTTCCCTCATTACTTATTCTTTTTAAAGATGAAACACTGATATCTGTAAGAAGAAAGAAAGTGTTAAATAAACAGAACACCATTTAGAAATACATTGTGTGGTTGCGCAGTACAGCCCCATTGTACAGTCCGACAGCCCTAAAAACATTTGGGTTTAGGTGAAATGAAATTGCATCGGTGAGGTTCTAATCGCAACGGTTTAAGAACAAGGAAGACTCATATAACCCGAACATCTTTTATATCTGGCCGATCAAAAATGACATTAAATAAATAGATAAGGTACTAAAGTGTACACATATTTATGAAATCGACTGTACAGTGTACATTTGGTTCATAAACAACAAAATGCTGTTTGCTCCGCACACAGAAAATACATATCAAATACCCTTGTTCGGTATATGGCAGATTCTGTATTGGACAGATTCTGCGATTGGGCAGATTCTGTATTGGACAGGTTCGCGATTAGGCAGCTTCTGTATTGGACAGATTCGTGACTGGACAGATTCTGTATTGGACAGATTCGTGACTGGACAGATTATGTATTGGGCTGATTCGCGACTAGGCAGATTCACTACTCGACAGATTCTCTATTGGACAGAATCGCCGTTTGGCAGATTCGCCATTTGGCAGAAGTAGTACAGTAAGGAACAATAGTCTTATGCACCTAATCATATATACCACCAAGCCTACTATATGAGCTTATAGCCTGGTCGAGTTAGCCTAAAATGTACGGGAAAGGTTACATTATTACGCATATAGCTGAAAATTAGTACGAATGTTCTGACCATCATTATAAATAAAATGTCAAAAGTCCCCATCGATCGTTTGCGAAAAAAGTTCAGGTTCAAAGTTCGCTTCGAATATAGGTTTTTTGCATTTTCCATCCAAACGGTAAGTTTTATGATAAAAGTATGTAATAAAGGATTGATTGAAGATCATGCAATTATCTATCTAAATTGTCGTACATTTTTTCTCCTATGAGCCACCGTTTCGGAGATATGACGATTCAAAACTTGTAAAAGTTGTGTTGTGTTATTAAATCTAATTTATAGCAAAGGAAAGCGACGTAACTCGAAATTGATAGAAAAAATAAACAGGTAGACATAATTGTTCAAGCAATTTTAAATAACGAAATAAAGCGTGTCAGAATGTCTGGAACGATTATGCAAAATAAACTGCATAATATACAAAAAGTAGATCATATAAGTAATAATTGTTTATAATTAAAAAAATATTTAAAAATTAAGTACCTATGGTTGTGTTTTTATTTTCCCGTGGTGATGGATTAATTACTGACATTAAATATGGAAAGTTTACTATAAGTTGTTTTTTTAACATACCTACATTTTATTATCATCTTAACTGTACTTCTGGCCAATCACATTTCTATCGAATTCAGAATCTGTCCTATCCAAGATTATGCCGAGTAGCGAATCTGCCTAGTCGCGAATCAGCCCAATACAGAATCTGTCCAGTCACGAATCTGTCCAATACAGAATCTGTCCAGTCACGAATCTGTCCAATACAGAAGCTGCCTAATCGCGAACCTGTCCAATACAGAATCTGCCCAATCGCAGAATCTGTCCAATACAGAATCTGCCATATACCGAACAAGGGATCAAATAATATGTTTATGATATCTTTTAACTAAACACCTCCTTATTGTTTTATTGAAACTATGAGTGTCAGTTACATTAATCATCTGTCTATTAAATTAATTTAATAAAATTGAGAATGCTAAGAGATTCAACATGACAGACACTAGGACAGACAATAGGTACCTACACCTATTATATAGGGAAAGACAATGATAATTTTAGTAATTACCGGTCATTGAAGATACTTCTTCCAAATATTTCGTCTGAGTCTGGCAGGCTAACTCAGTTTCCTCAACCTCTTTCAGCTGCTTTACGTTTTCCAGCACACTTTTGTCAACGTGCACGTCCAGGTTTTCTGAAACGAATTTAATTTCGTTTAATTTCTTAATCTCATCGTATAATAGACAGAAAAAGGTAAATTAAACTTAGGATTGCACATAGAGAAATAAGAAGTATCAAAATGAACATGCCGTACTAAAGCCGTACTAACCTATAAATTTGGTCACCGTAACTAAACAATTAATTTTTTGCATCAATAATGCTTTTCTTTCTTCTTGTTTTTCTTTGTACTTCTGTATAATAGTATACAGAATCTCCCGGACACCGCCTCTTATCGTCGACGGCATGATTACTCCGTATTTTTATCAATTTAGATCTCGAATTGACAAGTTTCTAAAAACAACAAAGTCCAAACGACATATTAAATAGTGTTGCCAGACTCGTCAGCCAAGAAAAATCCAGGTTCAGCTTTCATTAGACAG
The DNA here is from genome assembly GCA_923062465.1 of Acleris sparsana. Lineage (NCBI taxonomy): Eukaryota > Metazoa > Arthropoda > Insecta > Lepidoptera > Tortricidae > Acleris > Acleris sparsana. The sequence continues at coordinate 25,075,816 of OV281285.1, read as the reverse complement.
ACTCTAGTAACAATGAGTAACTATTAGCGACCCTACACAAATTATTAGGTATACTTAAGTATTTCATGTTAAGTAATATTATTTATATTGGTGTAAGTTGTGGTCCAAGAATTGATGATATATTTAATTCAGAATCTAGATGCCTAAGCCGATCTGAAACGCCCCCGTGTATGTCCAGCGATTTTCATTGGTTTCTTCGTTTTTTAAAACTTTTGGGAAATTTCAACAAGAAACAGATTACTTACTTAAGTAATTCTGCGATAGTATTAAAACAGTTTGGTTTATGACAGTGTTTTTTTCTGAAAGTAGTCTAGTATAGTATTCATCACATGAGATTATTTAAAAAAACTGCTATCTAACCGACTTTAAATAGAATTTAAAGTGTCTAGCTGACTAAGGTAACAAGATTGGACCCCAAGAGGGATTTAGTTATACTTTTAGGTGGAGTAGTGGCAGGATCTAAGACCACTGAATGCTTATTATCAGCCTTCGATTTTCTTTTTGTTTTGATTTGTTCGCGAAAACGTAAGAAATTGATTCCTAGAACACTTTGGACTATGTCATGTGTTCTTTCTTTCTTTCTTTCTTTCTCAAAAGTATAACCAAATCCCTCGTGAGGGCTAATCTTGTTAGCTTAGTCTGCTAGACCCTTTTTAATGCGTTTTTATAAATTAAATTAAGGCTCAACACTACACTTACTTAGATACTTATGTAGGTAGATGACCATATAAAACATACACTTGTAACGTGTATTGTTTTTTAAACGTTGTAGATTTTTTTTTTAATTTTATGAAGATTAAAGTATGTTTCACCATTTACAGTTGTATCATTTTTTGACAGTCGTTAATAGCTGCAAAAAAAACGTTAATAGCTTCACAGCCGTTACTATGGGTCGGTAATAGAAACAATCGACTTACCCACTTTATTAATATTTTTTCACAAGAAAATGCTTTATTTTTTAGCATTTAACGTGGTAAATATGGCCGTTTTCTCGTGGTCCTACTATTTTTGTCCTACTGACTTTCGACGGAGCCCTGCCTTGCGGCAGGGCTCCTATTTCTGGGCGGTTTGCCCTTCGGGCGTTTAAAGATACCTAACGAACCTAACCTACCTACTTTTACAACCACAATTAGTATTTAGTGATCAAATCTAGGTTCACTTTTTGACTAGTAGGACAAATTAGTAGGACCACGAGAAAACGTCTGTAAATATAAACCCAATATTCAATATTACCATATAAAAATAATAAAAATACTGTGACGGCTACCAATATTCCTAATAAGTATGATCAATTTCAAAATTGTCTTAGGAGGGTCGTTGATAGCTGCATTTACCTTAAAAGTATTATTTACAATTGTAATAGGTATATCAAGCTAGCATAAAATTAAGAAAAAATACTCGACGGCTCACAAAACTGATTATATTAAAATAATGTCTGTCATTGTATGAATGACTTTGTTAAGTTTCAATTTCAAATTTCGTTTAAATTATGTAAGTAAGAACTAATGAATGAAAGTCAAAATTTTAGACTATTTGGAACTGAGATTGTTACTTTGGTAATTCTGGGTATTTCATTACTTTTATAAAAATTACTAAAAATATACGTTGATTATTTTATAATAATTTTCTTTTCATTTCATCAAAGGCGAGTATCAACCATAACTAACTTTCCAGGTTTATATTCAGGACAAGCTTGGCGTTTCTTATCAACGTATTCTTTACGTTTTTCTTCATTCCATTCTTGGATATCTCGCGCGTTTTCCATGATATTTACTATCGCTAATAACTTTGGGGTTATTTCAGGGATAAATCTTTCATTTTCAACTACTTTTGAAATCGTGGTAAACATCATCAAGAGTTCGCAAATTCCGACCAAAAGTCAAATAAGCCGGAATATATCCGATAGCTGAGTTGGAAGCTGTGTTTATTGCGAATCGGATGCTAGGTAAGTTAACTGCCCAGGTGGTATGATGATCACCAACTAGTTCGGCGAGTTGCGTTTTCATGTCTCTATTTCCTTTCTCTCGACCGGATTAGTCCCGGGGTGGTACACTGGAGTGAACCCGTGCTTTTATCAGGACAGAATGCCAGCTGTTGCATGACTGCACTTACAAATTGTGTACCATTGTCGCTAATGAATCGCCGTGGTGCGCCGTATCGCAAAATTATTTCATTGAACAGTACCCTAGCGCATTCTTCAGCGGATGCTTGTTTCCAGGCGAACAGCTCAATCCATCTGGTTGCCACATCTTCTATAGGTACTTAATGAATACCCAGGTTTCATCGAGGGCTAAAAAATAATGCAATGACTTCAAATCGTTGATTAATGGCTGTAGTTTGCAAAAACCCTTCTGGTTTTCTGTTTGAGGGTTTATATCTTTGGCACTGAATATAGTTACGGATGTAATTTTCGATTTGGCCTCTCATGCCTCTCCAATTATAACGTCTGATAATACGTTCAATAGTTTTCTCGGTACCATAATGTCCAGCTGTGGGGTCATCATGATAAGCAGCAATGATCTGTAGCTGTTCTTGCTTGGGCACAACTAGTTGACTTTCCTCAGAGACAGAGTCTTGATGGTACCTAACACAACCCTTTCGACTCCAATAAAATGCATTTTCTTGATTAGTACCCTCAAGTGCGTTAATTATTTTTACAATATGATCATCCTTCAATTGTTCTTCCCTTATATCTTTCGGGCTCTTCCTTGGCATGTCAATGATCACACTACATACTCCACAATTTCCTTCTGATTCAGGATTACAGCTTGGTCGAGATAGAGCATCAGCAACTACATTGGCCCTTCCAGCGATGAATTTAATATTAATATCGTAGGGCTGTAGCTGAAGAGCCCACCTTGCCAATCGACCTGTTGGACACTTTAAAGTCATAAGCTATTTCAAGGCTTGGTGATCTGTAAGCACCGTTACACATGTTCCTTCTATATATCCCCTCAACTTATTTACTGCCCAGACTACGGCAAGCGCTTCCCTTTCAGTGGTAGCATAATTTTTTTCGGCAGATTTCAGCAGGCGGCTGGCGTAGTCAACTGGGTGCTCATTTTCTTTCTCCCCCTACACCAAAACCGCTCCGATTGCGTAATTGCTCGCATCGGTCTTGATAATAAACGACTTGGTTTCATCTGCCTGGGCCAGGACAGGAGCCGAAATCAGAAGTTGTTTGAGATACTCAAACGCAGAATTTTGCTCTTGAAGCCATTGCCATCTGATGATCGATGATGATCTCAACTAGCCTTTCTGTTTCCAATGCAATTTAGAGGTGGTTGATTATTTAAGATGGTTAGAGACCAATTGGTCTTTAGTAACTAAAATGAAATAATAATTTCTATTTCTTCAGGGAATCATTAAACTGCTGGACCTGGACGAGATGTTCCGCAATACCAAAGCGGCCATCATCATCAAAACGCACAACCAATCCCTAAAAATGTATAAAAAAAACAAAGACAGACAAATCAATGTACCGAAAAATCACAATTAAAATAATCTGTTATTCGCAAAGGTATTTCAATAGTTTCTCTGTATGTATTCAACCATATTTTTTCTATCATCATCACCTTAAAGAGTGGCAGCTTAACCTGGTTTCACACGGCATTACATTGCAAGATGAATATCCAGATGGGTCCAGATGAACAAAACGAAATTGGGGATGAAGTGGCGATACCAAAAGCACATCTGTAGAAACGACTGTAGGTATTTGATTGTTCTTGGTATAGGCATTTCTAGAATGGTTCTCACTTTTTCATGGTCCATTTCGAGACCATCAGGTGTTATATAGTGGCCCAGGTATTTCACTTTAGGACAACAAAAATTGCATTTTTGTTTGTTGGCCGTGAGATTATACAATTTTAAACGATCAAATACTTCTTGTAGATCGTTTAGGTGCTCATCAAAAGTAGAAGATAGCATAATAAGGTCTTCCAAGTACACTAAAAGCTTCTAATGGCTCAATGATATATGGAAACCATCCATTAAACGTTGAAACGTGGCCGGCGCGTTACGTAAACCAAACGGCTTGCGTAAAAATTTATACGTGCCGAAAGGGGTCACAAAACTCGTCTTCACTTCGTCTTCATTTCTGACTTTAATCTGCCAGTAGCCAGCTTTGAGACCAATGGTTGACATGAACGGAGTTTTTTTGGCATTGTGTAATATATGATAGATACGCGGAAGGGGGTATGTATCTGGAGTCGTGATCGTGTATAACTGCCTTTAATCTATGCAGACACGTATACTCTGCCATCCTTCTTAGGGACAAGTACGACTGGGGCTGCCCAAGGCGATGTGCATGGCTCGGCTCGATTACGCCCTCCGACAGCATTTTTTTCACCTCTTCCTTTAGTATTTGAGTCTTCGCTAGTGCGAGTCGATAAGGGGGTACTGCAATAGGGAAGTGTTTCAATACGGTGCTCTGCCTGCATTGTTGGTTTTCCGTTTATTTGGAAAACGGAATTATTACCCTCAAGGAATTCTTCCAATCGTTTTTTTGACTCTTCACTGATATGAATAGATGCAACTTCAGTAGATGGAAATAAGGCAGCTGACCTGGGTGAAAGATTGACGAGTTCTTCCACCATAGCTATTTCTGCATCTTTATACAATGCGTCAAATACTGGCGAGTCACCATCAAAAAGTTCCCTTCGTAGTCTTTTGGGTGGGGTAGATGGGGTTTTGGAGCGTAGAGTATTTCATTCAAAATAGATTATTTCCTAATGGTAGACCAACCATTAATGGCTAAGTGATTAATCACTTAGCCATTAATGGTTGGTCTAATTAGCCGGTGTTATCACCGGCTTGATTGATTTTGCTTATTACACCACTTTGCGCTTCAGTATATTCTTGACATAACATCACGTCTTTCTGAATGGCAGTCGGTACAAAGGATGCACCAAGTGAAGTGTTTCCTTCCACATCGGGTTATCGAAATGAGAGAAAGGTGTGCCCGTTACATACATTACTCGCACAGTCACCATTTGATGCAATTTTCAGGTAAAACATTGCAAATATGGTCCAGATTAGAATTACCTGGGTACCTCAGGTTAGTATCTCAGATAATCTCAGGTTAGTCAGGTTGACAAAACTAAAATGTATTCAATTGTTCGTAATATTATTGGCAGGTAGTAAGTTATTATAGGTAGGTAGTACGTACTTAAGTACTTGTCTGAATAATCATATGTACGAATTTTGTCTATCCTGACCTACATATTTCTTGACCTAATGATGTTTAGGGCATTGAGGGAAAATTCCTTCGTGTTGTTTATTACAACATTTTATCTGTATTGATTAAATTGCATTAAAAGCTGTCAATAATATTAATCAGAATTGTTTAATTCCATCCATGAAATTTGCTCACTTGGTAGAAAAGCATCTGTTATTTTATTTATGCTCATATTTATGCACTATTTCAAAATCTTGTTTAACTGCATCAACTTTTGAGATGACATACCGCCTTGGCGTTAATCATTTTTTTCAGTGTGAATAGTCAAATTTGATTGACTAATAAAACGAGAAATGCTTTAGTGGCTTAGTAGGTAGTAATTTATTTCAAATGTCCATTGCTATAATTATTGAGGGTTAATAGGTACCTAGTCAGTTAGCCATATAATCCCGCCGGAGACGCACGCCGTTTGTGCACGGATTTGTTTTCCTTAGCGATATTAGCCGGTTCAGAGGTTCTCAAACTTTATTTTTGTTTATTTGTTCCTGTATTGACTATTGTAAATATGAAGTGCAGTGGCTGTAATGTTGGTGTTAGCGATTACGCTCAGTGTGGTAGCTGCAAGAAACTTATTGGTTACTGCTGTGCCAACATTACCGAGCAAGGGTACAGGAAACTGGGTCCTGATCGGCGGGCTGCCTGGAAATGCCGAGATTGTAGAAAGGACACCTCGTTGTCCCCCTCGGCAGCTAAGCAACCCGATCAGCTGGCTCCTCAGCAGGTCGTTTCAAAGCGAACTGATTTAGACGCTATAATGAGTGAGCTTCGTGATATGAAGAAACATCTCTTGTGTCTTCCCGGTCTGGTGCAGGACATTAATACGATCAAGACTGAACTTTCGGAGGTAAAAGAGAGCTGTGACTTTACGAGTGACAAATTGGATAAATGCACCTTTCGCTTGGATGCAGTGGAACGCAGGGTACCTGAACTCGAAATTCTGCATAGCAAGGTCCAGTCATTAAGTCAAGAATTAACGTACTTGAAGAACGAACTCGCAAGTAAGGACCAATGGCATCGCCTCAATAATGTCGAAATCAAAGGGGTCCCTTACAAGAAGAATGAAAATCTATTCTTGGTCCTGGAGAAGATTTGTGAGGTTATAGGATACCCAGTAGAAAAGATTAATATAAACTACATATCCAGGGTCCCTATCGTGAATTCCAATGATAAGTATATTGTCGTCAGTTTTAACAACAGGTACATTAAAGAGGACTTCTTAGCCTCCGCGCGAGTCAAAAAAGTAATCTTGGCTGACGAATTAGGATTCCAGGGCAGCCAGCAAAGGATTTTCGCTAACGACCACCTAACTCCTGCATACAAGCAGCTGTTAACGAAGACAAAGACCAGCTTGAAACCAAAAGGCTACACTTTCATATGGGTCAGATATGCAAAAATTCATGTGCGCAAAAATGACAATTCCAAAGTGTTCATTATAAATAGTGAAAATGATTTAAACAAGCTTCTTTAGCCAGTTTTTTAACTTCTTTTAAATGCCTGCAAGTAGCATTATTCATGTTTTTGGTACTGATTTGTCTTTTTCATGTTTCGTTAATTAAAGTATTTAGTAAAAGTTTGGGTATCACTGCCCTGACCCAACGGCTCGGCAGTTGTTATTGTACAAACCGGTGGCTTATCGGTGGCTGCATTTTTTGCATTGTGTTCTGGACGTGCTCATTATTAGATATTTATCTCTTTCTTTCTCACTCAATTGTTGATCGTTTGGATGATTTGCTCGTTTACTCCAATGGGGTACTACTTATGTTTATAATGAATATTCTATTTATTTTCTTGCTAGCCTCGAACCTTACGCTTGATAATTTTAATATTTCTTTTGACGATCGCTTGATTCTGATATGCACTTTGTATTCGCGAATAACTTTTAAACTATGTCTAATAACTTGACTACGTACCCTACAATTTATTATCAGAATGTGAGGGGATTACGATCTAAAACCTTAACATTCTCCCGTAATTTAAATCTAGCCACATACGATGTAGTTATTTTGACTGAAACGTGGCTATTGGAGGGTTTGAACGACACTGAGCTTTTTGATGATCGGTATGTGGTTTGGAGACGTGACCGTGACTTAGCTCTGACGGGTCAGAGCCGCGGCGGCGGTGTAATCATCGCCACTCGTAAGGACTTTACCGTCGTGCCACGGGCCGAGTACCACTCTGCAGCTGAGGATTTATGGATCACATTGTCACTTAGTGGATTATCCAACGTGCCAATCAAACTACATATTTGTGTTTTGTACTTGTGTAAACAAAATAGGGGATACACATTCTCACAACAGTTGCGTAATTTTCTTAATCAGTTAGAAAGTTTTGTATTGAGTCACCCTGACGACAAATTTTTATTATGCGGTGATTTTAACATGAGTAGCATCGATTGGTTATTTCGCGACTCAGCTTTGGTTCCCGTGAACTGCGCAAATAGTGATGAGTGTGAGTTCGTCGATGATTTAGTTCTACTTAATTTATGTCAGTATAATAGTGTATGTAACTGTTACGGCAAAATATTAGATCTTGTCTTGTCTAATGATGATGTGCGCGTGGATAAATGTTGTGACCCCTTAGTTCCTATCGATCCTTATCACGAAGCTTTAACTATCTCTTTACAATATGCCAAATTAGAATACATTAAACCTGTGGCTCGCACTAAATATTATTATAATAAGGGTGACTATACTTCAATTATAAATGAACTATCTGTAATTGATTGGGATTTTGAGTTCTCTCACCGGTCATTCGATCAGTGCCTTGACTTTTTTTATTCCACATGTAAAAAATTAAGGCTGAAACACATACCAAACAAAATCATAAATTTGAACTCCTTTCCTAAATGGTTTTCGCCAAGTCTCAAAAAAGCTATTAAAGAGAAGTCTAAGTATCTCAAGAAATTTAAATGCTATGGTAATATATCTGACTTCATTTGTTATGGTGTGTCAAGGGATAGAGTACGGAGGATGGAACATGATTGCTATGTCTCATATATGAGTCGCATAGAAAGTAACATTGCTAGTGACCCAAAGCAGTTCTGGTCTTACATCAAATCTCGCACTTGTTCCCATGGGGTACCTAACTGTCTAAAGTATGGGGATAAAACGGTTAGCAATGGTGAAGACATTTGTAACGCTTTCTCGGATTTTTTCTATACCACTTTTTCACCAAGCATCTCAAGTGTTGATAGCCTACCCTTCTCTACGATGAACTCAAGTGCGCATATATCTAGTATTGAGGTTGATCCTGATGTCGTATATAAATTAATAGTTAACCTTGATCCTTCTAAATCTGCTGGGCCAGATGACCTTCCGGCTCAATTCTTGATAGGTTGTGTTGAGGGGCTCATTGAACCAATTGTACTGTTATTTAAACGATCTTTCGCGGAATGTATAGTCCCTTCTGTATGGAAATCCGCCTTTATCACGCCTGTTTATAAAAAGGGCCCCAAAACAGATATAGTCAACTATAGGCCAATTTCTAAATTATGTATACTGTCTAAAATTCTTGAAAAGATAGTCTATAAACAGGTCTACAGTGCCTTAGAAAAATATTTTAACCTCAGTCAACACGGTTTCATGCAACGGAAGTCTACAGTCTCTAATCTCGTGCTACTGAATGACTATATTACTAAGGCAATGGATAGCGGCAGCCAAGTGGATGTGATATACACAGATTACAGCAAGGCTTTTGACCGTATTAATCATAAATTACTCATAATGAAACTCGAACGTATGGGTATTAATGGAGACCTGCTCAGATGGTTCTCATCATATATAAATAACAGGTCACAGGCTGTTGTGGTGAGTAATTACATTTCTGGGTGGGTTAGCGTTCCGAGCGGGGTTCCGCAAGGTTCCTTGCTTGGACCCTTGCTTTTTGATGTTTATGTTGATGACATTAGTCAGTGCTTTACATTCTCTAAGTTGCTATGTTTTGCTGATGATATGAAAATTTTTGCTCAAATTAAATCTTTGCATGACTCTGCTCTAGTTCAAGCTGATCTTGAGCGGCTTGACAAATACTGTGAAGCCAATAATTTAGACCTTAATCCAATTAAATGTTTCACTGTGACTTTTTCTCGGCAACGTTCACCTTTATGTATTCCATATAAAATAAGAGACCAACTTCTATGCAGGGTATCTTTTTTGAGAGACCTTGGTGTCTTTCATGATTCGAAGCTGCTTTTTGATATTCATATTGACAGCATTGTTAAGAGTGCTACCAGATCTCTCGGTTTTATAATGCGCAACTCCATTGATTTTTTACAAGCTAAAACTCTTAAAATTCTTTATTGTGCATATGTCAGAAGCAAACTTGAATATGCGTCTCAAATTTGGAACCCGTGCTACAAAGTTTACATTGATAGAATCGAACGTGTACAAAGAAAGTTTGTTAAATGTCTTAGCTTTAAGTTAAAGGTCCCGTATAATTCAGCTAACTACATAAATATTTGCAAAAGGCATCACCTCTTACCACTATATCAGCGCCGTGAAATTGCTGACATTATTTACCTTTTAAAAATTATAAACGGCAGCGTTGATTGCCCTGAGCTGCTCGGTGGTCTCTCTTTCAACACTCCGCACAGGCTAAAAAGATTTTATCCTCCTATCTCCGTTCCCTTTGCATCAACAAAATATAGGCGGAATAGCTTCCTGGTTCGCGCTAGTAGGAATTTAAACGAGTTGTCTAAACAGATCGACATTGACGTGTTTAACATTAAAATCCAAACTGTGAGGCGTAAATTATCAGACGATTTCTTCAAATGAGCACTTCCTTTCCTTTCTTTTTTTTTTCTTTACTAAATCTGATATCCCACCGTACTTCGTTGTGTAAGCTTGTCCTTTTTAATACCCATTTGTGAACTTTCCTGTTAAGACCCTTTCTTACCTGTGTATTAATTGTTGTTAATTGTACGTTTGCTATTAATAGTTGTTAAGTGTTAATCTTTGTCCGTGCTTAAGCGGTACCTCCGCTGTTGAAGCGGCTTTTTATGGTTTTAATCACTGTTAATTTAGTTCTATCTGCGAGAACCTATAATTGACTTTCTAAATTTATTTTAAATTCTATTTCTGTTAAGTATAGCTGTTGGATCTCCTCAAATAAATAAATAAATAAATATTAAGTGTTGGAATCACAAATTAAAGTTATAGCTAGGTATTTCCATTTAATGTAAGAGAGCCTAAGTTGTGCCGCAAGTTAGAGTTCTTTTCCAGTATTATTAAAACTATAACAACTCCTAAACTAATAAACAGATTCAAGATTGCAAAGTTCAAAACATATTTTAGACTAGGATAAATGAGGCTTTCTTCTGCTGTAATATTTACGTTAAGTAGGTACGGTCGGCCAAGAAAGTGGTTTACCAGTTTTTACAAAAGTTTCTGTGAGTGAGATGTTTTATCGTTAAGGTTGACACTTATCACTGTCATAATACTATTACAAGGGAAAATCGAACTTGTTGTATCATGACATGCAAATGGGAGTCTTCCGGTAAACGTCGGGAGGGATGATGGCCGATTGAAAAATGGTCATCTTTCAATTGCTTTGTACATTTGATTTATTCTAGTTACTGATTTACTTGTCTACTCTATTACGGTGATGGACCACATTATTGGCCGACTGTACTGGGACACAACGCATTAGTGCAGATAACACATTTTCAATCAGTTCAACCTTGTGGATTTTTTATGCACACTCAGCTGTTTCAATGTGCATTGACACTGGCGAAATCACTGCGAAATATCGCGGTGGGCCGCCGTTATTAAAAACAGAAGAAGAAGACGTGCAAACTTACGTGCAAGTGCAAATGAACTTCAACCGTAGGGTGATGGACCACATTTTTGGCGGACTGTACTGGGACACAACACATAGTGCAGATAACACATTTTCAATCAGTTCAACGTTGTAGATTTTTTTATGCACACTCAGCTGTTTCAATGTGTAGACAGCCTCATGCATGATGCTTTTCTTTCACTATAAGAGCATCAGGTAATATACTTAAAAATATAAACTTAATGGTTCTTAGCTTACATGGCAGGGGTTTGAATTACCTTACAAATACAAGTCAACACCCTGAGATAACTAGCCCACCTGATGCCATTAATAGAATGCTGCCATACTTAGAAACCTATTCTATTCCCTTATTTATGCTATAAAGGTTCCCGTATCAAATATCCTGATTCCAGTAATAGGGCCAATATTTTTTCCTTTTTTTTCAAGGAATGTTTTAAATGTGGCCTCATATGAAGCGCTGTACAGTGGTTGCAAAGAGACCATTGATGTTCACAGGAACCTTTGGGATTGGTGCCTGGTTGTCAGGCCTTGTGTTTATTGACCGGCTGAAGACTGACAGAGCTCGGAAGCTTATGAGAAAAGCAACCGAGCGCGTTATTCAAGAAAAGGTTGTTTTTTCACAATTAGTTTGACATTTAGGAAGGTACTGTTCTGCAGGCACACAATGATGGTGACGTTAACTGAAACAAGATTAAAATAAAATTCAAAAAATAATAATCAGTGAATTGGCCACATGAGGGCTCTTTTACACATCGGTTATATGGAGTGAATCTACTAGTGCTTCGGACAAGACCATTGCGGAGAAGAAGCGCCGCAACAAACTTCAGCAGAAGGTCCTTTTTTCCAATAATAAAATACACTCAGGAGCAAAAATACCGAGACTATTTCGAAGCCTTCGTTCCTCCCCTGGGGTTGTTTTGAGTGAGTTTTAATGGTGAAAAGTTCTTAAGATACCTAACTGATCGCACAATCAGTTAACACCACAGCGGGAGAGTTTAGATCACAGTCGTTTCTACAGATGTGCTTTTGGTATCGCCACTTCATCCCGAATTTCGTTTTGTTCATCTGCAAGATGAAGACGGGACACAGAGAGAGAAAACTAGATACGGTGACGACGATTCGGCTAAGGCATCTCTGCCGTGTCAAACCTATCTCATGTATCTCACGAAACCTAGTTTCGAGAAATCGGGCATCAAAGTTTTTTATTAGTTTTGAGTGAGTTTTGTAATTTGTCTTTTTTTAAATACTTGGGACTAATTTAAAAAATATATATACTTGAATAGATCCGTAAAAGGCTAACAAATATTATGATACATTTCTTTTTTCTAAAACATGTATATTTTTTTAAATATAAGCTATAACAGAGTTAAGCCTGACAGACCCGCCATACAATGTTTGTCAAGCGACACCCTGTATTTTAAGATACATGACTTTAGCCAATCATGCTCAATGCCCAATGATATGCCTTTCACAGATAACTATAACTTACCAGGTGTGCATAACAAATAGTGGGGTAGTAAGAAAAATGTCATAGGTACCTACTTAAAGTATGAAAAAAAACGTAAAAAATTGAAGAAAACCAATGATTTATTTATGCTATTTTGCAAAACATTCTACCTTAAAATCAAGTTTTAAAAACCACTTTGTATTAAAATATAATTTCCATTTATGAATCGAACCTAACCATAATTGAATGTTCAAAAACTTATTTTTACAGTAGGTAATTATAAGCACAACATGCTTTTTGATTTAAAAAAAACTTGAAATCTTATTTTGTTAAAAAAAACACAACTTCTAAAACAGTTCTCAAGAATAGAGATATTTTAAACTAAAACGAACAATTCGAATTTACTTTTTAAATAATTATCGACACAGTCTTATTTAAACAACTAATAATGGCTTCTTGGTTATTATTGTTTAATAGTACATTGTGTATTAAGGGCGGTAAGTAAGGAATTACGACCGAGGCTCTAGTAGAAGCCCGAAGTCAAAGACTGAGGGCTTTCTGAGTCGAGGTTCGTAATTCCCGTACCGCCCGTGAAACATACAATGTTTTTCATCACATTTGCGAGTTATTTACTCGCATGAAATGAAAATGAAATTATAGGGCAGAAAAAACTTATTTATAAAAATTTATAACATGTAGCGAGACTGCAATGAAATTACTGTTTAGGTAACATTTTAAAACAATTTTTCAATTTTGTGTAAACTCCTTGCTTGAACTTGCATGAACGGTGTGCTGCGCTATAAATTAAAAAAAAATTACATACCGACCTAGGTTTTCATGAAAAAAAAAGGTCGACGGTTTTATATGGGGCTTACGGCCCAGTTAACCTGTATGTTTAGATACTGTTTACGTGAAAGTGTGATGAAATTACTATTTAGATAACATTTTAAAACAATTTTTCAATTTCGTATAAACTCCTTGCTTGAACTTGCATGAACGGTGTGCAGCGCTATAAATTAAAAAAAAATTACTTACCGACCTAGGTTTTCATGAAAAAAAAAGGTCGAGGGTTTTTAAAAGGGGCGTACGGCCCAGTTAACCTGTATGTTTAGATACTGTTTACGTGAAAGTGTGATGAAAATTACTGTTTAGATAACATTTTAAAACAATTTTTCAATTTCGTGTAAACTCCTTGCTTGAACTTGCATGAACGGTGTGCTGCGCTATAAATTAAAAAAAAATTACTTACCGACCTAGGTTTTCATGAAAAAAAAAGGTCGAGGGTTTTATATGGGGCTTACGGCCCAGTTAACCTGTATGTTTAGATACTGTTTACGTGAAAGTGTCATGAAATTACTGTTTAGATAACATTTTAAAACAATTTTTCAATTTCGTATAAACTCCTTGCTTGAACTTGCATGAACGGTGTGCAGCGCTATAAATTAAAAAAAAATTACTTACCGACCTAGGTTTTCATGAAAAAAAAAAGGTCGAGGGTTTTATATGGGGCTTACGGCCCAGTTAACCTGTATGTTTAGATACTGTTTACGTGAAAGTGTGATGAAAATTACTGTTTAGATAACATTTTAAAACAATTTTTCAATTTCGTGTAAACTCCTTGCTTGAACTTGCATGAACGGTGTGCTGCGCTATAAATTAAAAAAAAATTACTTACCGACCTAGGTTTTCATAAAAAAAAACGTCGAGGGTTTTTTATGGGGCTTACGGCCCAGTTAACCTGTATGTTTAGATACTGTTTACGTGAAAGTGTGATGAAAAAAAGTAAACTCTTGCGTAACACTAACAAACAAAATATTAGTAAAATAAAATCAGGACAATATACTTACTTAGTAATAGGAATCAAATACGAGTACTTCGGCATGAGTTTATCACGCTTAAGTCCTGTATCTTTAGTTGACTGAGATAGAATTTGCTCGACGCGTAAAAAGCTTGTCGCTCTTATATGATGTAACTTAAGATGCAGTACTTATCCATAATTTATAATGGTAAAATAAAGATACATGACTTGCGTGACACTTCGTATAAGGCAGTAGGAAGCTAAATTAAAAATTATGTTTCTGTGGGTCTGTTAAGGCATCGGAATAAATGACATTTAGACTTGTTACGCGGAACTCATGTATCTCAAGATAACGGACATACGCCTGACACGGCAGATCTATTAACGAAAACCTGAAGTTGGTCCGAAATTTGTTTTAGAACCTTCAACGTTTTGAACAGCGCGGACTTAACATTGGACCCATCTGGATATTCATCTTGCAATTTAATGCCGTGTGAAACCAGGTTAAGCTGCCACTCTTTAAGGTGATGATGATAGAAAAAACATGGTTGAATACATACAGAGAAACTATTGAAATACCTTTGCGAATAACAGATTGTTTTAATTGTGATTTTTCGGTACATTGATTTGTCCGTCTTTGTTTTTTTTTTACATTTTTAGGGATTGGTTGTGCGTTTTGATGATGATGGCTGCTTTGGTACAAAAAAGTCTGGCGAACTTTGCCCCCCTCACCTCAGTATGTTTGGTTGGTACTTTTTAGGGCTCCGTAGTTAAACTAGGAAGCAGCCTAGCTCAGAGACCCTTAGTACTAGAAAGCTGTACCTAATTTGGTTTGAATATACATATAAGTCACGCCAACAAAGTGGTAATATAAAATCTAGATTATACCTACCTACCTATTTATATTTTTGTGTACCTACACGTAACGTGGGGATGTAATTTTTTTCTCGTCTACCCCATAGTGTGTTGTGTCGCTAAATAGGTATTTAAAAAAAAAATAGGTTTATTGAAAAAAAAATAGATTAAGGGATCCGCTTATGCAAATTAAGCTTTAAAGCGCAAATTTTTGTTAGAGTCAAGTGGTCTAATGGGCGCTATTCTACCGTTTCTAATAGACACCTTAGAAGTCCCACGCATCGAGATTCCCCGGATCCTGAGGTTGACTGCACTGAATCAGCGATACAGCCTCCACGTCTTTAAACAAATAAAGTTACGTATAGTTACGTTGCATACGTAAAGTTACATAATTATGCAACGGTACATAATTATCTCTTAAGGCACGAGGTGCTTCATCATTATGTACCAGTTACATAAATAACTATTATGTATAAAGATAGAGTCAATTTCTTTAGACACTTTGCATTAAAACCCATTATTTTCTGTTTGTATTAAATAATTTGTAATTAATAAAAACTGAAAAATCGCCAAAATTTGCGTTGTTTTATGCAGATCAGAGCTCACGGCAGCACTCCAACGTCGAAAACTCGGTTTTGTATAAAGGCCTATAGGTACTCGTAGTAACTTGTACAATATTCACAAATGGAGGATTAACCCAAACTTTTTGTACTGTAGGTGCTTAGGCACTATAATTACATACTACATACATACTAAGATTTCATCAGTCATAAAGTAAAGAGGTTGCATTTCATTATCAGTGTAAAATAATTAATCTTTACACTAGTAGCTTGCTCCCCATTTTAGAAACCCAATTCAATTGGAAACGTAAGGTGTTGACTTGCTTGCTTGCCTCTCAGTATATCTTTGAAAATATCATATATGTTCGCAAACACATAGGTACATGGCTTCAGACATAACCGTGACGTTCACAAGCTCAAGACACGAAATAAAGATAAACTCGTAGTCCCAGTTCACCGTCTTCGTATGCGCTTCTACAATAAGATATCTACCTACTTACTGATATTGTCAATACGCTGTTCAATAAATTTAGGTCTCGCATTAAGTGCTGCTTGCTGGGTAAGGCATATTATACTGTAAATGTAGACGTACTGTAAACCTAGATGATAAAGATGTTTTTAAGTCGTGCGACCTATTACTGAAATTATGGTTCTTTTTTCTTTTTTTAATAGTAATAATACTAATATCACTGAGCAGCGCTTATTGCAAAATGACTTTAAGCCAATAATGAAGACATTTTAAATTTAAGCTGAATTATTATTCCGTATATTTATTTTATATCTGTACAATTAGGTTTTTTACAGTGAATATTCAATTATAAAAGTAAAATAACAATACTAATATAAAAAATAAACATTATAAAAAACCTAACCTACGAATGCCGCCGGCAGCGGGGCAGGGCTCAAGCTACCGGTGGTTAGGGCTGCAGAGAGAGGAACCTCCTCACAATACGTGCCGTGTCGAGGAGTACTGCCTTCTGTATCTGGCAGTCGCGAGGCGTTCGTACAAGCCGATTATTTACGGCTTTACCAAAAATTCCTATGCATAGAGTAGGTATACAAACAAAACGTAAAACCGAAAATAACCCGGTATACTACCTATAGCTTTACCTTGCATTACCATCTTCATAATACGATGCATAACCAAAACGCAATTTATTTACTAAGCCGAAATCTATCGCAGTACTCGCTCGCACATATTCACTTACCTACAAGAAAGAAACAATAACAATATATTCGTACACACGCGCAGTTACATTTCACTGCGCGCGAACTTACACCCACAAAATTATTACAAGTCCTGCGGTCGACCTCTGCCGCACTTGTAGTAACACATTCAAACATTTTTCTAGCGCTTCGAACTCACACACAGACACGGCCGCACGTGAGAAAACAATAAAAATCAGAGTGAGCGACCGCTCTAGTCCGCGATCGCACGCCGGCTTATTTCAAACAATTTCACTTTCTTTTCTCGAGGACGCCGTCGCCGCCACCTACCTACGACCTTTAAACTTTAATAATATTTTGCATCCTTTTTTCATTACGCAATTACGCATTACGCGACGCCATTACTTTAGTTCGCGTCGACCGCGTCGTCGCGCAAAGATACACTGTGTAATTCTTGTGAAAGCTTTTTTGAATTAACTATTTATTTAGTGTTTTATGATTCAAGTAACTAGTGAAATTTAGCTCGCTAAGTGTTCGTTCTGTGTTCATGTGCTGTAATCATTTGTTTGTAGTTAGGTACCTACTGTTTGGATTATTTGTTTTTGTTCACGACGACGGAGGTTGGTGTTTCTATTATATTTTTAATACGTTAGGTACCTATAGGTTTTACCCAAATCTAATTTAGGTTACCTATATTCGTGGTTTTTCAAGATTTTTGTCTGTCTGTAGGTACTCAAAGTAGGTATGTACTAAATACAAAATAGGTAGGTGTCTAATCTGGGGGTAATTTCCATTGAAAAACATTTACTTCTTAAAATTCAAAAGAAAAGCAATTTCCATGATAACGTTTTAGCTCATTTTGTTAAAAAAACCCCGCAGAAATACCTATTCTTGAATATAAATAGGTAAGTATCGAACCGTACCTAGCGTATTTCAAGTGTATATAATTATATTGAGTTTTCAATCGGTTTCTATATTTATTTGCATGAACTTAGTTTAGGTTTAAGTACTTGGATTGTTTGGCGCTTTATGCGTGTCATGGTTTTCTTAATAAGTACAGGAAGGCGGGTACGGACGGCGCATGCCGCGGGCTGTGGGTTTTCTTTATTCGGTTGATTTTGTTGCACGAATTTGTAAATATATGTTTAATTAAGTTTTTTTTTTAGTTTCTGTGTGCAGACCTGCAGTGCATGTATTTAATTTGGTTTATTTTTGCTTTGTTTTTAACAAAGGACAACTTTTTATTTTGCATGATAGGTATTAGCAAGCTAATTTTTACTGTGTTTTGATTTCTAACGTAAATTAACTATAGTATTGTGTGTGTGTTTAATGTGTGCGTACGCAACTAACGGCTTTTTTCAAAGCCTCTTTTGTCATACTTGACATACACTGTTCATGTAATACCAGTGATGTCATGTATGGCGAAGGTGGTGAACACTAACTGCAAGGATCGCACGTAGAAACAGTTACCGCACTTACTTCAGCACTGCTTTTTGGGAACTAAAAGATGACATCTATTTTATTAAGGTAGGTAGGTATGTTTTTTTAATTAATGGAAGGGGCAAACACGTACTCACGCCATACACCTTTTTTGCTCCGGCTTGTCTATTTATTTACGTGACGCTTCGCCACTGGTATCTGGCCCTTGATCCAGCCATCTAGCGAGTCTCTTGAGGTGTTGGTCGAGACTCTTCGCTATAAGACCGTTTGCCGAAACCACTACTGGGACAATGATCGTCGAGTCAACATCCCACATGGCGGTCACCTCGTGAGCCAAGTCAAGGTACTTGCTGAGCTCAGCAAGTACCTTGACTTGGCTGTCCTTCTCGGCCTTCACGAGGTTCTCATCATGCGGGATGGTGATGTCGACGAGCACTGCCCGGCGTTGAGATCGATCTGTCAAAACGATATCAGGCTTATTGGCGACAATAGTCCTGTCCGTGATGACAGATCGATCCCAATAGAGCGTAGCACGACCATTTTCGAGAACTGGCGTCGGTGTGTACTTATAGTACGGCACTTCAAACTCAACAAGACCGTATTGAAGAGCAAGTTGCTGATGGATGATCCTGGCCACGAGGTTATGTCTGTGCAAGTACTCACCATTGGCCAAATGCGAACAACCGGAAATTATATGTCTGAGGGACTCGCCGGGGCAACGACATGCTCGACAAATGTCAACCGTGCCATCCCTCAGAATATATCTCCGGTAATTATTCGTCATTATGACCTCGTCAGCAATTGCACAGACAAAACCTTCGGTTTCCCCAAAGAGGTCACCGAACCGTAGCCAGTTCACGGACGCTAAAAAGTCTACGTCGGGCCTTGTTAGGGCCCGGTAGAAGCGTCCGTGTAGCTCCTTGCTCTTCCATACGTTCTTGCGGTCTTCAGTGCTCAACACCGCTGGTCTGCGCCAGTTCTCGTTTGCCAAGGAGAGAGGCGTGAGGTTCCTGTCTACTGCAACCATATCACGATGCATCCCACACTCAGTGCGAAGAAAATAATCCCTGAGATTGCACACCTCGCGCTTGTGGAGATTCTTAGCATTTAAAATGCCTCGACCTCCACATTTCCTCGGGATGTACAATCTCATAACAGATGAGCGTGGGTGCAACATGCGATGTGATTTAAGCAGTAGACGGACCCTCCTATCCAGGGCGTCCAGCTCAGTCTGAGTCCACCTTAGTATGCCAAAGGAGTATGTGAGCAGCGGCATCACCCAGCCATTGAAGGCGCGCACCTTATTGCCACCCGACAAAAGACTGTTAAGAACTTTTGTCAAGCGACAGAAGAAGCGTTCCTTCACTGACTGCTTGATATCGCTGTCCACAATACCTAAAGACTGTGACATACCAAGATATTTGTAGGTTTCAACTTCGGAGAGAGATCTGAGAGTCATTGTCTCTGAAAGCTGCAAATTCGAAGAATTTACAACTTTCCCTCGTTGAACATGCATGACCGCACACTTATCTACACCGAATTCCATCTTGATCGCACTACTAAAGTCTTGTGTGATTTTTAATAGTGCGATAAGATCTTGGCGCTTCGATGCAAACAGTTTGAGGTCATCCATGAACAATAAGTGGGAAATGACTTCAGCCTCTCTACGAAGTCGATAGCCAAGCCCGGAATCCTTCAGCAAAGAGCTAAGAGGATTCAAGGCTAGGCAAAACCACAAAGGACTCAGACTGTCACCCTGAAAGATGCCTCTTTCAATCCTTATCAAGTTAGGCAAATCAGAAGGGACGTCTCGACCACCTGGTTGACGAAGGACTGTGACCCACTGCCTCATACACACACCTAAAAAGGATCTCAAAGTTGCATCAACTTTATACAACTCTAAGATCCTGTCGAGCCATGAGTGAGGCACCGAGTCATAAGCCTTCTTGTAGTCAATCCAAGCAGCCGAAAGGGCCGCCCTGTTTCGCCTGACTTGCTGACAAATGGTCATGTCTATGAGGAGGAGCTCCTTAGTACCGCGGGACCCAACCTTACAACCATTTTGAGCGGAAGCCATAACGTTGTTTGCAACAAAATGTGCGTTTAATTTTGTGCTCAAAATGGACGTAAGGAGCTTGTAGATGGTAGGCAAGCATGTAATGGGTCGGTAGTTCTTTGGGTCCGCGGTACTACCGGACTTGTAGAGCAGGAAGGTAACACCAGTTGTTAATAAAGGTGGCAAGGAACCGATCTCAAGAGCATTTTGGAATTGCGCTGCTAAACACTTAAATATGTGAGGCTTTGAACCATTTAATCCAGAAGTTATGTAATCCGTCCGGTCCAGGACTTTTCCAGTTCTGAGCCACTCGGATTGCACAACCTACGTCTTCGAGGCAGATGGTAATAGGCCCCATTGGTTCAATAGCCTCACACACATGTTCAACAGCACGCATCCAGTCTCCTTCTGTGTGCACAACAGGCACCGACCAGATGCTGCGCCAGAAATCAATCATAGCAGCAGGATCCGGTAGATGTCCGTCGCTAACACCTTGATCGGTTCCTTCCCACTTTCGGTACACCTTCCTCTGATCACTTTGGAAGAGGCGATTTTGCTGGTATCTATCCACACGCTCTCTATAGCGACGAATACGGCTTGCCCACGCGCAAACTTTCTGTTTCAGGAAGTCGATGCGTTCCGTGACACAGGCCATATAATGCTGGGGTCTTAATCCGGTCCCAGCAAAAGCTTGGTTCACGAAACGCATGACTCGGGGACGGTCATTGCCCCCCCTGAAGCAGATTAGCTTTCCTATGAGAGTCCTAAACTTATCAATACGCCGCTCAATTCGCACTTGCCAAGTGGGGACAGATCCGCGCGCACGCGGAGCTCGGTCAGAGTCCGGAAACTTGACTCGAGCTACACGGCACGCAGCTATGGCCCCACAGTACAAAATTGAGTGGGTATCAATAATATCCTCGCTGGCTTGTAAATAAGGCGCCAGCAAGTCGTTTAGGGCTCCCATAAGTGCCAAATTTCGTTTACTGGCAGGCAAGCGTGGTAGACGAGGCCTAGAGTTGGGTGTGGAGAGATATTGCGCGATCGCGTCTTCCAAAGCCCTCCTCAATTGCTCATTTACCTGGCTAGTTACGCTCATATTCGCACAATCCTCAACGTCGCTAACGGGATCATCCTGCACTGACGACAGTGCTTGTTGGGCGACTGGCATTGAAGCCGATAACGCTGTAGGAGGGTCCCGTGACGAAGCGGAGGTTGTACGAATAGGTTATTTATTATTATTGTTATTTATTTTTTACACAGACACAGACAATTTAGAAATGAGAATAGACTGTGATGTTTCTCGCCGGACAGCTGTTTTTTATTATTATTTTTAAATATTGATCTTTTGTCCGGCAGCATGAGCATGTCATGGTCGGCGTCGCGTCTTTGATCGGGCCCCTACTACCCGAATACTTGGTTGAGGAAGGCGATGGCTGAGATACGCGTCATACTCGTAAACGGGTGCTGTCTGTGGGGTCTGGTCTGTTCACGCTTGCAAGGACCTGTTTTTCAGTTAGTTATTTCGATGATCGTTCCCGACGTAGAGACCTCGACATGTTGTTCTCCTAGTCTAATTTTAATTTAATATTATTGAGCTTACATTTATAATAATAGTTAGGTGCCACGGATAATTGGCCCGGGAAGTAGGCTTTACAAATATCTGTATTTTCTATGTTAATTACACTCAGGAGCAAAAATAACGGGTCAGAGTGCGTTTTTCATACTAAAGAGGCTATTTCGAAGCCTTGGTTCCTCGCCAGGGAATGCTTTTAGTGAATTCTGATGATGAATACCTCGAGCATCGATACAGGACTTCCAGAGTGCATAGGATATCCAACTGAATGAATCTGCGGTTACCGCCGGAATTGTGCATGTTCAGAAAAACATCTAAAATGGCAATAAAATGTAAGGAAATCCAAATGCTGACCCAATTTGTCCGGCTGTGGTGTTAACTGATTGTGCGATCAGTTAGGTATCTTAAGAACTTTTGATCTCCTCTATTGAACCTCGGAAGTATCCAACATTAAACCTTACTCGAAACAACCCCTGGCAAGGAACCAAGGCTTCGAAATAGTCTCGTTTGTATGAAAAAAGCACTCTGATCCGGTATTTTTGCTCCTGAATGTAGGATGCGGACGAGTTTTTTTAGTGTAAAGAGAGCTGGCGCATCGGTGCTATTTCCCCACAGGATGACGCCGTAGTTGAACCAGGCGTACGCATAGTCGTAGTAGGTGACGAGTGCAGTTTCGATGTCTTGGTTGATATTTTTACTTCACGGAGTGCATAAGCGAATTGTGATATTTTAGTTCTTATCTTTTTTATATGTGTTTTCCAGTTTACGTGAGTAAGTATATGCTAGGCGCACTTTTCCGTTGGGGCGGCGAGTGCGCCTAGTAGAGGTTAACCGTGTTATTGAAGCATTCGAATAAAAACAATCGCATAGTATAGTAGACCATAACACAATACCCATAAGGTATTTTTCACACCACCTGCTCGACAATGCCAAATTACATATCATGCAAACCTTACGCAAACCAAGTCATTAAAGCCCTTGGCTTTAGCCGGGGTGTAATGTTGTACTGAATCTCATTATAACCCGCTGGGTTGTAATATTTTCACTTTTCATAGTTCTTATTACAATGGCCTTAAAGTCTAATTTCGTAATAAAAGATCAACTAATACTCGAAGGCCGGGCGCGGCGCCGCCGCCACCGCCGCGTCGAACCTAATTTGAAAATCGAACATTTTCTAAAATCGAGCTGGCCACGGCAACCTGAATGGAACACATTTGAAATTAAACAAAAGCCGCGAGTATTGTAAGACGCTGCAATAAAATACATTGGTGATAACTGCAAAATTTTAAATAAATATGTCAAAATTGAAGAAAACATCTGTTAAAATGTAGAGTGACGAAAGTGATTTAACTCCGGAGTCCATTAAATTGGATGCCTTAGGCATTGTTCATAATCTACTCCCAGAGAACTCAAAGGAAAAATACCTGAAAGCCTACAACTTTGTCTTTCCACAACTGGACTAATGTCTCAAATATCAATTTTCGCTTTTAATTTTAAAATTATAAAAAATATTAAGGACTTCTTCATTACCTTCGAAAACCTCCACCGTTCGTCAAGCTGCAAGACGCACCTGTTCTGCATTTTGCTCCTACGACCGGATCTGCCATTTTTGGATGCTAAAGAACCTGCCAAGAACATCGGAAAGCGCAAGCACGGCGGACCGTTACGAGGATGATTTAGAAGAGAAGCTCCACGTCACCCCGATTGCCGACGGATAGTAACGCATTGGAAGTCAAGAATCACGCCTACTTCGACTGGAATTTATTGTGATGAGTACCTGAGAGAGTAGCGTTATGTGAGTTCGTTCCAATTACCTATCTGTTAAGCTTAATCCCCCTATTCTTATAAAAACCCTAGTTATTTATTTTCGCACTTTAAAAGCGAACATACCTATAATACATAATTTCTGTCTTGCCCATCCCTGTTTCACACTTTAAAAGTGAATATACTTAATCTTAAATAAAGGGTCTAGCCGATCTACCATGTAAATTTGCCCCTGGCTGAAAATGTAGGTTTCTTACGTGTGTTTATTAACCTTATTACAAGATATAATTTTACGAAGTTTTAACCCTAAAATGCTCTTGGTTTTGAACAAAAAGAAGAAAGAAAAAAATATGTTTTTATTTTTTTGTAGCCAAACTAATGATTCGATTTCTTTGTAATTTAGATATATTATGTATCTAATAATAAACTACTGTCAAAAAAAAAAACAACGTTCAAACTCATTTATAAAGTGTTTAAAATTGACTTTATTTTTTTCAAGATTTTTTTTTAATACTTACGAGATAGGGACAACCTCTAATTTTACTTATTTTATGCGGAATCTAATATTGCGTAACATATATTTTTTGCAAAAAAATCCATTTGGGGCAACAGGGTAAAAATATCTTACTAATGAATATACGTAAAAATCCTTCATGATTAATTCAGAATGTGGTAAAAGCAGTCAGTATAAAACTTTTTTCTCTTTACTATTTAAATATCAACTTCACTACGCAAATACAATATTTCTAATATTTTGTTTCTAAATACAAAACGGTTTAAAAACGACTTCAATAAAACATCGACAATTTCAATTTTCATCATCATCATCATCATCAGCCCGGGGGCGTCCACTGCTGGACAAAGGCCTCCCCCAAAGAGCGCCACAAGTCACGGTCTTGAGCCGCTCGCATCCAGCGGCTCCCCGCGATCCTAACCAGGTCGTCAGACCACCGGGTGGGAGGCCGTCCAACACTCCGTCCACCGGCGCGGGGCCGCCACTCGAGAACTTTTCTTCCCCAACCCAACGGTTATCAGTTCTCCGAGCTATGTGGCCTGCCCATTGCCACTTCAGCATGCTAACTCTCTGAGCTATGTCGGTGACCTTGGTTCTCTGGCGTATTACCTACCGTATTACGGATCTTATCGCGCATTCATTTCAATTTTAATATGAGCTAATTCATTCGAATTCGAATTGAATTTGAATTTGAATTTGGAGTGTACATACGCGTTCGAACATCACCGTGCCTTTTTTAATTTACCTAACGCGATGGTTGTATTGTACATTTGTCGCATTTACCGCTTACAAATTAAAAGTAAAAAATGGCGGGAAACCATAATCGTTTTTCACGTATCTTATGCGTTATGGATAAACGTAATGCGATACGCAAGGTGTTTAGGAAACGTGTCCGAACTTTGTATTTAAAAGCATATAATGCAATAGAAGCCCGACTAGAACAATGCATACAAAACCATATCGAAAATGAGCATCTGCTGTCCCTAACGGAAAACTTAAGTATTTTTAGTCATGCTTTATACCCTTTCAGTTAGTAGTAGTAAAGATGCAGAAAGTTTAGTTACTTTAATTTTATTTTATAGATGGCAACTATATACTCATATTTGAAGTAGGTAATTAGTACCTATATCACTTAACTACGTCAGTCGATCCTAGTAACTTTGAATGCTCAGGAAACATTAACTGCCCTTAAAGTTATTTTAAACGATTAAATATTTATAAATAAAAAAAGGTACATAAAGATTAGATCACAATTAACTTCATTATATATAAATAAACTTCTATTGCATTATATGCTTTTAAATCATCGAAATATAATAAGTATGGAAGAGTAATCGACGCTCAAAATCTGCCCCACTGACTTAGTGCCGGCGGGGGTGGAGCTAATAATGAGTGCCGAACTGTCTATCAGTCGACTTTCTGACGTAGTGTCAAACAGTTGATTACAAACACAAAAGAAAAAAACGATATTAAAGATTACCGAATTTAAATGATGCTGCAACCATGCCAAGTTGCATTGTAAATTGGTGCACGACCCACACAGATGCAAAACAAAGCGATATTTATTTTCATTAGTAAGTTATTGAATTTTTAATATTACCATACCAAAATGTCATGGCCGATGTTATGCAATATATCTTTGAAAAATGTGAATTACAAGCAACTACTTCGAATGAATAGGAAATTAAATTTTATGTCATCTTTACTATCGTTAGTTTATGTAGATAATAAAAAAAACGTAATATGATCTTTTTTAAGTTTTCTAAAAATGAAGAACGCCGTCTGGCTTGGGTGGATGCAGTTCGTCGCGAATTGCGAAACGAGAATTGGATGCCTAGCAAACATTGCAGGATTTGCAGCATCCATTTTGATGAATCGGATTATGTCATCTCAAAAACTGGAAAACATTTTTTAAAAGTCACAGCGGTCCCAAATTGTACAGTACGTTGTCAACATTTATTTACAAAAAAAATTAACTCGAAATTACACTGCCCAGATTGCGTCGGACTATTATTTGCGAGCGAAAAGCTATATTTTCACAAACTTATAAACATAAAAGACTTCGGTGGATTGGCGTACTCCTCGGCTCTTTTATTTAAAATTTGTACCCGGTCAGAAAGAGTATTGAGGGAAATAGTTAATATTAATAATAATGAAAATAAATCTCTATATAGAGCAAACAACCTCAAGGTAATTTTGAACCAGTGTCAGCATAATATAATAGGAATCAGTGACATTTTACTTTCATTACAATCCAGCCACCCTCACGACAGCACTCATGCCATGTTATTATTAAAAACAATAATTGAAGACTTCCTTAAAATCCGGCTTCACTACATGGCTAAAAAAGACTCGCTGTTAAATTCCAATCGCCAAAAGTTGAATAAATTGGTCATATTCCGCGGAACATAAATGTGTAGCTTTATTTATACAGATTTCTTGTATATAATGTTAGCGGCTAATTAAAATTATATTGGCATAAAAAGAGGCTGTAGGTATGGTGAGTTTTCAGGAAGGAAAGAATTCAACGTGAAGAGTTAATTAAAAACCGGCCAAGTGCGAGTCAGACTCGCGCACCGAGGATTCCGTACAAACCTTGATATGAATTTCAATTTAATACCTCTACGCGTTCATGAGGAAAGGGGTAGTAACTTTAATAGTAGATTATACACCGAGGGGATAAAGCACAGTTTTATGTCACGGGCGCGATATTGAATCCTGAACGTAACGAAGGACTTCAGATTTAACTCCCGAGCGCAGCGAGGGTGTTACGAGTTAATTCCCGAGCGAAGCGAGGGAATTAAGAGTCCTGAGCGCAGTGAGGGGTTCAAGCGCGCCCAAGACGAAAACAGCTTTATCCCCGAGGAGTGTACTCTACTTTTCTCACCTTTTGCGAGACAATAAAAACAGCGTTTTATTATAGTAAATTAAAATTAAAAGTGAAAATTGATATTTGAGACATTAGTCCAGTTATCACCAATGTATTTTATTGCAGCGTCTTACAATACTCGCGGCTTTTGTTTAATTTCATATGTGTTCCATTCAGCTTGCCGTGGCTAGCTCGATTTTAGAAAATGTTCGATTTTCAAATTAGGTTCGACGCGGCGGTGGCGGCGGCGCCGCGCCCGGCCTTCGAGTATTAGTTGATCTTTTATTACGAAATTAGACTTTAAGGCCAATAATAAGAACTATGGAAAGTGAAAATATTATAACCCAGCGGGTTATAATGAGATTCAGTACAACATTACACCCCGGCTAAAGCCAAGGGCTTTAATGACTTGGTTTGCGTAAGGTTTGCATGATATGTAATTTGGCATTGTCGAGCAGGTGGTGTGAAAAAATATTTATTATATTATGATGTAAATGAAAATATACGGTTTTCGCAATTTTTCTTTCATTTGTGCTATGAGACGTTGCTTCGTAACAAATTTTGATCGCTTGCGAGTTTCGAAAATTTGCGGCATACACGGCTGTATCTTTTGATTGCGTTGGCTTGAAAGTTTGATTTTTTCACAGCTCCAAGGGACAGTAGACCTGAGTATTTGATATAAATTTCAGCTTGATACCTCCACGCGCCCCTGAGAAAAAGGGTCTTGACAGACGGACGGACGGACAACAAAGTGATCCTATAAGGGTTCCTCCCTTTTCCTTTCGAGGTGCGGAACCCTAAAAAGCAATAGGCTTAATTAATTGATAGGTACTTGTACAAAAATGGAGTTGGTAAAGCTAAAATTGTAAATATAAATTATACTCTATTGTATATGATCTAACTTAAAAGAGTTAGCTCTTAGCTATCTCTAACTGTAGAATAGAAACAGTGCCAAATGGATTATTTGTGATGTTTTCGTCTTACTACTCGTTTAATTTTTGTCATGTTTTTTCGGCAGCATCAAATAGGCTGTCCCATCCAAAGCGACTATATATAGGTATTATACTGTCACGTATCTTTATGCCTATAAGAATAAAAAAGGGGTTACAATATATTTGGCACTTTAGATGCTAAAGACTATTTGACGCTGACTACTCTTACAACATAAAATCTTCTGATATACTATTTTACAACTTTATAATAGTGTTACATAAGTATGTTAAATGATTCAAGGGGAACAATCAGTAAGTTTGTCGAAACACTACTATAAAAAAATATTAATAAAATTCATTATTCAATTATTGTGTTGTTTTTGTAATCAACCATCCACGTCAAATGTTGAAAGACATGGCCGCGTTCAAATAACCCTTATGAAAAAAAAAAAAGACAAATGGAAATCTTCTGTCAGAGAGCTTGTAACCAATTGCAGATTTTTGTCTTTCAAACGGTATAAAACCTTGTCACAGGATGCCGGATCAGGTAATGTCGCGGGATCAATAAGTGCCATAAACAGGGTTAACAGGGTTATTCAGATGAAGGAACTTTATATAATTTACTTCACTTTTTAAATATTTATGTAATTGACTTGATTTATAACATTTTAATTATGATTGGAACTTGTTCATAGCTTGGAAACTCGTGAGCAACTGATCAGTCGTTGTGTCCAGGCGAACGTAGATTTTGATTGAACCCAAATTTAGAATTTTGATTAAAAAATAGCCATATAGGTGAATGCCAGAATCATTTTAACTGAACGAGGTGAAATATAAAAGAAAAGGTAGATACACCTCGTTACAATACCGGGGCTGCCCTGGAAGGGAAAATCCTGAGGGACTATTATTAGTCTTGATGGATTTTTCCTAAATATTAATGTAAGATGAGGAATGATCATTTTGAAATGGGATGAGTATTTACACGGGAAACGAAACTAGTTCACACATACATCTATCATTTATACATCAATCTTTCATTATTTTGGTTAACCATAATACGTAAGTATAACCAAAATATCTTTCATTAGAGTATTGACTTTGGTTATAAAGAAGATACTCGTAAAGTCGTTCCCAGTTGGTATTAAGGCTTGTTATAGTAACCACCCGCTGGTATATTAATTAAATGATGAATGCTTAACCTAAAACATATATACAGATTAATATGTAGGAGTACTACATATTAAATGATGTGGTATGTTAATACATACTTCATGTATATTATAATCGAAGTATATTTGATAAGACGTGTTGTAGAATTACTACATAACACAATTGAGAAATAGAACGTTGTATAGTTAGAGAACTATGAAAATAATGTTTAATTATATTATAACATATTATGGTATTATGTTATATATAATATAATGTTATAAGTTGAAGAATTTGTAATTTAATGTGATTATTATGCAAAAAGTACTAATGAGGCGAGTTATGATCTTAATATTTTTAAATTAAATTTACGATATTATTATTAAGTATTTATATATATGTACAAAATTAATTAAGAAACGAGATAAGATATAGGAGAAAAATAACGAGTTATGTCCGTGTGTTGGGTAAAAAGATAATGTTAGTTATGTTTTTTAGGAAATGGTTTTAGATCCCTAATATGCCAACGTCCTAAAGGTTTGTTGGACATATCTGACAAGTCATATATAAGTGGTGTTATTTGTTTAGTTATTTTACATTTTATAAACTTTGGGGCAAGTTTTGCGGAATAATATTTATTTGCATTGCTTAGTGAATAAAATTGTGTTTCCAGACGATATCTCCTTCTTTAAATTCGTAATATTGGTGATGTTTATTGTAAGAAGATGTGTTAATTTGGTGTGCTTTCCAAAGACGAGTTTGCACTTCGGAGAAAATTGGGTGAAGAAGTCCTAAATTTTCTGCGTATTCGTCTCTTGGTGCGAAGATAATGTCATCTGTGAGGTCAGTAGTGTTGTACACCGATCCACATGTGACTAATTCGCGGCCGAATACAAGGAATGCTGGAGTATATTTGGTGGTTTCATTTACTGCTGTATTCATTGCGAACTGTATTTTGTGTAAATTAATATCCCATGTAACTACAAAAATATATTTGTTATGTTTTAGGGTTGTGGGTAAGGGACCAATTAAATCTATCGATATGCATTGAAATGGCCGGACACATTGTTTTGGTTTCCCCATGAGACCAATCTTGAGTTGATTTTGGTGTTTGTATGCTAAACAAGTTTCGCATTTTGCAACAAAATTAGAAACATCTTTGTACATACCAGGCCAATAATATTTTAATTTTAGTCTTTGGTATGTTTTAAAAATTCCAAAATTGCGCAAGTAGGGATAGAATGGTTTTCTATGATGAGAGGGATTCTATATTCCTGCGGTATTACTTCTTTCCAATTATAATCAAAGTGGAGTAATGAAGTTGCTCGTGAATATCTATAAAGTTTATTATTATTTATAATGTAATCTGGAGTAGTATTCGGGTTAGTGCTACACTTGGAGTAAATATTATTATACCAGTCATCACTTGTATGGGAACTGTTGTAATTAATAATACTAATATAATAATAATAATAATAATACTTTATTTGCAAAAAACAAGACTTACGACTACTTACACTTTTTCACACCTCTTATCAAGTATTCAAATATAAAGAATGTAAAACTAAAATTAAAAATTCAATGCTTTTTTAAAGCCGGATGTTGTAGGTGTTACAATACGTGTGTACTTACAATTTATTATAACACTCAGAGTAAGTTTCCTCTGTTCCCCGTACTAGTAATTATACTGTATGGTGGAACAGGATTCACAATCCTCGTTGTATTAATGTTTTAATATTGTATTTAACAGATACTAAAATTAGAAAAGAATTATTTTTACCATAAATTTTGAAGCAATAACATTTAGCGAAGAATGCGGGTAAGTGACAAAAGTGCAGCGGCAACGCCGCGCTAGCCGAGCGAATTAAGGTTTAACATGTAAACACGTAGTACCGTAAACACGGGTTTCTTTAGCCCTGAGGGGTAATTTTGGCCCAAAACGAAAAAAAGATTGAACAGCCCGCTACTCTGCAAGCTCGTGTGAGAGCGCAGCAGTGTCCACCCTAAATCATAGATGGCAGTATTGGCTAGAGACTCGATGCTATCTTCACGTTGCTTACGCAGGTATTGACTTGTTAGTCTCGATCAACTGTGGGATAGTGAAAACGTGCGTAAATTGTGTCTGCAAACTTCCTCTGGAGACTGTTAAATCTGGTAAGTTTTCGTTAAAATATCTATTTGATCATATTAGACGTGTATTTGGGGACATGCCAATTGTATTTTTTATTTATTTAATCCTTGTATAAAACTAGAAATTTTGAAAACAATTGTGTTGTATACTTTGTACCATGTATCAGACAACTTTGGCCCGCGGGCCAAAGTTGTCACGTCGCTTGGGACAAAGTAACCATTTTAATAAAACTAATAATATTTTATTTTATTAAAGGTACTCAAGGAAATGTAAATAGTCATCAAAATGCCAAATACATATAGAAGAAAACCCGGCAGCCGCCGGTACATTGACTACACGTCATCAGAGCTTGACGAGTGCATAGCCGCAATTAAATCAAAAGTGATGTCTCAACGTGCTGCTTCGAAAAAATATAACATTCCACGCAGTACAATCAAAAATAAATTAAAACATAAGTTTCTGCACAAACCTGGTCGACCAACGGTGTTCACGGAAGATGAGGAAAGATCCTTTGTAGCCCATATAACTGGCCTTTCGGAATATGGATTTCCGCTGACTGACTGCGACCTTAAGATGATCATCCATGAATACCTACTGATGCAAGGAAAGCATGTCTCAATATTTAAAAACAACACCCCAGGAAGAGACTGGCTAAAGAACTTTCTTGCAAGACACCCAGGCTTGTCAATGCGTCTGGCTAATAACATTAAAAGAGTTCGAGCTCAAGTTTCTGAAAAAGTAATTTCAGATTTTATTGATAACCTTGGTACTGAGTTATTAAATGTTCCAGCAGAAAACGTTTACAACTATGATGAGACCAATCTAACTGACGATCCCGGGAAAAAAACAGTCATATGCAGGCGAGGAACAAAATATCCCGAAAGTATTGTTAACTCAACTAAAGTTAGTTTTACTGTTATGTTTTGTGGTAGCGCAGCAGGAGAAGTCATCCCACCCTACATTATATATAAATCGGAACATCTTTGGACAACATGGACGGAGAATGGTCCTACAGGAACACGATATAATAGAACAAAAAATGGATGGATGGACTCCGTGACTTTTGAGGATTGGTTTTTGAATCATTTCATGCCAATTCTTAAAAAAAAGGTTGGCCGAAAAGTTGTTATTGGTGATAACCTGGCTTCGCATATCAATGCAAAAGTGTTATCAGAGTGTCAAAAGAACGACATTAGTTTTATATGCCTGCCCCCAAACGCTACTCATATATTACAACCTTTGGATGTCGCTTACTTTCGGCCTTTGAAATATAAATGGAAGCAAACTCTCTATGACTGGAAAAATAGCCAGGTTGGAAGAAAACTACCAACAACGCCGAAAGATCAGTTTCCTGCTTTGTTAAAAAAAGCTTTGAATGCGATGACTGGAACAAAAGACACATTGATTGCTGGCTTTAGAAAAACGGGGATATATCCCATTAATAAACACGAACCATTGAGTAGGCTTCCACGGCAAGATCGTATTCTGAACAAAGAATTGGTCACAGAGTCCTTTATGAGTAAATTAGAGTCATCTCGAATCGAAATTTGCCCGGAGAAGAAAGTTGTAAAGAAAAGAAAACTAAATGTAGACCCAGGAAAATCGATATCAAATGATGACATCAATATAGGAGCTGGGCCATCAGGATTGCAACCAGTCCAAACAGTTAAGACAAAGCAAAAGAAAATGGCATCTAAACGCCAGCAGCGCCAAAGTTCATCAACGAGTTGCAGTGAGACAAACATAAGTCTGGCATCGTCAACTGAAGACAGGATTACTGTGTCAGACAATGAGTTTTTTGAATCAGAGCTTGCGGATGAAGTGGATGAGTTACGACAACCAAAATGGAGCATCGATAAATCCCAAAATGGGTCCCCCGCTAATGATATAAAATTAGTGCTGCCCAAACGTAAACCGAATGCCAAAAAAACCCGAAACTCAGCTCATATTCAATTTCAAGACTTAACCAACTCTGATCGACCACAAAAAAATAAAACAAACGAAGAATCCCCTATCATTCAAGTCGATAAATTACGTAAAAGAGAGGTTCCTTTGAAGGATTTGGATTCGATACAAATTGAAAAGGGGCCAAGCAGCTCGCACTCCTCCTGTTCCCAGAATAAACCACCAGAGTTTAAAGAAAATATCGGAGCTGGAGATCATGTTATAGTGCAGTGGAACCAACATTTTTATCCTGGTCAGGTAATATCATTATCCGAGGAGGCAGTCCTGGTTAGATGTATGAAGAAAGGAAAAGATTTTTGGAGGTGGCCTGTTATTAAGGACGAACAACTTTACAAGCGGGAAAATATAGTACAAAAAATCGGATTTCCTAAATTCGTAAGAAAAGGCTGCTTTTCTGTCCCGGAAATAAATAAATATAAGTAGAAAACTATCTAAGTGACTAAAGTTTAATAAATAACGTTTTAAACCTAATAATGTTAACGATGATTCTCATAAAAGGCTGTTTAATAAGGAGTTAGTTAAGTGAGGTTTATTTTATATCAAGAAGTGTTTGTTATGATTTTATTTTTTGTTATGATTGTATTTTATGTTAAAAAACTATGTTTGAAGAGACTTAGATGTAGAAAAGAAACTCTTAAACCAAATAATACCAACGATGATTCTCATAAAAAGACTGTTAACTAAGATCTAGTTAAGAATAAAGTGTAAGTTTAAAATTTTATTTCAAGAAAAACCAAAAGATTGTTTTCTTGTTGAAATAAATGTTTATTTTTGATTATCAAATGCTCTAGTTTTATTCTTTAACACTCCAAAATGGTTTAATTGGCCCATGCCTTTACAATGTTGGTTTTTGTAAGAGAAAAATGCTGCGGAGCAAAGAAGCCTTTCTTTAAGGACAACATTGGCCCAAAAAAAATATAAAAAAAAATATATATTCATTGTATATTTTTCAGCTTTTATCATTCTCAAATAATAACTTATACCCCTGAAACCCCGTCAAACCTAGTCTAACATTTATATCTACAAAATACATAAAATGCCACGTCTATTGGTATTTTTTCAAATAAAAATTGGGTAAAGTAACCCGTGTTTACGGTACATGCAAAGTTACCAGATGAGTCATGGATGGATACATTATATTTTGTTTGCACAGTGTGGGAATAGTGCAGATTGTGGGACCCAAGTAATTAACAAATATTTTTCAATGATAACATTTACAGTATATACGAGTTTTATCCACGCATCTTTTATTTTATAAACGTTTTATTTTTATACATGACTTTCGTATATCTATAGTATAATTATTACTAACTATGACTAACTATGACTATTTGTTTGCGTGTGTGTGTATGCGTGTGTGTGTGTTCGCTATTTACTTATTTTATTAACAGTTCAGTGCTTTCGTAGTTCAACTGTTTTAAAAATACTTCTATTGTTGATTTACAAGCGTATGATGTAAGTGAACGTAGATTTATGTTTTTACTTACTTTATTATAGGTAGCTGGACCAAGAACCTGTATGAAGCGCTTTGCAAACTTGGTATTATGTTTCGGAATAGAATATACTAAATCGTTTCTTCTTCGTGTTGCAGACGAATCTGGTAGATTTTTGTGTTGTGCGAGTAATAGATACTTAATAAACAATTGCCTAACAGTCAAGATCGAAGTCTGTTGGTATAAGGACTGTGTGGGGTAGCGATAAGTTTTAAAAGTCATTACTTTGAGTATGACCCTCTGCACTCTTTCTAGTTTCAGCATCGCCGTTTTTGTTGTACCTCCCCAAATAGTGATACAGTAACTTATGATAGATTGACATAATGCGTGGTAAATTGAGGTGAGTAGCTTATTGTCACAGACATGTCGTAAGGTTTTGAATATGTAGATGAGTTTTCTCACTCTCCCAGTAAGGCTATCTATATGTATTTGCCAGTTAAGGTTCTTGTCGACTTGAACTCCTAAATATCTAAGACTTGCGGTTTCAGAGATACCGTCGCAGTGGCACCTTGAGAGTTCTGAACATTTGTGTGCTTTAATAGAGATAGTTCCTTCGGTAGGACGATTAGAATTTCTGACACTAAATGTAATTAGCTTAGTTTTAGTTACGTTGAGAGTGAGTAAATTGTTATTCAGCCATTCTGTAACAATGTTAAAACCGAGTTGAGCAGTTTTACTAACATCCACCCAGGAATTTCCATGAAACAGCAGTACAGTGTCATCAGCAAACGTAAACGTAATAGGTAGAGAACGTGACAAAGCGTCTGGGATTAAATGATCTTTGCCGCGTTTATGTTTAATTTCAAAGTTGAATGCTGAGAGACGGATGCTCCAACGAGCTAGACGTCCACTAGGATTGTCGAGATGGAGGAACCATTGTAATGCTGAATGGTCTGTATAAATGGTGAATTTTTGGCCGTTATCTAGGTAACAGCGCCAATGCTCTAGGGATAATATTACGCTTAATAGTTCTCTTTCGGTGATTGAATAATTTTTTTGTGGACCTGTTAGGGATTTGCTCATGTAAGCTATGGGTTTTTCAACGCCATTAATTTCCTGGGTCAACATAGCACCGATTCCGTAACTGGAAGCGTCACAATAGACTGCGAAAGGCTTGGTGAAGTCTGGGCATGCAAGTATGGGAGTGGTCACAAGAGCCTCTTTAATGGTTTTGAAAGCTTTATCAGATTCTGTAGTCCATTTGAATGGGGAGCTTTCTTAGAAGTGGATGTGAGTTTAGTGAGGGGTGCGACTTTTGTACTAAATTCAGGGATAAATCGTCTGTACCAGCTTGCTGTTCCTAAAAATTTTTTTACTTCTCGGGGATTAGTGGGAATGGGAATATCGAGGATGGCTTTAACCTTATCAGGGTCAGTTTGTAAGCCAAATTCATTAACTATATAGCCTAAGTATTTTAACTCTTTCTTAAAGAATGAACATTTGGGGAAGTTAATTGTAATATTTGCTTGAGCGAGCTTTTGTTGAACCTTGTTTAATAATGCAATGTGTTCATCGAAAGTGTTACTAATGATAATTATATCATCGAGGTAAGTAAATACGGAGTTATCTAGGTTTTCAGAAGGAAAAAGAGTGTCCATGAAGCGTTGTTGGGTTGCGGGGGCGTTTGTGAGGCCGAAAGGCATTACACGAAACATGAACATACCACGACCGGGTACATAGAAGGCAGTCTTAGGTCTATCTGATGGACGTAAAGGTATTTCCCAAAAAGCCTTTGCTATATCAATTGATGATAGGAATTTGGCATTTTTGAGTTTGTCAATAATATCTGAAATGAAAGGAAGCTTGTAGGCATCTTTACACGTTATTGAATTTAATTTGCGACTATCTATGCAAAAGCGCCATGTGCCATCTTTTTTAGGAGTTATTAATACGGGGTTTAGCCATGGGCTTTCACAGGGTTGAATTACATTAAGCTTTAGCATAACATCAACTTCGTTGCATAAAGCTTTTTGTTTTTCTGGTGAAAGACGGTAGCAGCGTTGTCTGATCGGCTGGTGTTCGCCAGTATCGATATGGTGTTCTATTAAATGTGTTTTTCCTAATGGTTGGGATTCCGTTGAAATATTTTTAAATTGTTGGATAATAGTATCCGAAATTAGACGTTGAGTGTCTGTAAGTGTGTTATAATGTGTGACTTGCTTAGAGGGGGTATCTATGACTAAAGTATTGATATGTTTATTTGAAAAAGACGTTAACGTCTGAAGAATATCTGGGGCTAGATTGAACATTTTCCAAAAGTCGATTCCAAAAATCAAGGGTTGATTAATAGAGGGTATAACATGAGCGGTAATAATAGCTACCTTTTCTTTGAAGAGTATTGGTATTTCAATGGTACCAATGGAGCGTATTGGTTATCCATTTGCTACCGATCCTGTAATTGTATATTTTGTGTTGAGACTGAAACCGTGGGGTATTAATTCTTTATGGCAATTGTTGCCTAGAATAGTTATAGCGCTACCACTATCTAGCAGGCCACATAGAATTAAGTTTTTGGAC
Source organism: Acleris sparsana (assembly GCA_923062465.1). Taxonomy (NCBI): domain Eukaryota; kingdom Metazoa; phylum Arthropoda; class Insecta; order Lepidoptera; family Tortricidae; genus Acleris; species Acleris sparsana. Next base: position 25,038,551 of record OV281285.1, on the reverse strand, counting down.
TGTATGTTAACATAGGGACGTTCGTCATTAGGATTTTTGGTAAAGAGTATTGATGTCGATTTATAAGATGTGAAAAATATTTTAATTGTGTCTAACCATTGATTCCATTCTGTAGTATTAGTTTTATTAATGTTATTTTTCTCCTTTACTCGTTTTTTAAATGTTTATGACAGTTGGTACATTTGGAATAAGTTACATTTTGTTTGCCGCAGCGAAAACAAACTATATTTTTATTAGTACAATTTTCCAACAAATGAGCGTTTGTCCGACAACGTGGACAGGTGTAACGAATCGTTGGATTTTAGGAAGGAGTTTCGGCATTAACCGTTGATGTATATGGGAATGGGGGAATCTGGGGCATACTGGAATGTGTATGGCTTCTTGGGTTGTTAATTGTTCTGAATGATTGTTGGTCATTGACATGACTATGGTAAGTAAGTGTGGGATTGCAACTTTCGTACCATTTGCAAGATTTAAATAATTGGTCAACTGATATTAAATCAGTGGGTAATAATTTGGAACTATAAATCGGGTTGATATTTCTACGTAAAATTGTTATTTTTGTTGTTTCTGATAATGGTTCATGTAATTTTGAAAAGAGTGCTTCCATGGAGGAGAAATACATTATGACTCTCTCTTTATTATTTTGTTTTCGAGAGTTTATTGTTTGCAAGAGATTATAGTCATGGTCATGGAGTTCAAAATCTTCAAGAAATTGTTTTTTAAAACTTTGCCAATCTGTCAGGTTTAATTTTTTGGCTCTATACCAATCTAAAGCTGTGCCCGATAATAAATCATATAAATAATTATGTAATCGTTTGTGGTCTATATTACGAGCGATTGCGAACTCTTCCACTCTCCGTATAAAATCGTGTGGACAGCCGTCTCCTTTGAAATTAAACCGTTTTAAATCGGTTGGTTTATTTTCGGCTAGGTTAGATAATTTATGCGCGAGTAGGTCGAAATCTGTAGGCGGAGTAAGTAAAGAGGTCGCAGATTCGTAAGTCGATGTGGTGGTTGACGTTTGTGAAAAAAATATTTTTCTTTGACATTCTATCAACTGCTCACAAATGTCTTTGTACCTATGTCAATAAAATTTCGGAAGAATGTTCCGTATTTATTTGCAAACGATTAATTCGGGCTGTTAATTGTTTCAAATACGTTTGTATTTTATCGTTATGAGCTGTGCTAGTCGCGGATAGGAGAATGCGAGAAGTGACAAGAGTGAGGCATTTCTTGATGTCCTCGAAGTCTTGCTCAAGGGGATATGGACTCGCTTGATCTGAACAAGAATTACTCGTATTGATCAGAGGAGTGAGCAATTGTCGCAAGTCGGCTTGTGCTGTATTTGGATAGTGGACTCCACGAAGTTTGAGCTCATAGATGAGTTCAGGCTTATTTAGTAGAATTGGATTCATTATAAAATCACTATTAGATTGTTGGAAAGTGGTAAAAGTTGTTAAATAGTAAAAGTGATAAAGTGGATTTAGTGGTATTAATGTTTAAATAACTTATAATAGTGATATTATTGTTCTTATTAAATATTATATATATATTTGCGTTTATTTTGGTTTTAAATATAATTTGGAAGGTAAGTTTTAAATGTCGGGTGAAAGAAATGGGATACCTACACTGTGGGTATTCCCCAACAGCACTGCCCGTCAGTGACTCCGAGGAGTTTTAAAAACACTTCAGGTTGAGATGAGGAAATGTTTAGATTTCCGAAGAAATTTTGTATGTGTTATTGTCTGTGATAAAGTGTGTTTAATATTTATTGTAAGTGTACTTATCAGTGTTGGCCCTATAACGCGATTACTAATAATGTAATAGAACTTAATTAAAATTAATTATTATTGTAAATAATATATAGGTACCTGGGGTGGTTAGGGAGTGGTAAAAAATAAAAAAATAAAAAAAATATTAAATAAAAATAGTTAGGCCGAGAGGGATGATCGAAATTTGGATCGGTTGACTATAACCAATTTGAATTTTGAAAAATAAAATAAAATAATTATATCTAACTATTACAATAGGAGTATAAAATTATTTAAAAAATATATATATTTATTTTTGTTCGGTTTCGGCGTCGCTGGTGGTGGATCTGGGTGGGGTTCGGGAACGTTGAGCGCCAATGTCACAGGATGCCGGATCAGGTAATGTCGCGGGATCAATAAGTGCCATAAACAGGGTTAACAGGGTTATTCAGATGAAGGAACTTTATATAATTTACTTCACTTTTTAAATATTTATGTAATTGACTTGATTTATAACATTTTAATTATGATTGGAACTTGTTCATAGCTTGGAAACTCGTGAGCAACTGATCAGTCGTTGTGTCCAGGCGAACGTAGATTTTGATTGAACTCAAATTTAGAATTTTGATTAAAAAATAGCCATATAGGTGAATGCCAGAATCATTTTAACTGAACGAGGTGAAATATAAAAGAAAAGGTAGATACACCTCGTTACAACCTTACTGAAATTACTGTCTACTCAAACGTTAAATCAGCATCTGACATAAATGACTTCATACCTTAACCCAATTAATATTTAGTTGATTATTGAAACCACTCGATACATAAGATCTTTTCATTTCAAAAAGTGGGCGTTATGGAGCGGATTTGACAGTCGTTTTTGTTAGACGTTACTCTTCCATACTTATTATATTTCGATGTTTTAAATACAAAGTTCGGACACGTTTCCTAAAAACCTTGCGTATCGCATTACGTTTATCCATAACGCATAAGATAGGTGAAAAACGATTATGGTTTCCCGCCATTTTTTACTTTTAATTTGTAAGCGGTAAATGCGACAAATGTACAATACAACCATCGCGTTAGGTAAATTAAAAAAGGCACGGTGATGTTCGAACGCGTATGTACACTCCAAATTCAAATTCAAATTCAATTCGAATTCGAATGAATTAGCTCATATTAAAATTGAAATTGTCGATGTTTTATTGAAGTCGTTTTTAAACCGTTTTATATTTAGAAACAAATTATTAGAAATATTGTATTTGCGTAGTGAAGTTGATATTTAAATAGTAAAGAGAAAAAAGTTTTATACTGACTACTTTTACCACATTCTGAATTAATCATGAAGGATTTTTACGCAAGTATATTCATTAGTAAGATATTTTTACCCTGTTGCCCCAAATGGATTTTTTTGCAAAAAATATATGTTACGCAATATTAGATTCCGCATAAAATAAGTAAAATTAGAGGTTGTCCCTATCTTGTTAGTACTTATTAAAAAAAAATCTAGAAAAAAATAAAGTCAATTTTAAACACTTCATAAATGAGTTTGAACGTTGTTTTTTTTTTGACAGTAGGTAGTTTATTATTAGATACATAACATATCCAAATTACAAAGAAATCGAATCATTAGTTTGGCTACAAAAAAATAAAAACATATTTTTTTCTTTCTTCTTTTTCTTCAAAACCAAGAGCATTTTAGGGTTATAACTTCGTAAAATTATATCTTGTAATAAGACACACGTAAGAAACCTACATTTTCAGCCAGGAGCAAATTTACATGGTAGATCGGCTAGACCCTTTCTTATCTTCTAGTAGCAAAGTCCCGCTAATACCCTAGAACTTTCTAAGTGTCTAGTGCTTATTATTCTAAAGTTTGAAGTACACCGTCCAACATTCTGTGCCTTAACGTATTTATTAAGTGTTAACTTAAATGTTCGGTGCATAATTACAGCTGATTGCATTGTATGCGCGTGAGCGTGACCTTGGGCGCTTCCTCGCTCGGCGACCGGCGGCCGGCCGGCTAGGCTTAGTGCTGCTGACCTTGAACCTTATCTTACTGCATTCTCGCTGCGACCCGCTAAATAAATTTAAGTATTACCTTTCCTTTCTTATTTTTAATATTTACATCGTTGTTTTAACAAATCATTACATTTACAGCTTAATAATATTTGTGAGTGAGTACATAAGTTACATAATACTTACAAAATGGATTTAAAAAATCTTATTAAACAACGAGCAACCTTTAAAACTAAAATGACACTCTTCGAAAGTTATTTAGATACGTTGAATAGTTGTCCGCGTTTAGGTAATTTAAAGTCCAGTGAGCTTAATATTCGCTTAATAAAAATCGAAGAGATGTATTCAGATTACGATACCGTGCAAAGTGACATAGAAAGTATTTGTGAAATTCCAGAGGATCAGTTCCAAGACCGAAAGGAGTTCGAGTCCCGGTACTTCAGCGCGATCGCGCTTGCGCGGGACGTGCTGGCGCGGAGCCAGTTCCCTGCGGGCGCCGGCGCCGCCGACGTGGACTTCAGGTCGGTCTCAGGCTCTTGTGTGCACCAAGGTAGGCCAAACTTAAAGCTTCCTACTATACACTTACCTAGTTTTTCGGGTCAATATCATAACTGGCTGGAGTTTCATGACACCTTTAGCTCGCTGATTCACTTAGACGAGTCTATACCAAAAATAAACAAGTTTCATTACTTGCGCGCAGCGTTAAAGGATAGTGCCGCTTTGATAGTGCGCTCGCTTGACTTCTCGGCTGAAAATTACGACGTTGCTTGGGAACTGCTTTGCGACAGGTTCAATAATAAAAGGCTTCTGGTCAACAATCACTTACAGGCTATTTTTAACATAGAATCATTACCTAAAGAGTCGTCAAAGTCTTTGCGCAACATCATAGACACTGTAAATAGAAACTTACGTGCGTTAAAAACACTTAAGCTGCCCACTGAGCACTGGGATATTCTTATCATATACATTGTATCAAGTAAATTAGATTCAACGACTATTCGTGAATGGGAGACTCACCGTAACACACTACAGGATTTACCTACGTTAGAAATATTTTTAAACTTCATAAAAAATCGTTCCGATCTCTTAGAAACTATGGAGGACATTCGTACCAAACGCAGCCATAGTGACGTCACGCACAGTCAGCATCACCATAAATCATTAGTGGTGGTAATCTTATTCTCTTCCCTCAGACAAGCAGTTTGTATGTCCGTTGTGCAAAAATAACCATGCTATTTATCGTTGCATGAAATTCAGATCCTACACGTTAGATGTTAGAATGCAAAAGGCTAAATCGTTAAAGTTATGCCTAAATTGCTTGCGTCAAGGTCATAACGCTAACGCTTGTCGAATTGGACCCTGTCGTTTGTGCAACTAATCGCTGAATAGTCTACTACATTCTCACAACACGTCCGCTGACGCGGCGCCGCCCGGAACCCGCAGCAGCGTGGCACTCTGCGCGGCGCCGCCTTTGCCGTTAGAACCTCATGCAGCATCTGAAATAAAATCTCCTTCAGAGAATACATCACAACATAACGTAGTTTTATCAGCTGTTCATAGTAACTGCGTGCTCTTGTCCACAGCTTTAATTCACGTACAAGATCATACAGGACAAAAGCACATAGTACGCGCTTTACTGGACAACGGAAGTACGTCATGCTTTATAACTGAAAAAAATTTTATTAAACTTAACTTACCGTACTCGCCGACCTCGTCATTAGTCGAAGGGTTAAACTCCTAAACTTCCCGCTTAACCAAGCAATGCGATGTCACTTTATCATCGCTCATAGATTCTTACGAAGCTAATACGACGTGCTTTGTTGTTCCACGCATTACGCAGCCATTACCTTCGGTGTGCATAGATTACGCGTTACTTAACATTCCACCTAATATTACACTAGCCGATCCAACCTTTAACGTTCCGTCTGAGGTAGACATGCTTCTCGGCGCGGATATTTTCTGGAGCGTACTACTTAGGTTCCCATAATATTTCATTAGGTAACAATATGCCAACTTTAAGCAAAACCAAATTAGGCTGGTTGATTTCCGGTCTTGTACAAACAAATACTGACCCAACTACAGTCCACTGCAACCATGCTATCATATCACCAGATGATCAACTTAATGAGCAACTTACGCAGTTTTTTGAGCACGAGAACGTCCCTGATCGCAAACAAGTCTCAATGGAAGAGCAACAATGCGAACAACATTTTTTAGAAAATACCATTCGTGAGTCTGATGGAAGGTTCATTGTTACTATCCCATTAAAACAGTCTCCTGATAAGTTAGGTAACTCATACGAGCGAGCTGTGGCTACCTATAGATTTGTGTCGTTAGAGCGCAGATTTAACAGGGACCCGTCATTTAAAAAATAATATTGCGAATTTATTCAAGAATACTTAGACCTAGGACACATGACTGAAAATACAGATCCTAAGGCCGATACACATACGTATGTACTACCCCATCACGGTGTTGTCCGTGAAACCAGCTTAACGACTAAGTTGCGCGTCGTTTTCGATGCTTCTGCGGTCACGACGACGGGCCTGTCATTCAACAATATTCAAATGGTCGGCCCAACCGTGCAGGATGACCTCATTAGCATTTTAATTAGAATGCGACAACATAAATTCGTTGCAACCGCGGACGTTGAAAAAATGTACCGCATGATAAACGTTAATCATAACCAACATCAGTTGCAGCAGATATTGTGGCGATTTGAACCTCAGGAAAGCCTTAAGCTCTATAAACTTAAAACCGTTACTTATGGTACTGCATCCGCCCCTTATCTTGCAACTCGGTGCTTGAAACAATTAGGCGTAGAAAGCCCCGATTTCTGAAGTCATTCAGCATGATTTCTACGTCGACGATCTCATTACTGGGGCTTCATCTGAAAAGGAACTCATTAATATATGTAAGGGTGTAACAGAACAACTTAAAAAAGGCCAAGTTCACCTCCGAAAATGGCACTCTAATCAACCCCATATAATCAACAAAATATTAACCGAAACCAGTAGCGACGGGTTGTTAAATCTCAGTAGCAATGAGTTCTCAAAGACTTTAGGGTTACTTTGGGCCTGCAAAGAAGATAACTTATTGTATTCAGTAAATATCGAAGAGTCTAATAACTGTAGTAAACGTCACATATTATCCGTTACGTCGCAAATCTTCGACCCTCTAGGATTAATTAATCCATGTATTCTCACTGCAAAAATTATACTACAAAAATTATGGGCTTTAAAAATTTCGTGGGACGAGGTTGTTTCAGCTGAAATCCAAACGGCTTGGAAAAGTTTCATTAACTCATTGCGCGATATTAATAACATTAGAATTCCAAGATGCATTCTTGGCGACTCGTCTGTAAGTATTGAAATTCATGCCTACAGTGACGCCTCCATTCAGGCTTATGCGGCATGTGTTTATATAAAGTCTAAATCTGCTAATAATGTCGTCACAGTTCACTTAGTGACGGCAAAGAGCCGTGTCGCTCCATTAAAACCGACAACAGTTCCTCGGTTAGAGCTGTGTGGCGCGCTGCTCGCCGCTAAACTCGTAGAAAAGGTAAAAGCCTCCTTCAGGCTGCACTTTACTAATTGTATATATTGGTGCGATTCCACAATTGTTTTGGGATGGATCAAATCACCTAAACAAAATTTACTGAAACCCTACGTTTTTAAAAGAATTCAGGAAATCCTAGAAAGGTCCGATCCTGCTACTTGGCGCCACGTGCCCACTGCCTTAAACCCGGCCGACATAGGCTCACGCGGCGCTAGTGCCGCAAGCTTAGACAATTGTGCATTATGGTGGACGGGTCCTCCATATCTGTTAGAGGATGAAAAAACATGGCCCAAACCACCTAATTGTCCTAAAGACGCTGAACTGCCAGAATTTAAAGTTCAATGTTATAAGTACAAACCAAACAGACCACTTTACTCATATTTCAGATTTCATAAAACGACATTCTGATTGGAATAAATTACAACGTATTGTAGCTTATGTCCTACGCTTTTTACATAATTATTTTTACCCAAATAACAAGCGTACTGGGTACTTACGCATTAAAGAATTACATTCAGCTCTGATTTCGCTATGTAGGTTTGCTCAACGCGAAACATTTTTGACAGAGTACAAAATCTTAAAATCACATAACACGTTACCTGTTAAAAATCAATTAAATAAATTAAATCCATTTTTTAATACAAGAGACGCCTCAGTACAAGTAGGAGGCCGACTATCTAACTCTTATTATGATTACGATACAAAGCACCCCATACTGCTCCAGTCATCACATCATATCGCTACGCTCTTGTTTAGATATTATCACATTCTACTCTTGCATGCTGGACCGCAATTGCTTCTGGCTTCTTCGCGTCATAAGTTTTGGGTTATCGGTGGAAGGGGACTGTCTAGAAAAACGGTACACAAGTGTACAAAATGTTGCCGTTTCTCGGGAAAGGTTACTCAACCGATAATGGGAAACTTGCCTAATCAACGACTTCATACTGATTTCCCATTCTCAAGTACAGCGGTTGACTATGCCGGCCCAGTGATGATATTGAACCGAAAAGGCAGAGGTAGCAAGTTGATCAAATCCTACCTAACTTTGTATTTTTGTTTGTATGGCCGTTAAGGCTGTACACATCGAGCTTGTGACCGATCTGAGTAGTGACACCTTTATATCTGCATTACACAGATTTACCGCCCGCAGGGGAAAGCCCGCGAACATTTTCTCGGATAACGGGAGGTGTTTTTTAGGCGCGTGCAATGATCTTTCGAAATTCTTAAAACAAAACTCAAATAGCATTAGTAAAGATGCTTCAAGCATGTCAATAAACTTTCACTTTTCACCAGCATACAGTCCTCATTTCAACGGTTTGGCAGAGAGTGCAGTAAGATCCGTCAAACATCATCTCAAACGTACTGTAGCCTCTGCTAACTTAACCTACGAAGAGCTAAACACGGTTTTGGTACAGATTGAAGGAATCTTGAACTCAAGACCTCTGACTCCCTTATCTTCAGATCCTTTGGATCTTATAGCTCTGACTCCTTCTCACTTCTTAATTGGACGAACGGTAGCGACACTCCCATCTCCTCAGGTCAAAGAAACAGCTGCTCCCCATACACTCTCACGATACATGAGGACGCAGCAACTAAAAAAACATTTCTGAAGAAGGTTCTACACAGAATACATAACGGAACTGCAAAGTCGTCAGAAGTGGAACTAGGACGGAGGACAACTGAACCTAGGCGAAATGGTCCTGGTGAAGGATGACCGACTGCCTCCAAACCAATGGATGCTAGGGCGCGTAACTCGCCTCTACCCCGGCTCCGATGGCGTGACCCGCGTCGCGGATGTACGCACCACGTCAGGAACCGTCCGACGTGCCTTCAACCGACTATGTCCACTGCCAGTAGAAGACCAGGACTGCAGCCCTGGGGGGCCAACATGATGACGCTTGGCATATGTGTGACTCACACACACACATGCACACGCAGCGCTGGACCTCGGATGACATAGCGGCGACCCCTCTACACATTTTTACCGGCTCTCGGCTTACGTGTCGTGCTTACCAATGTCGTGGCCAGGCCGTTAGACACCCGCATTCATGTAATTTAATGTAAAAAGCATAAAAAATTATAAAAAATCATAAGGACTTCTTCATTACCTTCGAAAACCTCCACCGTTCGTCAAGCTGCAAGACGCACCTGTTCTTCAATAATAATAATAATCGTTTATTTTCAGGCACTTAAATAACCCATTTATACAAGAGACAGAGCATGAAGGATAACTAAAAGGGTCTAGCCGATCGACCATGTAAAATTGCCCCTGGCTGAAAATGTAGGTTTCTTACGTGTGTTTATTAACCTTATTACAAGATATAATTTTACGAAGTTTTAACCCTAAAATGCTCTTGGTTTTGAAGAAAAAGAAGAAAGAAAAAAATATGTTTTTATTTTTTTGTAGCCAAACTAATGATTCGATTTCTTTGTAATTTGGATATATTATGTATCTAATAATAAACTACTATCAAAAAAAAAAACAACGTTCAAACTCATTTATGAAGTGTTTAAAATTGACTTTATTTTTTTCAAGATTTTTTTTTAATACTTACGAGATAGGGACAACCTCTAATTTTACTTATTTTATGCGGAATCTAATATTGCGTAACATATATTTTTTGCAAAAAAATCCATTTAGGGCAACAGGGTAAAAATATCTTACTAATGAATATACGTAAAAATCCTTCATGATTAATTCAGAATGTGGTAAAAGCAGTCAGTATAAAACTTTTTTCTCTTTACTATTTAAATATCAACTTCACTACGCAAATAAAATATTTCTAATAATTTGTTTCTAAATACAAAACGGTTTAAAAACGACTTCAATAAAACATCGACAATTTCAATTTTAATATGAGCTAATTAATTCGAATTCGAATTGAATTTGAATTTGAATTTGGAGTGTACATACGCGTTCGAACATCACCGTGCCTTTTTTAATTTACCTAACGCGATGGTTGTATTGTACATTTGTCGCATTTACCGCTTACAAATTAAAAGTAAAAAATGTCGGGGAACCATAATCGTTTTTCACCTATCTTATGCGTTATGGATAAACGTAATGCGATACGCAAGGTGTTTAGGAAACGTGTCCAAACTTTGTATTTAAAAGCATATAATGCAATAGAAGTTTATTTATATGTACATATATAAGTTAATTGTGATCTAATCTTAATGTACCTTTTTTTATTTATAAACATTTAATCGTTTAATATAACTTTAAGGGCAGTTAATGTTTCCTGAGCATTCAAAGTTACCAGGATCGACTGACGTAGTTAAGTGATATAGGTACTAATTACCTACTTCAAATATGATTGTTAATATAAAATAATTTGCCAGCACAATAAATGCAGTATAAAGAACTTAACATAACTGTATCACTTCCGTCATAGTCTGAGTATCTTCCACACTGCGAGCATCTCTCCAGCATTACAATTCCTTCATCCAGTAGACACACGTACTCGTATAAAGAGGGTAATGCGTCGCGGTACAGTGGAACTAGAATTCTGGTTGGCAGGTTAATTTGTTCAAAGATTTCAAATTTGATCGTTGCCATCTATAAAATAAAATTAAAATAACTAAACTTCCTGCATCTTTACTAGAACTAACTGAAAGGGTATAAAGCATGACTAAAAATACTTACGTTTTCCGTTAGGGACAGCAGATGCTCATTTTCGATATAGTTTTGTATGCATTGTTCTAGTCGGGCTTCTATTGCATTATATGCTTTTAAATACAAAGTTCGGACACGTTTCCTAAACACCTTGCGTGTCGCATTACGTTTATCCATAACGCATAAGATAGGTGAAAAACGATTATGGTTTCATGCTATTTTTTACTTTTAATTTGTAAGCGGTAAATGCGACAAATGTACAATACAACCATCGCGTTAGATAAATTAAAAAAAGGCACGGTGATGTTCGAACGCGTATACATTCCAAATTCAAATTCAAATTCAATTCGTATTCGAATGAATTAGCTCATATTAAAATTGAAATTGTCGATATTTTATTGAAGTCGTTTTTAAACCGTTTTGTATTTAGAAACAAATTATTAGAAATATTTTATTTGCGTAGTGAAGTTGATATTTAAATAGTAAAGAGAAAAAAGTTTTATACTGACTGCTTTTACCACATTCTGAATTAATCATGAAGGATTTTTACGTATATTCATTAGTAAGATATTTTTACCCTGTTGCCCCAAATGGATTTTTTTGCAAAAAATATATGTTACGCAATATTAGATTCCGCATAAAATAAGTAAAATTAGAGGTTGTCCCTATCTCGTAAGTATTAAAAAAAAATCTTGAAAAAAATAAAGTCAATTTTAAACACTTTATAAATGAGTTTGAACGTTGTTTTTTTTTTTTGACAGTAGTTTATTATTAGATACATAATATATTCAAATTACAAAGAAATCGAATCATTAGTTTGGCTACAAAAAAATAAAAACATATTTTTTTCTTTCTTCTTTTTCTTCAAAACCAAGAGCATTTTAGGGTTAAAACTTCGTAAAATTATATCTTGTAATAAGGTTAATAAACACACGTAAGAAACTTACATTTTCAGCCAGGGGCAAATTTACATGGTAGATCGGCTAGACCCTTTAAACTGAAATAAAATAAGTAAAAATATTAATGTGAAAATAATGTTGTAAAAAAATAAAATAGGACGTAAACAATAAACTTAAAACTTTAGGTGCAGTTATAACTGCCCGTTAGCTGACCGGTGCAAGTAGGCCCAATGTTTTTTGAATACGTCGCTGAAATCATCAGATATCATTGACAGTAGGTATTTCGTTATCTGAGGCTCGTAATCTTTCCCAAAAGGCCGCAGAGCGCGCTCGAAGCACGGCAAAGAAGTCCGGCACTCCCGCATCAGCGAACATGCCTTTCGCACTGCAGAAACGCGGTAGTTTCAACAAAATACGAAAAGCATTGTTGTACTGTACTCTCAGCGCGTTGAACGAACGTTTGGTGTATTTGGTCCACAGTTGGCATGTATAAAAACATTGACAATAGGCTTTAAACAAGCTTATTTTGACCTCGTTCGAACAACGCGCGAAGCGACGGGCGAGCATGTTGCTCCGCGCTGCGAGGGCCCGGCGCTCCCGTTCCATGTCGGCGTCGTCGTTAAGATACTCGGTCAGAACGTGACCTAAGTATTTGAAGCTTTTTACAACCCGAATTGACGAGCCGTTTAACCAAACCGGATGAACGGTCTCCGGACCCTTTCCTGCCCTGAAGACAAGCATTTCAGACTTGACAACATTGTATTTTAAGCCATGTCTTTCCGCGTATCCTTCACAGATGGTTAGCATTTTTCTAAGCCCATTAATCGTCGCCCTAAATGTCGATATAGTGCCATAAAAATGTCGATACTGCCATACAAATGTCGGGCATGAATACCATTTGGAACAGTCTGGGATAAACTCGAAAAGTACTTGACCGATTTTGACGCGGTTTTCATTAATCTTTAGCTTGATACTTGGGGGTGGATTAAGTATCTATATCATTTATATGTAAAGTCTCTCCCGTGTGCCGTAATTCACTTCAGTTACTTATAATTAAATATGAAAACCTTCGCTTATAAGCAGGGCTCGGATTTTTCATCGCACGGTAAGATGAAAGAAAACTATAGAGTCGATACTAAAATTAAAACTTTAAGTCATATTCATACTCATACTCATTCATATTCTTAGTACCGTCTTTTATATTTATCATGCTGTAACTAATTCAACTTAATTACGTACCTAGTTTTAATCAGATATTCGGATATTAATTAAACATGCTATGATACTTCGGAAACCTAAATAATAAAAAACTTCAAGGTTATGTCACAACACAGCACATTTTTCATAATCGTATTTCAGATCCTTGTAAGGCTCAATCCAGTAAAAAATGGCACAAACTTGCAGACATAATAAAATGTTCACCTAATAATTGACGCCAGGGGCACAGCTGCAAATATAAATAAATGACACGTCGAAAGTCGTTAATGATTGACATAACGCACACGATAAAATTTGATAAAGCGGCCAGTTTGATAAAGGTCTATCGCAACCATATAGTCTGTAAAACTAGGTACGTAATTACGTTGAAATACCTAGTTACAGCATGATAAATATAAAAAAACGGGACCAAGAATATGAATGAGTATGAGTATGGATACTACTCAAGTTTGCATTTTAATATCGACTCCATAGTTTTCTTTCATCTTACCGTGCGATGTAAAATCAGAGCCCTGCTTATAAGTACTCTATTTTTATACGATAGCTCACAAAAAATTACAATAATGAAACTTAACATAAAAGTTGATATTATTGGACATGGAAATGATATATTTCGATTTTATTTAGATTTTGATTTTAACCGATATTTGTATGCCACATTCGACATTTGTATGGACAAAATAACCGTACAAATGTCGACAAAAACGTTTTTCACCGATCTTTCTTACACTACTTACTCTATTCACTTATTTACTAATACGAAATTCTTACTTACCCATATTGCTAACAATGTTTATGAAACACACATTTTTATTTCATTCGTATGTCAATAAATAAACGCCCATACAAATGTCGTGATAACCGTACCAAAATACATCTTTAAAAGACTTATCCTGTTTCCTCCGTCAAAAACACTGGCTCTGCGTCCACTCCCATTGGCGGTCTAAGCCCAACTAACGTACTTTGGTATCCTAACGTAAATATGAAGGTAGGCCATTAGACAAACCAGATTCAGGGGGTTTCCTTGAGTCATCATAAAAACGGTCGCACGCCGGACATCCACGAAAAGACTTTCCAGGTTATAATTATTAATGTTATTTTATTTTTATTTTAATCAGTTTGCCAATAAAAGCTCTTTACAACGATATATGTTGTATATTAATACGTTGTCTACGTCCAAAGTTATGAATTTTTATTTAAGCAAAACCGGAAGTGGGACACGCGAAAAGCGGTAAATTTTGCTGTTTTTAGGATTTCGAATTCGATTCTTTCGGAATCCATTAATATTTAGTAAACTGCAATATATATTTTTAAGTAGACTAAAATGCACAAAATGCAAATATATATGTAACTATACTCAATGTTAAATATACTTAGAATTATAGCTCTGGGACCGCAAAAAACGCTTGTTTGAAAATTGAGCACGATGGTGCCCCTGCACATTTCGAACGTAGGGTTCGGGGGTACCTAGATGAAGAGTTCCCAGGGCTGTGGATAGGCCGCGGAGGCCCTATCCAATGGCCCCCAAGAAGTCCGGACCTCACTCCATTAGATTTTTATCTTTGGAGTGACGTCAAGCGTATTGTTTTTGAACAAGATTCCAATACGGTAGAAGAACTCCGCCAAAGAATAATAAGTGCATTTAGTAAAATACGGGCCAGCACTGTTCTTAGCAGAATAAGAAATAATCACAGGCGTCGAGCGGAACTGTGTCTAGAGCAAAACGGTGGTCATTTTGAACAGTTGTTAAATTATGTTTAAATTTAATTCGTTTGTTTTTAAGAGTAAGTTAGAAGTTCAGTGTTGGTTGAGATTTGTAGTTTTTTTGTTCAATTAAACAGTTATTATCGTTTTACTTATTTATGAATTACATGTTAGCCAGCAGATGAATGTTAAATGCACTTTATGTTAATCAAATAATCACGTATCAATTATTGTTTTGCAGTTTCGAATCGTTATCTTATCATCACGCGATAACAACTCTTAACTGATAAGCAAGGATCGTTAACTGCGAGCGAAATCCATTGAAATGACGTATGACAACCAGTTAGGGATGGCGATGGTTCTAAATTGATGAACTAAAATATTATGTACTAAAATAATACAAATAAATATAACTGAACGGAATCTGAATCTCAGTGTAATGTTATTATTACAGTTAAATGGTAAATTTTTGTATTGTATTTACAATTTTTATCCAAAACTCTCCAAATTTTTCACTTGGGACAGTGAGTAATAATTCAATAGTATCAATTCCAAGAAGTTTTAGTTTAATGTCATAGATAGCACTTATTACTTATTAGTGTCTAGGTGACCTAGACACTGACAAAAGGAAGAAAGGACATACAGACATAGATTAGGAACAAGAGTCAAGCCAGTACCCATATATATATATATATACAGTGAATTACAGTGGTGGACACATAATTAGAGACACCCCATAATTGATCACATTAAACTTGATTATGGTACTACAAATTGCCAAAGTAGGTATTAAATACAATGTATTTGTTACTAAATCATACATATGACGTTGTATTCTTAAAATGAGAGACAAAAAAAGTTGTGTTGTTTAGTAGTTTAGACACTGCTCATTATCGGAATGTAACACAAACTTTTTTAACGTACTTCTAGCTGGCCAGCTAATTAAAGACAGTGAACGCTGTAGGTATTCTGAATTTAAAAAAAGAAAAAAAGCCTACATTCTGTCTTTCTTTGTTTTGCCGCGTATTTGCATGAAACGTCAACATAACTCATAAAAATTAACTTTTTTCATTAAAATGAATACGTTTTAAACGAATCAATATGGGAAAAAACAAAAGTTGCGATTCATCCACGAGAAAGATTATTTTGAACCTTCATAACAAAGGTTGGTCATACAGAAAAATCTCAAACCATTTGAACTGTTCTAACTAAGGACATGGTTATGAATGCTATAAAACATTTCAAGAAGTTCAACACGACCGAAAACGTACCCAGAAAACCGAGACCTAGGAAAACTACTCCTCGGGACGATTCTAGGATGGTGTTGTTAGCAAAAAAAGAACCGTTCAAAGGATCAGAACTGATACGTTCCGAGTTATTTGGCTCTGGAGGGTCGACGGGTGTATCTGCTGGAACAATTAGACGAAGACTATGTGAGGCAAACTTGCACGGGAGACTGTCTCGGAAGGTGCCACTTTTGAAAAAGCAAGTTAAGGCAAGGTTAGCCTTTGCTAAAAAATATGAACACTGGACTGAACGAGAGTGGAAAAATGTACTGTTTTCGGATGAAACAAAAATTAATATGATTAATTCTGACGGAAAACAATATGTTAGACGCCCCCGGTGTAGTGCATAATTGCTTTCCTTCGTATTTTCACGGAAACGTACGAAGGTGTCATGCTATTTCAGTCAACCTCAGTACTTTTTGTACTGTGACCGACTGAAATAGCAAGACGCGTTCGTACGTTTCCGTGAAAATACGAAGGAAAACAATTATGCACTACATCTGTACCTACTTAGATTTTGACCTAAGGCTAAACTGTCAAAATCAGAATATGACCGGACTCGCCTAAAGGCTTTTGTGTTAGTTAGGTGCTTATTTATTTCTTGTTTATAATAAAGATTCCTGTAATATTCTATGACTTTGTGTACTTTATTTCGAGTTTTATTGAGGTGTAGTCTAAGTACTTTATTGTTAGGGTCTTTTTTCCATCCCCGGAATAAGTCATCTCTTTTGTCACATAGTTTAATGATATTTCCATTAATCCATGGCAAGCGACACCTACCGATAATTGATTGCCTTTGTACAGATTCCGACTTTTTATAAGCTGTGTTGAAGTTTTTTGTTATAAATAATAATATTTCATTAGGGTCGGTCATAGCATTCGTGGACAACGATAGAACGAATGTTAACATGTATACATATAAAGTTAACAACCGATCGGGTAGGTATTTCTTTAATAAAATATTTAAGGTTTTTACAACTAACATGTTTAACACCGGTTCTGTTGAAAAAGAAAAATATTCCTACTCAAACAGTCTCGACACAGCTTTATCTGATGATGATTAGGAGGACGACGAAGATGTGGAAGAAAACGTTATTTACTACAAAAGTACGAATGATTTTTAGAAAGGATTTGGAAGATGATTATAGTGATGAAATTCCGGATCCTCCGTAACGAAACGATGTTCGTAAGGAAAGGAATCAACACAACAAACAAGCAACAGTAGTTCTACAGGTCAGGTACCACCTTTGCGAAGATTGCTTAGAAGTTTGATTTGGAAAAAGAAGAACATAGGCCCAACTAGTACTGACATACATTTTCAATGGCAAGTGAATTACAGTTCCGACCTAAAGTCTTTGTGTACCAAGTACGACTTTATTTCATTATTATTGACTGATGAATTGTTGAAAATGATTGTTGAGGAAACAAATCTCTACGCTATCCAAAGCAATCCCAATATGAATTTTACAACTCCGTTACAGAAATACGGAATTACCTAGGGATATTGTACTTCATTTCTGTGATAAGGTATCCTTACGTAAGACTCTATTCGTCACCAAAGTTTGACTTTGAACCTATTTTTACAACCATGACACGAAATAGGTTCGAAAAGATAAATTGGTTTAGGTATACACTTGAATAACAACGATACCCTTTTGCCCTCTACCAATTCGTGTCACGACAGGTTGCATGTTTCTTTCGAATCACCGTTCAGAAAAGCCGTTTTTTTTACCTCCATGTGTTCAATCTCCAAGTCATACTGCGAAAGCTATTCGCATTCTTATGGCTTCGTATATCACTACAGGCAAAAAAGCTTCTAAATAATCTACTCCATACTTTTGTGTAAATCCTTTTGCGACTATATGTGCTTTGTATTGTAATATTTCACCATTTGGTAGGCCCGTTTCTTCTTAAAAATCCATTTGGTCTCTCTTGCTAAGGTAAAACACTTATTATCCAAAAAGGACTGATACTCGCCTTTCGTCGCAGCTCGCCACTGCCTGGTTTCAGGACCATTCAACGCTTCTTCTAATATTCTCGGCTCATCACTTCCGCATGCTTCCCCTATCAAAAAACCACACAGGAAGGAATCCTCATTAGCTTCCATATATTCTGCGCTCGAGTCAACAGTCTCAAATGAAACATCTGGAACATAAGTGGCATCTGAGGTATTATATGTGATCGAGCTTATGGTTGAAGCCTCGCTATTATCACCATCATCAGTAGTCACAGAAGTTGGTTCTGTCTCTGACCTGTTCTCGGATAGACAAGGAGTCTGAACTTCTATAACCACACCCGATTCTACTTTGGTGAGGTTGATGCTATTGTTAGCTCTCAACAACCCAAACCCTATATCCTTTTGTGTTTTCACAATATCCCGCGAAAATATAAGGTTTAGATTTGCAATCCAGTTTGTTACGATTATTTTGTACAGCGTATGCTAAACAACCAAAGACACGTAAGTTATCCAAGTTTACCTTACTCGTACGTCCGGTGTTAATTTCTTCTGGAGTTGCACCTTCGTAGGTGAGCGATTTTTTGTGTAGACCGCAGTGTTCGCACAACCTCAGCCCAGAACCGTTGATCCAAACCAGCTTGCAGCCAGGGCTCGGAAACGTTATTCAAAATAACGTTTCGAACCGTTCTTTGTTCAACATTTTGTTCGGAACGGAAACGAAACGAGAACGTTATCAAAAACCGGTTTAATCCACGGGACGCGGCCGCGCGCGGCGTTCGGCTACAAAGCGGCGACAAGCATGAACTTGTTTAATAATGTTAGATACTACCGAACCCAGCAAATGGAAAAAAAACGGTTAAAAACGTTATATGGATCAAAAAATATTTAAATTTCGTTCTTGTTCAAAAACGTTTTCTATAACGTTATTTGCGAACGAAACCGAAACAAATCGTTCCTTAGGCATTTAAGACGAAACCGTTTCGAAAAAAATACCGTTTTCCGAGCCCTGCTTGCAGCATACAGCGCACCGCCTCCATAGTGGTACGGTTCGCGCGTTCAGCAACTGCATTTTGCTGTGGGTAGTGAGGAGGAGTAGGATGTCGGATCCCACACTTGCTCAAATACTGCTTAAATCTCGTACTCGCCACCATTGTCGCTTCTCAGTATATTCATGGAAATACCACAAGGTTTTGAAAAAGGTAAAGACTATCGACTACGAAACTGTGTATTATCTAAAGCAAGCGCTTAAGTCATGGAATAAAAAGATCAATCATGCCCTTGACAACAAACTCAATTTTAAGAGATTGGTCTCTGAGCCATGTGTATACGCGTCGTTCTACCGTTTCGTCCGGATTTTGCCATTTTCGTAGAATTTTTTTTTCAAACTTATTCCGTTGATTTTTATATTGTGAGTACCTGTAGCTTAAAGAGTGGCGGCAGCGTTAGCAAACGCGCGGTTCCGATGCTGCGACCATGGAAACTAACACTACCCTCATCTGTCATACAATGAAAAGTCACAAACTTAAAACCACCTTAAAATTAAACATGTATGTATTTGAGTGTGTGCGTACGCGTCGTCTACATTCTCCCCCGGGTGTCGTTTCGGCGACACTCATCATCCAGTGGTAAGAGCGGTGGGCCCCACGACCCTCACTCTATCATCGCGCCCAGGGTTTGAACAACGCGTCCGATTGGCCAACAATTTCGTTATGAATTGGGATCTACTATTAACACTAGATCTCCTTGGTGTAAATCGTGATTTTCCTCCGTCCACTTTGATCGGGGCTGAAGAGTTGCAAGTATCTCTTTACCAGTTAAGGCATGTGCGGCACGCTCATGAAAAAGTTTCACGATTAGTCTGGCGACATAATCGCGTCCCCTGACTGTAAGGTGGCCGTCCTCCCTAAGAATTGGGGTCAAGGTGCGTAGTCAAGTGGAAGGCTCGACATTTTTATTTTGTCTCATTTAAAGAATAAAGAATAAAGAATAATTTATTAACATACAAATATTAACAGTTACATAATTCAGAAACAGTATCCGGTGAGTGCCAAACTAGGCTGAGCCTGTATCTTGGGACCCACTGAGTCGGTTTACAAATTCGACAGATAACACGTTGGATACACTAAGCTAGTACTTACAAATTAAATCCACTATTATCGTGCGAAAAATAACAAAAAGAAAAAAATAAAAAATATTTTTAAGGTATTAAAATTAGCCAAGGGAAAATTATTAAAAAAAAAACTACTACTATGCAGTTGATACTTGATAATCTGAGACGCGCACGCGCGTGTGTGTGTGTATGTGTATGTGTGTGTGTGTGCGTGTGTGTGTGCATGTGCAAGTGTGCGTGTATGTGTGCGTGTAAGTGTGTCTGTGTACGAAGCGAGGGATGGTACGTTTGCATGAGAATGTGTGTGTGTATGCTCGGGATCTCAGTTAGCTATGTGATTGTGTTCTCCTAACTGCACGATCGCAGAATGTCTTCAGTATCATTATATGTGAGAGTAGCAAACCATTGTTTGAGTATGGATTTAACTCTGTATGTGGTACCTACAAGTTTTCAAATCGCAAGCTCTGCAAACTGCATTGTACACAAACGGGTGTATGAAACTTGCAGAGCGTCTAGCATGCACCGATTTGACGATGGGTACTGGTACGCGATATATTCGTCGGCTCATGATGGAATCTTTCTGGGGTGACTTCGCAATACTCCTGTGGACCCTAATAACTGCGTTGCAGACGAATAACTGCCTAAGGTACCCCGCTTCCCTGTACAGAGTGTCTGTAGGGAAACGGAAAGGTTTTTTCAGCATCACTTTAATGACTGCTCGTTGTGCACGCTCAAGCTCAAGTAGTGCCGTCTTACCAGCACTGCCCCAAACCGCGATACAGTATTGAACTATCGACTGACACAGCGCATGGTAAACCACGCGTAAAACCTCCGGGGGAGAGCAATCCCGTAGTCGCTTAACCAGGTAGATCACTTTCCTGACTCTCTTTGATAATGCAGTTATGTGATGCTTGAAAGAAAGATGTTCGTCGACGATAAGGCCCAAATACTTCACAGTGCTCTGTCTACTTATGGTACCACAGTTGCAGCTCGACCTGTCTGCTTTACATGAGTGAATTTTAATATCACAAGTGTCAGGGGCAGAGGAGACTGCCGTTTTTGAGAAAGGTATATAGTGGCTTTTGTCCACATTCAGAGTAAGGAGATTGCAATCGAGCCAACTTGCCACTCTTGAGAGACCCTCCTCAGCTGATAAGTATGTCTCAGCCCAAGTATTACCATTAAACAAGACCACGGTGTCATCAGCATAACAGATAACCTCAGAGCTAGGAATGGACAATTGGAGCAGGTCGTTGATGTAAGTGATGAAGAGCGTGGGTCCAAGAATACTGCCCTGCGGGACGCCAAAGTGGATCGGCAACCTACTGCTCGTAGACTCCCCGATCCTCACCACCTGCTGTCTATTGATAACGAAGTGGTTCGCTCCCGCAGCATGTCAAAGACAATTGTCGCTACGTTTGTCTCGAAAAAGGGTCATGTTGCTACAATTCCTTTACAGAAACGCAGAACGGTTACCGCTATATGGTTAGTTTGCCAGCAACGATAGCTGAAATCCGAAAAAAATAACCCGAAACGTCGCATCATCTACATCATCTAAAGGTCAATTCACACCGAGACGCGACGCGACGCGGCGCTGCGATTATGTGATTCAAAATTATACTTTATTTACTACACGAAAAGGTACACATTTCATTGTGAGAATTCATGTTGCGTGACTAAAATGAAATATTTATTACGCGGTCAATGATATAACCAATTCCATAAATAATACACTGAAAAAAAAAAAGATTCTTCACTGAGCAGTGGCAAAGAAAAATAAACGCTGACATGTGCCAAAGAACGGCACAGCACCACCAACGCTCTTGAACGATGGCATAGATGGCTTAAAAGTAAAGTTTGTGGAGATAAAAGAAAATTTATTTTTCTATATCAGTACACTAAAAAAAGAAGCAATACACTTTGAAAGAAAATACAGAAAGGAAGAAGTTGGTACCAGTCATCCTAAGAAAAGGAGAACAAAAGAAATGATGAAAGACGCTATTATTGAAAAACATATTAATCACTTAGAAACGGGAAAAATAACAGTAGAAAGATGTATGATAAAATTATCTTGGATAAAATAAAAAAAACATGTTTATGGGAGTACCAACAAAAAAATGCGATTATTTAATTACCATGGTCATTGTTTTTTGATGCCGAAAAAAGTATACACCTAAGTTAATAAATAAATATGTATATTTAAGTTATAGTAATATTTAGGTTTTCTCGTTGATAAACTGGGAAAAAAAATCCTACCGTTTGTGACAGAAGTTATGTTACACTATAATTTTGTTTCCATATTTCTAATTTGTAGTTAATACTTGGTAAGAAATAATTAAGTAAAAGTAATAAAAATAACAATGTCCCTTTTTCATTTTTGTTATTAACTGTCCATAGACAGACGAAACAAATTTTTTTTTTTTTTTTTTAAACTGTTTATTTCCAAAAGACTTAAATAACTAAACAGTCTTAGCTAAAATCTTTAATTTTAAGATTGTATTAGGATGATAATGATAAGATTGGATTGTATAATGAATATCGATTTGAGGAAACAGGAATTTGACGAAATAAGGATATGACGAAACAAGCGTTTGACAAAACAAGAATATGACAAAATAATAATTTGACGAAGCAAGAATTAGACGAAGCAAGAATTTGACAAAACAAGATATTGACGAAACAAGACTTTGACAAAACAAGAATATGACAAAACAATAATATGACGAAACAATAATTTGACAAAACAAGCATATGACGAAACAAGCTAATGACGAAACAAGATAATGACGAAACAAGAATATGACGAATCAAGAATTTGTCTAACGTCTTTGCTTCCTCATTTGATTTAGTTCAGTTTTAAATAGAGTTCCTGTGAATATTGCAATAGCAATAACTCAGCCCTTTCCATTAAATAATTGTTAATCATGGACAATCAAACGGTAGCCCTCGCGCGAAGCAATCTCAGCCAAGACGAAAGATGGATTTGTTATTATTATTTACCAAGGTATGTATATTTTTAACTTCTAATTGTTCCCTACTAAGATTTTGTATGTTTACAGGTTCGCGCGGCCATTGTTCAGCGGGCGGGCAAAGAAAATCCGGTCCTCAAAACTACAGTGAGAATTTTAGTCTCATATTGTAGCTATTATTTTTCGTCTCGACGCTTGCTATCCAATACGCGTTATATCCAATACGCGTATTGTCAAATTTGATTACGCATTTTGTCCAATACTCAATTTGTACAATACGCTTTATGTCCAATTCGCTTTTGGCCAAATATGCATTATGTCCAATAAGTGATATGTCTAACAGGCATCATGAGCAATACGCGTATTGTCAAATTTGATTACGCATTTTCTCTAATACTCAATTTGTCCAATACTTAATTTGTAGAATACGCCTTATGTCCAACAGTTAATATGTCTAACACGCATCATGAGCAATACGCGTATTGTCAAATTTGATTACGCATATTTTCCAATACTCAATTTGCCCAACACGTATTTTTTCAAGTTTTTCTAATGCACCAAGAAGTGCTTTTCCTAGATTCATAAATAGTTTCAATCAGCAGTTTAAGTTTTTCTTTTTATGTTACAAAATTGGATATGGTACTCTTTTGGTCAACATATCCTTTCGGTACCTGTGTCCTAACTCCTCTGATCAACAATTCCTAAAATTCACATAAGGTTTATTTAACGTACTTATCACTTTGGACACTTCCTAAATTCCCACTTTCATGTAATATCTTATTCCTGAAATTCCCACTTCCAAGTAATATCTACTTCTTGAAATTCCCACTTTCAAGTAATACATCTACTTCCTGAAATTCCCACTTTCATGTAATATCTACTTCCCGAAATTCCCACTTTTACAAAATTCTCAGTCCATACGTCGTTATTGAGGGAGCAATAACAAATCTATTAAAGAACACATATGTATAACAGAATGTCTGTTTAGTATAAACGGACTATTCTGCCTATACATTCTAAGCCTCTAAGAAGCTCTTCATATCTAGCACGAAGTTCTACTGCCTATAAAATGAGGTAGGTTTAGGTTATGTTAGTTTTGCAGCAGGCCCGGAGGGCCAAACCACCCAGAAATAGGAGCTCCGCGTGAGCGGAGCTCCGTCGACACTGTCTGATTGATTTGAAATAAGAGTGTCGACGGAGCTCCGCTGATGCGGAGCTCCTATTTCTGGGTGGTTTGGACCTCCGGGCCTGCTGCAAAACTAACATAACCTAAACCTACCTCATTTTATAGGCAGTAGTATATTAGTAAGTGTGAATTTTGGGAACTGTTGATCAGAGGAGTTAGGATAAATGTACCGAAAGGAAGAATCCCCTAAAAAAGTGGGAATTTTAGGAAATGACATTTATAGGCAGTAGTGATTATAGAAAATGTGTAAGAGATGAATAGGTATTTTGGTAAGTGTGAATTTTGGGAATTGTTAATCAGAGGTGTTAGGACACAGGTACCGAAAGGATCTATACCCAACTGAACGCAGTTAATTAAAGTTGTTTTATTTAGTAACAAGTACAATTTTGTAAACAAATTTTGTAGCGAATTTCCTATAGTAATTTTCCTATGCTGACGAAGTACTTATTTTACGAAGTACAGTACGTATTTTGATGGCTATGAAGGTGGCATCCCAGTTCCAATAATCCATGAACCTTTCGGTACCTGTGTCCTAACACCTCTGATTAACAATATTATATATATATTACTTGTTACTAAATAAAACAACTTTAATTAACTGCGTTCAGTTGGGTATAGATTACATCTGAAAGTCCTCAACTACAATAAAAATTGACTAGACTAATTGAAACTGTTTATAGAGCACAGAATCAGAAGAACGAGCAAATACAAAGGATTGCAATGTTTCTGTCTTAGACGGATTGTGCCAAAATGAAGGCATGGCAAAAGAATGGGGCGGATGATTGGTCAGGTGACGACGATAACGCTATGTCAAGCGATTCCGAAAAACCGTCATTTACAATTACATAAATAATATGAATGTTCGTCCGCTAGACGAAACAGTAGTTATTTAACTGTCGTCGGAATAAGTTGTGCATGCGTTACGTCAAATATTATGAAAAAAAATATTTTTTAATTTGTTACGGCAACTGGTTGCGTAACATAAATAAAATATTCTTCTATCACAACTAGTTGCCATGAAATACCAAAAAATCATCGTAGATAACTGGTTGTGAAACGTGATGGTACTGAATTTCGTAGTGGACATTTTGCGTGTTGGACGTTTAGCGTAGAGGTCGTTCTGCGTGTTGGACGTTTTGCGTGTTGGACGTTCAGCGTAAACGACATTCTGCGTTTGTATTGGACATCCTGCGTGTTAGATTTTCTACGTATTGGATATCCTGCGTGCAGGACTATCTGCATATTGGACATTCTGAGTATTGGATGATCTGCGATTTGGATATACTGCGTATTGGATCAAGTACCAAGTTTGGACAATACGCGTATTGGACATGACGCGTATTGGATAGTATGCGTCGAGACGTTATTTTTGACATAGTTGCCTTCGGCGCTCGAGGTCACATTGATTATTCATAGCTCATTGGCCTACCATCTCCGTCTGCAAAAAATCAGTAAGTACTACCAGATTTGACGCAAACTCAAGATCACTTAAGTTACTGGAGTACAGGCGGCCGCGTACTTAAACACTTTTTGAGGGCATGACAACCGGTTAGCGCTCGTTGAGCTTAAGCTTGGCTTACGGGGGCACTTTTGTATGCGAGGTCTGTCTATTATATACGCTAAGTGGTCTGTGAGTGGCCGTAACTGTACGGCGTACATTTAAGCTTGGGGTCAATATTGAAACAGACAATTATAGTCCGTCAGCTCTTAAAATAACCTTCGGATTTTAGAAGCACACTTCTTGTATTGACGATGACACGCGAACTTGATATGCCGTTATTTTCTGTTAACTTGCCAAACTTTTCGAAGTTACCCTAAAAAGTTATGTAAATAATAACCACGAAATAAACCTTACTGTAATACTCGTAATATTACACTTATTTATCTTTTTCTAATTTTAATGCAAATATGACTTTTTGTCATGACACAAACAAAACAAAATCATCATTTTCGAATTCTTCCATCGTTAATTTAAATAGAGAACACCCCGCCTTCACACACTACTTTAGTTTGGAAGTATATAGAGCTGTTACATCCACCTGAGGATTCTTCGAAACTACATTTTTATATTTATTTTTTTAATGTACTTTTCGAAATCCCCTTTGCTTCTATAACTCGGTCTTGAATCTTATTAAAATATTTATAGTACGGGCGGTAACGACCATAGGTCAAAATTTTGGTATCGGATGAATTCCCTTGGCACAAATGTATCCTAGGACAAACAGAGCTGATTTAGCCCGGTAGCCATCAGCCACCCCCTGGTGGGTGGGGAGGGGGGGTATTCAAAGTTACACTCTGCCGCGCCTCATATAAAAAATCATATCTGCTTCAATTTACATACTATCTCAAGTGTGGTATCATTTTCGGATAAATCGGGCATGAGAAATTCATTTTTGAGACATTTTATGTACAGTTTCATAGAAAAAAAGTAAAATATTTACGAAAATATCAAAATTGTTTTTCGGTTTTTTTTATTAAATAGTCAGTTTCCTTAAAAATACTAAATTTTTTGGAAAGAAAAAAATAATATCTTTAAGAACATTTATTCAGCTTTTAAAAAATATATATATTATATATAGTTGTCATGTAACGTCTATCTGAAAAAAAATCAAACTTCATAGTCCGTTTTTTTTCAAATCTCATTGTCTTTCAGATATCATATTCAAAAATCATATTGGCTTCAATTTTCCAAGCCACCTCGAGTTTGATGTCATTTTCTGACAAATCAGGCATAAGGAGTTAATTTTTGAGACATTTCATGTACAGTCTCGTAGGAAAAAAGTAAACGAAAATAATCGGTTTTCTTACTAAATAAACTAACAAAGTGTATTATGTTACCATATCGTTTTTATTTAAATCTAGCGACCCGCCCTGGCTTCGCTTCGGTTAATGTGAATTCTCTTTAACACCCATAAATAAACCGCATGAAAATCGTTCAATACTTTTTGAAATTATCTCGGCGGGGGACTTTGTTTTATAATATGTAGTGATTAGACGACTCTGATCCGAATTAGCGCTGATATTTGAAAATTTCAAGAAAAACTGATTCAGTCCTGGTTCTCCTGTTCTGTTCCGCCTAGTTGTTTTGTACTAGATGAATGGAAACAACGAAACTAATAGCACCTAGAGTTCTGTCCTTTTAAGAGAGTCTCGGCAAAAACTATAGGTTTTTAGGACGCTGTTATGCAAATATGTGTCATCGCACAATTATTTAGTTATAGTATTGAGGGTTGACGCTTTATTGCTAAATAGTTGTGTATTGACACATTATTGTGTATCAGCGTCCTTCTATCAAGTTTAGGTTTGACCTTGCCAGTCAAATCTCCACTGATACATTATTCAACAATACCCTGTTTATATTTTTAAGGTCCCTTACCCAAAGGGCGCCAACGGGACCCTAAAATTTAAACCTCCGCTGTCCAACCGTCTGTCTGTCAGCGGGCGATATCTCATTAACTGTACAAGGTATAACAACAAATGATGACAATAAGATTAACTATTTTTTTATTAAATGGTGAGTTTCTTTGAAAATACGGACACCTTGTGCAAAAAAAAAACGAACATGAAAGAAAAATAACTCAGCTTTAAAAAGATATATACTTTATGTACAATTATCATACAACGTCTATCTGAAAATAAATTGGACTTCAAGTCAAAACAAATTGATCTCAAAACGATCAAATCACAAAAGGACGTTGTGGTCGTCAAAACATTACATCTCAGACCGACCCGGTAGAAATACGTCCTTCCACATATTTTTAAGTGCAAATAATAGCTTTTCTTTAAGCTTGTACGACTGTACAACGTGATCCACTCCTAATTCTTTCATAGCCTGTGTTTGCCTTGCTGCAAGCTCAACTACATTAAAAATTGGAATTTCGGCTTCCTTTTCTCTCGCATCATTCATATAAGCAACGATTTCAGAAAATGTGATGGCCTGGACTTGACTTTTCAATTTCATTTGAGAGTGGATTGGATTTAGAGTTAATTTAAGTCTGTTTTTATAATTCACGTAACATTTATTATGATATTTAGCTCCTAGAGAAATCAAATCGCCAGGTATCAGATACCTTTGCTAAGAGTTCGTAATCGTTTAATTCTGTGGCACATGTAATAATATAATCACTGCAACTTTTTTTCATTACTGAGCATAATAAGTTCCTTCGGAAACTCTTTAGCCCACAAAATAAACATGTACTTTTGTCATAGGCGGTCGTTACTGAGCTGCGAGTCATAGGGGTAGTGATATTAAATTCTTCCTCTGACTTTTTTGCCTTCAAACGTGCTCGGTCTAATTTAGTATTATTTATTTTTAAATAACATGTTTTATGCCAACATGCCGCATGTTCAATGAGCACTGGCTTCAGGTCATTAATGCGTGCGATCAAGCAATCTTTCAATGTCACAGGCAATGAATGCAGTTTTTGAAACTCAAGCAAGTTTTTAGCAAGCAATTCATATCCGGCACCCTGGCTACATTTTGCTGCCGTAAGCTTCTCTTCCGTTTCAGTTTGACATTAGTTCAAGTTTTCATTTACCCGCGCGAGTCTTTCCACCCGCAGTCTTATTTATTTATTTATTTTGCACGTCTCAAATAAATGGTATAAAGCTATATGTTTTTGAAATCTGCATAAATTGGGCTTTTTAACCATATTTTTTGTAATTATAATTTTGTATATATATTATAAAATATTGTGTGTTGAAACAAAGAATATAACCTTATGTTGCGAAACTTCCTTATGTATCTTAATAAATTGATATCAAAGAGTATAATTATTATAATAAAAATGAAAGCCACATCTATGGTTTATCCGAAAACGATACCACACTCAAGGTGATAGGTAAATTGAAGCCAATATGATTTTTTATCTGAAGCGCGGCGGAGAGCAACTTTGAATACCCCCCCTCCCCACCCACCAGGGGGTGACTGATGGCTACCGGGCTAAATCAGCTCAGTTTGACCTCAGATACATCTGTGCCAAGTGAATTTATCCGATACCAAATTTTGACCTCTCCATACATTGGGTGACACTACCGCCCGGACTATTACAGCACTTTTCTTGAAGCTTCTTTAAAAAAATATCTGTATACATTATATCCAAATTTCCCGTGATTGGCTATTTACAGAAATACACTGTTTAAGTTGCCTCCCCATGGAAATACACATACCTCTACATACATACATAAACTCACACCTTCGTTCCCAGAGTGCGGTGGGCAGAGCTAGAGAATTAGGTACCTACCACTCTAATAACTTGTTGATAATTTTGTAACCAAATGCACAATTAGGCTAATATACTTACCAGCGTATTAGTGACATAAATCAATTACCGTTAAATAAAAAAACTAAAAAACTCCCGTGGTGGATTTATCTGCTCTATATAAATCAATGAAAACACAACGAGTGCACCCTTCACGTGATGGATTGCTGCTAAGTCAAAAAGACAATTGTCATTTTCTACTATGCGAAGCCTCCCGATTTCCCCCGAAACCTGAAGGTTTTTCTAAGAACTCACGGAATGTTTTGGGTGTAATTTAATTTGTAATTTTTCAGTTTCAAAAATTAAGTACCAATTTTAATCCTTAAGTAACCAAATAACGAAATAAATATAAAGAACGGACATAAGACACCTACCCCAAGTGTCAATAATATATTTGCAAGTCACTTAATATTATTACAATATAAATTAATAATATTTAAAATTATCAATTTACTTACATAAAAAGTTTATTAACTTATATGCATCGCCTGACCTTTATCTAATATGTAATATCTTAATCTTAATACCTCTTCAGTTGATGTACAATCAAAACCATATCTTACATAATTATGTACATTACCATTATCTTAATAGCAAACGAAGTTTTAAATAGCTTATATGAATTTATCACGTATTCAATAATAACAAGTCTACAGAAAGATTTTTGTTTTAATTAAAAACTTAATAATTTTATTCATTCCAATTCTCCCCCCATCCTTCATTATCCTCACCGTCTTCTTGGCAAACAAAGTTAAATTTACTTGTTAACAATTGATTGTTCTCTACTGGTGCAACGGCGGCCATGTTAGGTTTCTCTATAACTGGCGTCATATCAGCGAAGAAGTCAAAATCATCTGAGCTTCTCTTGACACTTTCAACTTTCTGATTCTTTATGTCTAACTCCGAAATGTCTATAATATTTTTCTTGGCTTCAATTGCAGCTTTTTGTAAAAGCGATGATTTGGTAGTTTGTTTAGGATTTTTACTATTTTTGTTCATATTCAATGGAACGTCCTCAAAGATATCCGAAATATCTGAATGAATTATTGGAGCAAGTTTTGTAATATTGGGATTGTCCCAATCGCTCCAGTCTTCTTCATTTAAATCTGCGATTGTAACGTTCGGTTCTATTCTCAGGCGCTCTACTTCAACGGATTCACCACCAACCGGTGATGGTCTTTCGTGCAACGTAATTGTTCCGAATGAACCTGTTTTGTCATGGTTTTGTTCGAATATGTCTTCAGAACATGACAGGTCTCTCAGTGCTGTTTTTTGTTCAAATATGTCATCATACCCGGACATGGGTGCGTGTGGACTACTCTTTGAGTTCGGTCGGCCATCAGTAAAAAATTTAGACCGCTTGCCTCCTATAACAGCACTGGCACCTAATATGGGCACCAGTTCACTCAGGCATATAAGGGTACAAGCTACCAAGTCATCGTCTGTATCTTTGATGCCCAGGAGCAGCTGCAACAAAAACAAAAATGAAAAATAAAACAGCCATATTCATATTGATTTGTCATGATTTTGTAAGTCTTAATTTCTTAAGTATAAGTATATTATACATGCCGATCTCTAATTTATTTGAAGTTTTATACAGCTTTTCACATTTAGTTTCCTAATTTTTATATCTAACATACAGACAGTCGGCCACATACCTGAGGTACATACTTAAAGTACAACGAATTCCAGAAACCAGTCGACCTGGCCTTTGTCGACTATAGGAAAGCTTTTGACTCGATATATCACGTAAGCACAACAAGAAAACAAAGTACCCAAAGCTTATTGTAATACATATAAATCATCATCATCATCATCATGTCAGCCGAAAGACGTCAACTGCTGGACATAGGCCTCCCCCAAGGCTTTCCACTCAGACCGGTCTTGTGCTATATATATAATAATAAATAAATAAATAAATAAATATATATAATATATTTATGTACAGTGTTGGGCAGATTAAGTGTCCTAGTTTATAATAGCCATACAATTAAAAGAAAACTTCAAATTTCAATATTGAACATGTTTTTATTATAAGCTTTCATGCTACCCATTTTAATATTTTAAATGTGAAAGTGTTTGTGTTTGTCCGTCTTTCACGTCGAAACGGAGCGACAGATTGAAGTGTTTTTTGTGTGAAGATAGTTTATGGTCTGGAGAGTGAAATTGGCAACTCTTTGTTTCTACTAAAATAGAGGGTGGAAATTTATATTGAGCTTTCCGCAGATTTTAATGTAGAAAGCTAAACATGAGTACGCAGAGTCTTTGATACTAACGTAAAATACATGCTTCATTTTTTTTTGGGGCCGGCCCAACCCCTCAAAAGAGGGTGAAAGTTAGTATGGGACTTTCTTCAGTTTTAAAGGTAGAAAGCTGAAAATTGGTATACAGACTCTTTGTAACAAACTAAATAAAATGCATCAATGTTTTTTGAAGAACTCTTCCCCTAAAAAGAGAATGAAAATTTGTTTGAGACTTTTCGCAGTTTCTAAGGTGGGAAGCTGGAAATTAGTAAAGCTACAGGATTCAAATAAAGTATAAATACAGGATTTAAATAAAACAATATGAATACATGAAGTCCATAAACATTCAAGCAATGACTTTCTATGCACAAGGACTTCGCATCAGCGCGCAAAACGCAGGACGGCACAATTGCGCTTATTGGCGGTTTACGCACACTTCTTACCTAAGTCGTCTATTGGTCGCGAAGCCGTTAAGATGCCGAAGCGTGTCATCAAAAAGTGCCGAAATAAAACCGTAACGATTTAAAAAAAGATGGTGTGACTTACCACCCATAAGTTAATTTTATTTACAAAAGATAACACGCGAAAAGATGTAAAGAATGTATTAAAAACATTATTTTTTTTATAATTATCATAAATGACAACTATTGTCACGTATTCCATTTAGTATTCCATATCTTTCTCTCACGCGCGTTAGAAAGAAACAGGCAAAAGGATGTGACAAGAACATCGTCAGAAAACAAAACAATAGAGTAGCTCTTTTTAGGGTTCCAAAACGACAAAAAATGGAACCCTTATAATGGCTGTTTTGTAGAGCTTTCCTGTACACGAGATAAGGAGAGAGAATAGATAATAGAGAGAGAATAAATAAATAGTTAGTAGCATGAGAAAGATCCGAAATAGGTATTTTATAAACCAAATAATTCAAGTGTCATTTGCTCGGGTAATTTTCTTGAATCTGATGTATATTTCACCACAAATGGATATAAGCGTTTAAAATACACCTGTTCCGCATAATGAGGTTAGTAGTAAGAAATGTAACAACCCGTCCCCGTCCCGTTGAGAGTATGCCTGAAATATCATTTACTACGATAACAAACAGTTACCCACAAGGAAAGGTACCCAACTGTCCGGCTTCAATTTTATTGATTTTGATATATGTTAGAGAGTAGTTTAAAATAACAGACACGTATTTTTTTTTAGCGGCCCAAACTCAACCTGTTGGGAGAAATTGACCTCCAGAGTACTGAAAAGTGACTAAACCCCCTTACTTGTATAGAGATATTTAAAAAAAATATTGTAAGTTTCATAGCGGTTTGATTATAAATGTTTAAGAAGATGAAAAAATAATGAGCACGTGTTTTTGTATATCGGCTAAAACTAATATTATAAAAAAATACCACAGGAAGTGTATCTTCAATGATCTTTGAAGGGATTTTTTATTAAATATGAGTTTTAGCCGATATAACAAAACACGTGCTCATTATTTTTTCATCTTCTTAAACATTTATAATGAAACCGCTATGAAACCTGCATTTTTTTTAAATATCTTTGTTAGAGGGTTTAGTCACTTTTCAGTACTCTGGAGGGCAATTTCTCACAACAAGTTGAGTTTGGGCCATAGAAGGTTATTGCATTCAAAAGATAAACTGTATTACCGCGGATTCCGATAGATGGCACTAATTGGTTTTTAAAACACGCTAACGATGTGTTTTCTCTATCTTTACGGCCCGCGCTTTTCTCTTTAGTGCATACGGTAGCTATACGCTTTGACGGTTGATTCTACGCTGAATATCGTGTATACAGGTGACAGGAAATTCGCCGTATTTCTTGAAAGGGGTTATTCTACCGCTCATTTGTAATGATTTAAGTCCAGTTAATCAGGCGTCAAAACTCATTGATTTCCGAGTTATTGACGTTTTTAGTTTTTTTTTTTTAAATACCCTCTTTTCGACCTAAAACTAGTAATTTTGTAAAAACTTCGTCATTTAGTAATAAAATTGTTTCGAATAGCCAATGAACAACTAATTACGAAAAATAAAAAAAATACAAAAAAATGCAAAGTTTTGCAAATAAAAGGATTTGAAGTTAGGAGTTCTAGCAATTATTTTCCAAATATTGTGACGTTTTAAAGCATAGCTACAAAAAAAAGTATGACACTTCGCGTAAAAATTACAGGAATAATTTGCTTAATTCATAAGCTTTCTAAAAAGGTACAATTTATGACATTTTAATACAAAAAAATACAATTAATAATAATAATAGCAGAACAGCTAGAATACCTACTTTACAATACAATACAATACAAAACACTTTATTGAACACCATACAAAACATTACAGAGATCCAGTAAAATTAAAACAAAAACAACAGGTAAACAACACTTACTTACTTACTTACTACTTAGCGTAGTTGACTCTAATGGGTTTGTTTGTGTCGTTTTAGATTCTCCGAGGGCTTACTTTGTCTTCTGTTTCTTATCTTAACTTATCTTCTTGATGTAGAAGGCACAGCAGATTGCCTTTGGTGACACAAACAAAGGGTCATTAGTTTAATTAATTTAATTTGTTTGTGTCTCGAATTCGTGGGGTTTTTGCCTTCAGTTTCTGTCTTAAGTCTTAAGTGATACTTTGATAAGTGATTAAGCAAGGTTAGGATAAAATGAGGAAAAAAACAGTTTCACTATCAAATAAACTTTAATCTTAAAAACTAAAATCATTTACATCACAAATTTTGCTCGAACTGTTTGCCCTGGTTTCGAATGCAAGCACGAAGCCTTTTTCGTACTTCGGTGATTGTTACTCGCCTCCAAAGCCCATCTTTCATTGTCTGTGCCGCCTCTACAATTTTTTGTCTTATCTCTTCTACGTTACGTATCGGTTTATCTTAGACCAACGCCTTCATGCGACCCCAGATGTAGAAGTCACATGGAGTTAAATCCGGGCTTCTGGCTGGCCAAGGGGTTGGGCTGCCTCGACCAATCCATCTTCTTGGGTAGTTCTGATCCATCCACGGTCGTACGCCCCGGTAATAGTGAGCGGGGCAGCCATCGTGTTGGTAAATCATGTTCCTTCTTGTCGCAAGCGGCACATCTCCAAGTAGCATTGGTAGCTCATCCCTCAATTTTTTATATGCGATGCCGGTCAATCGCGCTTGCAGAAAGAAAGGTCCGATCAAATTGTCGTGCACGATTCCCATCCACACGTTCAAAGAAAATCTTTGCTGGTTAGCTCCTTCTTTTGTTTTTTTTGGGTTTTGACCTTTGGGAGCCCTAAAGTGCAGATTGTGGTAGTTTGTTATCACGTTACGGTCGAAATTGGATTCATCTGTCCACAAAATTATTTTCAGGTACTCGGGATCTTCGATATCTGTATGTATGTATGTATGTATGTAAACTCTTTATTGTACAAAAATATAAATATTACATTAATTCATCTGCAAAAAAATATCCTTCTCGCTGGGTCTCCCTCTTCAATAGCGTGTACTGGAGTGTAATGATACGGGTACTGCCGAGCTGAGTGCAGTGTAAACCACACCTTCCAGTGCGACATACCGAGCTAAGTAGTTAGCCACATTTCTCGTCGAAGTAGTGCCGTCAGCCTGGAAACACTGAAGGATTTCTTCTTCTTCAGGATCATTTCGAGGTCTTCCAGCGTCAGCTTAGCGGCGTTGAACTGATCCTCTTTTCCGAATAAGACGGTACGATGAACCAAACACACTTACGTGAGGTAAACGGCGGTTAGGGTAACGACGTTGGTATTCTCTTCTAGCTGCAGCGGCGTCTCCATCGCAGAGTCCGTAACAATAAACGATATCTGCGTATTCTTCGAATTGGTAAGCAGCCATTTGAGAAAGAAGCTTAATTATCAATATCGTCCGAATTGAAATGAAAGTTGAAACTAACTGATGACGTAGGTCACTCAAAAACTTTGAGGTGCTCGAAATTTGAAAATGGAACGCACTTTATGTTTTTAAAAAGCAAAATTATTTAAAATTAGAACATCGTAAGACATTAGCTGAATTTAAAAAAGATAACGATTTGAGATGCTCTAAATTTAAAAATGGAACGCACCTTAGGTTTTAAAAAATAAAATTTATTTAAAAATAGGACACTAAGCCCATAGCTGAATTTAAAAAAGAGAATTGTGTTCTAAATTCATTTTACTACAACGCTTCCCGTGTTTTTTGGTTGAAACGATGGAGCTTATAACCGCAAACATTTCTGCTATTATTCTTAATTGTAAAATTATAAATAAAATTAATATTAAAATGTCATAAATTGTACCTTTTTAGAAAGCTTATGAATTAAGCAAATTATTCCCGTAATTTGTACGCGAAGTGTAATACTTTTTTTTAAATTATGCTTTAAAATGTTACAAAATTTGTAAAATAATTACTTGAACTTCTAACTTCAAATTCTTTTATTTGCAAAATTTGGATGGCTATTCGACAAATGCTTTTTTTATTTCTAAATGACGATTTTTTACAAAATTACTAGTTTAAGGTCAAAAGGCGGGTATTTAAAAAAAACTAAAAACGTGAATAACTCGAAAACCAATGAGTTTTGACCCCTGGTTGACTGGACTTAAATCATTACAAATGATGTAGAATAACCCCTTTCAAGGAATACGGCGAATTTCCTGTCACCCTGTAGATTTGCGATTTGGTTTCGTTGTCTTGGTTTCCGATTTCTTTAAAACAAACACGCAAGATATTTTATGAGTTTTTAAAACACATGTGAGAT
Organism: Acleris sparsana; assembly: GCA_923062465.1. NCBI lineage: Eukaryota > Metazoa > Arthropoda > Insecta > Lepidoptera > Tortricidae > Acleris > Acleris sparsana. The sequence continues at coordinate 25,002,027 of OV281285.1, read as the reverse complement.
TTTCAAAACAATAAACACGAAAATCAATATTTATATAATAGAGCAATTACGAGGGGCGTTCAATAAAAAGTCAGAATGAGATGCAAACTCTTTCAATGTTAGGAAATTAAATACTGGCCGGAAAAGCTAATCTATCTAGCTAATTGCTATAAAAAAACAAAAACTATCTCAAGTTAAAAAAAAATGGACATTTCTTTGCAATGCTATTGAGTACGTTAGCGAAAATGAAGAAATTTGAAATGGGCGTCGTTATCAAATACTTGTTTGAAAAAAAAATCTACGGACCAAGTCAATTTGGATTTGCGGGACACTTTAGGGTGTAATGCTGCTCCGTATTCGACAGTCGCACGTTGGTGCGCCGAATTTAGACGTGGAAGAACATCGACCATGGACGACCCCCGCTCCGGAAGCCCTACTACAGCAGTAACTGAAGAAATGTGAAAAAAGTCGAAAGCTTAGTTTTGGCGGATCGTCGTGTCACGGTTCGTTTTATTGCTGAAAATGTAAAGATCTCAACGGGAAGCGTGCATAATATTTTACATGAAAGCTTGGGTATGAAAAAGGTATCTCCGCGTTGGGTACCAAGAATGTTTACTGACACGCTAAAACAAACTAGAGTCGAGATTTGTCAAGAAGCTTTGGACTTGATACAACAAGACCGGGAACTTTTTTTGGCGCGATTTATAACAATGGACCAAACATGGCTCCATCAGTATGACCCTGAAACGAAACTGCATTCTCAAGACATGGAAAAGGCCATCATCTCCAACTCCGTAGAAATTCAAGGAGGGCCCATCTGCCGGTAAGGTCATGGGCTCTGTTTAAAATTTTGATTAATAATATTTAAGGGCGCGGGTACCATCTTGCTGGAGTGACGTCATCGCTTCACAGCGGTACGCGCCCTTATACATTTACATAAGTTTACACGGATTATATCTTTTTAACCGTAATAAGTAACCAGTTACAATTTTCACAGACTACGTGTTATTTTAAGCTCTAAATTATAAATTTAACAATAAATGGAAACCGGGCAAGAGCATGTCGCACCATGTTCAGTGTAGGGTTCCGGAGCCGCTTAGTACTACAAACATAAAACCAACAACAACAAATTTTCAATTTAAAGTCAATTGGTGCCGTTTTAGATGATTTTAGTAGGTATAAACTAAAAATAATGTTTAGGTCTTTATACCTTGATTCCATTTTACCCTATTACCAACATACCTAGATCTCAAAATAACTTGGTGTCAAAATAGCTGAATCCCAAAATACCTATATATTTTTCTCAAAAAACCGGATTTTTAATACAACTGACTTTTAAAATGTCATTGTCTCATAATAACTAAACATCACAACACCTTCATCGCAAAACAACCGAATCCCAGAATAGCTACCTAAATATTAAAAGGTTATATATACATTTATATATGGTTTTCTGGTTTATCGCTGGCCACTTGAAACTAAAGTGCTATTATAAAGATTATAAAATGTCATCAGGCAAACATCATTGTTGTTCGAATTCTACAGGTTGTTACAAACACCTGATGCATATTTTATAAGCTGCTGAGGTTTAGCTTTGTCATTCGATTGTCCCCAGTCTATCCTATGCAACAAGGAAGTTTTTTTAAATCTTATAGTTACACCCCCAGACAGTTATCATGACCAGGGCTCGGATTTTTCATCGCACGGTAAGATGAAAGATAACTATGGAGCCGATATTAAAATAAAATCTTAAGTCATATTCATACTCATACTCATTCATTTAAATAGCACTAAAAGATTAAATTATAAATAAAAATGCTAATACTACGCCATGTTTATTACATTATGGGCCAAATAATAAAAATAGGGTAGGGGCACCAAAAGATGAACGACACCCAAAAGCTGAACACTCGATCGAAATAATCACATAACTAAATCCTGACAAATATTACATAGTTCGGAATTTATTTTTCTTAAACAGCAACTCTTTGCTTACCACCTCCATTAAATCTTAACATAGTATTATATTCTTTTTGGCCGTGATCGGTCGTCGTTGTGGAGCTTCCCGCCGAAAACGTCGATAGTATGGGAAAATAGCTAAGGACAGTGCTCTCCAAATTTAAGCTTTTAATTACGTATAAAATTCAATAATTGTCAGTCTTAGAAGGATTTGCTTGGTATGTATTCTTGATTAATCACTCTTTTATTGGAGTTATACGATATTTCTTTTTTCTTGTTAGTTAACGAGAAATATGCCGTTCAAGTAATGGTTTCAAAAATATATACCTAAGCCAATACTTGAACGGTGTTCAGCTACTAGGCAAGGCGTACTTTTTTTAAAGCTTCTTAATAAATCGTACCAAAATGACAGATGGAAAATTTAAAACTTAAAATGATCGTTAAATGCTCTTGTATCTTTAAACCAAAAGATGAACATAGCTTTTGATGTCTAATCCAATGATTTTGGAGTTTTAAATACTATGAAAACTATCACTGTTCAATAAAAAATGTGTGCCTAATACTTGAACGAATTAAATTTACTAGTTCATGTTTTGGATTCTATTCCAATATGTGAACACCTAATTGATTTTGTTTGTTCATTTCATAAATTCTGTGTCCTAAAATTGAACTAAGTAAATTCAGTCGTTCAACTTTTAGGCATAGTTTTATAATATGAACACTAGTAGTAGTATACTAGTAGTATTTATGGAAATGTTTACTAATATTATAAATGTTAAAGTAACACTTTTTGTCGGTTTATCTGTTTAAAAAGATAAGTAACTAAGTAGTTTTGCTAATGATTATTGATAAAAAATACTAATTCGTTGTTTTTATGACACAAATAACATAAAAAATAGGAACCTTATGTACGTAAGTAATATTAAATAAATGTAAACAATTAAAAAATAAAGAATATTTCGTTAACTCGCATTTTATTGCTAAAAATGAAAAGAATTAAAATGACATAGGTATTTTATTATGTTAGTTCAACTTTTGGGCCCCAACCGTTCAGAATTAGGGCACGCTGTTCATCTTTTGGGCAAATCGGTACATTTTTGGTTTCAATGATTTTTAGAAAAATACGGAGATATAATAACAGGCTTTATAATAGTCATTTTCAATCTAGACCATATACTGTACCATATAAAAAAATTAAATAGGGTGAAATTTGTTACTTTCACTGAATATAACCTGTCTAAAGTTGGTGTAGTCGCTTAATCGTTCATCTTTTGGTGCTCTTACCCTAATATGAACATTAAGGGCCCGTTGTTTGATCAGTAGTCAAATATGACTATTAGTCAATTTAACCATTCGTTAGTTGACCATAGTTAAACCCAAACCAATAGTTAAAATAGAAATACGTTGTTTGAAAACATTTTTAACTATAGTTAAATATAACAACAGTCTATGGTGTTGCTTTAATAATTAATGTGGTAGAAAAATACTTACACTGGCAATTATTTGTCGCAGTTGTCAAATACGTAAATTATAAAATCGGTACGTAGCGTTAAAATTTAAGTTTAAGGCATTTAAACTAAAAAATATTGATTGATTATTGTTTTCAACATATCCTTGTAATGTAACACATACACTGCTGAATATTTCCATTCGCATAAAATCTTAACGGTATAAGCAATTCATCTATCGGGCTGAGTGCGTCATTCCTGTAGGAAGACGGTTTTATTAGGTATATACCTACCAATTGAAATTGCAAAAGATGTAAATAATATAGTATTGTTTGACATATAACCTCAAATACTCATCAAGCGTGTTTTTATTTAAAATAACGTATAATGAATAGTTATTTCATCTTTTACTTTAATGTGAAAGTAAAGACCAAGTGAATAAATAATTACTAAGACCTCACTTGATCTTTAAAAGCACGTGATTATCGAGTAATAATGGTAAATTGATTCGTTTGGTTGTGTTTACATCTTTGCCAATTTCAAAAAATTAAAATACATTGTTGCGAAAACATTTTTGGTATTTATCTGTCTGTTTGCCTTTCTAATGAATGCTTGAGTTCGCTGAGTAACCAAAGTACTGTATTTTTAGACATTCTAAACCTTTCGAAACAATCTACTTCGTCCCAATAATCCAGCTGCAAAATTCTTTCTCGGAACACCTTGGTACGGCGATTTAATATGTACTCTATAATAAAGTTCGTCGTCAGAAGAGCGTTCTGAATCTTCAAATTTACTTGCAATGCATAAATTCATTTTATATTAATATATAAACACGTTAGCAATAATAACATTTCGCGTTTCAACGAATTGTCAAAAGTTAACTACTCAGTCTATGTATAGTTAACTTTTTTAACAAATTGTCAAAAAATATTACTATAGTTAGCGTAACTATTGATTGAACAACGGTATTTTGTGATTTTTAACAAATGGTTAGTTTAACTAACGAGTTTTGACTATTAGTTGAGTTAACTATCGATCAAACAACGGGCCCTTAGTAAGCTCCTAGTTAGTAATATCCATAGAGCATGTAGCTACAGGAATTAGTGTTTCAAAATCTTGACAAGGTATGACGTGTGTATTGTCCATTTCAAAATCACAATTGTAAAATGAATAAATAATGGCCACTTTTTCCATATTTTCAGGAGCAAAGCAGGTTCTATATTCATTGAAAATCCACTTGTGACTTGAAAAAGACCGTTCTACATCAACGGACGTCGCATATTCTAGTATTCGCTCAAATTGTTGAGAACTTGTCATCTGCCTTATTCCAATGAAGTCCGGATTTCTATTGATACTTTTTCCAATTTATCTAAGAGCTAAAACATGTTAAAAAAATCTAATCTCATCTATTATTTGAAAACCTTGCTTTATACAAATATTGGTGCACTTTTTTTATTTTTGTTGTTTTTGTTATTTTACTTTTATAATTGAATATTCATTGTAAAAAATGTAATTGTACAGATATAAAATAAATATACGGAATAATAATAATAAAAGCTTTATTTATTCCATACAAAAAATAAAAATAAAAATAAAATGACATTTTTAAATTATTATTTGTTGACATTATTGCATGGACCGCCTTCGGGTAAAAGCCTCCTCCAAAGTATCCCATTTTTCTGTTTTTTGCAGTGTTCGTCCAATTCGAGCCAGCGACCGAAACTACTTCATCTTGCCACCTATTATGTGGCCTGCCTCTACCTATGGACCCACCTGGTCCATCCCACTTTGTTGTTCTTGGTGTCCATCTGTCATCGGTATATCTTGCAATATGACCGGCCCATTTCCATTTTAAGCTTTGTGAAAAGCGTAAGGCATCAGTTACGTTCGTCTTCTTTCGTATTTGGGTGTTTTTTATTTTATCTTTCAGTTTGATGCCCAGGCAGCTTCTTTCCATTGCTCTTTGAGTGGTTTGGATTTTTGACCTAGTTTTTTGGTCGAATGTCCAAGTCTGACAGCTATAGGTAAGGCATGGTAGTATGGCCGAATCCATTATAATTTTCTTTGTTTTCATAGGTAATTGCGACTTGAGTATTTCCTTATGAGCCCAAATTTTTTTCCAAGTAATTGACGTCCATCTGTTTACTTCTTCTAGATTTCTTCCAGATCTGAATGAAATGTTTTTTCCTAGATAGACGTAATCTTGTACGTATTCAAGTTGGCTGTTATTCACTAGAATAGGTCTCTTCTTGTCATTAGTCATGACTTTTGTTTTGTCTTGGTTCATTTGTTTAACTGGGTTTTCTGAGAGCAAAATTAAATCGTCCGCAAACGTCCGCGTCTTTCATTATATTTTGAAGGACTGCAATAAACAATTTAGGTGAAATTGGGTCACCTTGCCTTACTCCTCGGCATATGTTTATACTTGTGCCCATTCTATCTAGTCTGACTCTACTTTTGCTATTTGAGTAAATATCTTTTAGAATGTTGATATATTTGTCATTTATTTCTTGTTTTATTAGTGCATTCCAGATGCTGTTGTGTGTAATACTGTCAAATGCTTTTTTATAATCATACGTCGGACTATAGGGGGCAGTTTGAGGGCAAGGGTTACCCGTTATCATTTATTCATCTTTAATGTGTAAATACTCTTTGAAGTGATGACTGATAGCCCACTGAAGTGGCCACTTAACATTGACTGCCAAGAATTTGGAAAAAAATATTAATAATATATTCTCATAATATACCTACAAATATACCATGAATGTAAATTAAATCAAATATAACACGAACTTTTCAATCTTATTTTTATTTAAAATTAAAAGGATATAAAAAAAACACTAACGTACAGCCTTAGAGCCGTGTTCATAGAAATTGACATGCCCAGTTAACTCATTTGTGTTTTGTTCCTTTCTCACAGCTGCAATTGTCTGAGTGACGGATAAAGCCAAACGAAGTTTTTCGCCATTTTGACTTAGTGTAGTCCAAGTACGTTTATAAATAACGCAGTTAGTTGCTATGATATTTGGAAATTCACATTATAAATACTAGGTACCAAATACTAAGTACAAATACTCGAAAGTGAATTGATTGATATGCGAACCTTACTCGTGTCATGTCAGAATGATAGGTAAGGTTCGCATATCAATCAATTTCATGGCATATCATTCTGACATGCCACGAAAATGCCCGCTGGAGTCCGACGTATGTTTATAATCTATAAAGGTTATATAGAGTGGCTTACGGAATTCCAGGTATTTCTCTATAATTTGTTCGACTGTATGGATATGATCTGTTGTGCTGAAGCCTTTTCTAAAGCCTGCTTGTTCGCAAGGTTGATGGGCGTCGATGACCGAGGATATTCTATGCAGCAGACATGATGCAAACAGCTTATACAGGCATGGCATGAGACTTATAGGGCGGTAATTTCCTATGTCAGCTGGGTTTCCCTTTTTGTATAGTAATATGATTATAGATTCAGTCCAGTTTTGAGGAACATGTTCTTCGTCAAGGATTTTATTGAATAAAAAAGTGAGTGGGGTCAATAGGAGCGTCTTGGCGTGCTTGATGTATTCATTTGCGATGCCCTCGGCTCCTGGGCTTTTTTCTAATTTTAATTTTGTTATTTGTCTTAAGATTTCAGGTTCACTAAAATTTTCCGTAGGAGACTGAATTAAATTTCTTTGACTAGGTAAATTATTTTCTTGTATAGTGTTTGGTTGGCTATAGAGTTTAGTGTAGAAATCTGTAGCTATATTAATAATTTCTGTGCGTGACTTACTTTTGTTAGTATCAGGTCGGAGAGAAGGTATCCATTTTTTGGATCTATCAAGCTCGTTAAATGCTTTCTTAGCGCTTCTCGAGCTTTTCAGGTGTCTTCTCAGAGTATTGATTCTGTAAGATTCATAGCATTTTTTAATTTCTTTGTTTGTTTCTATATACAATCGCTTCAAGTCCTCTCTGTCTGACTTAGACAATTTATATTTGTTTTGTAGTGTGCTTCTTTCATTAATGAGTTGCAGAGCTTTTTCGGATAATATTTTTGGTTTGGACTTTCCTTTTATATTTTTTAAACTTTCTTTTAAACAATCTACAATGTTTAGGCAAAAATCGTTCACGGTATATTTTTCGTGGGTTGCTAATAAGTTACATATGTGGTCTTGTAAGTGGCTACGGTAGGTATCTTGTTCTTCTAGTGTTTTTAACTTAACAGTCGCGTTGTTGTAATGTCGTCTACTTTTCTTTTTCATATATAGGTAGGTTAAGTGTTGCTCTGATAAGCCGGTGGTCTGTACCAAATGGAAACGAACTCAGAACTTCATACTTCGAAAATAAATAAGGTGTTGTAGTCAGTAATCAATTTCGTTCCTTGTATTTTTGTCTGGCGAAATCCAAGTCCATCTGTTTTTATGTTTTAATTTGAACATAGTATTAAGTATCTTCAGGTTATTTTCGTATGCGTATTGGATTAATCTTTCACCGCGTCTACTCCTTTGTCCGCATCCATATTTTCCCGCAACTTTGCTCTCGTAGTTCATTGGTTTTCCGACTTGAGCGTTAAAATCTCCTATTGAGATTACGTGTTTTGTAAAGACGACCGATTCATGTGCTATCTCGAGATCTTTATAGAAGGTATCTATGTCTTCTTGCGAAGATCTCTCTGTTGGTGCGTATGCTTGGATAATGGCTAAGCGTTTTTTCTCAAGTGCTATTTCTAGAATACAAACTCTTTCGGATATTCCATTGAAGTTAATGATGTTTTCTTTATATTATTTTTTTACCAGAAAACCTACGCCATGTAGGCCTTTTGTTTGACCTATGTGGTACAAAATGTGTTCATCATGTTCTATAATATTTTCTCCCATCCGTCGAACCTCACACAAGCCCAGAGTATCGCATTTATTGTTTTATAGTGCATTTTTTAATTCGAGAAGCTTTTCAGGCGAAGATAGTGTTCTGACATTAAGAGAGCAAATATAAAAGGATTTTTTCTTATTATACTTTTATTTTTCTTTGGAGGGTTATGGTAAGACTCTCCCCCAGTTACCAGCTGAACGGGGAGATTTTGGGATAAGGGGGCCGTCTGTGATTGCTATTCCATGTTTTTTTGAGTACTTTTTTGCGGATCTTGCGAGTTGACTCCCGGAGAGTGCGGGAGTTTTGGTTTTTGTATAACAAAAAAAAACATGTCCACTATCCTGGTTTTTTTCAATGGTTGTTTATTTTGCTGTTGATTGTTCGCCCTATTGGTTTCCGGTGATTCAGACAGATTTCGCTTGTTTGTGTGGTTTCGGGAATTTTGTTGGTTACTTTTGTTTAATAGCTTCACATAATCAGCTTGTCGTATTTGATAAAGGCAGTATTGCCTTGTTCTCTTTCCTTGATTAGTTCAATTTGTAATTCCTTCCGTTTGTTAAGGAGTTCTAGAGGATAATCTTGCTTTATGTAGTACGGAGTATTTTCTAAACATTTTTGGTTTCTCTCAACATTTATTTTTAACCCCATTGTAGTAAATGTTATTATTACGGGTCTGACTGTATCACTTTTCTTTCCAAGTCTTCGAACTGCTTCGATGTTGTTGGACTCGTATTCAAAGTTAAAGTGTCTTTTGTGCTTAGTACTGTTTTTTCCAGTTCATGGTATGATTTTTCTTTTTCTTCTACCCCAAACATGATCATATTTTTACGTCTGATGTGCCTCTCAAACTTGTTGATTACTAAACTCTGCTCTTCAATTTTCTTTTCCAAAACTTCATTTTTCACTTCCAGGTTTTTAAACTTTTCGTTGATATTATTATTTATTGTTGTTTTCATATCATCTTTCATTTCTATCATATCGATTTTCTGCTGTCTAATTTCCAGTTACATGTTTTCTAATAGCCGTTTTATTTCATCCATGGTTTATTTTTAGAATCTGTCGGGCTTAGCGCCCTCTATGGGAACTATGGGAAGCTGCTAAACTGAACGCCGTATACAGGGTGTCCCGGGACGCGACGTCAAGCCGGCGCCGGGTGGTAGGCCACATTATACCAGTTATCAGAAAAATAATAAAAAAAATCTATGTCTTATATTTTGAAAATTATGACCATCCAAAAAAAAACGGAAAAAGTTACACCCCGTGATGCGTTTTTCCTTCCCATTTCTACAAATTTCCACTTTTTTATTATTTTTGTTTTGTTTCGTAACCCTGAGTAATGCTCCTGTAGCTAGTAGTCTTAAACTTTTACTCAATTGCTCTAACTTTGAAAGAAAATGACAAATCATTCCCAGATCAAGAGAGAAATTTACTTTCTCGTTCAATTTCAACTCACTTTCCTGAAAAAAAAAAGTATTACACTGGTTGGGCAAGTAACTTTAAAATTTAGGGCATTTAATAAGGATTCCAAAATGGTATGACAGTTGCTACTTTATTTGTTACATTATTGTCAAAAAAATTTTTTGTTTACGAAGCCGGTTTTTTACCATTGATTTAAACCCACTCGATTTCTTTTACTGGGGAGCAGTGAAAGAAAAAGTGTACCACAAACCGATAGAAGACTTGGCGGAGCTACGAACAAGGATAGCAGAAGCTGTAGAGTTCGTAAATAACGGACGATTCGCCCGTCAGATAAGCCGATCTTTTTTAAAAAGATGTAGGGCTTGTATTGCTGCTGAAGGAAGACAGTTTGAACATTTGCTGTAATTGAAATAAAATCTAATAATTTTACTCATTTTTTTATTATTTCATTAACCTATCCAAAGCTCAAGGCAAAAAATTGTGATGCCATTAATTTAAATAAGCGGCATTACTATCTGCCCCGCTCACACTTCATAAAATAGCTCTCTCCGTCTCTCTTACACTAAAATAATGTAAAGATACATTTCTGAAGGAAGGATAAAGGTACCTACGTCATTACAAAAAAAAAGTAAAAACAATGGTAAAAAACCGGCTTCGTAAACAAAAATTTTTTTTGACAATAATGTAACAAATAAAGTAGCAACTGTCATACCATTTTGGAATCCTTATTAAATGCCCTAACTTTTAAAGTTACTTGCCCAACCAGTGTAATACTTTTTTTTTTCAGGAAAGTGAGTTGAAATTGAACGAGAAAGTAAATTTCTCTCTTGATCTGGGAATGATTTGTCATTTTCTTTCAAAGTTAGAGCAATTGAGTAAAAGTTTAAGACTACTAGCTACAGGAGCATTACTCAGGGTTACGAAACAAAACAAAAATAATAAAAAAGTGGAAATTTGTAGAAATGGGAAGGAAAAACGCATCACAGGGTGTAACTTTTTCCGTTTTTTTTTTGGATGGTCATAATTTTCAAAATATAAGACATAGATTTTTTTTATTTTTTTTCTGATAACTGGTATAATGTGGCCTACCACCCGGCGCCGGCTTGACGTCGCGTCCCGGGACACCCTGTATAGATTCCAAAAAAGTTACCAAAGATGGCCGAACGTCACTGTCACAAGTGTCATTGTCATTCTGACGTTCCAGATGTAACCAACTCATGCACATTTATAAAAAATAGGTAGTCAAATAATATTTTGTTGTTATTTAAGTGTCAAGATTATCCTAAGTTTTTGATGTTTTCTATATACCTATATACAAAACACTACCCCCAAATAACTTAATTACGTACCCAAATACTAACTTTTGCTAGCGATTTCGTTTGCGTTAATTAGGTTACACACAATATGTCGAGAAATACCAGACATGTAAATCCTTTGGGAATGACTTTAGGGATAAAAGTATTGTATACGTATATTTATGAATAGTTTAAACGCAAATTATAAGATGTATCCAAATGTTGTTAAACCCTGAATTGTTACCACTGTAATATGAGCTTTTCTTCTACAAAACAGTTTCAACTAAATATCTGTAGGTGAAATTAATATTTACATTAAATTATTTATTTATGGGGTTGCATTTAATTTTAACTTAACAAATATATATAAATAAATTACATATGTACATTATTTAGAAAAGTTAAAACTTCATTGATGGAAGACTTTTTCATTTTATTGGCAACACATGAGTAGTTATTTTGGAATCTAAATACGGCGGTGAGTTTAGCTTTAACAGTGAGATAATTTACCACGATGCGGTCGATGATGTAGATCATGAAGAAAGTACGTAGTGACTGGAGATAACGTAAGATGGCGTTATTATAACTTATTGGTCGGCATTGCGATCACGATCGTAGTTTGAGACCGTATCGCGAGATGGCGTTATTCGTGGCTATGAATCATCAATTTTATTAGGATCAGTTAGAGGTTATTAATCGTTGTCTTTTTTAATTCACACCCGATACACCAGAACTAATCACTGATTATACCGTTTTGTGCACTGAGTACTGTTTATTTTGATTGTCACTTAACTGTACACTTCGTAATGTTCCTTAATTCAGTCAGTTCGTTCTTTCACTTTGTATTTAAAAAGTCACTTCTGTTGTATTTGAGATATGCTTTTCACATTCCTTCGATGAAATCACCTTTAAGTGGTATAATTTTAAAGTTTTTTACTACCATTGAACACTAATAACTAATTTATTTTTAACGTTGATTTTATTGCGGACACGATGTAAACAGTGGAACAGTGGCGCCCCCTCCCCTAAATTAGAGAAAAATTGAACTACGGCCGTCATGTTAAAATGTTGATTGTCTGCTTCAACAAGTTTCGAGTGTTTTGCTTGTTTTAGTATTGAGATATTTCTGAATTGTAAACTTTAAATATACCGAAAGCCAGAAAAAGTGATGCCGGGAATATCATTCTAAAGGCTAAATCATTTTTTCCATGAATTTTTTCATTTTTTCCTTCAGGGAAGTAATTTGGGACCTCTATTGTTTTTATTATATATAAATGACCTTCCCCAAGCCACTGTGCAAAAGTGTATACTTTTTGCTGACGACACTACCTTAATACTAAGGGGAACTGACAAAAATGTGTATGAAACAAATAGAATTAAAGCTTTAGCAGATATCAGTACTTGGACATGTAATAATAATCTTAATATTAATCTTGATAAAAGTTCATTATACAATTTCATTCTTATAAATCAAGCCCGATAAATTTGATTGTTAACTATAATTGCATTCCCGTCAATGAAGCTCACAGTGTAAAATTCTTAGGTTTATTTATTGATAAACATCTGAACCGAAAGCTCTATATTGATTCAGTCTGTTCTAAATTAGCGAGGTTTATTTTTGCTTTAAGAGAACTTAGAAAATCTTTTCTACTGGGGCATCGCTAACTGCCTACCACGGTTATGTGGCATCTACCCTTAATTACGGACTTTTACTATGGGGCAAGTGTGTTAAGTCAAAGTCAAAGTCAAAGTTCTTTATTCTTCAATTTAGGCATAATATAATGCACCTATGAATGTCAAAAAGCATTACCACCGGTTCGAAAAATAAAACCTTTGCCCCGAGAAGAACCGGCGTAAGAAACTCGGAAACTGTTGATGTAGAGAGGGCATTTATAACGCAGAATAACCTTAAAGTTCTCTCCTTGGCGTCTATGTTGATATTGAAAGCATGTCTCTTTACTGATAGCCATCCAGAATATTTTAAAAAACGTGAAAAAACTGTTCGCTGGAAAATCAAGAAGTCAGTATCAATATCTGATCCATCAACCATGTCGTAGGTCTGACATCTTTAAAAGAAACGCCTGTAATATGTGCGTAGTATTATTTAATAACCTTCCCAATGAGTTGAGGGTGTTACATGGTAGGGTGCTCAGGGATAAGTTGACTGCATGGCTACAGGAACGCTGTTTTGATAGCGTTAAAGATTTCGTTAACTTTAATAGACCATAACAACGCTGATGCATGCTATATAGATAATTTATTTTTGCGAGTTATTTAATATAGGAAAGAGTGATCATCTGGTACTCTTGGCAACGTTACAGATCGAACTGAGATTAGACAGCAATGCTTGTGCACAACCACTCAGGAGGAATTTCTTTAAAGCCGATTTTCAAGAAATCATTAAAAAGTTGTCAGCAAACAAACGATACGTGACCAACATGTCAATTATTGTGTCTAATCTAGTATTTTGCATGTCTATTTTAATGTCGGCTGAATACTGATTCTGATATTTATTTTATAATATTATTGTAACGTATTCTAGCAAATAAACATTTATATTTCTATTTGAAGAAGAAGCTGCCGAGCTGAACAGGCTCCAGTCATACCATTTAACCAAATATATACATGGATTTCGGCCGCTACAAGTTAGTGTTGCCGGTTTTCATTACATAACTTCCCTTCTTTAAAGCAAGACATTCCACGATATAAAAGATTATCCAGATCCAAAAATATGACTTTCAAAGTATCCTTACAAACGTCGTCAGTATTGATGGCTAGTAACTAAATGATAACGTCTTAAATAGCCATTTATTGACGACTAGCTCCCGCCCGCGACTTCGTACGCGTAGATTTCAATTATCATTATTTCTTCGGGAACTTCTTTATTCCTTCGGGAACTTATAAATTCTCCTATCGGGTGTTTCAGAAAGTATAAGCATGACTTCTATATGATATAAAACAAAGGTTTTTTTTTATTTTTACAATTATACATTAATTTATGTAAAATTAACTTATTGTTTAACAAGATTCAGGCATATTTTTTTCGACATCATTAATTGTAAGCCAGAGACCGCACCTTGGACCTTACACTGGACATAAGCTTCAGCACAGATCTGTTTCCGATGACTTTGGCGGCTTTCGACCAGTTTCTTTCAAAGGTCTCGATGGAATTTGCAGGCTTAATGTTTTTCCGAAGATATGCTTTGGTTAGAGCCCAAAAAGTTTCGATTGGCCTGGCTTCAGGACAGTTCGGCCGATTCATCTCCTTAGGTACATATGCGACCGCGTTGTCTCTATACCAAGCTAACGTGGTCTTCGAGTAGTGTACAGATGCCAAATCTGGCCAAAACAGAACAGGGCCATCATGCTCGCGGATCATGGGCAATAAGCGACGATTCAAGCACTCCGAGATGTAGGTATCGGTCTTCATTGTTTGAGTCGTCTGTTTTTTAGTGAAATTTTCTACGAAAATGGATTTTTCGGTATCATTGACATCCTGGTTTTCTCGTACAGTATAGAATTGGTCACCCGGAAGCATTTTATAATCAAATTTGATGTACGTTTCGTCATCCATAATAATGCACGCTGGTTTTCAGCACAATAGGCTATCATAAAACTTTCTTGCTCAAGGTTTCACGCATGCGGCCTGTTTAGGTTTCTTCTGCTTTTTAAATGTCTTAAAACCAATTCTCGCCTTGGCCCGTTGGACATTGCTAGCGGAAGTTCGTAGTTTTTTGGCCACATCCCTGACAGATGAGTCCTTATTTCTGCTAAACACTTGTGCGATCTTCCGATCCAAGTTTCGATCCACAGGCCCCCTTTTTCGACCGCTTTTTGGAGCATCGTAAAAAGTACATTCCTGACCATACTTTCAAATAGCCGTACGTACGGCTCCGATGCTTACTCCACAGATATCGCCAACTCTTTGAGCGTGATGTTAGGGATTGTACACCGTTTGTGCTCGATCAGTTTTCGGTGACGAATAGAAATATTTATTGGTAACAAAGGAAACAGCAATAATAGATTCAATTTTTTTTCTACTCATTATTACAACCCAAAGGGTAGCACTGCAAGTTTGTGCTTATACTTTCTGAAACACCCGATAGATAAAATGTATCCTATGTGTGAATCCAGGGTATAAGCTATCTCTATTTCAAATTTCATCCAAATCCATCGAGCTGTTACAGTCGGTATATATTTTTTTAAATCGAATTCTAAATGTATACTTCATAACATAAAGAAGATGTTGTATTTACCTCTGGAAGTATATGCTGTGATAATTCTTCATGAGAAAATACGTGAACATATTTTGAGAAGTGTGTTAACAGAAGCGTTCTTATTTGGCCATCTCTTACTCCATATAACTGCATTAGTCTAGGTTTGACATGTTCTTTAAATATATTTAAACTGAAAAATCCAGGATATTCACTATTTTGTGACCTTTCTGCAATAAAAAGTAGATGAAATTAACATATAAAATATATTCAATTAAATATCGATGGGCAGTCTTTCGTGTTGTGACAGCTGTTAATTACATACCATGCTTAGGCTTGAGAATGAATGGGATAACATCCTTTCTTGCTGTTTGATCCAACATAGTTAATCTAGATAGCAATAAACCACCTAGTTGCTTTGCTACTGTTTCTTCATGGTAGCATTTAAGGCTTTGTAGAATGGTCGAAAAAAACTCTCTTTTCTCTTCTTCACTCTTTAGCGGCAGAAAATTGAGAAATTTGTAAATCATAATAAATTCATGATTGAAGAAATTATGATGTAAAACTATAGACAAGTCCGGCCGAAACTGTGGCTCACAGTGCTGGAGGGAGTCTCTGCAGTATTTTTTAAATTCTTTTAAATGTGGTACTTGGTCTGAAATAGAAATGAGTTTTAACTGTAAACCTTACATTAAATACACAACTACTTATGCTTGATTTACACTTTGCGAAGTGCATGTGCGAAGCAAGTTCATACATTTGCTACTTGCCACTTGACAGCAAATGTATAAACTGCGCACTTGCACCTTGCAAAGTGTAAATTAGTACAGCTCTGCCTGTATACATTCAGTGTGTGCAGATTCATGATCAGCTGGGTTGGGCAGCGTTTGGAAAACTCCGTCGGTTTTTTTCGTCGCCTATACCATAAAGTCTTAAGACAAAAGTCTTCGATCAGTGCGTCCTATCTGTGATGTCATACGGAGCCGAGTCTTGGCTATGGAACGAGCTATGCTTGGTGTATCTCTAAGGGATCGAATCCGGAACGAATTAATTCGGCAGAGAACCAAAGTTACCGACATAGCCCTGGGAATTAGCAAGCTGAAATGGCAATGGGCTGGTCATATTTGCCGTAGAACTGATGGCCGCTGGGGAAGACGAGTTCTAGAGTGGAAACCACGAATTGGCAAACGTGGAGTAGGGCGCCCTCAGGCTAGGTGAAGCGATGATATTCGCAAGGTAGTTGGTAACTGGAGAAGAGCTGAAGACCGAGCTCAGTGGCGTACTATAGAAGAGGCCTATGTCCAGCAGTGAACTGATGTGGGCTGATGATGATAGGCACAATTCAAAGTAAGTAATAATAATAAAAGTAATAAACTTAGGTAGTTTTGTCTCTTATGCCCGGTGGCTTGGTGGGAAGTTTATTATTATAACCCGACTGCCGAAGGACGAGGGTAATGTGTTCATCAGCCTATATGTATGTTTGTTCTTTTGTGGCGCTATAGAAACTAAACGCGTGGAACAATTTTGATGATTCTTATATGAAACGATTTATTACCTTGTGAGTGTCACTAAAGATATGAAAGTAATCCAAATTCAATATAGCGGCAACCAGACGCCATATTAAAAAAGAAAAAAAAAGTGAACGAACCTTAACAAGTGGGGTATCTTCACTAAATAGTGCTTTCCAAGAGCAAATACACGAGTTACAATGTAAAATACCGAATTTGCTATAGGTGAGCTTATAATTATTGAGAACTTCCGTCGATTCCTCAATATAAAGGGTATTTTTTAATAGGTGCACAAATTTTAATATTTGCTTCGCTATTGTTAATCAATAACACATGTTGTGTTATTTT